>OZ017742.1:182267560-182782560 GCA_963969285.1 Odontomyia ornata | reverse complement strand
AATTGTTGAGCGAGCGTTGTCTCTCCTCGCGGACAACCATCTCCCTCGCATCCTCGTTTCGGCGCAGGTAAATAGCGCGGCGCTCTCTAGCAAGGAGGGCGACAGGTATCACGCCTGCAATCACTCTCACCGCCGAGTCGGAGACTGTTGGATACGAAGATGCAATTCTCAGTGCTCCTCTTCTCTGTACCTGTGCCAATCGTTTTCGGTATACCTCCTTGCTGAGAGCGTCGCCCCATACCTCTGCTCCGTACAGTAGCACTGACCCTACAGCACTCATCAAGAGGCGTCTTCTTGATGGGCTGGGTCCCCCTACGTTGGCCATAAGTCGACTCAGGGCCGATATTCCCGGCGCTGACGCGCCCTTAATGAACATATATATATATATATATATATATATATATATATATATATATATATATATATATATATATATATATATATATATATATATATAGATTTATATATGTATAGAGTATATATATATATATATATATATATATATATATATATATATATATATATATATATACATGTTTAGAGTATATATATATATATATATATATATATATATATATATATATACATATATATATATATATATATATATACATATATATATATATATATATATATATATATATATATATATATATATATATATATATATATATATATATATATATATATATATATATATATATATATATATATATATATATATATATATATATATATATATATATATAGGGTTATCCATACTAAAGAAAACACATAAAATATTCAGACGGAAACATAATTTTTAATTCAATATAAAGATTTAACTTTGCCATTATCCATAAAAAAACATCATTCAAATATCCTCCACGGGCCCTCTTACAGGCCTCAATCCTTTTGAGGTCATTTTCAATGACTTTTCGGCACATTTCACGCAATATCTCGGCCATAACTTCACGAATATTGGTTTTCAATTGCTCAACATTTTGAGGGTTGTTCACGTAAATACGATCTTCCGCATAGCCCCATAAAAAGAAATCCAAAGGTGTTAGGTCGCAGGATCTTGTGGGCCAATTGACATCACTCAATCTCGAAATTACGCGTCCTGGAAATTTCTCTTGCAAAACTGCTCGATTACCCTGTGTTGTGTGGCTTGTGGCTCTCCGTCCTGTTGGAACCACATGTTCTCCAGATCATTATCTTCAATTTCTCTCCGAAAATAATCGGTTAACATCCGTCCATAGCGGTCAGAATTGACTGTAATAGCTCTTCCTTGATCGTTTTAAAAAAAATACGGGCCAATAGCACTAACAGACCATAATGCACACCAAACGGTTACTTTTTCCGGATGCAAAGACTTGTCTGCAATCACCTGAGGATTTTGAGAGCTCCATATGCGGCAATTCTGTTTATTTACGTAACCACTGAGCGAAATATGAGCCTCATCACTAAAGAAAATTTTGTTCGAAAAATCGTTATCAATGGCTTGTTGTTCAATCACCCAATTTGCATACATTCTGCGTTGTGTATGGTCTTGAGGCTTAAGTTCTTGAGTGAGTTGGATTTTGTGCGGATGGATATGCAAATCGAAATACAAAATTTGCCACAATGAGCCGTAAGACAAGCCCAAATGTTGAGCACGTCGAGGAATCGACAAGTTTGGGTCTTCCTCCACACTTTGAGCGACGACAGCGATCTTTTCAGCAGAACGAATGTTGCGACGATGCACAGGCCTTGCAATATCAATAACCGATCCAGTCTCTTCAAATTTTCTCACTGTGTTCGAAATTGTTTGCTGTGTTGGTCGGTTATGTCGACCGAAATCGGCTCGTAAAGTCCTAAATATTGATACAGCAGATCATCATTTTTATAATAAAATATAATAACTTTAACGCGTTCTTCCATATTTCTAAATGGCAAACCTTCAACTAAAAAAATCCCCGTTGGCAGCACCAGCCGGAAAGGTAAATTTCTCGGTTGTAGCGTAAAGTTTCGAAAAAGAATTTGGCTTGCCTACTACTAAACTTCTTTCTGCAATTTTCGTAGTACCACATGGGTATTTATTAACATTAAAAAAAATCTGGCCACGTTCGTTTTTAGAAACCTTTTATCGGGGCGCAAATATTTTGCTAATTGAATTGAGTTGCATGCGTATGGATTACATATTGTTGTAAACATATAAATACCGGTTTCGACCTTCTCGCATCTGCTGTTTACACAGTTCACAGTGGTAACCACGCATAGGCTTAAATAGCTCGAATAGTTAACTTCAAAAGATTTCCATAAAAGTTTAATCAGCACTTGCATTGCCATTAATATATACATTTCAATTTTTTTCTGAACTGTGAGGGCCGTCATTTCGATTTTTATTGAAATCGGCTGCTAAAAATATTAAGCTGTAAATTTTCGACTGTTTTATTTGTCATTCGATTTGCATAATCAAATTAAATTAACTTGCCTTAATAACTTATAATTTCAAGTTTCAACGGAATCTGTTGAGAATCTTGGCTGCTAGAGGGCTACAGAAATAAAAAAAAATTGTATGCCATCCGCCTGTATGGGGAAACCCGCCTGTATGGGGAGACCCCTCTTAAATACCTTAAAATATTTTCTTGCACTGCAAATTTCAAGAGGCACCACTTTTGACCTACGTAGAAAATTTCCTCATTCTAGCTCATGTGGTTTGCGAGAAAACTTGTTATGACGCACGAACAAACGGGCGGAGGGACGGACAGACAGACAAGTCGCAATTTTATAATTTTTTAGGGTATTGTTAAAAATATTATACAATATCTTAAAAATGATCTGGTTTATAAGTTCTTTCAAGTAAAGTCATTTAAAACGTTTCAATGAAAAATATTCATTATTTCAGTTGGCACTAAAATAGCGAATTGCGCTTGCCTTCAGACCTTTGGGGGCCGCCATTTTGAATGCATGCATTTGATTTTGGATTATTTTAAATCTTTGCATGCTAGGACCTCATGAATCAATGTACTATCTCGTTCAAATAGGAGTTTCACTCTAGACAGGGCAAAATAATTCAATTTTTAAAGAAAATGGCAGCTAAAAATATTAGGCTTTAAATTTTTGACTTTTTTATTTTTCATTCGATTTTAAAAATTTCCTGCAAAATACAAGAACATAGTACAGGGACTCATAATCTCAAGTTTCATCAAAATCCGTTGGAAAATGTGACCGCTAGAGGGCCACAAAAACATGAAAAAACGCATATTTAAACGGCCGCCATTTTGAAATTTGCACATGCATGATCACCAAAATATCAAAGACTGTAGGTGTAAGTAATGTCTATCTTGAAACCAAGTTTCATATATGTCGGATAAAAATTGCGACCTTTAAAAGCCTTTGAAATTTAGACCTTCAACTGGCCGCCATTTTGTTTTTTGCAACGTGAACTCCAGTTTTTTTACGTAATTCTTTAGATACTTATAATTTCTATCAAACTTTCGAATTTCATGAAAATCTGTTGAAAGCTTTGACCACTATTACAACAACAAAATTTTGCACGTTTTTCGACCTTTGAGCGGCCGCCATTTTGTTTCTGCCGTACCGACTTTGGATTTTTTATTGTGAGATTCATCACATACTTCAATGAACCTTTGTACCAAATTTCATCCAAATCGGAGCTACACTTTGGTCAGAACAGAAATCGCGATTTTTCGTCTAAAATGGCCGCCATTTTGTTTTTGCCCGGCCGATATAGCTGGTTCACGAACTTAACCGAGATAATTACCCAATACACCTTTCCTCAAAATTTGGTGAAAATCAAAGCAGAATTGCAACCTCTAGCGTGGTCACAAATTTCGTTATATCCCATATATATATATATATATATATATATATATATATATATATATATATATATATATATATATATATATATATATATATATGATGCTCTCCGCAATAGGTAAATTTCTCTCGAGAAATTTACCTAAAAACACGCTTTGGGTGACATTTAATTCTAACAGATGTCAAATGGCAGGGTTATACTTTCCTTCCACGAAATGGATAACCCTGTATATATATGTGTATATATATATATATATATATATATATATATATATATATATATATATATATATATATATATATATATATTGTAGACATGTTGCAATACCTATGTATACTCTATGTATACTATCACGCACTTAGAGCGTGATATGATATGTATCCTATATACACATCAATTTATATATATTATATTTTTGTTTTATGATGAACTAATTTCACAATTATATTCTGTTTTGCTTATTTGTCTTTTTACAGTATGTTTTTGTTCTTTACTTGAATGAATTTACTTCGTTTAACTTTTCATTGTTGTAATTTATGTAACATATAATAATGAGTTTTTTTTTATTTTCTGCTTTATTTTCTTGCTTTGCTCTACTTCGATATTAGAATGTCAATGCACATAAAAATATAATCAATTTTGGTTTTATGATGAACTATTATTAATTTCACATTTATACACTGTATCGCCTTTTTGTCTTCTACGATATATTTTTTTTACTTTTAGTTCATTGATTTTTTTCATATTACATGAAAGGCTTTCTGTTAAACCTTTTGATTGTTTGTTTTTTTAAGTGCTTATGTATCTATTTACTATTATGTGTTATTTAAATTACACAAATTCTTTTAAGCTCTATTTCATTCTATTCCTTTTATTGTTATATTCAATTGCTTTTATTTCTTTCAAGATTTAAACTGTATTACTTGTATGTATTAAGCTCGTTTGGTATTGCGTTAACTTCGTTACACTAATTTTTGTTTGTTTTTCGTTTTCAGACTTTGGTTTTATTGATGGTTGGTAGGAACAATAATGTTTCCAACATAAAAAATAAGGCATTTTTTGTTTTTGTTTTTACTTTACTCTACTAAACAATCCAGTTAAATTGTACCTAGGGAATATAAGATCGATACGATCGTTTTTGTCCGGGAATTATTAGCTTCGGGAGGAATTTTGTAAGAGAACAGCTTTTTATCAATGTGGCATGTGAGTCGTTGTTGTTACTTCATTGCTGAAGCTTATTTGGTTTTATGGAATGTGGGATAATGAGTGTGGGACCTAAGCTTTTCTCTTAATGTAGATCGTTAATGCTGTTAGTGGGAAACAAGAATTGATTATTTACATGAAGGTGCTTGATGAGCTTTGAAAATAACATGATAAGGAGAATAGCTTTGTGTCTGCGATAACGAATGAGTAAATCGTTTGAAGTATTTTTTTTTCATAGCTTTCACATGCGCCAATTGCTCAGAAATCTATGCTATGTACATTATACTCGTACATGCTAATTTGTGGTTGGCGGGTATTTGCAATGAAGATGTTATGCTGTTTATTACGTTAGCTTAATGTATTTTGAGATGGGTAGGGCTTACTGTGGGATTATAAAGCTTTTAAGGTATAGCGTTTAATTGTTATTTGGTTGGTTGAAATTGTCTATTACACACTCGTGTATTTATATGAGATAATACAAAGGGAACTTTACTTGAATTATACCGCTCTATCTTTTAGCTATGTGTAAATAGCTGCAGATTATTGATAAATTGAAGACTTCGTGTCATTTTGAAGTTTTTTAAATTAAATATAGAAACGTTGGGAGGGTTATAATGAATTCTATTGATCATTTCCCTGGAATAAAATTAGAAGGAAAGATCTTCGGCTTGAAAGTTATGATATGAGCTTTGAATAATTTCAGCAAATACTGCGTTAAAAATATCTTGGGGGCAAGAGGATTATAAAAGCTGATCGAAACAAAACTGGGAGCATATAGTTTCGGCCTTCATTTAAAACCCTATATGTTTCGTCGAATTTCTCCCTAGTGAGTGTCTGTTTGGTTTAGCGTAACGCTGTCCAAGACTTTGCTGGAAGGCAGTACAGTGCCGTACGAGGTCACTTCATTAGTCGTTGGTTAAAATTATTGATCTCGATCTCGAGTATAGGTGTAAGGTGGAAGAGTGGGTTTCAAATTTTTTGCGTTATCCACAGGGGTTTCAATGGTGAGTTATTTAGTAGTTAGCAATTAGAATGCATTTATTGAGCAGGGAAACATAGTGACTAGTGGAAGCGTGTCTGCATACCATACTAGTTCAACAGCACAGAGGCTCCAACTGGTTGGTAAATCGGTGTGTATTTTGATGATATGCATACGACTTAATACTAAATGTAGCGTGTCTGCCAACAGTTGAAGTCGGGCAGCTCAGAGCCTTTTATTCTATAGTGACTTACAACTAAAAACAGCGTGTCCGCTGAAAACTAGGGTCCACGGCTTAGAGGCTATTGTCGGTTTCCTTACCGACTTGTAACTAAAAATAGCGTGTCCACCAACAGATTCGGTCGAAGGCTCAGAGGATATTGTAATCATGTAACTTAGACATCAGAATAGTGTCTGCTGATAGGTTCCGATCAACAGCTCAGAGGCTATCTTTTTTTGCTTAGACTAAAGGCTAAGTGGCTGCCGATAGTTTTGTTTTGAAGGGACCGCATTTGTGGCTGCCGACATTGGGTTTTTGGGGGACCACTCAACTTCTTAGTTTTTCCTATTTATTTTAAAAGCTTGCTGGGGCTTATTGGCTTGACTGCCACTAGTTTCCATTTTATTACTGCTAATACTATGAAATTGCAAATTGAGTGCTAAATTCATATTCGGTCATTTGCGGGCAAAAAAAACCGGGACTTGAAAGAGATAATTAGTGCAAGGGTAAATTTGTTTGCATCGAGTTGGCCTATGTTGTATTGTGTTATAATAATTTAATGTCATTTGTTTCACACTTCCTACCCTTGTATTATTTCAGTGAAACATGAAATTATTTTAGTTTCTTGTTTAGCATTTGTATTGAAAAATTTTCTCTTGCAAGTAAATTGTTCTTTGGTTTGTACTTAAATTTAATAGCATTAAAAAATATTGTACAAATGTCTACTCATTAATTTATTTGTTCAAATGCATATTTTTGTATGTAATCAATTTATGAAACATAAGCGCGTAGTCACTAGAGATTGTACCGATCACTTGATTTCATTAAAACTTCTCAGGAAATTATTCCAATGTTAGTTCAATTTAAAAGATAAGACCTTAATATTCATGTGGGTGCACGTCATTGTTATTATTATTGTTTCAGTTGTTTGAGCGATAAAAGATGTTATGTTGACATAACAATGGACACGCGTATTTTTGTTTTCATCATGCTTGCTTTTGTTTATTGTTTACGTGTACTGTTTATTGTTTTGCATGTTAGTCAACTTTACATCTTTGATAAGTTGTGCGCTAAATTATGTTTGAATTGGTTGGAAGTATATTTGAATCATAGAGGTATACACTGGAGACGGCGAGCTTTCATTTCCCATATAAAATATTGAAGTCTCTTAATACATGCTCAATTTGAACAAACATTTCATGTAAGTATACTTCAACTTTCGAAAGCTTTTGGACTTTCACCAATGAGCTTACGTATGATTGTCCAAATGCTATCATTGTTCGAAATTAGTTTCGAAATAGCTAAAAAAAATAATTATTTTTAGTTTACTCTCTAATGATCATGCAGCATTTACAATTGTAAACAATGCCTCCAAATATTGTTCAACCAACTTCTTTCTTTTCCATAAAATGTACTAACAAACTACGAAGTGCGACACATTTAAATCGTTTTCGATCGAAATCATCAATTGTGACACCCCTGATTCCGGAAATAATGTTTCAGCTGATGGAAAACAGTCAGGTGACAATTCTTGCGAAAAATCCATCAAAGATCGGAATTTTTTAAAATGTTAAATGAAAACGCTTGTTTCGGGTGGATTGTGTAAGTGATTTCGAAAATAAAGTGTTCAATGTGTAAACGTGAGTAAAAATGTGAAAGCGTCATCGAGTAAGGAAACAATTATGTGTCCGGGTATAATTTACATGATGTTTTCTGTGTCCGTCCAGGTTTTTGGTGCGTTTCGTGAATGAAAACATAATTTCGAATGTTGGGTGAATCGTTCCTGCTTTAAACGGTACATGGGAGACACGAATTCAAAGATTTTCTCGGTTTAAACAGATTTGACGCCGGTAATAGAATTCCGATAAAATGTAACTGAAACTCGCTTGCATTGTAAGTATTTACGCGCTTTTTTTCTGATTTTTATTCCTACGGATTTAAATGAGCTTAAGTTATCCTTAAAGCTTCGTGTTGAAGTAATTAATTGTGTTTTTAAGTAAAAGTTCATAATTATCAAAGTGCAAATTGCATGTGAAATAAATGTCCCGCGCAAATCTTGAAGTTTTCTCGGCTCCGTCCATAATGGTGTTAAGATTAAATTGTTGAAAATAATTCGTTTTGTTGTTGCGAAGGTGCTTGTAAAAGTTTCATGTATCGGAGTAAACGTTTTAATTGAAAAACTTTGAAGGTTTTCTAAAATACGAGATCTCGTATCAGTGCAGTGCACCTACAATATGGGAGCTGTTTTATTAATTTCGAAAACTGGTCGGTTGAATTTAAAAATGTTTTTCTAGGTTTCTGGAGTAATGGTGATGGGACTGAAATTGTTGTTGAAAATCGAGCTAATTAATGCTGAAATACATGCATGGTGGCTTAATTTGAAAATATTTGTTCATTTACCGGAAAACAAAGAAATCCGACTAATGGCAGTGATATTAAATCACCATATAGTATCACTAATATAGCACCGCTTTTAAAAAATTTTATTCATCTTTCTTACTTTGGAGTCGGTTTTTTTTTTTAAATTTTAGGTTAATTTCTCGAGAAAAATTTACCTATTGCGGAGAGTACTTTATATATATTTATGTATATATATATATATATATATATATATATATACACATATATAAACATATATATATATATATATATATATATATATATATATATATATATATATATATGCATATATATATATATATATATATATATATATATATATATATATATATATATATATATATATATATATATATATATATATATATGCATATATATATATATATATATATATATATATATATATATATATATATATATGCATATATATATATATATATATATATATATATATATATATATATATATATATATATGTATATATATATGCATATATATATATATATATATATATATATATATATATATATATATATATATATATATATATTTATATATATGTATATGATGTAACGAAAATCGTGACTATGCTAGAGGTCACAATTTCGCAATAATTTTCACAAAATTTTTGGGAAAGGCATATTGCGTAAATATCTCAGTTAAGTTGTTTAACCAGCTAAATCAGACGAGGGAAAACAAAATGACGGCCATTTTAGACAAACATTCGTGATTACATTTCTGACCAAACCATGGCTCCTATTTGGATGAAATTTGGTACAGAGGTTTGTTGAAGTATGCAATGAATTTCGCAATAAAAAATCCAAAGTCGAACCGTTTGAAACAAAATGGTGGCCGCTCAGACGCCGAAAAGCGTGTAAGCATTGGATGTTGTTGTTGTGACCAAACTTTTCAACCGATGTTTATGAAATTTGGTTCTTTGGTAAAGACTGTAAATGTCTAAAGATTTATGTAAAAAAACTAGAGATCAGGTCTCCAAAAACAAAATGGCGGCTAGTTGAGGCTTGAAATTTCAAAGGCTTCTGAAAGACCCAATTTTGATTCGGAGTGAATGAAACTTATTTTCGAGATAGAAAACAATTAGATCTAAACATTTTGCTATTTTGGTGCACACAAACGCTCAAGTTTCAAAATGGCGGCGATTCAAATGTGCGATTTTTTCAGATTTTTGTGGCCCTCTAGTGGCCAAATTTTTCAATGGATTTTAATGAAACTTGAGATTATGAATAATTGTGCTAAGTCCTTTTACTAAGCAAAAAACTATCAAAATCGGACGAAAAATAAAGAAGCCGAAAATTTAAAACCTAATATTTTTCGCTGCCATTTTCATTAAAAATTTAATACTTTTGCCCTGTCTAGAGGGAAACTAATTTGAATGAGATTGGGCAAATTGACTGATGAGACTCTAAGATTGAAATATTTTTCAAAATCCAAAAAAATGCATGCATTCGAAATGAAATCAGAAGGTAAGCAGGATTCGCTATTTTAGTAGCAACTGAAGTAATGAATGTTTTTCATGGAAACATTTTTAATGGCGTAACTTGTAAGTGTTTATACAACAGACCATTTTAGGGGATTGTAAAATATTTTTACAATCCCCTTTTAAAATCGCAATCTGTCTTTTCGTCCGCCTCTCCATCCGTCCGTGCGTCACAGCAAGTTTTCTCGCAAACCACACAAGCTAGAATGATGAAATTTTCTACGTAAGTCAAAAGTGGTACCCTCTCAAGCGTTTGCAAGATAATTCCACCGGAATAATAATATCAGCACATATGACAATTTTTTGGCTTTCTTTTTGTAGTAAACAATTAATTTTCAAACGCTGCACTCTCATAGAGTTTATCGCCCTCAAAGAGTTTATCGCCAAGAGTATGATACACCATATAATATGATGAATGAAATTTCGACCCCAATTTCGAAATTTGCTTCGAGCGTATGCGAGTTATCACAATAGCAAAGGCAAAAGCTCGTTGCTTCATGAATTTGATCTTTCGCCGTCTCCTGTATGTACCTCTATAATTTGAATGATTTTAAAATAGACAAGATTAGATTTTGGAGTATGATTGAATTTTTCTGCATAAATTATTGGATATGAATGTTATATTTTTGTTATTTAGATGATCAATGTGATTAATGTTTTTTAGTTAGAGAAAATTGATCTAGTTTCATTGACAGTATTAGTAGTAGTGTTATCATACAGGGATTGAGTGGTTTCGGATATCGGCTGGGAGGAAAGGTTTACAGCTCACTTAATTTTGCTGCACAATGTACTACATTGTGGTGTTTGCAAAACCGATATCCTTCCGGCTGGGTCAATTTTGTTACAATACCTACGTATACTCTTTGTATACTGGCGTGCACTGAGAGCTTGATATGGTGTGTATCCTATATACACATCTTGGCTCCCGGGGAGAGAGAGAACTCACCGTTCAATACATATCTGCTACTTCATACTTGTCAATTAGAACAGTAAAAAGGTGTCGTTTATTTAATGAGCTAAGTTTTATTTCCTTCCTTGTTATGCTTAAATCCTACATGTTCAGTTGACTATATAACATTAATAATGCACCATATTTTACTATTGAATTATTATAATAATTAAATTATTACAGAGACAATGAATGAATTTTATGTTTACGTACGTATAAAGTTGGAGTATTAATGGAACTGTAAAATTCCTGCAATTTATATTTGCTTTAATTATACTTGTAAGACAATCCCGCAGGGGCAATGCCGGTCGACAAGAGCACTCTTGGAGGCTAGCATTCAGTGGGAAGTTCCGCCCCCACGTACCCGAGGAAATTCCGCAGGGGGAATGTCGGTCGACAAGACCACTCTTGGAGGCTAGCATTCTTTGGGGAGTTCCGCCCCCACATACCCGAGGAAATTCCCGCAGTGGAAAAGTCGGTCGACAAGAACATTCTTGGAGGCTAGCATTCTTTGGGGAGTGCCGCCCCCACGGACCCGACGATATGGGGGGTGCCGTGAGGTTCCCTCCTGGGATGACAGGTAACGACTCTGATTGTATTTGGACTACGCTTTGGACAACGAACTGGAATTGACGCTTTGGACTGGTGGATGTGATGGTTTGGACCTAGTTGCTTTGCACAGTAGCGCCAAGGTGAAACTCATGTGTGGACGGCTCCAATTCAACTATCACACCGTCTCCGTCCCGGTAAAACCTTGGCAGGCCTCGGAGTACGTTCGAAGTTCGCACCATTAGGTTGGTGGTGTAGTCTGGCTCTGAGCACTTGTCCCCATAAGGGCTTGTGCCAACCCTCGCATGGCCTCCCTGCTCTGCAAAGATAACCATGGGACCAAAAAGGCGACTACGCACACGAATGGAGATAGCGGTTCCGAGGGGGGACCCAATAAAATGGAGCAAACAAAATCAAAAGATCAAAAACATCCAAAAAAAGAAACCAAAAATAATAACGACGACGCAACCAGCGGTTGCAGCCACCATGTCAATAGTACATCGAGAGCTGTACTAACCACGAAAAAAATGAAGACTAACACGACGACAGTGACGGTAGACGAAGAACGGAGAACAGCAGACAGTCTGGTGCAGACTGAGATTCCTGCGGCGACGAAGACCCCGGCAGCAGGCACTGCTTGTAAAGCCCCAAGATGGCCGATCCTACGCGGAGGTGCTGCGGGACATCAGGGGAAACGTAAGGCCCAAAGACACCAATACTACCATTAAAGTAGTACGACCAACGCGGTTGGGCCACATACTGGTCGAATTCGGAGCAGAGGCCGGCAATAAAGAAGCATTCTGTGACGCAGTAAAGAAAGTCCTCGGCAAAAGCGCAACTATAGCCCCGCTTGAGCCGATGGCAACGATCGAAATACGGGACATTGACTGCGTGATGGATCTGGCTGAGGTAGAAGAGGCCATCAAAAGGGAGTTCCCTAGCGTGGGAAGGATCAAAGCGAGACTGACACCAGAAAACAACAGGGGACAACGCATGGCCATAGTTGACTTGACCGAAAAGGACGCTGAACAATTCCTGAACAAGGGCAAAATACGAATAGGGTGGGTTGTCTGTAGGATACGGCGAAGAGCAACGCCTCTTCAATGTTTCAAATGCCTTGGTTATGGTCACACCAGACAAGTATGCAAAGGACCCGATAGGAGTTCCCTATGTTACAAATTCGGTGAAATGGGACATCAAAGAAAAGAGTGTACGAAGGAGGCACACTGTATTCTTTGCAAGGATGCTGATCCAAAACCTGATTTTATACACGTCTTGGGATCAGGAAAATGCCGGGTTTCCAGGAAGCCCTAGCCAAGGCAAAATCAGAGCTTCGATGACCCGCATCCTGCAGCTAAACCTACACCGCAGTTCAACCGCCCAAAATCTGCTTGAGCAGTTTGCGAGGGACAGGAAAGCCGACTTCTTGCTGCTGAGTGAGCAACACCATAATAAAAGTCCTGCATTATGGTACTCTGATGAAACTGGTACTGCCGCTATCTGGGTTCGGAACAGTGACTTTCAAGCGAAGAGTTGTGGATCGGGGGATGGTTTCGTGTGGGTTCGGTGCTCAGGGATCACCTTCTTTAGTGTGTACCTAACGCCTAACGAGCCGATATCATCTTTCCAAGCCAAGCTTAATGCTCTGGAGGGTGCTGTCTCGAACGCAGAGGGTAAAGTGCTCGTTGGGGGCGATTTCAATGCTAAAGCAATCGAATGGGGCATGCCTCAGACGGATCCGCGGGGAAAACGAATCCTGGAAATGGCGGCCAGGACGGTCCTTGTCGTACTAAACTCCGGAAATACGCCAACTTTCCGCCGTATTGACTGTGAGGGAACCATACCGGACGTGACATTCGCCTCGGAGTCCTTAGTACGGAGGATACACAACTGGAAAGTATTAGAGGACTACTCAGCCAGTGATCACTAGTGCATTCTGCTTGAGATAAGTGATGCTATCTCCCGACGTCCGTGCTCTTGGCCTCCTACAACTGGATGGAACATCGGAAGAATGGACGTCGAGAGGTTCGTCAAGGTTCTCACAGCAGGTGAGCCGCTGCAGGGAGCTCCGGAGGGGACGGAAGAACTGGCAGCTCAAGACGTGGTGAACTCTACTATGAGCATCATCATAACTGCTTGCTGCGCTTCTATGCCCCGTCGAAGACCCCGGCACGGCAAGCCCCCAGTGTACTAGTGGTCTACTGAAATCGCTGAAAAGTGGAGGGAGTGTCACAAGCTTTGGCATGAGGCTCCACGGGCGCGGAACCGTGACGAGGCATGCAACCAGGTGGCAGCATATATGTCGGCCAGGAAATGCCTTCGCAAACTGATCAACAGAAGCAAGGCTCGCTGCTGGCAAGACCTAGTGGACAATGTGAACCAGGATCCGTCGGGCCTTGGCTACAAGCTGGTCATGGGGAAACTTGGTGCCCTACGGAAGCCTTGTATACATGACGCGGAAGAGATGGACGCGATAGTGCAGGGACTCTTCCCCGCCCATCCCGTCCATGTTGACGCTGTCCATGGTGAAACAGCAGTAGAGTGCCCACTCTTCACACAGCTGGAACTGGAGGAGGCAGTCCTCTCCTTGAAAGCGAAGAAGGCTCCAGGTCCAGATGGTGTTCCAGCCGAGGTGTTGCGGCTCGTCTATCACCATTGTCCTGACTTGCTGCTCAGCACATTCAACGCTTGCCTACGGGACGGGGGTTTCCCGGTACGATGAAAGGTGGCAAGGCTCGTGCTGATCAGCAAGGGGAAGGGAAATCCCGAATCGCCGTCTGCATACCGCCCGTTATGCATGCTAGAAACGGCTGGGAAAGTGCTAGAGAAACTCATCAAGGGAAGACTCACTGACGCGATTCGTGCTGCTGGGGACCTATCTCCTCGGCAGTACGGCTTTAGAGCAGGACGTTCTACCATTGATGCGATTGCACAGGTGGTGAACGCGGTCCAAAAGGCAGAGGCATATAGTCGCACCAAGCGACGGATCGTCCTGTTGGTGACAGTCGACGTCAGGAATGCCTTCAACTCCGCTAGATGGGTGGATATTCTGGACACGCTGGAAAACTCTTTTCAAGTTCCAGAATATCTAATGCGGCTTTTGAGGAACTACCTAAAGGACCGAAGCCTGCTCTACGACACGACACAGGGCCAACGAAGGATGGAAATTACATCGGGTGTTGCCCAGGGATCTATCCTTGGTCCGGACCTGTGGAACGTGTCTTACGACGGGCTACTGAGACTTGAGATGCCAGCTGAGTCGCGCTTGGTCGGCTATGCGGATGATGTTGCGGCTCTGGTCGCCGGACGCACCGTTGAACAAGCGCAACTTAGGCTAGGTATGCTAATGCTCCGAGTGAGGGACTCTTCTGGCAATTCCTCTTCCCCCCTCCCCTCCCGCTAGGAAAGGGACTCCCCAGCTTAAAGGCGCCCATGGCGTAACAAAACGAGACCTGGCCCGAAGTAATGTGTCAAACGGTTCCAGGCTAGGTTCTCAGATTGACAGGGGAGGTGTTTAGTGGGTAGTCCAAATGTATCCTCCATGGGAGTCCCACACTGCCAGACTCGGCGGGCATAAATGCCTTCACCTCCCTACCACAAAAAAAAAGCCATTCTTAAATACTGTTAGGGCATACGAATCGTTCATTTTTATAATCATGTTCTTTTGATCCTGAGTGGCACTTACGCCAAGGTTAGATATTTGCAGGCTATTCAATTCATCCACTAGCTCTGATATTTTATCCTTATAAGTAGATACACTAAGTTTTCGCTGAGTAAATCCACTCAAAGTGGTATGTATATGAGGGATGGTGCTTGGGCTCTTGTATTTGGTTTGTAATTTTGCCGCTAATTCCTCAAATGTCTTGGGAATTCCTGAACTTACTATAGAGGTCTGTACACTAGTTGATAGTTTTATATTGTACACAAAATCAATTAGGGCTTCCTTTCCTTCTGTAGATAGTGTCTTGTAAAATATTTCTACTAGCTTCAAAAATTGCTGTAGTGATTTGAAACATCCTTCAAAAACAGGAATTGTTTTTAAACAAATCTCTAAACTAAATTCTGCCATTTTTGCTCTATTCTGCTCTCTCATACAATCTTGATTTTCCGATAACAAAGATATTAACTTTACGAATTTCTCTTTTAATTCCAATGTTTCTTCTTCTATTTCACTGCTAAATAATTGTCTTGCTTCTTTCCTTAAATTTTCAATTATTATCGATTTCAAATTTATTGTCTCCTCTGTATAGGGACGATTTCTACATTTTTTTATATTTGCCAAAAGTTGTTCTGATTCCTTCACTATTTGTTCTAATCGCTCCATTAAAAAGATGATTGCTTTTAGATACTAAACATTTATGTTTCTATTTATTCTACTTCTGATATAATTTCTATTTTTTACATGATACGCATACAGTATTGTTAAAATTACACAAAAAATAATTGTCGTTACTATACTCTGCTTATACTCTACTACAAACGAATCTGTGATATTAGTTGTCGAACAGTTATTACCCATGTTACAATTTATTTTTTCCACCTAATGAATTTAACTTCTTGAATAAACTCTTCTGTACTTCTCCTTCCGCGATTGATATTAAACGATGAAGCTCTTTCCGTTCTCCCCTTAATTTTGCCTTGCTTCCTGCACGATGTTTCTTCTTACGCTGCTGTACCGCGCTGACTATCGGTGTTGGTCGCTTTTGTCGCCGCAAATATTCTTCTATTGTTAACCTCTTTGGTCCTAGTTCTTCGATTGAGGCTGGAGTGTATGCAGTTGCTTCAACCGTACTTGTTGACTCAGGTTGATATTCTATACGCTTCTTTCGTAAATCATCCTCTGCCTGTGCCAGCAATTCACTGAACCTCTTGTTCAATGCTTCCAACTCAGTTGCGTCGAACAACGCCTCCATTTTTGCCTATAATTTGCAGGATCGCCATATTGTGTTATATGTTAATATGAAATGAGAAATTAATTTAAATAAAATACCTCCGTCGTCTAGCCCGATTTTACTCGGGCCAAATTGTGACGTGCACCGAAGCTAATGCTTTTATGCAGCAAACAAGATCTAAGTTTGGCCGAAATATCCAGCCAAAGTATTTTTATGATCAATAAAAATCTTTCCCTTTTGTCTATTAATAAAACCAGCCCAAGATACACTTTGGCCGAACTCTTTATTATGAGACGGGTCAGAATTTACTGATCCTGAATCAATACATTACTTTTCCTTTTATACAAATTCTATTCGTAAATCTATTTCTCACGCCCTCATTATTCAACATTCAATTTGTGTGGTCATGACACACAAATCAATTAACACCTCGCATTCCCATTCATTATACTCATCATCCCTATGCATGAATGCAATTTATGACCTATTTTCTAGGTCATAAATTCCATCGTCTCAAATGCATATGACTAGGATGCTAGCATGCACATGGCAATTCGAATGTGGAAGAAAAGTGAAAGTGAAAGAAATTGAACGTTGAGTAATGAGGTAGGTTTCACGTTACATATGTTCGTCGTCACATTAGTCTTTGCGATGTGTTTTGTTTTCATATTCCAATGCAATGGCTCATAAAAGTACTTTATGACCTTGCCATGGGATTGGAATATGAGACGAAATGTATTTGTTTCAAATAGAGTTCAGATTCATTATGAATACAATTTGAGTATTTGTATTATGCATGAATGATTCATTAAATTGAGTTTATGCAACTTATGTATTGAGAATCATTATGGGAATCATTACACTACGCTCATGTCAGAAGGGTTTTGTACCCAATTTCTGAGAAATGCAGACACCAGC
This sequence comes from Odontomyia ornata, assembly GCA_963969285.1. Lineage (NCBI taxonomy): Eukaryota > Metazoa > Arthropoda > Insecta > Diptera > Stratiomyidae > Odontomyia > Odontomyia ornata. Next base: position 182,765,144 of record OZ017742.1, on the reverse strand, counting down.
AATGAATAACGTCAAGAAATATGTCAGAGAGATGTGCACGTTCAAAGGAAAATCCACTGTTTTTCTACTTTCAACGGTCACCATTTTGTTGCGATCCGACGAAAGTCACTCAAATCATGAGTTTTCAAAAATATTAATGTTATTGACCTTATTGGAAAATTTCAAGAAGATCAAGTCAAAACTGCAGTAACTGATTGGATGGAAAGTCCATAAAATACCAAAATCATGTGTTATTGTTGTTGTAATTGGAGAAATTTGTAACGGCTATAACTTCCGTGTATATCATTCGATTTTTATCAAACTTAAAAAATTTAAGAACCCTTAGCAGGACTACGTAAACATTGAATTTCGTTCAGTTTAAGGGTACCGATGCGATTTTATTGGGGAAAACGTGGAATTCGAATATCATACTATTATTTACAAAGTTGAGCGAATTTCAAGTTCCGAGGTATTTGTTGTTGTTGTACTCGTAAACACCTACACCCGTAATTTTTTCAGATTTTTCGGATCACAGGTGTCCGATTGCGGGCGGGGACACAAATTTTTCGTGTATTTCCCCTCCCTGTGCATCCCTCGAAGCAAAAAGTAACAAATTAAGACCTGTTTTGAAAAGTCCTCATCAAGACCTTTCATTTGATACCCATATCGGCTACCTTTGATGAAATTTTTTTTTCGGGGGCCACTCCCCTATATGGGGAGACCCCCCCTTAAATACCTTATAAAAATTTTTGTAGTTGAACTTTGAAGAAAGTACCACTTTACACCTTCATACAAAATTTGATGTTTCTAGCTTAAGTAGTTTGCGAGAGAAAGTGCTGTGACACACAGACGGACGGACGGACGGACAGATGGACAGACGGACAGATGAACAGACTGGTCGCGAAACTAGTAGGGTTTTGTAAAATTATTATTTACAAAACCCTAAAAAGATTAATCCACGATGTGCTTCACAGGAATTATCACATCGTGAACGACAAACTTTTTTTGTGTTTGGGAGGTGCTCGCAAGAAGGCAACTGGGCTACCCACTAAACACCTCCCCTGTCAACCTAAGAACCCAGCCTGAAACCGTAAGACACATTACTTTGAGCCAAGTCTCATTTTGTTACGCTTTGAGGCGCCTTCTAGATGGGAGATCCCTTTCCTAGTGGGAGGGGAGAGGGGAAGTGCCAGACAAGCGATCCCCCAGCTCCAATGCCCCTGGCTGCTGTGAGTCCCGTTTATATTTTAGGACTGCCCGAGCATAATGTGCCAACTGGTTCCATTTGTCAATCGATTCGAGCGCCACCGCGATTTCATTATCCGGGGTAAGCTCTCCCGTCTCCCTGTAGAGGGCCCTTCGCAGCCTGACCCATTTCGTGTACACAAAACATGTGTGGCAGGCATTGTCCTCCTCTTCTGGGCAAAACCGACAATCGGACGACCATGACTTACCAATCTTGTGCAGGTAAGACTAAAAACACCCGTGCCCACTCAAAAACTGCGGCAGATAGAAGTCAGTCTCACCATGCCTTCGATTAAGCCACGGTCTTACATCCGGGATTAGGCGCACAGTCCACCTTCCCTTCGTGCAATTGACCCAAGACTGCTGCCAATCGTTGAGCGAGCGCTGTCTCTCCTCGCGGAAAACTGTAGTGAATTTAGAGTTCAAATATGTCCGTAAAGGACTGCAGCGATGGTCTGCTGCCCCGGCAGAAGAAGATGGAGGTATCTGCCGAGAATGCCCTCGTCTGGAGACGCGTGAATGCGCTGGCAGGCTAGCATTGCGGTGTCGTGGGGCGGGTTCGTTTCCCCAGCACGAGGACCCACTACAAAGAAAATTTTGCATTCACGAATTTAATCGATAGCTCACGAGGCGACTGAAGTCGCAAAAACTGTAGATAACCTCACCGAAGGAGATGTACTTGTTACAAGAACAAGTGAAACCTGAGAAGAAAGGCGAACTTGGGGTGACCTCGTCGTTACCCAACGAAGTTCATGGCCCACAAATGAAAGAGGGGCAACCGGGTGGTGGTGGAGCCCCTTCATACCCACCCAACCGGAATAAATCCAAAGATAGCTTGTTGAAGTGGCCAGGTATTCCTCTTCTGAGTGGAAAACTCATACAACTTGAATTGTATGAACCTTCCCATCAGAAGGGGAGTACCCCGGTGACCAATTTATGTCATAGAATTATACAATTGGATCGCATAAATCTATGCCATAAAAAGGCACTCTGCTTGGGCCACTCAACCCATAACGTCACCTGAAACAGAAAGATTATATGGGATTATTAAGTACCCGGTGGCTGGCTCACGTTTTGAGGGGGAAGCCTGCCACCGTACCGGGTCCTATACTCGGTTAGAGAAATCGGAAAGGAAAGACCTATGGTTCAATTTAACTCATCTTTTATTTAATTTTATTGATTTCTCGTAAATACAAAGCAAAGAGAAAAAAAAATAGTTCAACAAAAATTATTCAGTGTATATATTAAAACATTTTTTTTATGTTGATATAATTAGTATTTGCAGTATATATTAAAGATTACCCAACTTAATTGAGTAAAAATTGAATAAAAAAAAGAAACAATTGGTATATATAAAAAATGAAACAATTGGTATATATATAAAAATGAAACAATAGGGGAACTTACCCAACCTTTTCCGACGACGAGCGCTCGTTGACGAGGTGAGTAAGTCCTGTAAAGTTATAATACTGCATAGCAAATTAGTTAAAAGCACTCGCGATATTTCTGGAATATTTTCGTTGTCAACTTTTCTTCTTCCTTTTTTTCTTTTGGTAAATGCAAAAACGCGCACGTGGTAACGAGATCCATACAAATTAGAACGTTTTTCTTTAGAATTTCCATTTCAGCTTCTTTGTTGAATTCGTGAAAAATTCAGCACGAAACACATTAAACCTTTCTGGCGCGCATGGATCAGTACAAGTGACGCGCGATAAAAAAAAATGTTTAAATCCGGGCTTTGAGTTTCTTCGCTAGAATATTTTTCCCCTCTCTTGCAGCACAGCCCCGACAAATTTACTTCCCTTTGTTGTCTGCTGACGACCGAAAATTTGTAACAGTTGAGTTCAAACAAACTAAAATTTCAAGTCCCGCAATCTTGCACTGAGCACTATTTGTCGGGTGGAAATAAATAACTAAAACGGATATGAATAACTAATCTTCGTTAGTTTTTTTTTCGGTATTAAAATTATTCCCAGAGTTTCGTCCGCAATGACGTGTTTCCACAAGACAGTCCGTGACATTCACGAGAAGTGATCCACGCAAATTTCCTGCTTTTCCGGCGCACACAACACTATCTTGCACTTGAGCAGTTTTCCGCGCGAGCAGGAAAACCCAAGCCCGACTAGCAATCTCCAATTTTACTTTCGTACGTCACTTGCGCACAACGAGCGCCAAGTTTTTCTTTTTCCGCTGCTGAACAACAACGTTCGTTTTTGTTGTACGGAAGATGCAAACACGCTTTTCTTTGTCGCGCACACGCTTCAGCAGCAACGCACCACCAACTTTTCGGCGATCGCCAACACCTCGCAGAAGCAGCACGAAGAACCGCAAAGAAAACTCTCCATTTTCAAAGCATAAATCAATTGCGGATTTTTCTTTTTCACTTGACACTCCTTTATCTCCATTCAAATCAATTTTCCCGTTCCAAAAACATTTACGGTCTTTCCGTCATTCAACCAACGCAAACCCAACAATAATTTTATCTTCTTCCACTTATTGCATCCAAATGCAAAATTCCCGAGCACTTTTTCTTGGAAACCGTAATGAACACCACCGCTCTTGTCCTATTTTCACCCATGATAACTTTCCGATTTCCTAACATATGCATTCGAATAGGCAATCATTAACGCGTATTTGGTAAATTTCGATATTAACACGCTACGACATGATAAGTTTCTTTCCCATTCGACGTGACCGCCGTGCTAATCCATAACCGAATCCCTCAACAATCCCCGTAATTCCCCTTGACTTTGCGAAATGCAATTTCTATAGCGGGATCGCTACTCAAACCGCTTTAAAGGGATTATTACAAAACAACACCAAGGTGTAACTACGGAGCATGCGATGGAGCGATGACACGCCGGAGTAAGCGTAACTGAGATGACGTTATGTCTATGTGCATATTTCGTTTTTCGTCACACACGACTGCTAATACAAATGCAAGATCCCGAACGATATTGGCGATGGCTTGGATGAAAAACTCAAGCATGCAACGCAAAATAAAATCAATCAGAACAAATCACTTCACCGTCCAACGTAATTCGGAACTCGTATTCAATCGAAAACGAGCGAAACACTCCAGTCCCCTGCACCGCCGCGACCAAATCCCTCTCCTTGTCATCTTGTTCATTTGTGGAAGTCGAGGGTCCAGCGGTTGCGGCAACCTTTTCACTTGATGTGCTTTCTTCATTTATTTTCTCTTTAATTTCGTTATGCTGCTGTAAGCTCTGTACTGTAGGTTGTGCTGTGCTGGTAACTGAAATGGCTGGATTGAATGCTGTGGGACTCGCTTGCGAACTTGATACAGATACTGGTGTGCTACTGACGGGGGGTTGTTGTTTCTTTCGTAGGGAATCTTTGTAGCAGACAGAACATAGTTCATCTGTTGCTGGATTTCCGTAGAATCCACATCCTGAGCGGCACATGGGTCGCATTGGATTCGATTCACGTTCCATTTTTAATTGAAATCTAATTTCTAATGATTTTCCTAGTAGAGTGGATGATTACAGCGCCAACTGAATGTTGCGTGGAAGAGAAATGCTTTGAGCACTTCTTAATTATATTTTACGTCTTCGAAAATTCGATACGAGACACTCAATAAATTGAAATTTATTCTACACAAATTCAATTAAGTTATCAATTAAAAGCGATTTTCGTTTATCATGATTAGGCGTAATTAAGTGGGAAAAAAAAGAACTAGGAAGAATTAGACAGGCACACGTTAACTACCGAAAAACAAAACAATTTTTAATTAATATTATGGTTGGACTGGGAAAAATTTGACAAATTTTAAGATGTTTAAATGATACAACGATTTTATCGTTCATATAATTTAAGGGGTTAACCGTTTCGTTCTAAGCGTTTGTATACCGTGTTACATCGCAATTCGTTAAGTTCTATTCAAAAGATATTGTAATAAAATCACTACACATTAGAAATTTTAAACAGTTTTAGAATTTTGTTTCCCGGGAGTCAAGTACAAAAGAAATTTTCTTGACGTATTTTTCATGCGAAAACAGAGCGAGTGTTGCGATGGGGAAGGTGACGGAATGGTGACTCCTTGTTAAATTGAGTTTGTGCTGTGTGCCTGTGGCAGCGCTGGCTTTTAGAGCCATAGCTCCTCGATTATTACAGGGCAGCTAATTTTCTCGCGATCCCAAGACGATGCGGATTGCGGAAAAGGAGCTGAAGGATCTTTCTGTATATCATGGGTTGGCTTCGGCGTCGGGACTAGAGATGACGGACAATAAAAGAAAAACACAATTGACAGACTGACAGACTGACTTATGTTTATGTTCGACTGGAAGTATCCAACCCTTGCGCGTTTTTTTATTGAAAATATATGCGGACGGACAAACAGACGTGACTAATTATCTATCGGCGCAGGTCTTTCGCATGGTATATCCCTACTTCTTTTCCCGATGGATCCGTTATCAGGTAACGGTTAGGTCCCATTACCTGTTTTATGCGGCTTTTCAAGAATCGCCTGTCCAGCTTGGCGTTGTAATGCCCCGCGGCGTTACTTTGGCGGAAATTTCGCCGGAACACTTCATCTCCTTCTTTGAAATTAGCAGATCGTGACCGGAGATTGTCTTGCGTTTCATTTGCACTTCCTGCGGCCTTAATCTTCCGTCCGATTTGTTGGCGGAGGTCTCCTAAACGTTCGTGGGGCTCCAGCGCAACGACGGGATCTCCCAAACACTTTAATTGCCGTAACAGCCGGTATGATTTACCGTGGCAAATCATGTGCTGTCCAAAGGCGGCAAAGTAAGGGGCGACACCGGTGACGGAATGATACGAGGATCGCAGGGCGCATGTGATGGCAGACAATCGCCGATCCCAATCCTTTTGAGATTCGTGGACGTAAGAACGGATCGCGGCCAATAGGGTGCGGTTCAACTGTTCTGATGCGTTGGACTGAGGAGAGTATATGGGCGTCAGTTGGTGTTCAACGCCATACTGCTCAAGTAGGCTCTTAAACTGCCGAGACCGGAACTGTACTCCATTGTCTGAGTACACACTCTCTGGAACCCCGAACACATGGAATACCCGGTTCTCTAAGAATTTGACGATCGATGGAGTTGTGAATTTACGGATAGGTTCCACCATTGGGAACTTTGAAAGCTGGTCTAGAACGACTATAGCTCCGATGTGTCCCATGGAAGACCGAGGATATGGACCGAGTAGATCGATGTATAGACGCTGGAATACGCGTTTTGGGACGTTGAGTTGACCCATAGGAGGTCGAAGAGGCTGGTTGGGCGCTTTGGTGCCTTTACAGGTCTCACAGGCGCTCACGTAGTCTTTGACCTGGGATGCCATTTTAGGCCAAAAGAAGTATTTCTTGAGTCGCCGTAATGTTCGACCGTAACCTCCGTGGGCACTTAAAGGATGGTCATGTGCGCGGAAGATCAGATGTTGTGTCATTTCCTCCGGTACCCAGAGTTTCCAAGACTCTTCTTCCTGCCATGGATCACCAGTGACGTATTCATTTCGTCTATACACATAGCCGTCTATTACCTTCAAATCAGGTAGCTGTGACTGTTGGGTCGCTATGGTTTGCCTCAACTCTTTGTAGCTGTCTGATTCGAAATGTGGGCTGTCGTAATCTATTTCGATGGGCTCCTCGTCATTTATCGTTAATTCGGCTCCCTCTGAGGAAAACATCCGTGAGAGAGTGTCGGGTACGATGTTCTGGGTCCCTTTCCGATGTTTGATGGAGAACTTGAACCCTTGCAGTTTAAGAGCCCATCTGGCTAGGCGTACATTTAAATCTGCCTGGTTCATCAACCATTGTAGTGACGCGTGGTCCGTGATGATCTCGAATTGGTGGCCCTCGATATAAGCTCGGAATTTCTTCACAGCCATTACCGCTGCCAAACATTCTTGCTCGGAAACAGTGTAGTTTCTTTGGGCCGAATTCAGCTTATTGGACATGAAGGCGATGGGAGCGTCCTCTCCTTCGTCGGTCAATTGCACCAGCGCGGCTCCTACTCCATGTTGACTTGCGTCACAATGAATGGAGAAGGGCTTCGTGAAGTCGGGGCTGTGCAAGACAGGAGCTGATGTGAGGGCTTGTTTTAGCTCTTCAAATGCCTTTCGGCTGAGTTCGGTCCAAACGAAGTTCCCTTTCCGCAACATGTCTGACAGGAGCGCTGAAACTGTTGCATAATTCCGAACAAACCTTCGGTACCAACCGCACACACCAAGGAAACGTCGTAGCTGCTTCACTGTTTTTGGTAAGGGGAACTCATCAATCGCACGAGTTTTGTCTGGATCCGTTTTGATAGTGCCATGTCCTATGACATGTCCTATGACATGTCCTAGGTATCGGACTTCTTTCATGACAAACTTACTTTTCTGTACGTTGATGGTGAGTCCCGCCTTACTGATGTGCAGGGCTACTTCTTGTAGAAGTAGGAGGTGTTGATCGAACGTTTCCGTGATGAGTAACAGATCATCAAGGTACACGAACACTTGGTGTTTCAGGTGAGGTGGGATGACCTTGTCCATCAACCGAGTCATCGTTTGCGGCGCGTTACACAGGCCAAAGGGCATTGTGACGAACTGATATAATGGTCGTCCAGGAACTGTGAAGGCGGTCTTGTCCCTCGAGCCCTCATCGAGTGGAATTTGCCAGAAGGCGTCTTTTAGGTCGAGACTGGTGATATAATTGGCTTTCAGCAGTCTCCCTAGTATTCCATCGATGAGTGGAAGAGGGTACGCGTCCTTGATGGTAACCGCGTTTACCTTACGGGCATCAAGACAGAGGCGGACTTTACCTGGCTTCACAACCAAGGTTACCGGAGATGACCAGGCACTTTGGGACTCTTCTATGACCCCCAATTCGAGCATCCTGTCTAGCTCCGCATACACCAATTTCTCCATGGCCGGTGAGATGGCGTAGTGTCTCTGTTTAACCGGTTTACTATCGCCAACGTCGATGGCGTGTGAGACTAGGGTGGTGCGGCCAAGGCCTTGGGTAGCGTAAGATGGGAAAGCAGCGATGGATGCTTCCAGGCGTTGCCGTTGGTTAGGCGTCAGTTCATGCTTATCGGGAGTAGAAGTGATTTCGTTGACATATCTGGTTTTTAAAGACAAATCTGTGAATAAATCTGAGGCCAGTCCAAAGCGAAGGACGAAATCGACGCCAAGGTACACATTCTGAGTCAAAGAAGGAATAATGTAGAAAGTAATATCCTTCGTCTGACCCCTGAACGTCACGGGTGTGGTTAGTTTACCTCGTATAGGGTGTTTGGTGCCATCAGCTGTACTGATTTCAGTGCGCCAGGATTTAATCAAGTTCGGATAGTCTTGGAGCACCTTCGAGCCAAAGCTCGAGGCAAGACAACTGATACTGGCTCCCGTGTCGATCAATGCAAACACGGTTTCGCCCAACACTTTAATTGGATGATAAGGTCCGATCTCATTCTCAGCAACCTCCGAAATGTTACAAGAGTTTAAGGTTTGACGGCAGATGCGCACTCTCTTGTGGAAATTCCGCCAACGACGAGTTGACCATTTTGTCGTGCGCGGGCGGGAAGTGGCTACTTCGGAAGCAAATATTCGCTCTCGAGCCACCCGATATTCCTGCAGTCGAACATGATAAGGTTTTAGAGTGCGTATTTGAGGCTGCCGGGGTTCTTCTGGCAGTGACTGCGATGGTCGCTTCAATATTGTCGTTGGTGAGGTCTCCGGAAGAGAGTGAACATCCGCAGTCATAGTGGTTATGGCTGGTGGGTTAACGTCAGGTTTGTTGGGGTGAGCAGCTGGCTGAGGAGCTACTGCGGGGGCTTCGAGTACCGCTGAGGTGGTCGGGTACTCGTTCGTCCGTTTTTTGGTGTGGCATGATCTGGGTAGTCCGGAACACAGGTGTTTGACTCCGTGATTTCTTCCCGATCTGGGTTGTTGCAATTTAGTGCCACTTCGGCAATTTCACGTCACGGACCCGTCCTCGCATGTAGGTAAGGCCGTTCTTGGAGGTCTTCTTCAAGCCTCTCCTATCGACTCACGACCCTCAGTAGTGCTTCCATGTTCTGCGGGTTCGAGTTTACAACATGGCAACGGAGTTCCGGCTTTAGATTCCGTTTCAACACCCGTAGCAGTTGAGTGGAAGACATCGGCTCTGACAACTGGTCATTCAACCGAAGGATATCGGCTCGATACTGATGAAAGGGCTGATCCGGACGTTGCCATCTGGCATGGATCTTGTCCAGGACACTCTCATCCATGTTGACCGTCGAGTATTCCATGCGGAGTACCTCCTTCAGCCGTGTCCAGCGTATTGATGGTGGGGCCGAATGAATCCGCCAGTAAGTCTCGAGTGCTGCTCCCCTGAACAGCATTGGTAGATATCCTGCCAGCACCGTGTAGTCGCCGGCCAACATCTCTCTGACTAAGGACTCCACGCGACCAATGAAGACTTCCACGTTCAGGTCGTTTGGCTCCCCGCTAAAATGTAGATTCCACCCCTGGACGATGCTGGGAATATGCTTCGGCTTCAGCATATAGGGTTGCTCCTGCGGGGCCACTGGACCTAGAGTCGGTGGTGGTGTTTGGTTGAGTCGTGGCGGAAGATCCCAGGCGTTCCAAGGCTGGTATCGAGATGGTGGATCCGGATCCTCAGACGGATGGTAGTCTGTTCTCCGAATCTTGTTTGGCTTGTTTATGGTTGGTTCCTGAGGACGTCGTGCTGATCTGAACCATTGTAGCGTCGTTTCTGTCTCCTTGCAGCGACGTATGAAGGAGTATATCCGTTCCACTTCCGTGTAACAATCACCACAGATTTGGTCTGGTGAGCCATCTTCAAAAACAATATTAATCTTGATGTACTCCTTCAGTAGGCTAACGACCCCTATTCTCATCGCTTTATCGACAAAGCTATCACCCAGCGGGTACATTTCATCGCCGATCCTCAGGCAAAGTCGACATGTGCTTGAAGTGTCCATAATGATTCTACCTAGAACTTGTACCTAAGTTAATGAAAGGCTAAAATGACGCTATGAAATAAATAATTAAGTATTACTAAAACAAAACACATAAAGTGGCCGAAAGTGGCGAACTATCCAAATTCCTCAAAAAAAAAACCGCAAGGTATGAAAAAAAATAATTTACGTTATCAAAAAAAAATATAACTGGTCTTTCCTTTCCGTCCTTCCTCCCAAGTATGGACACCAATGGCACAATCCTTCTACAGCGTTTCAGGGACACTCTCTTGTGGCACCATGAAAATCAGGGTTCAGAAGTGATCCCTCATCCGCAAATTTTCTCAAGTTACAACTTGTTAGCCCAGGGTTGGACTCTAATCCACAAGCAGCGCGTGTCTTGTCATGGATAGTCATGGATTAGCTAATCAGCCAATCACATGAAATCAAAATCCATGTAATTTAAGACACCTAGGCACCGCTGGTTTGGGGAGCGGATCAGAATCCTCCGCAAAAAGTTGTTAGGATAATAACCTCCGAACACAAAAAGGGACTCTAATATCATTTGGACTTACTAGTTACACAATAGTGGTAAACCACCAAAGTATAATTCAAAAGCAGGACCAAACGATATTGAAGTCCGAAGACAACACACGTTCGAAAGTTACTATTTGCTGGGGCACGATCAGTGCAATTACCCTCAGGAGTTATCTACCCGCCAATGATTCTAACACCTAGTGGGGACACCTAGAGACGATGGACTGTCTCGTGCTCACGACTGATGATACAGCCGGGCATTTCGGGCCCCACGTTGGGCGCCATTTGTAGTGAATTTAGAGTTCAAATATGTCCGTAAAGGACTGCAGCGATGGTCTGCTGCCCCGGCAGAAGAAGATGGAGGTATCTGCCGAGAATGCCCTCGTCTGGAGACGCGTGAATGCGCTGGCAGGCTAGCATTGCGGTGTCGTGGGGCGGGTTCATTTCCCCAGCACGAGGACCCACTACAAAGAAAATTTCGCATTCACGAATTTAATCGATAGCTCACGAGGCGACTGAAGTCGCAAAAACTGTAGATAACCTCACCGAAGGAGATGTACTTGTTACAAGAACAAGTGAAACCTGAGAAGAAAGGCGAACTTGGGGTGACCTCGTCGTTACCCAACGAAGTTCATGGCCCACAAATGAAAGAGGGGCAACCGGGTGGTGGTGGAGCCCCTTCATACCCACCCAACCGGAATAAATCCAAAGATAGCTTGTTGAAGTGGCCAGGTATTCCTCTTCTGAGTGGAAAACTGATACAACTTGAATTGTATGAACCTTCCCATCAGAAGGAGAGTACCCCGGTGACCAATTTATGTCATAGAATTATACAATTGGATCGCATAAATCTATGCCATAAAAAGGCACTCTGCTTGGGCCACTCAACCCATAACGTCACCTGAAACAGAAAGATTATATGGGATTATTAAGTACCCGGTGGCTGGCTCACGTTTTGAGGGGGAAGCCTGCCACCGTACCGGGTCCTATACTCGGTTAGAGAAATCGGAAGGGAAAGACCTATGGTTCAATTTAACTCATCTTTTATTCAATTTCATTGATTTCTCGTATATACAAAGCAAAGAGAACAAAAAAAAAGTTCAACAAAAATTATTCAGTGTATATATTAAAACATTTTTTTTTATATTGATATAATTAGTATTTGCAGTATATATTAAAGATTACCCAACTTAAAAAAAATTGAGTAAAAATTGAATAAAAACAAGTTGGGTAAACAGACCTACGCTCATGTCAGAAGGGTTTTGTATTCAATTTACAAAATGCAGTCACCAGATCGAATCACATCAAGAAACATGTCAAAGACGATTTTATTGGAGAAAATATGAAATACGAAGATCATACTATTATTAACAAAGTTGAACGAATTTCGACTTCTGAGGTTTTTGGTATTGGTATACTCATAAATATCTCCCTTGATAATTATTTCACATGTCCAGCCGCGACGGAGGAAACACATTTTTCATGTATTTACCCCCTGTGCCCCACTGAAGCAAAAACTGGCAGTTTAACAACTGTTTGAAAAGCTTCCATGTAAACTTTTATTTCATACTCATATCAGCTACGTTTGATGAATTTATTTTTTCAGGGGCCACTCTCCTGTACTGTTATCATCGATTAATGGGCAATTTTTTCGAATCCTAGAATGGTTACAAAACCCTTTTGCTAGGAGCTCTCTCCCGCCTCTTTGACTTGTTTCACTTATAAGCATTAATTGTAGGTACTGATCTACAGTCATTCATTAAATTGAATCAAGTGTTCAAAGCATGCACCTTAAACGTTGAAGTTGGGAAAAAATAACTCAAAATTATTCAATCTTCGCATTTAAAACAGCCACTTTCTTGTTTTACGATTACTGATACCACCAGCTCAACCGATTCTCAAAGATATACATGACACCTATCATTCCTGAAATTTTCATGCAAATTCTAGCAAAACTGTAGTGTCTGAGTCGGTAAAAAGCGCGTGTTGTTCCATAGCCATATGTTGCCATAGTAATAAATGCAGCGCATATTGTTCCATAGTAATACGGGAAAATTCAAACCACTATAACTTCGCTAAATATGATTCAATCTTTATGAAACTTTCAGAATAGATCAATCTTATAAATAGTCATCAGTGTACTGAATTTTATTGAATTTAAGGGCACCGTTAAGATTTTATTCAAGAAAACATAAAATCGATAAATCATACTATTACTAACAAAGTTGAGTGAATTGCGACTTCTAACGTATTTGTTGTTGTTGTACTCATCAAGACCTACATTCTTGATTTTTTTCAGATTTTTCGGATCACAGGTGTCCAATCGCGAGGGGGGGGGGACACAAATTTTTCGTGTATTTCCCCTCCCTGTGCGCGCCTCGAAGCAAACTTTGCCAAACTTAGACCTGTTTTGAAAAGTTCTCATCGAGACCTTTCATTTGATACCCATATTGGCCACCTTCAATGAAATTTTTTTTTCGGGGGGTCACTCCCCTATATGGGGAGACCCCCCTTAAATGCCTTATAAAATTTTCTCATATTTGAACTTTGAAGAGATCACCACTTTACCCCTACATACAAAATTTGATGTTTCTAGCTTAAGTAGTTTCCGAGAAAAACTGCTGTGACACACGGACGGACGGACGGACAGACAGACAGACGGACAGACAGGACGCGATTTTAGAAGGGTTTTGTAAAATTATTTTACAAAACCCTAAAAAGAAACAATTGGTATATATAAAAATGAAACAATTGGTATATATATAAAAATGAAACAATAGGGGAACTTACCCAACCTTTTCCGACGACGAGCGCTCGTTGACGAGGTGAGTAAGTCCTGTAAAGTTATAATACTGCATAGCAAATTAGTTAAAAGCACTCGCGATATTTCTGGAATATTTTCGTTGTCAACTTTTCTTCTTCCTTTTTTTCTTTTGGTAAATGCTACAACGCCCACGTGGTAACGAGATTCATACAAATTAAAACGTTTTTCTTTAGAATTTCCTTTTCAGCTTCTTTGTTGAATTCGTGAAAAATTCAGCACGAAACACATTAAACCTTTCTGGCGCGCATGGATCAGTAAAAGTGACGCGCGATAAAAAAAATGTTTAAATCCGGGCTTTGAGTTTCTTCGCTAGAATATTTTTCCCCTCTCTTGCAGCACAGTCCCGACAAATTTACTTCCCTTTGTTGTCTGCTGACGACCGAAAATTTGTAACAGTTGAGATCAAACAAACTAAAATTTCAAGTCCCGCAATCTTGCACTGAGCACTATTTGTCGGGTGGAAATAAATAACTAAAACGGATATGAATAACTAATCTTCGTTAGTTTTTTTTTCGGTATTAAAATTATTCCCAGAGTTTCGTCCGCGATGACGTGTTTCCACAAGACAGTCCGTGACATTCAAGAGAAGTGATCCACGCAAATTTCCTGCTTTTCCGGCGCTCACAACACTATCTTGCACTTGAGCAGTTTTCCGCGCGAGCAGGAAAACCCAAGGCCGACTAGCAATCTCCAATTTTACTTTCGTACGTCACTTGCGCACAACGAGCGCCAAGTTTTTCTTTTTCCGCTGCTGAACAACAACGTTCGTTTTTGTTGTACGGAAGATGCAAACACGCTTTTCTTTGTCGCGCACACGCTTCAGCAGCAACGCACCACCAACTTTTCGGCGATCGCCAACACCTCGCAGAAGCAGCACGAAGAACCGCAAAGAAAACTCTCCATTTTCAAAGCATAAATCAATTGCGGATTTTTCTTTTTCACTTGACACTCCTTTATCTCCATTCAAATCAATTTTCCCGTTCCAAAAACATTTACGGTCTTTCCGTCATTCAACCAACGCAAACCCAACAATAATTTTATCTTCTTCCACTTATTGCATCCAAATGCAAAATTCCCGAGCACTTTTTCTTGGAAACCGTAATGAACACCACCGCTCTTGTCCTATTTTCACCCATGATAACTTTCCGATTTCCTAACATATGCATTCGAATAGGCAATCATTAACGCGTATTTGGTAAATTTCGATATTAACACGCTACGACATGATAAGTTTCTTTCCCATTCGACGTGACCGCCGTGCTAATCCATAACCGAATCCCTCAACAATCCCCGTAATTCCCCTTGACTTTGCGAAATGCAATTTCTATAGCGGGATCGCTACTCAAACCGCTTTAAAGGGATTATTACAAAACAACACCAAGGTGTAACTACGGAGCATGCGATGGAGCGATGACACGCCGGAGTAAGCGTAACTGAGATGACGTTATGTCTATGTGCATATTTCGTTTTTCGTCACACACGACTGCTAATACAAATGCAAGATCCCGAACGATATTGGCGATGGCTTGGATGAAAAACTCAAGCATGCAACGCAAAATAAAATCAATCAGAACAAATCACTTCACCGTCCAACGTAATTCGGAACTCGTATTCAATCGAAAACGAGCGAAACACTCCAGTCCCCTGCACCGCCGCGACCAAATCCCTCTCCTTGTCATCTTGTTCATTTGTGGAAGTCGAGGGTCCAGCGGTTGCGGCAACCTTTTCACTTGATGTGCTTTCTTCATTTATTTTCTCTTTAATTTCGTTATGCTGCTGTAAGCTCTGTACTGTAGGTTGTGCTGTGCTGGTAACTGAAATGGCTGGATTGAATGCTGTGGGACTCGCTTGCGAACTTGATACAGATACTGGTGTGCTACTGACGGGGGGTTGTTGTTTCTTTCGTAGGGAATCTTTGTAGCAGACAGAACATAGTTCATCTGTTGCTGGATTTCCGTAGAATCCACATCCTGAGCGGCACATGGGTCGCATTGGATTCGATTCACGTTCCATTTTTAATTGAAATCTAATTTCTAATAATTTTCCTAGTAGAGTGGATGATTACAGCGCCAACTGAATGTTGCGTGGAAGAGAAATGCTTTTAGCACTTCTTAATTATATTTTACGTCTTCGAAAATTCGATACGAGACACTCAATAAATTGAAATTTATTCTACACAAATTCAATTAAGTTATCAATTAAAAGCGATTTTCGTTTATCATGATTAGGCGTAATTAAGTGGGAAAAAAAAGAACTAGGAAGAATTAGACAGGCACACGTTAACTACCGAAAAACAAAACAATTTTTAATTAATATTATGGTTGGACTGGGAAAAATTTGACAAATTTTAAGATGTTTAAATGATACAATGATTTTATCGTTCATATAATTTAAGGGGTTGACCGTTTCGTTCTAAGCATTTGTATACCGTGTTACATCGCAATTCGTTAAGTTCTATTCAAAAGATATTGTAATAAAATCACTACACATTAGAAATTTTAAACAGTTTTAGAATTTTGTTTCCCGGGAGTCAAGTACAAAAGAAATTTTCTTGACGTATTTTTCATGCGAAAACAGAGCGAGTGTTGCGATGGGGAAGGTGACGGAATGGTGACTCCTTGTTAAATTGAGTTTGTGCTGTGTGCCTGTGGCAGCGCTGGCTTTTAGAGCCATAGCTCCTCGATTATTACAAAACCATCTCCCTCGCATCCTCGTTTCGGCGCAGGTAAATAGCGTGGCGCTCTTTAACAAGGAGGCCGACAGGTATCACGCCTGCAATAACTCTCACCACCGAATCAGAGACTGTCGGATGCGAAGATGCAATCATCAGTGGTCTTCTTCTCGGTACCTGTGCCAAACGTTTTCGGTATACCTCCTTGCTGAGAGCGTTGCCCCATACCTCTGCTCCGTACAGTAGCACTGATCCTGCAGTACTCATCAAGAGGCGTCTTCTTGATGGGCTGGGTCCCCGTTTGTTGGCCATAAGTCGACTCAGAGCCAATATTTCTAAAGCAGCCTACTCAGCCGTTGCCCTGATTTCATCAGAGAAACTCATCTTCAAGCCGATTAGTAGCCGCAGGTACTTCACCGATGGCTTCGATTCGATTCACATATCTCCAATACTGATCATCCTTACTCTAGGGATTCTGTTTTCTGTCAAGATGACCACTTCAGTTTTCTCCAGCGCTAGACTGACCCTGCGACCAGTCATCCAGTCCTTCACTCGGCGCATTAGCATACCTAGCCTAAGTTGCATCTATTGAACGGTGCGTCCAGCGACCAAAGCCGCAACATCATCATCTGGCATCTCAAGTTTCAGTAGCCCGTCGTAAGACACGTTCCACAGTTCCGGACCAAGGATAGATCTCTGGGCAAGACCCGATGTAATTTCCATCCTTTGTCGGCCCTGTGACGCATCGTAGAGCAGGCTTCGGTCCTTTAAGTACTCGTAGTTCCTCAAAAACCTTCCTCGCTTTCAGCGAAAGGACTGCCGCTTCCAGCGAAAGAACTGCCTCTTCCAGCAAAAGGACTGCCTCTTCCAGTTCCGACTGTGTGAAGAGTGGACACTCGACTGCTTTTTCACCATGGACACTGTCGGCATGGACGGGATGGGCGGGAAGCGTCCCCGCACTATCTCGTCCATCTCTTCCACATCATGTATATAAGGATTCCGTAGGGCACCAAGATTCCGCATAACTAGCTTGTAGCCAAGGCCCCACGGACACCTGTTCACATTGTCCACTAGATCTCGCCAGCAGTGAGCCTTGCTATTGTTGATCAATTCACGAAGGCATTTCCTCGCCGACTTTTATTCTGCTACGCGGTTGCTTGCCTCGTCATGGTTCCGCGCTATTGGGCCTCACGCCGAAGCTTGTGACACTCCCTTCGTTTTTTAGCGATTTCATTTGACCACCAGTAAACTGGGGGCTTGCCGCGCCGCGGTTTTCGACGGGGCCTAAACGCATTGCAAGCAGTCGTGATGATGCTCATAGGTGAGTTCACCATGTCTTGAGCTGTCAGTTCTTCTGTCCGCTCCGCATCTCCCTGCGGCAGTGTACCTACTGTGAGCACCTCTACGAACCTCTCGACGTCCATCCTTCCGATGTTCCATCCAATTGTAGAAAGCCGACAGCATGGACGTCGGGAGGCAACATCGCTTATCTCAAGCACAATACACCGATGATGAGTAGTCCTCTAATACTTTCCAGTTGTGTGACCTCCGTACTAAGGACTCCGAGGCGAATGTTTCGTCCGGTATGGTTTCTTCACAGCTAATACGGCCGAAAGTTGGCGTATTTCCGGTGTTTTGTTCGACGAGCGCCATCCTGGCCACCATTCGTTTTCCCCGCGGATCTGTTTGAGGCATGCCCCATTCGATTGCTTTCACGTTGAAGTCTCCCCCAACGAGCACGTTCCTGTCTGAGTTCGAGACAGAACCCTCCAAGTCATTAAGTTTGGCTTCGAAAGATGATATCGATTCGTTCGGCGTTAGGTACACACTAAAGAAGGTGGTCCCTGAGCACCAACCTCACACAAAGCCATCCCCACGTTTACAGCTCTTCGCCTGGAAATCAATATTTTGAACCCAGATGGTGGCAGTCCCTGTTTCATTAGGATACCATGATGCCGAAGATTTTGGGCGGTTAACCTCCGGTGTAGGTTAAGCTGGAGGATGCGGGTCATTGAAGTTCTTATTTTGCCTTGGCCAGGGCTTCCTGGAACACCCGGCATTTTCCTGATCCCAAGATGAGTCCAGAATCAAGTCTTGCATCAGCATCCTTGCAAAGAATACAGTGTGCCCCCTTCGTACACTCTTTTCTTTTATGTCCCATTTCACTGCATTTGTAACATAGAGAACTCTTATCGGGTCCTTTGCATACTTGTACGGTGTGACCATATTCAAGGCATTTGAAACATTGAAGGGGCGTTGCTTTTTTAGTATCTTACAGACAACCCACCCTATGCGTACTTTAACCTTGTTCAGGAATTGTTCGGCGTCCTTTTTGGACAAGTCAATTATGGCCTGGTCAATTATTGATCCTGCCCACGCGAGGGAACTCCCTTTTGATTGCCTCTTCAACCTCAGCTAGATCCGTGACGCAATCAATGTCTCTTATTTCGATCGTTGTCATTGGCTCGAGCGAGGCTATAGCTGCGCTTTTGCCGCGGACTTTTTTAGTGTTGATGGTGTTGGTGTCTTCAGAGGTTACGTTTCCCTGAAGTCTCGCAGCACCTCCGCGTATCATCGGCCATCTTGTTTTTTAACACCTTAAATTTTGAGGGACCACGACTGAGCTCCTTTTGTTTCTGAGTAAACTTGCTGTGATGCACGGACAGATCGACAGAAAGGTCTCGAAAATAGTAGGTTTTTCTAGAAAAATTCTTTCAAAGAAATAATCGTAGGCAACCCTTGAGGAAATCCATAATCAGTTATTAAATAAAACAGAAAATCTAAAGGAAATCGATGAGATCTCTAGTATTCAGATTGTTTAACTGTTGAGAAATTCTATATCAAAGCAAAAATCGGAATCCATAAATCATAAAAACCTACTTTAAAATCTCTAAGGCTCCATCAACTTAATTTCAAAGAAACCAAATCTCGAAGCTAATCTATTAATTAGCACCAATTCGTGCGAATACGAAATCAATTTGACAGACTACCGACCCTTTTCTGGTGAAACGTTCATGTACCCAGAAATTCTTAAAACGAAGTCAGTGAGCAGACCAAGGAAATTCTTGACCAGCGGTACCGTGACAAGGCATCCAATCGGGTGGTAGCATATAAGTCAGCCAGGAAATGCCTTTGTAATTTGATTAACAACAGCAAGGCTTGCTGTGCTGCTGGCAAGAACAAAGATCTGGGGGCCTTGCCTTCAAGCTAGTTATGCGGAAGCTTGGTGCCCTATGGACCCCTTACATACATGAAGCGGAAAAGATGGATGAGATAGTGCGGGCAACTTTCCCCGCCCATCAAGTCCATATTAACGCTACCCACGGTGAAACAGCAATCGAGTGTCCACTCTTCGCACAGTCAGAACTGGAAGATGCAGACTATCACTGAAAGCGAGGAATACAGCAGTGGTGAATGCCGTCCAAAACGCAGATGCAAATAGTCGCACCAAGTGACACGACGCTAGGAATGCCTTCAACTCCAGTAGATGGGTGGATGTATTGAATACGCTGGAAAAACCTTTTCAAGTTCCAGAGTACCTGATGTGGCTACTGAGAGTCTACTTGAAGGACCGAAGCTCACTTGACAACACGACACAGGGCCAACGAAGGATGGAAGTTACATCGGGTGTCAACCAGGGATCTATTCATGGTACAGACTTGTGGAACGTTTCTTACGATGGGCTACTGGGACTGAAGATGCCAGATGAATCACGCTTGATTTGCTATGCGGATGATGTTGTGACTCTGGCGCAACTTACTACAAAGAAGAAAATGATTCACTGTGTAAAGGGCCTTGGGAAAATCTGTGAAGGTTACATCAACTTGCAGTTGATTATCCAAAGCTCTTGCAATACTCATTGTGAACTCCATTAAATTAGAGATAGTGGAGTATCCTTTGATCACCACTTAAAAAAAGGCACAATATTAGCTGTTCTTCTGCTTGAGCAGTTTGTGAGGGACATGAAAGCCGATTTAATGCTGCTGAGGGAGCAATACCATGAACAAAGCTCAGCATCATGGTATCCTGATGAAACTAGTACTGCCGCCATGTGGTTCAAAACAGTGATTTCTAAGCAGGGGGAAGGTTTTGTGTGGGTTCAGTGCTCAGAAACCATCTTCTTTAGTGTGTACCTGACGCCAAACGAATCGATATCATCTTTCCAAGCCAAGGTTAATGCTTTGGAGGGTGCTGTCTCGGACGCGGATGGGAACGTGCTTGTTGGGAGGGATTTCAACGCTATGGCAATCGAATGGGGCATGCCTCCAACAGATCCGCGGGGAAAACGAATCCTAGACATAGTGGCCAGGATGGCGCTCATACTAAACGCTGGAAATACGTTGTCTTTACACTGTATCGGCTGTAAAAGAACCATACCAGACAAGACATTCACCCCGGAGTCCATAGTACGGCGGATACGCAATTGGAGACTATTAGGGAACTACTCAGCCAGTGGTCATCAGTGCATTCTGCTTGAGATCTTGGCTTTCTACAATTGGATGGAACATCGGAAAGATGCACGTCGAGAGGTTCGTCGAGGTGTTCACAGCAGGTGTCCTGCTGCAGGGAGATTCCTAGGGGAGCGAAGAACTGGCAGCTCAAGACATGGTGAGCTCAACTATGAGCATCACTACAACTGCTTGCAACGCTTCTATGTCACGTCAAAAATACCAGCACGGCAGGCCCCAGTGTACTGGTGGCCAACTGAAATCACTGAATAGCAAACTTCGGCGTGAGGCTCAACGGCCACGGAACGATGACGAGGAATGCAACCGGGTGGCAGCATATTAGTCAGCTAGGAAATGAATTGATCAACAACAGCAAGGCCCACTGCTGGCAAGATCTATTGGACAATGTGAACAAGGATCCGTGGGGCCTTGGCTACAGGCTAGCTATGCGGAAGCTTGGTGCCCTATGGAAACCTTGTATACATGATGCGGGAAAGATGGACGAGATAGTGCGGGCATTCTTCCGCTTGACACTGTCCATGGTGAAACACCAGTCGAGTGTCCATTCTTCACACAGCCGGAACTGGAAGAGGCAGTTCTTTCACTGAAAGCGAGGAAGGCTCCAGGCCTAGATGGTGTCCCAGCGGAGGTGTTGCAGCTTACATATCACCATTGTCCTGATCTGCTGCTCAGCCCATTCAAGGCTTGCCAACGGGATGTGGTTTACCTGGTACGATGGAAGGTGACAAGGCTCATATTGATCAGCAAGGGGAGGGGAAATCCCGAATCGTCATCTGCATACTACTCGTTATGCATGTGTCCATTCATAGACACGGCTGGAAAAGTGCTAGCGAAACCCATCAAGGAATGACTCACTGACGCGATACGTGCTGCTGGGGACCTATCTCCTCGGCAGTACGGCTTTAGAGCAGGGCGTTCTACCATTGATGCGATTGCAGACGTGGTGAGCGCGTTCCAAAAGCCAGAGGTTTATACTTGCCCCAAATGACGGCTCGTCCTGTTGGTGACAGTTGACGTCAGGAATGCCTTCAATTCCGCTAGATGGGTGGATATTCTGGATACGCTGGAAAACTCTTTTCAAATTCAAGAATATCTAATGCGGCTTTTGAAGAACTACCTGAAGAACTGAGCCTGCTCCATGTCAAGACACAGGGCCAACGAAGGATGGAAATTACATTGGGTGTTGCCCAGGGACCTATCCTTGGCCCGGACCTATGGAATGTGCCTTACGATGGGCTACTAAGACTGGAGATGCCAAATGAGGCGCGCTTGATTAGCTATGCGGATGATGTTGTGGCTCTTGTCACTGAACGCACCGTTGAATGAGTGCAACATAGGCAAGGTATGCTAATGTGGCGAGTGAGGAATTGGATGACTGCTCGCGGGTTCAGTCTAGCACTGGAGAAAACCGAAGTCGTCATCTTGATAAAAAAAAACATCTCTAGAGTAAGGATGATCAGTATTGGGGATATGTAAATCGAATCGAAGCCATCGGTGAAGTACCTGGGGCTACTGATCGACTTGAAGATGAGTTTTTCTGAGCAAATCAGGACAACGGCTGAGAAGGCTGCTTCGGGAGTATCGGCTCTAAATCGACTTATGGCCAACGTTGGGGGACCCAGCCCATCAAAAAGACGTCTCTGGATGGGTCAGTGCTACTGTACGGAGCAGAATTATGGGACGATACTCTCAGTAAGGAGGTATACGGAAAACGTTTGGCACAGGTACAGAGTGGAGGAGCACTGAGGATTGCATCTTTGTATCCGAAAGTCTCTGATTCGGTGGTGAGAGTTATTGTCACTCTCCTTGCTAAATAGTGCCATGCTTTTTACCTGCGCCGAAACGAGAATGTGAGGGGATGGTTGTCCGCGAGGAGAAACAGCGCTCGCTCAACGATTGGCAGCGGTCGTGGGTAAATTGCACAAAAGGAAGGTGCAGTGCGCGCTTCATCCTGCATGTGAAACCGTGGCTGGGTCCGAGGCATGATGAGACTGACTTCTATCTGACGCAGTTTTTGAGTGGGCATGGGTGTTTTCAGTCTTACCTGCACAAGATCAGTAAGTTACGGTCCTCCGGGAGGAAGACAATGCCTGTCACACATTTTTTGGGTGCACAAAATGGGTGAGGCTGCGAAGAAACCTCTACAGGGAGACGAGAGAGCTCACCCCGGATAATATAGTCGTGGTGATGCTCGAATCGGTTGACAAATGGAAACAGGTGGCACATTATGTTCAGGCAGTCCTAAAAGATAAAAGGGACTCACTGCAGCCGGGGGCATTTTGGGCTGGAGGATCGCTTTTCTGGCACTTCCTCTTCCCCTCTTCCCTCCCGTTAGAAGAGGGATCCCCCAACGTGAAGGCACCTCACGACGTAACAAAACGAGACCCGGCCTGAAGAAATGTTTCAAACGGTTCCAGGCTAGGTTCTCAGGTTGACAGGGGAGGTGTTTAGTGGGTAGTCCAGTCGCCTTCTTGCTAGTATTCATCTCGCAAACACAAAACAAAACCATCCGACCCGGGGCTGATATAAGGATCAAGAGCATTGATTAAAGGTTCAACTTCAGATACATCTGCAAACATATGGGAAATTGGGAAAGGAAGACGGTTAGGTAAGACAACAGGATGCATAGCTACTACGGGAGGAGGAAAAGTCAAAGAGAAAAATTGGGCGAATGAGTCAGTGATTTGTTCAGGAGAAGAAGCTTCTTAACCATTCCAAAGAACCTTACTAGGGCTGCGAGAAGAGGATTCCAGCAGCCTAATATAAATTAAACAAGTTGGGTAAACAGACCTACGCTCATGTCAGAAGGGATTTGTATTCAATTTACAAAATGCAGTCACCAGATCGAATCACATTAAGAAACATGTCAAAGACGATTTTATTGGAGAAAATATGAAATACGAAGATCATACTATTATTAACAAAGTTGAACGAATTTCGACTTCTGAGGTTTTTGGTATTGGTATACTCATAAATATCTCCCTTGATAATTATTTCACATGTCCAGCCGCGACGGAGGAAACACATTTTTCATGTATTTACCCCCTGTGCCCCACTGAAGCAAAAACTGGCAGTTTAACAACTGTTTGAAAAGCTTCCATGTAAACTTTTATTTCATACTCATATCAGCTACGTTTGATGAATTTATTTTTTCAGGGGCCACTCTCCTGTACTGTTATCATCGATTAATGGGCAATTTTTTCGAATCCTAGAATGGTTACAAAACCCTTTTGCTAGGAGCTCTCTCCCGCCTCTTTGATTTGTTTCACTTATAAGCATTAATTGTAGGTACTGATCTACAGTCATTCATTAAATTGAATTAAGTGTTCAAAGCATGCACCTTAAACGTTGAAGTTGGGAAAAAATAACTCAAAATTATTCAATCTTCGCATTTAAAACAGCCACTTTCTTGTTTTACGATTACTGATACCACCAGCTCAACCGATTCTCAAAGATATACATGACATCTATCATTCCTGAAATTTTCATGCAAATTCTAGCAAAACTGTAGTGTCTGAGTCGGTAAAAAGCGCGTGTTGTTCCATAGCCATATGTTGCCATAGTAATAAATGCAGCGCATATTGTTCCATAGTAATACGGGAAAATTCAAACCGCTAAAACATAAAATCGATAAATCATACTATTACTAACAAAGTTGAGTGAATTGCGACTTCTAACGTATTTGTTGTTGTTGTACTCATCAAGACCTACATTCTTGATTTTTTTCAGATTTTTCGGATCACAGGTGTCCAATCGCGAGGTGGGGGGACACAAATTTTTCGTGTATTTCCCCTCCCTGTGCGCCCCTCGAAGCAAACTTTGCCAAACTTAGACCTGTTTTGAAAAGTTCTCATCGAGACCTTTCATTTGATACCCATATCGGCCACCTTCAATGAAATTTTTTTTTCGGGGGGTCACTCCCCTATATGGGGAGACCCCCCTTAAATGCCTTATAAAATTTTTTCATATTTGAACTTTGAAGAGATCACCACTTTACACCTACATACAAAATTTGATGTTTCTAGCTTAAGTAGTTTCCGAGAAAAACTGCTGTGACACACGGACGGACGGACGGACGGACAGACAGACAGACGGACAGACAGGACGCGATTTTAGAAGGGTTTTGTGAAATTATTTTACAAAACCCTAAAAAGGCTTGTATTATTAGCCACAAGATATATTGGATATTTTTCTTGGCAACAGCCCACAGCCTGTTAAACTTAAATCAAGATTCAATAGTGCAAGTTATTTTGAAGACACGATGTGCCTTATCTTTTGCTCATAGGGCACTAAGCATTCGCCTAGTGAACCGAGGTTCTTGATTTGCTTTACGGGGTGTCTGAAAAGGTGTAAAATAGCATATAAGGTTATTAATATAAATGTGAAATTTTTCTTAAGTTGCCTCACAATTTGGGCCTCTAGTCAGTTGGCTAAAGCAGTTTTGTATGAATAGCTTCATAGTTAGCTTTAAAAAAGTTAAACTTTGGAGCAGTATGAGGTTTGCTGTATTTAATTTCATCTACCATTAGATATGCTGGTAAAAGAGGATGATGCCAATCAGGAGAAACGTACGGCTTGGGATACAGGTAAGCAGTTAATTGGAACATTTGATAGAACAAGGTCAAGGAGACGACCATTGGGATTGCTGATATGATTCAATTGAGAAAAGGAGCAATGAGATAGAAAAGATGACAGTGTTATAGAATAAGGATAGAAGGAGTAGGATAATTCTTTCACCCTATGCATGGTAAGTTGAAGTCCCCGCAAACCAATATTTTGGCGTGAGGGTATCGCAAAACTAAATAAGAAGATAGATCATCAAAAAATGTTTCATAAACAGTTAATAAGTGAATGAAAGGGGTTACAAAAAGACGAAATCAAGAGCTCTGTACAATGAAAGAGAGAAATTTTGACAATAATACTTTCTACATTATGGAAGAGTTTCGCTAACTGCAAGCAAAACTCCACCACCATAAACCTTATTAGTAGCGATTACGTCGCGGTGACATATATATACAATATGATCAGGAAACATTTCACTACTCAAACTGTTTACATTCAGCCATGTATCGGATGAGCAAATAATAAATGATTCTAAGTTAGTAGGAGATAAAGTGTTCCTCAAGCTGGGTCCTTAATCCTCGTTCATTTAGGTAAAAAATAGATGTATACGTTTTACTTGGAGAAGAGAATTTAAGTTGAACAGTATTAAGGTTTGAAAGAGTTTCATTGAAGTTTAAAGAGGAGGATACAGTGCGACAAACATTATGATTATAAGAATATTCATCAAGATTACATATGAATAAAGCTTTGGGATTTCGTTTATTGACCGACGAGAATTTCTTCATCTCATTTCAAATGACTTGACAAGTACACCAGCGGTAATTCAAATTCAGGAGAATACCAGTATTTGCAGAAATCATCAATTTAAATGAAGCAACTACTTTGTCCGTTGAATTTTCTTTATTCAACTTATGACAACTCAAAACTTTAACGGGTGATCCAAACTTTTTGATGAGATAACGCTTTAAGTCATCACTGGGAGTTTTGTATGCCACTCTCGAGATGAAGAAACATGAATGACAGGAGAATCGAGATCTGTCGAAGGAACCAGGAGCCAGGATTTTTTTGTATGATGGACGATACTTCCTTTAGGGCAAATGATTTGATTCCATTGTGTAAGTGACTCTTGAACGATTTTAGACCCATCGCAAGAAACGAATACCAGCGAAGACTTTTTGTCGAGGAGCTTTCGAGCTATCGTGGTAGAAGAGTATCGGTAGACGTGACTGTGCTAGCAATTATAAGGGTATAGTAAAATGATTTTTTACGATATTCTAGGAAAATAATGACGTGTCTGTCCATCTGTCTGTCTGTTCGTGTGTCACAGAAAGTTTTCTCGCAAACCACATAAGCTCGAAACATAAAATTTGGTGAGTTGGTCAAAAGTAGTGCCACCTTGAAATATCAGTATAAAATGGTTTGTATAAGTTCTTAAGTTTTGTTTAAGAATCACACCCCTATACGCACGAAAAATATGGTTCCCTCCCTCTCGCCACTGGACATCTTGGGAAAAATCATGAAGATAGGCGTTTAAAATGAAACGAAAGAACCACTTTTGTTCAAAAATAACTTATCATTTTCATTCGTGAAAAAAGTGTCTGTATTTAATACGTACCAACGTACTTTCAGGGGTGCATTTATAGATTTATAAATCAAAGAAGCTGAATGATAAATTATCGACACACTTTCTGGAGTGAATTTACGAGGTTACAAACCAGAGTTACTGTATGGCTAAGTACCAACGCACTTTCAAAGTAAATTCACAAAGTCAAAATCCGTAATAACTATTTTATAAAGTATTGGCGTACTTTCAAAGTCAATTTACAAAGATTTACGCTACTATAATTGTACTGGATATCCATGAAATTTAAGAACTTTGCTCAAAGAATAATCTACGAACTCAACAATCCGGCTCGATGGACCAAATGTTAAATTCCAATGAAAATCCAGACACTTTCTTCACACATGAAAAAAACAAATCAATTGTTTTTCATAAACTTTCCAAAATCATGAATTTTACATTTCATGAAAAAATCAAAACAAATCTCATTGCGAATTGAGACTTTGTATTAGACTCGTTACAAATCATTTTGATATCTATGATAAGCTTTTTTTTGTACAAAAGTGGCTCTTTCGTTTCATTTTAAACAGTAGGTCTATATAAGTCCAAGAGCAACCAAAACCTTAGGATGAAAATTCCATCAAATTTGTTAATAATGGTACATTTTACAAGTTTTACGTTTTCATCTATAAAATCAAAAAATACCTAAATTTTCTGATGCGAAACGCATGCAATTTCATAAGAATCGAGCCATAAACAGCTAGGTTATAAACAATTGAACATTTTTCACTCACATCAACGATCATACGTGATACTGTTTAAATACACGGTCGGAAAGGACCCAAACTTTACAGATATGTGAGGATTTTGATGGAAATTTTAGAAATAATTTCTTGCATTGATATGTAATTATGAGAACTCAATCATAGAGGTCAGGCACCCTGAAAATAAAATATTGACGAATCAAAATATATAATGAACATATGTTAACTTTCCGAGATCAATTCATGGAATTTATGTATGAGTTAAGTTTTGATGTTGCCAGACAAGCGAGCCCCCGACCCCACCATCCCCGGCTGCTGTGAGTCCTCTTTATCTTTCGGGTTGCCTGAACATAATGTGTCATCTCGTTACAGATGTCAACTGATTCGAGCATCACCGCGACTATACTATCTGGAGTGAGCTCTCCCATCTCCTTTAGGAGATCCCCTCGCAGCCCATCCCGTTTCGTGCACGCAAAAAATCTGTGACAGGCATTGTCTTCCTCCCCTGGGCAATACCGACAATCGGAGGATCAAGACTTGCCAATCTTGTGCAGGTAAGGCTGAAAACACCCGCGCTAGCTCAAACGTTGTGTCAGGTAGAAGTCAGTCTCACCATGCTTGTGATTCAGCCACGGTCTCACATCCACTTTTCTTTCGTTCAATTTACTCAAGATTTCTGCCAGTCGTTGAGTGAGCGCTGTCTCTCCTCTCGAGCAACCATGTGCCTCGCACCTTAGTTTCCACGCAGGCAAACAGCGCGGTGCTCTCTAGCAAGGAGGGCAATAGACTGTCGGATACGCAAATGCAATCCTCAGTGCTTTTCTTCTCTTCCCAGCAGTGTCTAGCATGCAAAACGAGTAGTACGGAGACGGTGATTTGAGATTTCCTATCCCTTGCTAATCAGCGTGAGTCTCGCCACCTTCCATCGTACCGGAAAAACCCCATCCCGTAGGCAAGCGTTGAATATGCTGAGCGAAAGCCAGGACAATGGTGATAGATAAATTGCAACACCTCAGTTGGAACCAATCTGGACCTGGAGCCTTTCTTGCTTCCACTGAAAGGACTGCCTCTTCCAGTTCCGGTTGTGTAAAGAGTGGACACTCGACTCCTGTTTTACCATGGACAACGTCAACATTGACGGAATGGGTGGACAAGAGTACCCATACTATCTCGTCTATCTTTTCCGCATCATGTATGCAAGGTTTCTGTAAGGCACCAAGCTTCCACATAACTAGCTTGTAGCCAAGGCCCCGCGGATCATTGTTCACATTGTCCACTAGATCTTGCCAGCAGCTAGCCCTGCTGCTACTAATAAATTTGCGAAAGCATTTCCTAGCTAGCTTATATGCTGCTACCCGGTTGCTTGCCTCATGCCGGTTCCATGCCCGTTGAGCCTCACCCCGATGCTTGTGGCACTCCCTTCGCTTTTCAGCAATTTCAGCCAATCACCAGTACTTGCCGTTCTGGGGGTTTCCTACGGGGCGGACAAGCTTTGGAAACAGTCGTGATGATGCTTATTATTAAGCTCACTACGTCTCCCTGCAGCTGAGCACCTGCTGTCGCGAGACAACATCACAGATCTCAAGCAGAATTCACTGATGCTCACTAGCTGAATAGTCCTCTAATAATCTCAAATTGTGTTATCCTCCACACTAAGGACTCTGAAGCGAATGTCACTTCATAGCTAATAGAGCGAAAAGTCAGCGCATTTCCGGTATTTAGTACAACGAGTGCCATCGTGGCCACCATTTTAGGATTTGTTTCCCCATGGATCTGTTTGAGGTTTATCCTATTCGATCATTTTAGCGTTGAAGTCACTAACGTTGCCGTCTGTATTTGAGACAGCACCCACCAAGCTAAGCCTGGGAAGATGATATCGATTCATTCAGTATTTAGGTACACACTAAAGAAGGAAGTCCCGGAGCACTGAACCCACATGAAACTATCCCCTGTCCACAGCCCTTCACCTGGAAATCGCTGCTATGAACCCAATGGTGGCAGTACTGGTTTCATCAGGATACCATAATCCAGAACTTTCATCATGGTGTTGCTCCCTCAGCAGCTTAGTGTAGGTTAAGCTGCAGGATGCAGGTCATCGAAGTCCTGATTATGCCTCGGATAGGGCTTCCTCGAAAATCTTGTACTTTCTTAATCCCAAGACGTGCCCGAGATCCGGTCTTGAATCAGCATCCTTGCAAAAAATACAGTGTGCCTCCTTTGTACACTCCACATTACACTCCTATTGGCTCCTTTGTATACTTGTGCAGTATGACCATTGCCAAAGCATTTGAAACATTGAAGAGGCGCTCCTCTTCACCGTATCGTGCAGACAACCCACCTTATCCTTACTTTGCTCTTATTCAGAAATTCTTTGGCGTCCTTTTCAGTCAATCAATGATAGCCACGCGTTGTCCCCTTTGGTTTTTTGGTATCAGTCTCGCTTCGATACTACTCACGCTAAAGAACTCACTTTCGATAGCCTCTTCAATCTCAGCCAGGTCCTTGACGTAGTCAATGTCTCTTATTTTGATCATTGCCAGCATCCTGAGTGAGGCTATTATTGTGTTTTGCCGATGTATTTCTTTAATGCATCACAAAATGCTTCTTTATTGTTAGCCTCTGCTCTAAATTTGACCAGTATTTAGGCCGACCGCATTGGTCATACTGCTTTAATGGCAGTTTGGTATCTTCGGACCTTACATTTTGAATGATATCTCGCAGCACCTTGGCGTAGAATCGGCCACCTTGAAGTTTTATAAGCAGTGCCTGTTGCTCCATCGGGGCTTCTTTCTCTCCTGTTTAATCTCAGATCTTTTTCTTGTTGGGCTTTCATGTGAACTTTATTTTCTGGCACTTTTTGGTGGGAGTTTTTTTGCTGCTTTCTTCACTTCGTTTGTCAGCATTGTCTATAACCCCTGATCTGGTATTTCACGCCCATCAAGTTCCATTTCCTTTTATCTTTTATCCCGATCTTCCTAATTTTTGGCGAGTCGCATGTGGGTTTTATTCTTTTTAGAATATCTCCCGTCCTTTGGATGAACCTTTCTTCTTCATATTGCTAGCCGGCAATTGAACTTTGCGAAAACCTTTCTGGGGAGAAGTTATCGGCTTCCGTTTCTGAGTAGTGTACTTCCGCCACATTTTCAACGATTGCGATGAAATCACACAGCGGCACTTTATATGTCTGGTCACTTCTTTCTTTTCCTGCCAAAACCTCTTTGTGGACTCCAGGGTGGTTCGTTATTATTTTGGAATTTACGAGCCTTGCTTCAGTCGCTACGGTAGCGATCGTATCAGTAACAATCAAATTCTCGATGTGCTTGATATTTTCTCCACCGCTCGAACATCTCGTGCGTCCTACAGAGTTTCCCGCTCTTCCTATTTAGGACGCTCTGGTGTTCGTATCATATTTTGCTGCGCCCAAATGCCGCAGGTATCTCAGTCTGGACCAGACTATCTGACAATCTCTGTTTTTAATCTATCTTCACTGTCATTGCGTTCATCATCGTTTTTGTCATCTTTCATCCTACTCCCGATATGCTGTTAACCTCGTGGCTGTAGCCGCTGGTTTCATCGCTGTTATTTTTTGCTTCCTTTTTTTGGGGTTTTTTGATATTTTCTATGGTTTTTAGTTGCCCCCTTTTAATTGGGTCCCAGCTCGGAGCCGCTATCTCCGTTCACCTTTTTAGTCCCATGGTTTTCTTTGCAGACAAGCCCTTCTGGGGTCAAGTACCCTCCTGGGGTCAAGTGCTTGGAGCCAGACCAGCGCTAATTGGGAGTGCGTCTCAACCGAACTGCAAACTTAAAAAGTACGCAGGGGCCTGCTAAGGGTTTACCTGGACGGGGACGGTATGATAGTTGAAATGGAGCCGTAAATGCACTAATGTCCCCCTCGGCACTACCGTGCAAAGGGACGGGGTCCAAAACATCATAGCCCCCAGCCCAAAGCATCAATTCCAGTTTGGTGTCGAAAGCGTAGTCCAGATTCAGTCAGGGTCGTTATCTGTCATCTCAGAAGGGAACCTCACGTCGCTCCCGCAATCTTAATTGATCTTAAGTTCAACGCAAACACAAAAATTGGAGCACTGACTTAAATGCCATCCACCGAATAAAATTTTGTGACTCCCCTATTTTAGAAACCGTTCCAGTTAACAACTATTGCATCTCAGTACACTATTGGTGCCATTTTGTCTCAAAATGAACATCCAAATGCCATTCCTCATAGACTTTTAGTAGCACCGAGCGGAGTTAAACCAATACAGATAAGGAATTGCTTGCTATTATGTGGCCAGTCAATCATTTCAGACCGTACCTCTATGGCAATAAACTCACAATTTACACGGATCAGCAACATATCTAGAATCTGCATGCCAAATATAAAAGAAAGGTTCCATCGCTTCGTCACCAAAGATGGCTCTTAAAATTAGGAGAATATCGATTTGATATTGAATACATAAAGCGAAAAGAAAACCATGTAGCAGGTTTTCTCAGCCATACCAATCAACTGAAGGAATGGGACGAGAAATCAACCAGCTCGTCGCATCGCACAAATCGTACAAATTTAGGAAAAGTATTCAATTTGGAGGATGACGATAGTACATTTGCAATGAAAAATTCTTCGCTTACAGATTTATAAAAAATATTCGGTTCAGAAAAAGGCGATAGTACAATAGCTACGAAACATTCTGCGGAAGAAAATCTTCAAGATCACATATCCATTGAGAAAATTATAAATAAATATAAGGCCCAGGACCCTCAGGATATAATAACGGAAACTGAGGCTGTGAAGCAAATTTTTTCGTATCACGTGCAGGATAGTATGCACTGAGGCATACAAGAGACTTCTTATTCCATTAAAAACAAGATCGAACATCCAAAATTAAAAGAACTAATGCAAATTGTAGTCGACCAGTGAGATGTTTGTCAGGTGTTGAAATATGACAAAAAGGCGATTAAACCTAAACTCAAATAGACAGAAACATTTAGTAATTAAAACGAAGTTATCAATTATGACATTTATACCTTTATGAAATATGATTCCTTAACAATAATACGAGATGTGTTTAAAAAGTAAGGTGACTTTGTATTTTTAGGAAAAAATATTTATTTATTCGTCAATATTTATATTGTCCCCTTCAAAGTAATCAATACACTTGTTCCAACGCTTTAAACAATCCTCAAAGCACTTCTCATAAGCACTTTTCGATATAGCCTTGAGTTCTTCTAGCGATGCAATCTTTATCTCCTCAATCATTGCAAATTCCGTCTTTTCATAGGTCTTTTCAGTTTTGGGTACAAGAAAAAGTCACACGAGACCGAATTCGGTAAATATGGTGGCTGAGGCATAATTGTGGTGTTGTTTTTGGCCATAAAATTCTTCATCTATGATTCATTGTAAAGCTAAAACTTCAAATATATTAGCTAAACTTTGAAATGGATCATTTCACCCGTTTCACATTAATTTAATGTAAACCTAAACGATCATTTTTGCTCTACAGTGAGAGCTTTCGTTGCGTCGTGCGGATATCGATCTCGTTTTTGCATGGCTCCGGTTGCTTTTTAAATTAATTATGGAATTCTTTGCAGCTACATGAATGAGTTGCATATGTTTTCAGTAATTTTTTTTTCTGAAAAATTATTAGAGAAGAAAATGTTGGAAGAAGTTGGTTGCGAAGTGTGTACTAATTCTCATCAGGCCATCACTCTTAGATACACACCGGTGATGGCGACAACCATGCTTAGAGGTGAGAGAGTTATTTTTAATTTTCCTACTTATGCGAAATCAATATGTTTTTGTAACTACGAATTATGTTCAAGTTAAATTTCCTCTTGTAAGTACTTGTCTTAAACAAACTTTTAAATGGATCATTTCACCCTTTTCACATCAATTTAATGTAAATCTATACAATAATTTTTGCTCTAAAGTGAGAGCTTAATCGACATTAATTCACATATACATAAGCAATTCCGAAAACGCGCACAAAGATGCTATTGAATCAGATCGGAACCAAATTACAAAAACGTACGCAGAAGTGAAGACCAATGAAAATCAATTATCATGCGGAAATTACAATTAGATCAAACGATAAGGTTACAGATGTTAAAAGAAAAGTTCGACAAAATTATCCGCATTGCTTTTACCAGACACGGGATCGTTCACCCTAGTTTATTAGCAATAACCGAAATATTGACAAAACTAGACATTTACAGACTGAAAAATGCTAAAACGGGACTCTAACAAAAAGGACAAACTCACCCTTGCCATAAAAATTCCCAAAACATACAAAATAGCTGACTTCAAACTAACAATCGCTATCTTAGATAAAATTTCATTGAATTAAATATCGAAGGTAAATTTCCTATCGAAATAAATCGAACAAAATATTAATACACCGGAAAAATACTCGTACAATATGAAAAAGATCTTAAAAATATTAAATAATTGCATCGTTAAAACCAATTTCCTTTTACAAGTGAATAACATCCAAGAAATAAAAAAATTGGATGATCAAATAATTCTACGTAAAATATGAAAAATCAACAAAACGCACCCTTGCAATGATAAATAGAAATATTAAACTTAATGGAAAGTACTTAATAACAATCAATAACTGTAAAATCAAAATTCTTAACAAGAGATTTTCTAGTAAAGAGATAAAATTTGTTGATAGATTTTATTATGAAGGAGAATATAATTTTAATTTGACGAAAAGAATCACTTTTGAAAACATTACAGTAAATCAGATTGGAAATATAGAGCCAATAGAAATTCTTAAATATTACAAAAATGTTATTCCAATTTTAGGAATAATTACAACATCGATTTTTATATGTATCGTATTTGATTTACTTTGTATTTACTATGAATTAAATTACACAAAAGAAATAACAGACATAAGTAAAATTATCGCAATAAAATAAAATATAGAACTCTCACTGTAATGGGGGGAGAATTCATGTAAACTATTCCGCAAAATTCTAATAAAAATTAATTTTTCAATAGAACAAATATTAGAAACGTCGCATATACTCAAATGCAACGAGCCGGATATGCCATGTGCCGAGTAAGTAAGCGTTTTGCACGGCGCCACATGCTATCACGCCAGTATTAATTTTCCATAATTCAGAAATCAGTGTAGTAATTGAGCAGCCCGCCTAAGTAAACTGCTCGATGGGCCTTCACGAAAAGCAGCAATTTCATGATAATACTAACGCAATTAGTGCAGAACAATCTAATACGTAACTTAATAATATTAGTAATACTAGCCCGAAATAAATAACGCCATTATCACTGCTACCATCACCCAAGAAAAGTTTCTCCGATCTTTACTCAACGAACATACAAGAAGATTTCAATTAACAAAACAATAATGTTGAAATTAACAAAATCACAAATACATTTGTCCCAGTTAATTTTAAAAGCTATCAAAATAAACCTGGAATTTCATATCTAAATCAGTTCAGACATCGTTACCACAATAAGCAAATACCGATATGATCAAACGATTGGGAATGTGAACGCCAGTATTAGACGAATGAGCGAAGTAATCCAACATTCCACTTGCAACCGAATCCATCGTTACCGCAATGTCAAAAATCGTCTAGTGCAAGCAGCAGGGGATAAGGAGTTTCCATACGTCTAGTTCGGGTCGCACTGTCTTTTATTATTTGTTTTATTGATGTATTCAAAAAGAATCGCATTGCTCTTCGCTGTTGAACAATTTGTCCCGTTTCTTGATACAAACTAAAATGGAAAGCTTATCAAAAGTGCACACGCATAGAGAAACAAATAGGTTAACACAGATAAGTGCTTGGGAAAAGATGGCAAAAAGCTCACGCGAGTAGAGCCCGTTCACCTCCTTTCGTGAGTGGTGCCAATACTTACGTGTTGTGTGCTGCAGTGTGCTTGAAAACTCCAATTGAAGATTTAATAAGGAATTGTGACAAGTTGAAACAAGCGTCGTTCAAGGATTTCACATAATCGTGAGTGGAAATTTTTTGAAATCTGCCTGCAACAGTTCACCCGCAAAATTCCTACCAAGTGAACGTCACCGCAGTGTGCACAGTAGTTGTCGGCCATTTGTCTCAGTGCCGCGCAAGTCTGATAGCCACTTCTGCATTGTTTTCCTGTTACGTAGAAGCACGTCCGTGTCGTTCTTTTGCACGAATGTTAAAAAGATTTCCATAACAAGTGCGTGCCGTGCTCTATTTTGTTCCCTTGTGATTGTTAGTTTGCTGAAACTAAAGTTCATCTTGTTCCATGAAGTGCCAAAGCAGACCAATCAAAAACCTTACACGCTCCAGCCGATTGCAATTTGGACACTTGAATCAATTGTTCGGATCATTTTTGAATAAATTCCGCTTGAGCGCGCATAACAAAATAAATGATATCAAAGTTTTGTTCGTGATGAAGATAATTAACGGGGTGGAAATAAAATTTTTCCCAAAACATCGGAATGAATTAATAAAAAAAAAAACGGAATCGAAACAGATAAACTCGGTGATAGTGAAGTGAACGCATCTTTACATGAATCACCATATTTGTATTGTAATCATTTGAGTCCACTTATTGTGGTACTATATTTATTAAAATTAACCTTTCTCGCTTAAAATATGTGCGAGATTTTAATCATTTTGACCAAGCACCGTAGTTGGTTTTGGTTCGTATTGAATTTGACTGAAAAATTGGACTTACCTCAAGGTTCTGAATATCTAATTAAAGTGTTTCAAATGCCTTTTGTTTTACAGTAGACAATAAAATTTTATTGAAAATTTAAAACAAAAACAAAGATTAAAGTTTTCAGGCCCCTTACTCCACCCCAACCATGAGCGCTCGTCGGAGGAGTGGGTTAGTAACCCAAAACATACCATTGATTATCATACTATGCATTGATAATATGTACCAAGTTAAATGTAGTGCATATACAATAATTTAATATCACCTGTAATAATCAGGTATTTTTTGTTTTCTTGTTTTATCATGTACAATACTTGATGCATACAGATATATGCACATTAATTCAATTTTAAATTGCATTCGAAAATGGATATGGGAATAATTCTAAAATAATGATAGATTTACGAAATAAAACATTTAAAAAAAATTGTTACTTAAATGTTGTGGAAATGTTGAAAAGTATTTTGAGGTATTTCGTATATGGAATGCGGGCATATATTGTGCTGAGAGTTCGAAGAGAAAGGTAAAAAATTATTTTTGCTAAATTTATAAATAATGTTTGCTATTATAAATGATTATCTTTAAATCGATTTTTAATTGTACAGCAAGAAAAAATCCCACAGAGCCAATAACTAAAAAAAGAATATTGTCGTTACTAATTTAATTTTATAGACTTTACTAGTTGATTAGGAAACGGGTGGTTAGAGGTTGCAAGAAAATTATGGAGAGTTTGTACAATTCCAAAAGGGTTTTGTATCTTGATGTGGTCATTGTTACTGAAAGGCGCGAAATTCGATTTTGGAAAATTTAAACCACTAGCAGCCATTAGGAAAAATTTTTAATTATAATTGTTGTAATTTTTGGTAAACACATTTATTTTGATGAAAAAAATTAAAATATGAAAAGACAACGAGAATAACTCAGTCTTTCCATTTTGTTTGCGCTCTGACTAGGTATGGGACCTACCACCTTGGCTGGCCTCTCCACTCATGAGCTAGCCATCGGGTGTGGTCTTCCTTTTTCTTTTGTTGTTACAGGTCCTCTTGCTGGCTAGAGTGGCCTTATGCACAATTTTTAACATGAATCTGAAAACATTTTATTTTTAATTTAACGAAAAAGTTCATATAGATGTCTTTTGTATGAATTTTTCATTTAATTGGAAAATAAATGGCCACGTCTACAATGGATCTTGATCTGGATGGAGGGTGCGAGGGGGTACCGCTTCCACCTAGATGTCCCACTCTTAGTAGGAGCCGTAAGCATTTGGAGTAAGGGTGAGTCGTCTCGCATCCTGCGCTCGTTAATCGTGCCTAATCAGTCATGTTTCAATAGTTCATCCATTTGGTAGGCTACCTTGGCATCGACCCCACCGAGCCGGGATATTTTGATGGTATAATTTCTGAATGCGATAATTTTTTATGGTGGGCCCTTATGCTGAGAAAAGAACCCACTTCACAACATTCCTAGCCTGCAAGTGTATTTATGCATCCTCAGATAGAGCTAATTCCGGCAGCAGTCCATCGCTGCAGTCCATGCTAAAACACTAGAAATAGCTCCCAACGTGGGGCCTGAAAAGCCCAGCTATATCAACAATTGAGAGCCTGAGGCAGACCATCGTTTCTATGTTGCCCTACTAGGTGTCCAAATTTTTTTGGGGTAGGTGACTGCTGAAGAATATTGCACTAACCGTGCCCCACCATCTCCAACAACTTCCGGACTTAGCGTTGTCTTTCGACATCAAAATCGTTGAGACTTACTTTTGATTTAAACATTAGTAGTTTATCATCATTAAATGACTATCAAGGCCAAATGATATGAAAGTCCCTTCATATATCCGAAGATTGTTACATAACATGATTTTGCGGTAAATTTTGATCGGCACCTCGCGGTTCTTGCGGATCGAAACCATTCCAGAGCCGACAAACTGTCCTTAGTAAAAGTAGTTCTGGGTAATTTCAACGCTAAGGCTGGCAATGAGCTATCTCATCAGGGAACGACTGGAGGACACAGCCTCCACGATGAACCAAATGACAACGGTCTGCGCCTGATTGACTTTGCATGTAGCAGAAATCTAGTCATACGTTTGACTTGCTTCCCACATCGATAGCAACACACGAAACCAGATTGACTATGTTCTGATCCAACAACTTTGGGCCTCAAGCATAATTGACGTCCGCACATACCGAGGAGCCAGTTCTAACTCAGATCATTACTTGATCAAACCAATCTATCGATGTCGTATGTCAAACGCATATTCAGTGAAGATCAGCCCGTTACAAAAATTTGACATCGAAAGGCTCCAAACGTCGTCTGTGGCCGAAAATTTCACGAGGAGCATCGACAACCAGCTGGGTCCCATATTATCCGACGCATCGATAAAATCGATCGACGAAGTGAAAGCGGTTATTCGGACCGTGGCATAACAGACGATTCGACATCAAGCCCGGCGGAAGAGCAATGATTGGTTCGATGATGAGTGCCAGAATGCGTTAGACAAAAAGAATCAGGCGTACAAAGAATTCGTAGGTAGGAAAACCTGGACGAAGAGAGAACACTATGAAAATCTCAGAAAAGTAGCGAATAAGATAATTAGAACTAAGAAAAGAAAATACTATGAAGACCAATTGAGAAATATAGATGTAAGTTTAGCGAGCGACAACACAAAACAAGCATGCAAAGTAGTGAAAAGCCTGAAACTACGCTCTGTCGTGATGACATCGACAATATCATCGCTGATGAAACCAAGATTAAGGAAAGGTGGGCATCATATTTCAAGAACCTCCTTCATTCTGCGCATAGCTCCAGAACATCGGAGCCTATAGATGTCTGCGGAGAGCTCCCATTACCGCCACCAACTCGGGATGAAGTTTGTTCCATCATCAAACCTGAAAATAATAATAAAGCGCCGGGCATCGATGAGATTCCAGTGGAGCTTATCAAATATGGTGGCAGTAGTGTTCAGAAAGCTATTCACAAAGTTGTTCAGCACATTTGGCAACAAGAAAATATGCAAAACGAGTGGAGCCAATCAATTATACTCCATATCCACAAAAAGGTGACAAGTTACAGTGCGAAAATTATAGAGGCATATCATTACTTTGTATGGCGTACAAAATATTTTCTAAAAGCTTAGAAAATAAAATCATACGCCAACAGTATTATTGAGGAGTATCAATGTGTCTTTAGAGCAAGTCGATCGACGATGGCCCAATTGTTCACAGTCAAGCAAGTGCTTGATAAGTGCTGGGAGTTCAACATAGACGGACACCAAATTTTCATTTACTTTAAGCAAGCATACGACAGTATTGATCGTAACGCACTGTACCACATAATACCTGGCTTTGGCATCCCAGCCGAATTAGTTCGTCTTACCAAAATAACAATGACATCGATGACCTCCCAAGTCCGCATCAACATCCAACTCACCGCTGCCTTTGACACAAATATCGGACTAAACAGGGAGATGGGCTGGCCCCATTGCTATTCAATTTGGCTCTGGAGCCCGTGATAAGGAAGCTACCTGTCGATACGCGGGGTACATTATTATATAAGCCTAGCCAAGCAGTAGCTTATGCGGATGAGATAAACATGTTGTCACGGTCGTTAACAACTGCCAAAGAACTTGTCCTGAAATTTGACAGCGTAGCTAAACTGACAGGGCTACAAACCAATGGTAATAAAACAAAGCTCATGACGCGGTCGAGAAAAAATACCTCAAATACACAAAATATCACACTTGGTGAATACAGAATCGAAAATGTTGGCGAATTTGTGTATTTTGGCGCCAAAATAATGCAAATGGGTAATGAAAGAGACGAAATACGCTGAAAAATGCAGCCAGCAAATAAATATTCACTTTTGACGATTTTGAAGACCTATGCAGCTGGAAAAAAAGCTCCAAGTATACAAATCTATGATAAGACTTGTGTATGCCTTTGAGAGACGGGTCCTGAGGCGAATAATTGGAGCGAGGCTGGACGGGCACCAATGGTGAATTCAATACAACCATGAGCTGTATGAAACGAACCAGAGGTCTCAACGATTATAAAACTGCGGGAGCTGCAATGGGCTGGCCACATGAATCGTATGGACGAACAACAGATACCCAGAGAGATTTTCGTTAGTAAAACTGAAGGCCGGACACCAGTGGGGAAACCGAGGAAACGCTGGTCTGACTCGGTAGACGAAGACAGTTCATCGCTGCTTGGATTTCGAAATTGGAGGATGCGGTCAATGGACCGCGACAATTGGAGGTGCTATTTGTAGGAAGTGAAGGCCCGAGAGGGGTTGTAATGCTAAGAAGAAAAAGAAGAAACATAAGCGAATAAGATACAATTTTTGAACTCTAATATTTACGATGCCTCAAGAGAGTAGTACCCGTAAAATGTAGGAAGAACATAACAATGGTTTTCCTGCAAGGGGGAATGTTTTCCGACCAAATTCAATATTGAATGAGGGTTGCTTTTATAGTTTGCTAATGACGGCCACTTTAGTAATTTAACACTATTTTCTACCAGATACATTATAACATTTTAAGGGGAAAATATGCCCACCAAAAGAACCCCAGGGGACCGGACCGACACTTCTGTGTTCAAAATATCATGGGGACATGGAGGAGTTGTCCAGCCAGATGTTGCCTTGTAATCATCTTCTCCACCAAATATGTGTGGGCCAGTTACGGCAGACAACGTCAACATGCCCTCTCTACCACCAACCCCTAGAACCAACACCCGCCGAGTCAGGGCAGAGTCAGCCCCCATCGCTTGTGAATCAGTGCCTAAAAGCGGGCTCAGCCAATCGAGTCCACTAGTTACGCTCAGTGAAACAGATGGAGCAGGAGCGCTACCATCAGTCGAACCTAAGATTCAATATTCATCATCGACTTCCAGAACGGCCCAGCTGCTGGTTGTCATGTAGGTGATGGCTGCCAGTGTGGAGGAAACGAGGAAACAATTGGAAAAACGGTCTGTCCCACAACCAGAGGCCCAGCCTCCTATTCTTCCGTCAAGGGTGAACAATGCAGACACCGAAAAGCTACCCCTAATACTAGCTAGTGACCCAGCACCTCCAAGGCTCAGCGGAGTGATGCATCCAATGGCTCCTAAATATAGCCCCAAAGTGAGTGTTTCAACTGTACACCTGCACCATCGGAATAACACGCCTGTCTGGAGCCCTGCTCGATAGATGTTTGAAAAAACAGATCCTAACCGTGGCTTCATGCCCTGGTACAACTTGGATCCCACGTTATCAACTCAGCCAGAAGGTCATCGAATGGGAGGGTCCACACATCGAGATGAGACAGTGCCACGACTACCCGGCTGGAAATGCAATCGTTCCACTTGCGCTACTCCACCATCTAAAGTGGCTCACATCATAGCTAGCTAGAAGTTGGTATTTTTGGACCAGGACGGCCCTGCAACCATAGGTGCCTTCTTACGATAAGTAGAAGACATGGCGTCGTTGAAGCTGGCAGGAAACAGTTGCTAGATGCGTCCAAATGCTATTCACTGGAAGAGCTCTTCGATGGTTCTGGCGTTTCGTTGACACATTTCCAACAATAAAATTGGGAGACTTTGAGGCATGCCGCATTGCGAGAACTCACTAGTAGAGAACGATGACATATTGAAACAAAGGCTATGAAGTAGACACCAATTGGCTCAGGAGACACTAGATGACAACTACAAAGCTCTGTGTTGCTTGTTGGAACGATTACTGAGCCGTATGCCGGAGACAGAGTTCTTAAGTCTCTATTGGGAAGGAATTAGGTCGGAGTCGGAAAAACGTTTGGCTTTTGCTCCTCCCCACAACGTTCATGCGCTTCGCACTTCAGCAAAGGAGTTGGAAGCTGTGCAATGCTCCCAGTGATCAACACCCTTAGGCAAATTCTTTAATCGAAGGGAGCAATCGGTACGACACGCAGTGGCTGAGTTCAAACATAACGTTCCTGTCCTACGCGCTCCACCTTGTCTCATACCACCCATAATGGACAGCGCTTCTGAGACTATATTTCCACCACACATAGAACTGCATAAAGCCCATCAAACAAAAGTCCATGAACTGGCACCTAAGACACGACTCACCACGTGTCCGAACTGCCGGTAGACGGCACATCGCTTTACCACATGCCAGGCAGAGGTAAGCATCGTTTGTTTCTGTTGTGGTTAGCCAGATACATATGCGCCGAATCACACCAATTGCAAGAAGCCAAAAAAATATGCAGGCGAGTACCCATGACAGCCAGCAACACTCGAGACAGATTCAGTACCAGAACGTCACTCCGTCCCACCTACTGATAATTCCTCTACGATGAGCCCTTTGCCAGAAAACACTCTGCATGCAAAAACACCAACACCTTTGCTGGTTCATTATGCTGCACATGAAATATCTCTTCCGGAGGTCTCTTCAAAGACATTTTTGTAGCAACCACCCCTGATACTATCTGAAAAACCCCGACAGCCACTGGTTTGTGCATTGAAACCATATCACGTCAGGCTGCAGGCTATGGTCAACTCTTCATTGGAAGAGCTTCTGTAAGAGAGTGCGCACCTACTCCACAATCTTGGAGTTTTCCGACAATGATACCAGATGTTACGCACCAATCAAAGTGCTACGCAAAATCAGAGTTGCGTTAATTGAAACGGGAGCAAGTATTTGCCATCGACACCTTACGTTTGTGAAACTTTGGCGCTCTAACATCAGCACAGCTGAGGGCACCAAACATTCCATCAAGAGTAAAGTCATAATACTCGTCACGTTTGAAGGCCAAACTCAGGATATCACATTCTTCACCATCCCCTCGCGAACTCAAAACTTGTACCTCGGCATCGATTTCGTCCTACAATTTGGTTGAGCCACAGACATATTTTTGGATTCACACTTAAGCACTAGATACGTCCATGAACATACTTCTATGCCCGACAGGCACGAATGAACTGCTAACCAGTGACAACGCCTAGAAGCATCCATTGCTGCTTTTCATCTTAGGCTACACAAGGCCTTGGCCGCACTACTCGGGTCTCACATGTTATAGACGTTGGCGATAGCAAGCCAATAAAGCAGGGACACTACGCCATCTCGCCGACCATGGAAAAGCTATTGTACGCAGAGTTGGACAAGATGCTATAGTTGGGGCTTACGGAGAGGTCTCAAAGTGCCTGGTCCTACCCAGTAACCAGGTAAAGTTCGTCTCTGTTTCAATGGTAAGAAAGTCAATAAAGTGACTTTTAAGACGCGTACCCTTTACCGCTCATCGATGGAATATTAGGAAGACTGCCAAAAGCAAACTACATTACGATTCTCGACTGGAAGGATGCCTTCTGGCAAATTGTATTCTTTGAAGGGTC
The DNA here is from genome assembly GCA_963969285.1 of Odontomyia ornata. Lineage (NCBI taxonomy): Eukaryota > Metazoa > Arthropoda > Insecta > Diptera > Stratiomyidae > Odontomyia > Odontomyia ornata. The sequence goes on along the minus strand of OZ017742.1, from coordinate 182,721,587 downwards.
AAGGGGAAAAACCGCCTTCACTGTGCCTAGACGACCACTATACTAGCTCGTCACAATGCCCTCCAGCCTGTGTAATGCCCCGCAAATGATGACCTGGCTGATGGACAATATCATTCCACCTCACCTAAAACACCAAGCGTTCGTTTACCTGAATGGTCTTCAACTCATCACAGAAACGTTTGATCAACGTCTTCTGCTGCTGCAAGAAGTATTCCTGCATATCAGAAAGGCGGAACTATTCATCAATGTCCAATAAAGCAAGTTTGTCATAACAGAAGTCCGATATCTAGGACATGTCATCGGACATAGTACCATCAAAACAAATCCGGAAAATGCTCGGGTGATTGATGAGTTTTCCTTACTCATGACGATTAAGCAGCTACAACGTTCTCTGGGAGCATGCGGTTGGTACCAATCGTTTGTTCGGAACTATATGGCGGTTTTGGCACCTCGGTCGGACATGCTCCGGAAAGGTAAGTTGTAAGTTCATCTGGTCCGAAATCAAGCGAAAAGCATTCAAAGTACTCAAGCAAACTTTGACATCTGCCCCAGTCTTGCACAGCTCTAGCTTCCAGAAGTCATTCTCCATTCATTACGATGCAAGTCAACATGAATGTGGAGCCGTGCTAGTGCAATTAACCGAAGATGGAGAAGAAACTCCCATTGCTTGTTCATCCAGTGCACTGAATTCGGCACAGAAGAACTACTCCGTATCCAAACAAGAATGCCTGGGAGCAGTGATGGCTGTCAAGAAATTCCGAGGGTACATAGAAGGCCACCCGTTCGAGATCATCACCAGCCACGCTTCGTTACAATGGCTGATGAACCAAGTGAACCTACACGGACTTCTGACCCGATGGGCTCTTAAACTGCAAGGGTTTAAGTTTTCCATCAAACACTGAAAAGGAACACAAAACATCGTGCCCAATACTCTTTCGCGAATGTTTTCACTAGAACAAATTTGCATTAAACGACAATAGTCGCGTTGAAATAGGTTTGGGCAGCCCGCATTTCGCTTCAGACAACTACAATGAGTTGAAGCAAACCATCGTCACCCAGCAAACATAATCGCCTGATTTGAAAGTGGTCGACAGCTTTATTTACCAACACAATGAATATGCAACCGGAGACTCGTTGCACGAAACAGAGTCTTGAAAGCTTTGGGTGCCGCAAGAGATGACTCACAATCTGATCTTTCGAGCACATGACCAACCTCTAAGTGACCACGGCGGCTATGGTTGGACGCTTTGGCACCTTAAGAGATACTTCTTTTGGCATGAAATGCCATGTCAGGTCAAGGAGTATGTAGTTGCCTGTGAGACCTGTAAAAGCAGTACGGCTCCCAACCAACCTCTTTGACCTCCTATGAGCCAACTCATCATTCCGGAGTGCTTATTCTAGCATCCGTATATAGATCTACTCGTTGTTCTAGATAGGCTATCGAAGTTCCCGCTGGTGGAACCCATTCACAAATTCACGATTCCACCTATCGTAAAATTCGTAGAGAGCCGAGTATTCCATATGTTTAGTGTTCGAGAAAGCTTGTACTCGAACGAGGGAGTACAGTTTCGATCTCGGCAGTGTAAGAGTCTACTCAAACAATACGGTGTTGAACATCAACTGACGCCAATAAACTCTCCTCAATTTAACGCATCAGAACGGTTGAAAAGCACCCTGTTAGCTGCGATCTGCTCCTACGTCCATTCAACTCATAAAGATTGGGGCCACAGATTGTCCGCCATCACCTGCGCACTATGGTCGTCTTATCATTCCGTCACGGGCATCTCGCCTTACTTTGTCCATTCGGACAGCTCATGATTTGCCATAGCAAATCGTGCAAGCTTTTTCAGCAATTAAAATGTTTGGAAGATCCCGTGGTTGCGCTGGATCGCCACGAAAGATTAGGCGATCTCTGCTAACACATCAGACGCAAGATAAGGGAAGCAGGATACGGAAATGAAGCACATTATAATCTGACGTCCCAACCGCCCGAGTTTAGAGAAGAAGATGAAGAATTTTGAAGCAATTTACGCCAAAGTTGAGCTGCTGGCCATTATAATGCGTGGAACCTATTCGCTATCACCTCACGGATCTGTCTAGGAATGAAGTAGGTTTACTCGTATACCACGCAAGAGACATGCCTTGATAGTTTAAGCACAAACATCTGTTATTTCCGTCGGTATTTAGTTCCAATCATATACTTCGGTTTTCCCATCTGCAGCAACACAAAAGTATTTGCAACAGTCCCTCCGTTCGATAATTTTTTTTGTTTTTATTTTGTTCTTGCTCTCTAGTGCTGCTCTAAACACAATCGCTTACCCACATGAGGATCCTTCAGCTCCTTTTTCACAATCTCCGTCCATCCAAGATCGCTGGCAAATTAGCTGCCCTGTAGTAATTAAGCAGCCTGCCTAGGTAAACTGCTTGAGGGACCTTCACGAAAATATATAATAAAAGTAACGCAATAAGAGCGGGACAGACCAATACGCAACTTAATAATATTGGTAATACTAAACCCGAAATAAACAACGCCATCGTCACCACTACCATCATCAACGAAAAGTTTCTCCAATCCCTACTCAATGAGCATGCAAGAAAGTTTCAGTCAACTAATAATGGCGAGAAATCGAGCTAGAGGAGGAGGTAGCGAACTCGTCTAGTGGAACGGAGGATGGATGGGGACTCGATCCCCTACTGGCGGAGTGCGAGCAGCAAGGGGTCACGGTATTTCCATACGTGTAGTTCGAACTGCACTGTCTTTTATTATTTGTTTGATTGAAGCATTTAAAAAGAATTGCATCCCTCTTCGCTGTTGAACAATTTGTCCCGTTTTTTGATACAAACTAAAATGGAAAACCTATCGAAAGTGCACACTCATAGCAAAACCAATAGGTTAACACAGATAAGTGCTCAGGAAAAGATGGCAAAAAAGTTCACGCGAGTGGAGCCCGTTCACCTCCTTTCGTGAGTGGTGCCAATATATACGTGTTGTGTGCTGCAGTGTACTTAAAAACTCCGATTCCAATTTGGACACTTGAATCAATTGTTCGGATCGTTTTTGAATAAATTCCGTTAAAGTGCGCATAACAAAGTAAATGATATCAAAGTTTTGATCATGATGAATATTATTAATGTGGTGATAAAAAATGTTGTCCCAAAACATCGAAATGAATTCATAAAAAAAAACGGAATCGAAACAGATATATTCGGCGATAGTGAAGTGAACGCATCTTTACATGAATCAGAATATTTGTGTTGTAATTGTTGTATTTATTAAAATTAACCTTTGTCGCTCAAAATATGTGCGAAATTTTCATTTTGACCAAGCACCGTAGTTAGTTTTTGTTCGTATTGAATTTGACTGAAAATTTGGACTTATCTCAAAGTTCTGAATATCACCGTCAATTGTTTTTAAAACAAAAACAAAGATTAAAGTTTTCAGACCCCTTACTCCGCCCCAGCAACGAGCGCTCGTCGGAGGAGTGGGTGAGTATCCCAAGACATACCATTGATTATCATACTATGTATTGATAAAATGTACGAAGTTAAATGTAGGGGAGGATGGGGTAATAGGAGCTAGCGGGTAATGGGAGCCAATGCAATTTTCACTGACCGGAACGTACACGTCGTCCGAAAATGACAACAATAGCTTCGGAAACATTCGATCATAGCACGTAGTTATCGATGGCTGGGTCAGTAGCACGCGCATGGCAGTGACAAGAACACGTAAGATTCGATAGACATCGCTATAGAAAGTGCTACATCTTGCAATCAATGTAAGTATATCTAAACTTTTGCCATTCTGTAGTGTTTTGTGTCTTATGTATGCATTATTTCATAACTTTTGAGATAAGAGTGGAAGATAAAATATTAAGTGATGTGTATTTAGGTTAGTTTCATTATTTCGAGATGCCATACATTTCGGGCAATGGGAGCTGTAGTCGCTCCCATTACCCCGCCATGGCTCCTATTACCCCGTTTGGAGAGTGAAAGGCTAATGGCATATTGTTTGTTTTATTATCTAGATGCCAAGAACTAGAAAACGAACGACATCAAAGGGTAGTTGGACGTCGGCTACGTTAGAGGCAGCAATCAAGACTATAAGAAGGGAAGGAATATCAGTCAACAAAGCGGCACTGCAGTATCAAATACCCTACAGCACGCTGAAGAAACGGTACAGGTTATCAATCAGTAATGATATTACCTACAATCGTTCTCCGCTGCTTGGTAGAAAACCTGTGTTCAGTACTGAACAGGAAAAAATACTTGTTGACCATATACTTGATATGTCCAATATATTTTATGGCTTGACGGGTACTCAACTGCGTAAAATATGTTATTGTATGGCCGTGGAGTATGGTGTCGAAGAAAGATTCAATTCGGATAAAAAAATTGCTGGAAAAGATTGGTTGTACGGGTTCATGAACCGACACCCTGAGCTCAGTGTTAGAAAGCCTGAAGCGACCAGTATCAACAGAATTTTGGGATTTAATAAGACTGAAGTCACTCGTTTTTTTGATAATCTAGAATATGTAATGACTAAATTTAATTTTGAGCCACAAGACATTTTTAATATGGACGAGACAGGATTTTCTACAGTCCACGAGCCAGACAATATTATTGCTCTTAAGGGACAAAAGCGTGTTGGTGCAGCCACTTCATGGGAGAGGGGCAAAAATGTTACAGCAATTTGTGCTATGAGTGCGACAGGCATTTATGTGCCTCCATTATTCATTTTCCCTCGACAGAGACACTCTCCACAGCTGGAACGTGATGGGCCACCAGGAGCTGTATATACTTGTTCGAAAAATGGGTGGACTAATGAGCAAATATTTTTAACCTGGCTTCAACATTTCGTCAAATTTGCAAAACCTACTGCAGAAAAACAAATTTTGCTTATTATGGACAATCATAATAGTCATGCTACACTAGAAGCATATGAAATAGCCAAAAATAATTACATAACTATGTTGAGCATCCCTCCACATTCGTCACATCGCTTACAACCTTTAGATGTAACCTTTTTCGGGCCACTTAAGACAGCTTATAGGAGGGAATGCGACATGTACATCAAATCAAGAAATATGGTTAAAATAACTCCATATGAAATAGCTGGACTATTTAATAAAGCGTACTCAAAAATAGCATCTTTGGACAAAGGAATATCTGGCTTTAAAAAAACCGGAATATTTCCTATGGACCCATCTGTTTTTTCAGATGAAGATTTTATTGCTCTCTACCAGAATGAACATAATGACAACACAACTTACGAAAGTAACACTGTTGAACTTCCGAAGACAGCTGAAGTTACTTTACAATCAGCGACTTCTACTCAAGGGCCACTGGAATTGTCCACTACCCTCCACACCACACCAGCAACCAACCTTCACAACAAGATATGCAAAGAAATGATTCTCCACAACCTTCTACAAGTTTTGCTGATATCTTAAATGTTTTAAGTCCTCGCCCACAAGTATTGAAAAAATCAGTAGGGAGCAATAGTAACAAGCAGCATTCAGAAGTTTTGACAAGCACCCCCATGAAGAAAGTTTTTGAGGAGAAGAAAAACAAAAAGAATAAAAAACAAAATAAAGAAAATAGACCAAAGAAAATTCAAAACAATAAATCTAAGAATACCATATTAAAGATTAATAAAAAACCATCTCGTAAAAACGTAAAGAAAGCAACTGCAAACTTGTTCCAAGACAGCACAACTGAGGACTCATCTATAGAAGAAAATAATATATGTGATGATGATTCTGAATACTCTGAGGAGGAAAATAAATGTATGATATGTGACGATGTTGGCAAAAATGAAGAATTATGGTACCGTTGCAGAGCTTGTGGCAAATGGGCCCATTCTGAGTGTTCAGGTTGTGACGACCCTAAATATTATATTTGCAATTTTTGTTTAGATCCCTGAAATACCTTATGATAGATTATTTTCATTCTAAAATGCTTTATTTTGACTGTATATACATTTTGTTAATTTCTTTGTTTGTTGATTGCTTTATTTATTATTTGCTTACGTTCCTGTTATGTGGATATAAATAAGTTTGATATTATGTTAAAATCTCATTTGATATTGATATTGTTTAAATTCCGAATGCCAAGTGGGCAATTTAGTTTTTTGATCACGTAATATTTTGAAACGGACTTTATGTTTTTATAAAATTTATAACGATTTAAGAAATAAAGCAACTTTGAAATAAAACAGTTTGTGATGGCTCTCATTACACGTATGGAAAAGATTTTTGGCTCCCATTAACCTATGTGTGGGGCAATGGGAGCGAAAGTAGCATTTATAAAAAAGACGATTTCAACTAGCTAAGACTAAATTTTTTGAATGTTTGCTAGTAATTACTGAAAGAAAGATAACCAAAAGACTGATTAGCGCCCAAAAAAGTAAATGATTGTAACCTAAACTGGTACTTATTTTTACTTTTCCTTACATGGCTCCAATTCCCCCACCCTCCCCTAGTACATATACAATAATTTAATATCACCTGTAATAATCAGGTATTTTTTGTTTTCTTGTTTTATCATGTCAAATACTTGATGCGTACAGATATATGCACATTAATTTAATTTTAAATTGCATTCGAAAATGGATATTTGAATAATTCTACAATAATGAAAAATTTACGAAATAAAACAATCAAAAAAAATTGTTACTTAAATGTTGTGGAAATGTTAAAAAGTATTTTGAGGTATTTCGTATATGGAACACGGGCATATATTGTGCTGAGAATTCAAAGAGAAAGGTAAAAAATTATTTTTGCCAAATTTATAAATAATGTTTGCTATTATAAATGATTATCTTTAAATCGATTTTTAATTGTACAGCAAGAAAAAATCCCACAGAGCCAATAACTAAAAAAAGAATATGGGCGTTACTAATTTAATTTTAAAAACTTTATTAGTTGATTAGGAAATGGGTGGCTAGAGGTTGCAAGAAACTTTATGGAGAGGAAGTAGTTTGTACAATTCCAAAAGGGTTTTGCATCTTGATGTGGCCGTTGCTACTGAAAGGCGAAAAAATCGATTTAGGAAAATTTAGACCACTAGCGGCCATTAGGAAACAGGAAATGAAAGATGTTTAAATTTTTAATTATAATTGTTGAAATTTTTGGAAAACACATTTATTTTAATGAAAAAAATTAAAATATGAAAAGACAACGAGAAAAACTCAGTCTTTCCATTTTGTTTGAGTTCTGACCGGGTATGGGACCTACCACGTTGGCTGGCCTCTCCACTCATGAGCTAGCCATCGGGCGAGCTCTTCCCTTTTTCGCCTTCCGCACAGGTTTTTTTTTATGATAAAGTTTATATAACTCCATCAAATAATACCCTATTTCCATCTACATCAAATCTCAAGATTTGGACAACATTTTCAAATCTACTTCGAAATCTAGTAGATTTGCCATATAAAATTCAAATCCAGAAGATTTTGTAATCTACTACTACAACTTAAAATCTCATCGTTACATATGGCATACCTCAAGTAATTTTTATTCAGATATTCAGCATATGTCAAACAGACAGCAAATACAACTATCAAAGTTGCAGTTAAAATTTGTAGGAGGTGGTCTGCATAGCTCCAGAGCATCGGAGCCTACAGATGTCTGCAGAGAGCTCCCATTAGCCCCACCAACTCGGGATGAAGTTTGTTCTATCATCAAACCTCAAAATAATAATAAAGCGCTGGGTATCGATGAGATTCCAGTGGAGCTCATCAAATATGGTAGTAGTAATGTTATTAGCGTATAGATTTACATTAAATTGATGTGGAAAGAGTGAAATGATCTATTCAAAACTTTAGCTAAGACAAGTACTTACAAGAGGAAATTTAACTTGAACATAATTCGTAGTTGCAAAAACATATTGATTTCGCATAAGTAGGGAAATTAAAAATAACTCTCTCGCCTCTAAGCACGGTGGTTGCCATCACCGGTGTGTATCTAAGAGTGATGGCCTGATGAGAATTAGTACACACGTCGGAACCACCTTCTTCTAACATTTTTCTTTTCTTATAATTTTTCAGAAAAAAAAAATATTAAAAAGATATGCAACTCATTCATATAGCTGCAAAGAATTCCATAAGTAATTTAAATGTATGTTCGTGACGAGTGTACTAGCATAAAAAAAATTAAAAAATCGATTATTGAATGTATGCTGCCTGCGAAATTTGAAAAGTCACCTTACTTTTTGAACACACCTCGTATATTGATCCTCAAAATTTGGCGCTGCTTATTTTTTACCGGATAAAAATCATGTTACAATCATTCAAACTTTAAAAGAACATTTTGCGAAGTTAAAAAACCCAATAAAATTATTTCAGGTAACGAACAAGACACTATCAACCTAAAGGAGTACCTAAAAGAAGAATAAGTAGAATAGCACAGAACCAAATTTCAATCACAAAGCAAATACAGATATCGAACGTTTCCATAGTACATTACTTTCGATATGAATAACTTTAATATTAAATAAAACCATAGTTACATCCAAAAAAATTGTTCAACAAGCTGTTAGAAATTACAAGAGTCGATAAGATTCAACTATCAAGTCTACTCCTTTAGCTGCTCAAGAACAACAAATAAATTTTTGCTTTAAAAGAAGCCAACATTTTTTTGCAATATTGCTAAAATCATTGATTATGCCGAATCTTAAATATCTTTTTGTTATATTATATATTTTGAAAAAATACATCAAAAGTGTAATGTCTTGTTTGATGGAAAGCCTATGTAGAAGAAAAACCATGTTTAATTGTTGTAATCGGAGAAAATTCAAATGGTAATAACTTTTTACATTATATTAAAACTCATAGATCATAAGAACGTTTAAAAGGCATTCAAATACCTACTTTTATCCAATGTGATCATACTAGTACTAGTTTACTGCCGAAAATATTTAATTTATACATCCTACTCTTATTAGCAAAGTTGAAAGAATTTCAACCATTAAGTTATTTGTTGTTGGACCTATCTTGATAATTTTTTCACCGATTATTTTTAGCTGCTCATCTTCAGCTATTCATTAGTAGATTCAAGCCAGTGTTAATAGCATGTACCTTAAATATTGAATTCGCGAAAAATAACACAACATTCAACATTCTCATTTGAAACGGCCACCATTTTGTTACACAATTGTGGATGTCACCCGTTGAACACATTCTCAAAGATATTCGTGATATCTATCATTCCTGAAACTTTCATGCATATCCTAGCAAACCCGTAGTGTCTGAGTTGATTGAAAGTGCATATTGTCCCATAGCCATGAACAGTTGCCGTGGAATACAGGTAAATTTACACCCCCATAGCTCTGTTAAATACAATTCGAGCTTTCTAGAATTTCTAGTAATGATTAAACCTCTAAATTGACATTTACATATCTTATTGAATTTTATTGAATTTGTGGGTGCCCTCACAATTTTATTCAAGAAAGTGTAAAATTGATAAATCATACTATTACTAACAAAGTTGAGTGAATGTTGACTTTTGACATATTTGTTGTTGTAGTGCTCATAAAGGTCTACACTTATGATTTTTTCAGATTTTTCGGATTAAAGGTCTCCAATCGCGAGGGGGAATACGCCTAAATCTCGTGCATTCCTCCTTCTCCTGCCTCCCTCGATACTAATAAAGTAGTTTTAAGACCTGTTTTGAAAAGATCTCATCAAGACCTTTGATACTGCACTTGACCACCTTTGATGAACATTTTTTTTTTGAGGATTACTCCTCTATACGGGAGGATCCCCTCAAAACTCTTTGAACATTTTTTTCACCCCAAATCTTTCTGGAAGTCATAACTTCCAACAATTTTACAAAGTTTTATGGCTGTAGCTACTATAGTTTCGAAGAAAAACTGCTGTGACTTATAGACGGACGGACGGACAGAGGGATACAGGTATCGATTTCAATGGGGTTTTGTATTTTAGTACAAACCCCTAAAATAGAATTAAAACGTGCAAAACTTAATGATTATTCAGAAGTAGAAATCACAGATACAGAAAACAAAACAATTCAAGATGCCGAAAATAAAGTCAAGGAAGGTCCTGAATCTGAAGGATTGGTGAAGAGATTATCAATTAAAAGAAGTGATGCGGCTACATTACTCGAAAAAGAATGGCTGAACGATCAAATAATTAGCTTTTATCTAAATGTACTAGCAGAAAGAAGCTTAAAAAATCAAGGTAATTAAACAAATCAACATTTATTCACATATGTATAAGCGATTCCAAAAAACACGCACAAAGATGCTATTGAATCAGATCGGAACCAAATTACAAAAACGTACGCAGAAGTGAAGACCAATGAAAATCAATTATCATGCGGAAATTACAATTAGATCAAACGATAAGGTTACAGATGTTAAAAGAAAAGTTAGACAAAATTATCCGCATTGCTTTTACCAGACACGGGATCGTTCACCCTAGTTTATTAGCAATAACCGAAATATTGACAAAACTAGACATTTACAGACTGATAAATGCTAAAACGGGACTCTAACAAAAAGGACAAACTCACCCTTGCCATAAAAATTCCCAAAACATACAAAATAGCTGACTTCAAACTAACAATCGCTATCTTAGATAAAATTTCATTGAATTAAATATCGAAGGTAAATTTCCTATCGAAATAAATCGAACAAAATATTAATACACCGGAAAAATACTCGTACAATATGAAAAAGATCTTAAAAATATTAAATAATTGCATCGTTAAAACCAATTTCCTTTTACAAGTGAATAACATCCAAGAAATAAAAAAATTGGATGATCAAATAATTCTACGTAAAATATGAAAAATCAACAAAACGCACCCTTGCAATGATAAATAGAAATATTAAACTTAATGGAAAGTACTTAATAACAATCAATAACTGTAAAATCAAAATTCTTAACAAGAGATTTTCTAGTAAAGAGATAAAATTTGTTGATAGATTTTATTATGAAGGAGAATATAATTTTAATTTGACGAAAAGAATCACTTTTGAAAACATTACAGTAAATCAGATTGGAAATATAGAGCCAATAGAAATTCTTAAATATTACAAAAATGTTATTCCAATTTTAGGAATAATTACAACATCGATTTTTATATGTATCGTATTTGATTTACTTTGTATTTACTATGAATTAAATTACACAAAAGAAATAACAGACATAAGTAAAATTATCGCAATAAAATAAAATATAGAACTCTCACTGTAATGGGGGGAGAATTCATGTAAACTATTCCGCAAAATTCTAATAAAAATTAATTTTTCAATAGAACAAATATTAGAAACGTCGCATGTACTCAAATGCAACGAGCCGGATATGCCATGTGCCGAGTAAGTAAGCGTTTTGCACGGCGCCACATGCTATCGCGCCAGTATTAATTTTCCATAATTCAGAAATCAGTGTAGTAATTGAGCAGCCCGCCTAAGTAAACTGCTCGATGGGCCTTCACGAAAAGCAGCAATTTCATGATAATACTAACGCAATTAGTGCAGAACAATCTAATACGTAACTTAATAATATTAGTAATACTAGCCCGAAATAAATAACGCCATTATCACTGCTACCATCACCCAAGAAAAGTTTCTCCGATCTTTACTCAACGAACATACAAGAAGATTTCAATTAACAAAACAATAATGTTGAAATTAACAAAATCACAAATTCATTTGTCCCAGTTAATTTTAAAAGCTATCAAAATAAACCTGGAATTTCATATCTAAATCAGTTCAGACATCGTTACCACAATAAGCAAATACCGATATGATCAAACGATTGGGAATGTGAACGCCAGTATTAGACGAATGAGCGAAGTAATCCAACATTCCACTTGCAACCGAATCCATCGTTACCGCAATGGCAAAAATCGTCTAGTGCAAGCAGCAGGGGATAAGGAATTTCCATACGTCTAGTTCGGGTCGCACTGTCTTTTATTATTTGTTTTATTGATGTATTCAAAAAGAATCGCATTGCTCTTCGCTGTTGAACAATTTGTCCCGTTTCTTGATACAAACTAAAATGGAAAGCTTATCAAAAGTGCACACGCATAGAGAAACAAATAGGTTAACACAGATAAGTGCTTGGGAAAAGATGGCAAAAAGCTCACGCGAGTAGAGCCCGTTCACCTCCTTTCGTGAGTGGTGCCAATACTTACGTGTTGTGTGCTGCAGTGTGCTTGAAAACTCCAATTGAAGATTTAATAAGGACTTGTGACAAGTTGAAACAAGCGTCGTTCAAGGATTTCACATAATCGTGAGTGGAAATTTTTTGAAATCTGCCTGCAGCAGTTCACCCGCAAAATTCCTACCAAGTGAACGTCATCGCAGTGTGCACAGTAGTTGTCGGCCATTTGTCTCAGTGCCGCGCAAGTCTGATAGCCACTTCTGCATTGTTTTCCTGTTACGTAGAAGCACGTCCGTGTCGTTCTTTTGCACGAATGTTAAAAAGATCTCCATAACAAGTGCGTGCCGTGCTCTATTTTGTTCCCTTGTGCTTGTTAGTTTGCTGAAACTAAAGTCCATCTTGTTCCATGAAGTGCCAAAGCAGACCAATCAAAAACTTTACACGCTCCAGCCGATTGCAATTTGGACACTTGAATCAATTGTTCGGATCATTTTTGAATAAATTCCGCTTGAGTGCGCATAACAAAATAAATGATATCAAATTTTGATCGTGATGAAGATAATTAACGGGGTGGAAATAAAATTTGTCCCAAAACATCGGAATGAATTAATAAAAAAAAAACGGAATCGAAACAGATAAACTCGGCGATAGTGAAGTGAACGCATCTTTACATGAATCACCATATTTGTATTGTAATCATTTGAGTCCACTTATTGTTGTACTATATTTATTAAAATTAACCTTTGTCGCTTAAAATATGTGCGAGATTTTAATCCATTTTGACCAAGCACCGTAGTTGGTTTTGGTTCGTATTGAATTTGACTGAAAAACTGGACTTACCTCAAGGTTCTGAATATCTAATTAAAGTGTTTCAAACGTCTATTGTTTTACAGTAGACAATAAAATTTTGTTGAAAATTTAAAACAAAAACAAAGATTAATGTTTTCAGGCCCCTTACTCCGCCCCAACAACGAGCGCTCGTCGGAGGAGTTGGTAAGTATCCCAAAACATACCATTGATTATCATACTATGTATTGATAATATGTACCAAGTTAAATGTAGTACATATACAATAATTTAATATCACCTGTAATAATCAGGTATTTTTTGTTTTCTTGTTTTATCATGTCAAATACTTGATGCATACAGATATATGCACATTAATTCAATTTTAAATTGCATTCGAAAATGGATATTTGAATAATTCTAAAATAATGATAGATTTACGAAATAAAACATTTAAAAAAAATGTTCTTGAAATGTTGAAAAGTATTTTGAGGTATTTCGTACATGGAACGCGGACATATATCGTGGTGAAAATTCAAAGAGAAAGGTAAAAAATATGTTTGTTATTATAAGTGATGATCTGTAAAGATCGATTTTTAATTGTACAGCAAGAAAAAATCCCACAGAGTCAATAACTAAAAAGAGAATATTGTCGTTACTTATTTAATTTTATAGACTTCACTAGTTGATTAGGTGATAAGGAAACGGGTGGTTAGAGGTTGCAAGAAAATTTATGGAGAGGAAGTAGTTTGTACAATTCCAAAAGGGTTTTGTATCTTGATGTGGTCATTGTTACTGAAAGGCGCGAAATTCGATTTTGGAAAACTCAGACCACCAGCGAGCATAAGAAAACAGGAAATGAAAGATGTTTAAATTTTTAATTATAATTGTTGTAAATTTTTGGAAAACACATTTATTTTGATTAAAAAAATTAAAATATGAAAAGACAACGAGAAAAACTCGGTCTTTCCAAGTTGTTTGAGCTCTGACCGGGTATGAGACTTACCACGTTGGCTGGCGTCTCCACTCATGAGCTAGCCATCGGGTGAGCTCTTCCCTTTTCTTTTGCTGTTACAGGTCCTCTTGCTGGCTAGAGTGGCCTTAAGCACAGGGTTTTTATTTATGATATAGTTTTTATATGATTCCATCATATAACACTTTAACATGAATATGAAACATTTTATTTTTCATTTAACGAAAAAGTTCATATAGATAGCTTTTGAATGAATTTTTCATTTAAATGGAAAATAAATGGCCACGTCCAGAATGGATCTTGATCTGGATGGGGGCACCGCTCCACTTGGATGTCCCACTCTTAGTAGGAGCCGTAAGTGTTCGGCGTAAGGATGAAATCGTTTCGCGCCCTGCACTCGCAAATCGTGCCCAATCAGTCATGTTTCAATAGTTCATCCATTCGGTAGGTTGCTTTGGCATCGACCCCACTGAGCCGAGATATTCTGATGGTATAGTTTCTGAATGCGAAAATTTTTTGTGGTGGGCCATTACGTTGGGGAAAAACCCACTACACAATATCGCTAGCTTGCAAGCGCGTTCACACATCTTCAGACAAGGTTAATTCCGGCAGCAGTCCATTGCTACAGTCCTCATGGGACCTACCAGCCCATGCTAAAACACTACAAATTGCGCGCAACGTGGGGCCTGAAGAGCCCAGCTATATCAACAATTGAGAGCCTGAGGCTGACCATCGTTTCTATGTTGCCCTACTAGGTGTCCAAATTTTTTTGGAGTAGGTGACTACTGAAGAATATTGCACTAACCGTGCCCCAGAATCTCTAACAACTTCCGGAGTTGGCGTTGTCTTCGGACATCAAAATCGTTGAAACTTACTTTTGATGTATACATTAGTAGTTTATCATCATTGTATGACTATCAAGGCCAAATGATATGAAAGTCCCTTCATGTATCCGAAGATTGTTACATAACATGATTTTGCGGTAAATTCTGATCGGCACCTTGTGGCTCTTGCGGATCGGAACCAATCCAAGGCCGACAAGCTATCCTTAGTAAAAGTAGTTCTGGGTAATTTCAACGCTAAGGCTGGCAATGAGCTAACTCATCAGGGAACGACTGGAGGCCTTAGCATCCATGATGAACCAAATGACAACGTTCTGCGCCTGATTGACTTTGCATGTAGCAGAAATCTAGTCATACGTTTGACTTGCTTCCCACATCGATGCATTCATAAAATTTCCAGATAGCAACACACGAAACCAGATTGACCATGTTCTGATCCAACAAATCTGGGCCTCGAGCATAATTGACGTCCACGCATACCGAGGCGCCAGTTGTAACTCAGATCATTACTTGATCAAACCAATCTATTGATGTCGTATGTCAAATACATATTCGATGAAGATCAGCCCGTTACAAAAATTTGACATCGAAAGGCACCAAATGGCGTCTGTGGCCAAAAATTTCACGAGGACCATCGACAACCAGACGCATCGATAACATCGAGCAACGGGCTCTGGATGGAATTGAAAGCGGTTATTCGGACCATGGCAGAAGAGGCGATTGAACATCAAGCCTGGTGGAAGAGCAGTGATTGGTTCCATGTGTGCCAGAATGCGTTAGACATAAAGAATCAGGCGTACAAAGAATACGTAGGTAGGAAAACCAGGACGAAGAGAGAGCACTATGAAAATCTTAGAAAAGCAGCGAAAAAGATAATTCGAACTAAGAAAAGAAAATACTATGAAGACCAATTGAGAAATATAGATGTAAGTTTAGCGAGCAACAACGCAAGACAAGCATACAAAGTAGTGAAAAGCCTGAAACGTCGATATCAGCCCAAAACCACGCTCTGTCGTGATGACATCAGCACCAAGATTAAGGAAAGGTGGGCATCATATTTCAAGAACCTCCTTCATCCTCGGCATAGCTTCAGAGCATCGTAGCCTATAGATGTCTGGGGAGAGCTCCCATGAGCGCCGCCAACTCTGGATGAAGTTTGTTCATCATCAAACCTCAAAATAATAATAAAGCACCGGACATAGATGGGATTCCAGTGGAGCTTATCAAATATGGTGGCAGTAATGTTCATAAAGCTATTCATAAAGTTATCCAGCACATTTGGCAGCAAGAACATATGCCGAAAGAGTGGAGCCAATCAATTATATTCCCTATCCACAAAAGGAGACAGTGCGAAAATTATAGAGGCATATCATTACTTTGTATGGCGTACAAAATATTTTCTAAAAGCTTAGAAAATAATATTGGATCATACGCCAACAGTATTACTGGGCAGTTTTAAGGTATCTTCAGAGCAAGTCGATCAACGATGGCCCAATCGTTCACAGTCAAGCAGGTGCTTGAAAAGTGCTGGGAGTTCAACATAGACGGACAACAAATTTTTGTGGACTTTAAGCAGGCATACGACAGTATTGATCGTAACGCACTGTACCACATAATGCCTGGCTTTGGCATCCCAGCCAAATTAGTTCGTCTTACCAAAATGAAAATGACGTCGATGACCTCCCAAGTCCGCATCAACATCCAACTCACCGATTCCTTTGACACAAATATCGGACTAAACAGGGAGATGTGGGCTGGCCCCATTGCTATTCAATTTGGCTCTGGAGTCCATCATAAGGAAGCTACCTGTCGATACGCGGGGTACATTATTATATAAGCCGATCCAAGCAGTAGCCTATGCGGATGACATAAACATGTTGTCACGGTCGTTAACAACTGCCAAAGAACTTGTCCTGAAATTTGACAGCGAAACTAAACTGACAGGGCTACAAATCAATGGAAATAAAACATGGCTCATGACGCGGTCGAGGAAAAATACCTCAAATACACAAAATATCACACTTGGCGAATACAGAATCGAAAAAGTTGGCGAATTTGTGTATTTTGGCGCCAAAATAATGCAAATGGGTAATGAAAGAGACGATATACGCTGAAGAATACAACCCGCAAATAAATATTCACTTTTGACGATTTTGAAGACCAGCTGCATACACAGGGAAAAAAAGCTCCAAGTATACAAATTCGTGATAAGACCTGTGCATGCCTTTGAGAGACGGGTCCTGAGACGAATAATCGGAGCGAGGTTGAACGGGCACGGTTCAATACAACCATGAGCTGACAAACCGGAGGTCTCAACGATTATAAAACTGTGGAAGCTGCAATGGGCTGGCCACATGAATTGTATGGACGAACAACGGATACCCAAGGATGTTTTCGTTAGTAAAACTGAAGGCCGGAGACCAGTGGGGAAACCGAGGAAACGCTTGTCTGATTCGGTCAACTAAGACAGTTCATCGCTGCTTGGATTTCGAAATTGGAGGATGCGGTCAATGGACCGCGACAGTTGGAGGTGCTATTTGCAGGAAGCGAAGGCCCGAGAGGGGCTGTAATGCTAAGAAGAAAAAGAAGAAACATAAGCGAATAAGATACAATTTCCGAACTCTAATATTTACGATGCCTCAAGAAAGTAGTATCCGTAAAATCGAGGAAGAACATAACAATGGTTACCTGCCTGTAAGTAGGAATGTTTTCCGACCCAATTCAATTTTGAGTAAGAGTAGCTTTTATAGTTTGCTACTCATGGCCACCTTAAAACGATTTTCTATCAGATACATTACAACATTTTTAGGGAAAATATGCCCACCAATAGAACCCCAGGGGACCGGACCGACACTTCTGTGTTCAAAAAGTCATGAATACATGGACATGTGTCCACCAAATATGTGTGGGCCAGTTACGGCAGACAACGTCAACATGCCCTCTCCACCAACAACCCCTAGAACCAACAACCGCCGAGTCAGGCAGAGTCAGCCCCCATCGCTTGTGGATCAGTGCCTTAAAGCGCGCTCAGCCAATCGAGTCCACTGGTTACGCTCAGTGAAACATATGGAGCAGGAGCGCTACCATCAGTCAGACCTACGATTCAATCTTCATTATCGACTTTTAGAACCGCCCAGCTGCTGGTCGTCATGCAGACGATGGCTGTCAGTGTGGAGAAAACGAGGAAATAATTGGAAAACCGGCCTGTCCTACAACCAGAGGCCCAGCCTCCTATTCTTCCGTCAAGGGTGGACAATGGGGCACCGAAGAGCTACCCCTAATACTAGCTAGTGACTCAGCACCTCCAAGGCACAGTGGCCCCCAAATAAAGCCCCAGAGTAGGTGGTTCAACTGTACACCCGCACCATCGAAATATCATGTCGGGAGCCCTGCTCGATAGATGTTTTAACAAACAGATCCGACCCGTGGTTCAATGCTCTGGTACAACTGGGATCCCACGCCATCAACTCAGCTAGAAAGTCATCGAATGGGAGGGTCCACGCACCGAGTTGAGACAGTGCCACGACTACCCAGCTGCAAACGCAATTGTTTCATGTGCGCTACTCCACCATCTAAAGTGGCTCACATCAAAGCTAGCTGGAAGTTGGTGTAATTGAGAGACTTTGAGGCATGCGGGAATTCACACTAGTGGAGAACGATGACATATTGAAACAAAGGCTATGAAGTAAACACCAATTGGCTCAAAAGACACTAGATGACTACTCCAAAGCTCTGTGTTGCTTGTTGGAACGATTACTGAGCCGCATGCCGGAGACAGAGTCCTTAAGTCTCTATTGGGAAGGAATCAGGCCGGAGTTGTAAGAACGTTTGGTCTTTGCTCCTTGCCACCACGTTCATGTACTTTGCACTTCAGCAAAGGAGTTGGAAGCTGTGCAATACTCCCAGTGATCAACACCGCAAAGCAAATTCTTTAATCGAAGGGAGCAACCGGAACGACGCGCAGTGGCTGAGTTTGAACATAACGTTCCTGCCCTACGTGCTCCACCTTGTCTCATACCACCCATAATGGAAATTCCATCAAACAAAAGTCCATGAACTGGCACCGAAGACACGACTCACCACGTGCCGGAACTGGCGGGAGACGGGACATCGCTTTACCACATGCCAGGCAGAGGTAAGCATCGTTTGTGTCTGTTGTGGTTAGTTAGATACATATGTGCGAAGTAACACCAGTCGCAAGAAGCCAAAAGCTTGCAAGAGAGTACCCATGACAGCCAGTAGCACTCGAGACAGACCCAGTAACAGAACGTCACTCCGTCCCGTCTACTGATAGTTCCTCTACAACGAGCCCTTTGCCAGAAGATAAAAACACACTAACACCTTTGCTGGTTCATTATGCTGCAGATGACACATCTCTTCCGGAGGCCTCTTCAAAGACATTTTTGAAGCAACCACCTCTGATACTATCTGAAAAACCCTGAAAGCTACTAGCTTGTGCATTGAAACCATATCACGTCAGGCTGCAGGAATATCTTGCGGCTCTAGAGCGGATTTTTGCTTCGAACGAGGTCCCCCCACGTCAGCACAAGACAAAATGGTCAAATATAAGAGCTTCCGTAAGAGAGTGCGCACCTACTGCCAAATCCGGAACACAAGCAACATCTCGGAGGTTTCCGACAATGACACCAGATGTTACGCACCAATCAAAGTGCTGCGCAAAATCACAGTTGCGTTAATTGAAACGGGAGCAAGTATTTGCTGCCTTTCCTCGAGCCTCGATTCGAAAGTGGTCCATCAACACCTTACGTTTGTGCAACTTTGGCGCTCTGACATCAGCACAGCTGCCGGTACCAAACATTCCATCAAAAGGAGATTGACAATACCCGTCAAGTTTAGGGGTCAAACTAAGGATATCACATTTTTCATCATCCCCTCGCTGACTCAAAACTTGTACCTCGGCATCGATTTTGTCCTACAATTTGGTTGAGCCACAGACATATTTTTGGATTCACACTTAAGCACTAGACACGTCCATGATCATACTTCTATGCACGACAGACACGAATTAACTGCTAACCAGCGACAACGCCTGGAAGCATCCATTGCTGCTTTTCATCTTAGGCTACACAAGGCCTTGGCCGCACTACTCGGGTCTCACATGTTATAGACGTTGGCGATAGCAAACCAATAAAGCAGGGACACTACGCCATCTCGCTGACCATGGAAAATCTCAAAGTGGCTGGTCCTCCCCAGTAACCTTGGTGGTAAGACCAGGTAAAGTTCGTCTCTATCTCAATGGTAAGAAAGTCAACAAAGTGACTTTAAGACGCGTACCCTCTACCGCTCATCGATGGAATATTGGGAAGACTGCCAAAAGCAAACTACATTACGATTCTCATCTGGAAGGATGCCTTCTGGCAAATCGTATTCTTTGAAGTGTCGAGGGGAAAAACCGCCTTCACTGTGCCTAGACGACCACTATCCTAGCTCGTCACAATGCCCTCCAGCCTGTGTAATGCCCCGCAAATGAGGACCTGGCTGATGGACAAAGTCATTCCACCTCACGTAAAATACCAAGCGTTCGTTTACCTGAATGGTCTTCAACTCATCACAGAAACGTTTGATCAACGTCTTCTGCTGCTGCAAGAAGTATTCCTGCATATCAGAAAGGCGGGACCAATCATCAATGTCCAAAAAGCAAGTTTGTCATAACAGAAGTCCGATATCTAGGACATGTCATCGGACATAGTACCATCAAATAAATCCGGAAAAAGCTCGGGTGATTGATGAGTTTTCCTTACTCATGACGATTAAGCAGCTACAACGTTCTCTGGGAGCATGCGGTTGGTACCAAACGTTTGTTCGGAACTATGTGGCGGTTTTGGCACCTCGGTCGGACATGCTCCGGAAAGGTAAGTTGTAAGTTCATCTGGTCCGAGATCAATCGAAAAGCATTCGAAGTACTCAAGCAAGCTTTGACATCTGCCCCAGTCTTGCACAGGTCTGACTTCCAGAAGTCATTCTCCATTCATTACGATGCAAGTCAATATGAAAGGGGAGCCATGCTAGTGCAATTAACCGAAGATGGAGAAGAAACTCCCATTGCTTGTTTATCCAATACGCTGAATTCAGCACATAAGAACTACCCCGTATCGCAGCGGTGATGGCTGTCAAGAAATTCTGAAGGTACATAGAAGGCCACCCGTTCGAGATCATCACCGACCACGCTTCGTTACAATGGCTGATGAACCAAGTGAACCTACACGGACTTCTGACCCGATGGGCTCTTAAACTGCAAGGGTTTAAGTTTTCCATCAAACACTGAAAAGGAACACAAAACATTGTGCCCGATACTCTCTCGCGAATGTTTTCACTAGAGGAATTTGGCATTAAACGACAATAGCCCCGTCGAAATAGATTTGGGCAGCCCGCATTTCAATTCAGACAACTGCAATGAGTTGAAGCAAACCATCTTAACCCAACAAATACAACTGCCTGATTTGAAAGTGGTTGACGGCTATATTTACCAACGTAATGAATATGCAACCGGAGACTCGTTGCACGAAACAGAGACTTGAAAGCTTTGGGTGCCGCAAGAGATGACTCACAAGCTGATCTTTCGTGCACATGACCAACCTCTAAGTGACCACAGCGGCTATGGTTGGACGCTTCGGTACCTTAAGAGATAGTCCTTTTGGCATGAAATGTCATCTCAGTTCAAGGAGTATGTAGTTGCTTGTGAGACCTGTAAAAGCAGTAAGGCTCCCAACGAACCAATTTGATCTCCTATGAGCGAACTCATCGTTCAGGAGTGCTTATTCCAACGTCTGTATATAGATCTACTCGGTCCATATTCTCGTTCTTCTATGGGACTCGTTGGAACTATCGTTGTTCTAGATTGGCTTTCGAAGTTTCTGCTGGTGGAACCCATTCACGAATTCAAGACTCCACCTATTGAAAAATTCGTAGAGAGCCAAGTATGTGTTTAGTGTTCGAGAAAGCTTGTACTGGAACAAGGGAGTACAGCTTCGATCTCGTCAGTGTAAGAGTTTACTCGAACAATACGGTGTTGAATATGAACTGACGCCAATAAACTCTCCTCAATTTAACGCATTAAAATGGTTGAACCGCACCCTTGAGCTACGATCTGCTCCTACGTCCATTCAACTCGTAAAGATTGGGACCACAGATTGTCTGCCATCACCTCCGCACTATGGTCGTCTTATCATTCCGTCGCGGGCATCTCGCCTTACTTTGCCCATTCGAACAGCACATGATTTGCCATAGCAAATCGTACAAGCTTTTTCAGCAATTAAAATGTTTGGAAGATCCCGCGGTTGCGCTGGATCGCCACGAAAGATTAGGCGATCTCTGCTAACACATCAGACGCAAGATAAGGGAAGCAGGATACGGAAATGAAGCACATTATAATCTGAGGTCCCGACCGTCCAAGTTTAGAGAAGGGGATGAAGAATTTGGTTGCAATTCCCGCCAAAATGACGCAGCTGGCCAGTATAATGCGACATCGGATCGAAGTTTCTTGAAAAGCCGTGTACATAATGTTGTGGATCCCAGTCGCTATCTCCTCATGGATCTGTCTATGTAATGAAATGGGTGTCCTCGTATACCACGCAAAAGACCGGCGTCGATAGTTTAAGCACATACATCTGTTATTTCTGTCGGTAGTAAGTTCTAATCACATACTTTGGTTTTCTTATCTACAGCAACAGAAAAGTATTTGCGCCAGTCTGTCCGTCCGATAATAGTTTTTTGTTTTTATTTTGATTTTGCTCCCTATTGCTGCTCTGAACACAATCGGTTATCCACATGAGGATCCTTCAGCTCCTTTTTCGCAATCTCCGTCTCCTCAGGATCGCTTAAAAATTAGCTGCCCTGTAGTAACTAAGCATCCTGCCTATGCAATCTGCTCGAGGGGCCTTCACGAAAATATATAATAATAATAGTAACGCAATAAGTGCGGGACAATCGAATATGCAACTTAATAATATTGGTTGTTTTCAAACCCGAAATAAACAACGCCATTATCACCACTACCATCACCAACGAAAAGTTTCTCCAATCCCTACTCAATGAGCATACAAGAAAGTTTCAATTAAATGATAATAATAGTGAGATTAACAAAATAACAAATTCCCTTATCCCAGTTAATTTTAAAAGCTATCATAATAAACCTGGAATTGAATTTCTAATCAGCTCTGAAAATTGTTAACAAAATAAGCAAATAATGATATGATCAAACAATTGGGAATGTCTGCACCAGTACTACACGAATGAGCGAATTAATTCCAACATTCAACTTGCAACCGATTCCACCGTTACCACAATGGCGAGAAATTGAGCAAGAGGAAGAGGTAGAGAACTCATCTAGTGGAACGGAGGATGGATGTGGCTCGATCCCGTAGTGCGAGCAGCATGGGATTACGGAATTCACATACGTCTAGTTCGAATCGAATTGTCTTTTGTGATTTGTTTGATTGATGCATTTAAAAAGAGTCGCATTCCTCTTCGCTATTGAACGATTTGTCCCGTTTCTTGATACAAACTAAAATGGAAACCCTATCGGAAGCGCACACTCATAGCGAAACAAATAGCTTAACACAGATAAGTGCTCGGGAAAAGATAGCAAAAAAGTTCACGCTAGCGGAGCCCGTTCACCTCTTTACGTGAATGGTGCCAATATGTACGTGTTGTGTGCCGTAGTCTACTTAAAAACTCCAATTGAAGATTTTTAAGGAATTGTGACAAGTTGAAACAAGTGTTATTTTAGGATTTCACATAACCCTGAGTGGAAATTTTATGAAATCTGCCAGCAAAAGTTCACGCGCAAAATTTTGTTCCAAAACATCGAAATGAATGAATAAAAACAACGGAATTGAAACAGATATATTCGGCAATGGCGAAGTGAATGCACCTTTACATGAATCACCATATTTGTGTTGTAATGATTTGAGTCCAATAATTGTAGTATTTATTAAAATTAACCTTTGTCGCTTAAAATATTTGCGAAATTTTGATCATTTTCACCAAGCACCGTAGTTGGTTTTTGTTCGTTATGAATTTGACTGAAAAATTGGACTTATCCCAAAGTTCTGAATATCAACGTCAGTTGTTTTACAGTAGACAATATAATTTTGTTGGATATTAAAATAAACAAAGATTAAAGTCTCCGACCCCTTACCTCGCCCTAACAACGAGCACCCGAAAACATACCATTGATTACCATACTATGTATTGATAATATGTACCAAGTTAAATGTAGTACATATACAATAATTTAATATCACCTGGAATAATCAGGTATTTTTTGTTTTTCTTGTGTTATCATATACAATACTTGATGCATGCCGATATATGCACATTAATTCAATTTTAAATTGCATTCGAAAATGGATATTTGAATAATTCTAAAATAATGAAAAATTTACGAAATAAAACATTTAAAAAAAAGTCGTTACTTAAAGTTGTTCAAATGTTGAAATGTATTTTGAGGTATTTCGTACATAGAACGCAGACATATATTGTGCTGAGGATTCAAAGAGAAAGTTAAAAAATAATTTTTGCTGAATTTCGAAATAATATTTGTTATTATAAATGATCATCTTTAATGATCGATTTTGAATTGTACAGCAAGAAAAAATACCACAGAGTCAGAATTGTTCGCGCCGGGACTCTAATGTCTCAAACTTTGATTTTATTATTTTTATTTACATTACAAATCAAATTGTGTAACATGAACCAAACACTAGAATTCAAGTAAAATAGCTATATACAATATTTCTCTTGAATATACCTAGACTAACGACCCAACCGACAATTGAACAATGAATAAACTTTTGTTTTAAAGTTTTGACAAATTAAAATATGAATGAAAAATGGTTTACTCGATTGATTAAAATAAAATGTGGTATTCGAAACTTAAAATTATTTTCACTTTGTGGTGAATTGAATTTGAATTTGGTGAATTGAATTAAAATGATCGATCAATTGATAAATCAATCAAATAAATCGAGTTAATTACGAATATGCTAATTATTACAGTGCTAATTAACCTTAAATAACTATGTAAGTTGATTAGAGCGTTGATATTGCCGGATCAGGTCGGAATGGGAGCTCTGGGGTGTCAGAAACTGACTGGGTGACAGTCTCCACTTGACACGATGCTGCAACTGCGCCAAGTACTCGTGCAACCATCGCCTCCAGAATTCGAGTTTGAGGTGATTGCTTAGGGCATGCAGACCTCCGGTGACTGGCTCTGCGCGACCATCCACCATGGCTGTGAGGGATTCGTCAATGAGAAAGTGTGCTGGAGTTAAGGCTGCCAAATCATTGGGATCGTTTAACATAGGAGTCAGAGGTCTAGAATTGAATAGCCTTCACCTGAACCACCAAGGTATGCAGCTCCTCGTAGGTGAGAGCTATTGACAAAACGCCTCGACGGATCAAATTTTTGGCTGATTTGACTGCCACCTCTCACAAGCCGCCTAAATGAGGCACGCGTAGAGGGATGAAATGGAAATCGGTTCCCCGTCTGGAACACGCCATTGTTACTTCTTGACGTACTTCGTTGGAATATAATGAGGACACCAATTCTGATAACTGGTTGTGAGCTCCCACAAAGTTGGTGGCGTTGTCGCAAAATAGGTTTCGGTAGTGTCGTCGTCGTCCAATGAAAAGCTTGAGAGCACAGAGGAATGTCTATGTGCTTGGATCGCTGACTAGCTGGAGATGGATGGCTTTTGTAGCGAAACAGTAAAATATGGCTAGGTACCTTTTTGCGGTCGGGTACCTCTACCTTGATAATGGATCATCATAGGCCCACAGAAATTCATGCCGAAGTTGATGAACGGACGAGCTGGCTGGATACGTGCACTCGGCAGGTTTTCCATGACTTGTGCAAAAAGCTTAGGCTTGATTCGGGTGCACCACATGCACCATTGAACGATCGATCTCGCTAGTTGTTTTCCTCGAATTGGCCAGACCCGCTGTCTAGCGGTAGTTAGCAGTGTTTGCGCACCTAGATGGCAATGGTCGCGATGGATGTCCATCATCAGTAGTTTGGTGAACGGATGTTTGAACGGTAATAAAATGGGATATTTGGCGTTGAACGTGATCTTGGCAGCCTCTTGTCTACCACTGACATGGATTATGCCCTCTGCATCCAGGAATGGTGCCAGTCCCAGAAACGGACTGTGCTTGGAGACTTACCTCCTCGACGTGATATCAAAAAGTTCGCAGTTAAAAGTTTGTGATTGCACCTACCTCACGATTATCGCCGGGGCTGTGGATAATTTATAACTCATGGGCGCTTGATTTGTCAATTGAGATCGCTTGACTGCCGGCTTGAGACCACAGATAAACCGAATCATCCAGGCCACTATGCGCTGCAGCCTCTTGAAGGAGTTGCCGTGGTGGATCTGCTGAACAAAGGGTGTTATAGGAGCCTTTGCCACTACCATAGCAGTCCTGGTTCGTTTTGTCTCTAAGTTGCAAGGGCTTCCACTCCGATACTCGGCAGGCCAAACTGATTCTGCCTTGGATAAAAATGATGGTCCTTGCAACCACATACGACAACGGTTCAATTCAGCCGGCGCCATTTCAAGTGACAGCATGTCAGCTGGCTTGTCTTCAGACGCTACGTGTTGCCATTGGTCTGGTCTTGAGAGGGTTTGAATGGCCGAGACCCTGTTTGACACAGAGATATTGTACGATGATGCAGTAGAGTTGATCCACGCCAAGATAATCTCGGCATCGGTCCAAAATACCTGAAAACCCTCTTGCAGAATGAGCGCTGTCTTAACTCGTCCTGTGAGCTCAGCGCCTAGTTTCGCCGCACACAACTCCAGGCGCGGAACAGTAAGTGTCTTGATCGGGGCCACTCTTGATTTGGTGCACAGCGACCTGACGGCGACTTAACCGCTCCTCGGAGTTGACCGCATGTGCATCGCAGCACCATCTGCCTTCTTGGAGGCATCACAAAAGGTGTGTAACTGTACTTGTACGGGCGTCTCGCCTGTACTGATGTGACGAGAAAATCGAGATTGCTGCAATGATGGCAGACCACTGCGGAAGTTGGACCATGGGTATGGATGCTCACTGGAAATGCTGCGTCCCAGTCTAATTCCAATCCCCATAATTCTTGCAGGAATAGCTTAGTTGCTACTATCACAGGAGCCAGAATGCCCAATGGATCGAACATTCTGGCTATATCAGATGCCATCGTCCCCTTGGAGAACTTTGCATCGGTTGAATCCAAGTTGATTTGGATCTGGAACTCGTCAGTCTTCGGACGCTAGATGACTTCCAACGTCCCCGCAGGGAAAATGCTGGTCGACAGGAGTACTCTTGGAGGCTAGCATTCTTTGAAGAGTTCCACCCGCACGTAAAAAAGCACTCATTCTTTGAGGAGCACCGCCCCGACGTTCCCTCCTGTGATTACAGGTAACGAGCCTGATTGAATCTGGACTACGCTTGGGCAACGAACTAGAATTGATGCTTTGGGCTGGCGGATATGATGGTTTGGACTTATTTGCTTTGCACAGTAGCGCCGAGGTGATACTCGTGTGTGAATGGCTCCAATTCAACTATCATACAGTCTTCGTCCCGGTTAAACCTTGGCAGGCCTTGGAGTACGTTCGACGTTCGCACCATTGGGTTGATAGTGTAGGTTCGGTTGGGCCGGACTCCCGATCAGCGCTGGTCTGGCTCTGAGCACTTGTCCCCATAAGGGCTTGTGCCAACCCTCGCATGGCCTCCCTACTCTACAAGGATAACCATGGGACCAAAAAGGTGACTACACACACGAACGGAGATAGCGGCTCCGAGGGGGGAACCCAATAAAACTGGAGCAACTAAAAACATCTAAAAAAGATCACAAAAACCCCAAAAAGAAATGAAAAAAATAACGATGACGCAACCAGCGGTTGCGGCCACGACGTTGACAGTACATCGAGAGCGGTACTAACCATGACAAAAACGACGAAAAATACAATGACAGTGAAGACGGACGAAAAACGGTGATTAGCAGACACTCTGGTCCAGACTGAGATTCCTGCGGCGTTCAGGTGAAGGAAAAAAATGATACGAACGCCCGAGCGTCCTACAAAGGAAAAGCGAGAAACTCTGCAGAACGCTTCAGGTGTTCGAGCAGTGGAAGATAATATAAAGAACATCGAGAATTCGATGGTCACTGCTGCGATCGTTACCGAAGCGACCGATGCAAAGGTCGTAAATCCCGATATAATAAAACCACCCTGAAGCCAACGAGGAGATCACGACAGGAAAAGGAAAGAGGAACCAGATAAATAAAACGACGTTGTGTGATTGCATCGCCAACGACGAAAATGTGGCGGAAGTACTGTAATTGGAAACGGAAAGCGATAACCTCTTCCAAGGATGGTTGCAACGTACCATTGCCGCCCAGCGACACGCAGGAGAAAGGTTATTCCGAAAAGCGGGAGATGTTCTGAAAAGAATACAATCCGCATGCGACTCCCGCAAAATCAGCAAAGCAGTAAAGATTGGACTCCTTGAACTAGAGGACCGCATAGGGCATCATCTAAGAAGCTGGTCCAAGGCCGAAGACGAGCAGAAGACTAAAGAAGCGCTGAGGCGAAATCTAAAGGCCACATGCAGATAGCTCCAGCAGTAAAAGTCAATAAAAGAATGGCGTCTAGCCCAATCGAAGGAGACCGGGATAAAAGAAGGAAGGAAGAGGCATTTGATGTGCGTGCAGTACCAAATTGTGGGTTTCAGACATTGCTTACAAAAGGAGCAAAGAAAGCTGCAAAGAAACTCCTTCAAAAAGAGCCAGAAATTAAAGTTCACACAGACGTCCAAGAAGAAAGACCCGATGCAAAACAGGAGAGAAAGAAGCCCCGACGCAGACCCCGGCACCAGGCACTGCTCGTAAAATCTCAAGATGGTTGATCTTACGCAGAGGTGCTGCGGGACATCAGAGGAAATGTAAGGAATGAAGATATTAACACTGCCATTAAAGCAGTACGACCAACGCGGCCGGGCCACATACTGGTTGAATTTGGAGCATAGGACGAGAATAGGGAAGCATTCTGCGACGCAATAAAGAAAGTCCTGGGCAAAAGCGCAACTGTAGCCTCGCTCGAGCCAGTGGCAACGATCGAAATAAGAGACATTGACTGCATCACAGATCTGGCCGAGGTAGAAGAGGCCATCAAAAGGGAGTTGCCTCGCATGGGCGGAATCAAAATGAGTCTGATACCAGAAAACCATAGAGAACAACGCATGGCCATAGTTGATGCCGAACAATTTCTAAATAAGGGCAAAGTACGAATAGGGTGGGTTGTCTGTAGGATAGGGCGAAGAGCAATATCTCTTATATGTTTCAAATGCTTTGGCTATGGTCACCAGTATGCAAAGGACCCAGTAGGAGCTCTCTATGTTACAAATGTGGTGAAATGGGACATAAATAAAAAGAGTGTACAAAGGAAGCACATTGTATTCTTTGCAAGGATGCTAATCCAAAGCCCGATTTTGGGCACGGCTTGGGATCAGGAAAATGCCGGGTTTTCCAGGAAGCCCTAGGCAAGGCAAAATCAGAAATTCGATGACCCGCATCGTGCAGCTAAACCTACACCGCAGTTCAACCGCCCAAAATCTGCATGAGCAGTTTGCGAGGGACATGAAAGCCAACTTTTTGCTGCTGAGTAAGCAACATCACGATAAAAGTTCAGCATCATGATATTCTGATGAAACCGGTACTGCCGCCATCTGGGTTCGAAATAGTGATTTTCAAGCGGAGAGCTCTGGACGTGGGGATGGCTTTGTGTGGGTTCGGCGCTCAGTGACCACCTTCTTTAGTGTGTGCCTAACGCCAGACGAATCAATATCATCTTTCCAAGCCAAGCTCAATGCTTTGGAAGGTGCTGTTTCGAACGCAGACGGGAACATGCTCGTTGGGGGAGACTTCAACGCGAAAGAAATCGAATGGGGCATGCCGCGGGGAACACGAGTCCTAGAAATGGCGGCCAGGATGGCGCTCGTCGTACTAAACACCGGCAAAATGCCGACCTTTCGCCGTATTGGCTGTCAAGGGACCATACCGGACGTGACATTCGCCTCGGAGTCCTTAGCATGGAGGATACAAAACTGAAGAGTATTAGTGGACTACTCAGCTAGTGATCATCAGTGCATTTCGCTTGAGATAAGCAATGGTGTCTCCCGTCGGCCATGCTCTCGGGTTTCCATAATTGGATGAAACATCGGGAGGGTGGACGTCAAGAGATTCGTTGAGGTTCTCACAACAGGTGCACCGCAGCAGGGCACTACGGAAGGGACGGTAGAACTGGCAGCTCAAGACGTGGTGAACTCAACTATGAGCATCATCACTACTGCTTGCAAAGCTTCTGTGCCCCGTCGAAAACCACGGCACGGCAAGCCCCCAGTGTAGTGATGGTCAATCGCTGAAAAACGAAGGGAGTGCCACAAGCCTCGGCGTGAGCCTCAACGGGCACGGAGCCGTGACGAGGCAAGCAACCACGCAGCAGCATATAAGTCAGCCAGGAAATGCCTTCGCAAATTGATCAACAACAGCTAGGCTCGCTGCTGGCAAGTTCTAGTGGACAATGTGAACAAGGATCCGTGGGACCTTGGCTACAAGCTAGTTATGCGAAAGCTTGGTGCTCTACGGAAGCCTTCTATACATGACGTGGAAAAGATGGACGCGAAAATGCGGGCACTCTTCCCTGCCCATCCTGTCCATATTGACGCTGTCCATGGTGAAACAGCAGTTGGGTCTCCACTCTTCACAGAGTCGGAACTGAAAGAGGCAGTCCTTTCGTTGAAAGCGAGAAAGGCTTCAGGTCCAGAAGGTATTCCAACTGAGGTGTTGCGGCTTGTCTATCACCATTGTCCTGACTTGCTGCTCAGCACATTCAACACTTGCCTTCGGGACGGGGTTTTGCTGATACGATGGAAGGTGGCAAGGGTCGTGCTGATCAGCAAGGGGAAGGAAAATTCCGAATTTCCGTCTGCATACTGCCCGTTATGCATGCTAAACATGGCTGCCAAAGTGCTGGAGAAACTCATCAAGGGAAGACTCACTGACGCGATTCGTACTGTTGGGGACCTATATCCTCGACAGTACGGCCTTATAGCAGGACGCTCTACCATTGATGCGATTGCAGAGGTGGTGAGTGTGGTTCAAAAAGCAGCAGCATATAGTCGCACCAAGCGACGGCTCGTCCTGTTGGTGACACTCGACGTCAGGAATGCCTTCAACTCTGCTAGATGGGTGGATATTCTGGATACGCTAGAAAATATCTAATGCGGCTTCTAAGGGATCACTTAAAGGACTGAAGCCTGCTCTACTACACAGGGCCAGCGAAGGATGGAAATTACATCGGATGCTGCCCAAGGATCTATCCTTGGTCCAGACCTGTGGAACGTGTCTTACGACGGGCTACTGAGACTTGAGATGCCAGATGAGTAGCGCTTGGTCAGCTATGCGGATGATGTTGCGGCTCTGGTGGCGTTGAACAGGCGCAACTTAGGCTAGGCATGCTAATGTGCTGAGTGAGGGACTGGATGACAGCTCGCGGGTTCAGTTTAGCACTGGAGAAAACTGAAGTGGACATCTTGACAAAAAAGTGAATCCCTAGAGTAAGGATGATCAGTATTGGTGACTTGCAAATCGAATCGAAGCCATCGGTGAAGTACCTGGGGCTACTGATCGACTCAAAGATGAGTTTTTCTGAGCAAATCAGGACAACGGCTGAGAAGCCTTCTTCGGGAATATCGGCTCTGAGTCGACTTATAGCCACCGTAGGGGGACCCAGCCCATCAAGAAGACGCCTCTTGATGAGTGTTGTAGGGTCAGTGCTACTGCACGGAGCAGAAGTATGGGGTGACGCTCTCAGCAAGGATGTATACTGAAAACGTTTGGCACAGGTACAGAGAAGAGGAGCACTGGGGATTGCATTTTCGTATACGACGGTCTCTGAATCGGCCATGAGAGTGATTGCAGGCGTGATACCTGTCTCCCTCCCTACTAGAGCGTGCCGCGCTATTTACCTGCGCCAAAACGAGGATGCCAGGGAAACGGTTGTCCACGAGGAGAGACATCGCTCGCTCAATGATTGGCAGCAGTCTTGGGTGAATTTCACGAAGCTAAAGTGGACTGCGTGCCTCATTCCGGATGTGAAACCGTGGCTAAATCAAAGGCATGGTGAGACTGACTTCTACCTGACCCAGCTTTTGAGCGGGCATGGGTGTTTTCAGTCTTACCTGCACAAGATCGGTAAGTCACGGTCCCCCGATTGTCGGTATTGCCCAGGGGAGGAGGACCATGCCTGCCACACATTTTTTACGTGCACGAAACGGGTCAGGCTGCGAAGAAACCTCTACATGAAGACAGAAAAGATCACACCGGATAATGTAGTCGCGGTGATGCTCGAATCGGTTGACAAATGGAACCATGTGGCACATTATGCTCGGGCAGTCCTAAAATATAAAAGGGACTCACAGCAGCCGGGGCGTTGGGGCTAGGGGATCGCTTGTCTTGCATTTCTTTTTCCCCTCTCCCCTCCCGCTAGAAGAGGGATCCCCCAGCTTGAAGACACCTCATGGCGTAA
The DNA here is from genome assembly GCA_963969285.1 of Odontomyia ornata. Taxonomy (NCBI): domain Eukaryota; kingdom Metazoa; phylum Arthropoda; class Insecta; order Diptera; family Stratiomyidae; genus Odontomyia; species Odontomyia ornata. The sequence goes on along the minus strand of OZ017742.1, from coordinate 182,689,271 downwards.
CAAAACGAAACCTGGCCCGAAGTAATGTGCCAAACGGTTCCAGGCTGGGTTCTCTGGTTGACAGGGGAGGTGTTTAGTAGGTAGTCCAGTCGCCTTCTTTCGAACATGGAAGTCCCGTACTCTGTGCATAAATAGCATGCACCTCCCTACCACAAAAGAAACGTCTTAATATACTCCTCGTGTAAACTACTGAAGTCCAGCTGGACCTGTTGGTCCTCAAGTTTAAACTGCTTCAACAATAGAGGTTAGTTGGGACACCATTTGCGAAGCATGTCGCAAATATACAATATCAGCGTACGTAACGAGGATTAGGGTAGCCTTTATTGACATCTGTGAGGTCACAAATCATCACAAGAAGCCAATCTTAAATACCTTCTCGACAAATTGATCAGTCTTCAACACCTGGCATTAATTTTCCCTCTTGCGAATGAACATCTCAGCAGTTGTAGCCAATTTCGTACGCTTCACATGCTGCAACTTCTATAAATGAACCTGATGTAGCTATTGATGAAGAGCAGGCTCTTCTTACTGTCGCTCCTCCATTGCAGGTATTTGTTTCGAGGCTAGCATATAAAACTACTGTTGAAATATTAACTAAACACGTGAAGCGTAAACTTGCTTCATCGTTTCCCATCTCAGATTGTGTTAAGTTAACAAAGGACAAACTTCCTCATCGTCAGATCGCCTCCTTCAAAATTAGTGTACCAGCAGAATGTAGCTCGACTTTCATGATTCACCATTTGACTCACTATCATCGTATTGTCTTTCACTTCATTCCACTTCACGTATTATTATTTTTGGTGACTCAAATCTTCCTTCAGTAGAGCGGGACTTAACATTATCTATTGATATCTTGTTTTCCAATCGACATTCTGTTTTACTATCGAATTTTTTTTCCCAATCTTCCCTTAGCCAATTAAATTACGTTCTAAATATAAATAATCGGGTGCTAGCTCTTGTAATGTCGAACATCGATACTAGGCATATTCACGTAGCTGCTGCACCTCACTCCCACGTATCTCCTGACCCCCAACATCCCCCTCTGTTGTTGGACATCAGCATGAGCTTTCCAAAAACACTTAAATACTCAGCCCCTCAAGTTCAACTTCTAGAAAGCCAATACATCGTATTGTCAGAATCTTTGAATTCACTTGATTGGTTCTCGTTTTTTGACTGCCTTGATTGCAAAGAAGCTCTTACTAAATTTTATTCCCACCTTGACTCGCTTATCCGTCAATTTACACCCCTATGTAGGTCCAAAAAGAGCTCTGAGCCACCTTGGCTCAACCGTGATATCTTAGAAGCTCTGAAAATTAAGAACAATCTTCACCAAAAGTTTAAATTGACTGTTGATTCTGACTCATAATGAATCCCGTGCCTCCACAAAATTGTTAATTAAAAGCTCAAGGAAAAATTACTTTACACACATAGAGCAGTCACTTCATTTCAACCAGTCAAAACCATTCTGGTCATATATTAATCATCTAAAGTCCTCCCCGCACTTTCCTAGCACCATGTATTGGAATGATAAGCAATGTTCAACACTGGAATCCATTTCCAACTTGTTTGCGGACTTCGTTTCCACTATAACTTCCTCTTCGGCATCAAATTCTTCTTATGATTTCCCTCTTCATTTTTCTCTGGCTGATAGTGCTCCTGCAGTTAGCCCTGCAGATATCGAGTCCATAATTAATACCTTTGACACAAGCATTGGTTCTGGGCCAGACGGAATTCCAAATGTATCAAATCTCTTTCCTCTTCACTAAGTGTTCCTCTGAGTTTTAACTTTAACGCCAGCTTGTCCTCCGGAGTTTTTCCTTGCTTCTGGAAGACAGCCAACATCTTCCCGATTCATAAATCTGGTTGTCTTTCGTGTGTCTCCAACTACCGTCCAATCTCACTTCTATCGTGCTTCCCGAAGAGCCTAGAGCGTTTAGTTCATAATCACATTTGTGAACTTACATATATACTCGTACTCTTCGATATCTCCTGCTCAACATGACTTTCTTCCAGGTCGGTCGAGGACTACAAACCTACTTGAGTTTACTCACATTGTTGGTGAAGCCTTTGATAAGCACTTTCAAGTTGACGTCGTTTATACTGATAAAGTAAATCATAACGTAAATCATAACGTACTGTGTAAAAAGCTAACACAACATAGTATTTCTAGTTGTTTGCTCTCTTGGCTTGCCTCATACGTAAACAATCGTTAATGTAAAGTAAGTCGCTGTGGAGTGTTATCTCACTCCTTCTTTCTACTGACTGGAGTCCCTCAAGGATCCATCCTGGGGCCGCTTTTATTCCCAATATACATTAGTGACTTGCCCTCTTTAATAGATGCTCCATGTCTTCTCTATGCTGATGATCTAAAAATTTTTAAAGTGATTAGAAGTATTAATGATTGCATCTCCCTCCAAAATGACCTGAGCGTCCTATGCAACTGGAGTGTACCAAATTTTCTTTCCCTTAATGTTCAAAAATGACATAAAATGACTTTCTCTTTAAAATCGAATCCAATCTCATTACCGTATAGCCTACATAATGCGCCGCTATCTGTAGTAAACAAGTTGAAAGACTTAGGGGTGATCTTAGACCCGCGAGTCAAGTTCGAAGAGCACATCTACGATATCACGTCACGAGGTTCTCGGGTTTCCGAATTTGTTGTCCGTCACTCTTGCATCTTTGGGAATATCCTTTCTCCAGTACATCTTTATATAAGAACTGTTCGGCCTATCCTCGAGTATTGTTCCCAAATTTGGACACTGCATTATGAGTACTAAGATTCACGTCTAGAATCTGTGCAACGGAAGTTCACCCGAATATTATTCTTTAAATTCAAAGTCCTACTTTCTTTTCTGCACCTCCCACCATTATCGTCCCGTACACATTTTCTTGATGAATTGCTCCTATATAAGCTTCACCACCCTTAGTTGCAAACAAATGCAAGAGAGTTTACTTATCCCTCTAGAAATGAAGGATCATACCAAATTCCATTTGCAAGAATGGAAAAAATTTACAATTCACCACAAAGAAACCACAATGCTATAGAGTTTGGCCCGTGTCTTCTATCTTTAGTAATTTATAAGCATAGACTTAAGAATTTGATTTTAAACACCTAGCCTTGTAGATATATTTTGTTGTACTTTTCTATTTGTATTGTTTGAACCAATCTTGTAATTGGACTTAAGTCTGTGAGTTGGTCAAAATAAAGAAATAAATAAACTTATACCTGCAATCAAGAGTATGGTGCATAGCTAGGCCTGTTTGCGAAGTGCCTCCTCTATGCTGTCTACCCCGGTAATGACGTCGTTGATATAGCAATCCTTCTCCAATGCGCTGCTGCCCAGGGGACCTTTGTGCTGGTTCTCTTGTGCTAGAACCTGCCGACATTTTGTAGCTAGATATGGGGCACACGTCGTGCCATAGGTTACTGTTTACAACTGATGGTATCGCACTGGTTGCGATAAACTATTTCTCCAAATTAAGCCATGGTACCGACGGTCTTCAAGATGGAGCATTATCTGCCGATGCATCTTTTCGATGTCGGCGGTGAATACAAAACAAGGCATTCTAAAACGCAGGAGAATCGAAAAAAGATCATCCTGGACAGTAGGTCCTGTATGAAGGACATCATTCAAGGAAACGTGTGTGGTCGTTTTACTGGATTCATTGAAAACCACTCGCAGCTTAGTTGTACTGTTGTCAGGCTTCAGGACACAATGATGTGGAAGGTAGTATCGTAATTCCTCCCGCTGCTGTGACGTCATCTCCTCCATATGCCTAAGCTGAATATACTCCTCCATGAAGTCCCCGTATCGAAATCTTAGATCAGGGTTCCTCTCCAGTCTACGCTCCAGGGCAATGAATCTGCAAATGGCCACCACTTGGGAATCAACTAACGTCTCAAGATCCTTGCTGAATAGGAGTTTAATCAAGAAATGGCCGTCGGAACGTCTTGTCATTACTTCGCAAACCCTTTCAGTTAACGTAAGCTTGTGCTGCAGATCCTGTACTTCCTCGACCTCAAAAAATCGCTTGATGAGCTGATTAAACTGGTTATCTTCTGCCAGGATGTCACATGTCATGGAAGACACTTGAGATGTGATCACTGTTCCGGCTACAATCCACCCTAGGAGCGTGTTCTGGAGCACTAAGAGCTTTGGGCACAACTTTATTTGTCCAACGGCTAGGACCTCGTAAAAGTGTTTGGCACTAAGCAACATGTCAATGCATCTGGCAGCCTTATGTTTTTGGGAATGTGCCATCCCGATATGTTCAAGTTCTGAGACGGTTGCGGTGATACAATTTTGTCCCTGACGTAGGCTTCCAACTGCGTGGCATATCCTGATATTCTGGATCTTAGGCCTGATAATCTGGGTCTTAGACCGAGTACTTCTCAGCAGAACAGCCAACTCTTTCAATGAGGGCAAGATGTGGTGTTGATGATAAACCCAATTTTTAATGTTTGTTTTGGTGACTAGGTTTATTTGTGAGCCCGGATCCAGCACAGCTCGTCAATCCGTCGTCTTCTCATTACTGGTGACCAGCCTGACGACGGCTGTGCCCAGAAGTATATGTCCTTGGGGTCGGGGCTCCATCAGAGTTGTTAAAGCGAGCGATGGCAGTTCTGCATTTGTTTGCGGTTTTGAGTCTTGATTCGGCTTTATCGTGCTCGAGGATATCGTCTTGGTCTGTTTGGGATTGTTGTCTCCAGGCAGATGTAGCAGGGTGTTGTGATTCTTGGAAGCCTGATGTCCTTCTCGAAGGCAATTCACGCACAGCATCTTAGCGCACACGAAACTTAGTCTCTTTGCAGCAGCAATCCCGAGGAAATCCAGGCGGTAGTAAAGCGGGTGATCTGGCTCACACATTAAGTACCGAGAAGCTGTCGTGGTGGTAACGGTCGACTTGATGGCTTTCCTACAGTTGATCTCCGGTTCCTTTATTTTATGGCTGAGTGTCTCCAGGGCCTGAAAACGCTTTTCAATGAAGTCCAACAAACTCTTCATGAGTGCTAGTTCGCGTGAGATGGATAACGATTGTTCGTATGGTGCGTGAGTCACTGGATTCAGTTTTTGGATCAACATATGTAGAAGCAACGGATCCCAGTCCCTTGTGGACACTTGCAGGTTCTCTAGGCCTCTGAGACACTCTTGTGTGGTGTCATATAGAGCCTTTATAGCTGCCACTGATGACCTCTCATTAACATGAGATAGCTGACTCATCAATTTGTTGACGAGCGTCGCTACCGATGGTCGCCGGTTGTCGTGCCTTTTCTTCAAGGTTTTCCAAGCCGCCTCGCAGTTGTCATCCGTCAATGCAAAATTTTGAATCAAAAGCTCCGCTTCTCCAGTGAGACCGGCCTTGAGGTACCATAGCTTCTGGCACTTGGACATTGGTTTTTTTTTTTGTGTTAGGGAGGTGAATGCTATTTATGCACAGAGTGTGGGACTCCCACGCGACTGGACTACCCACTAAACACCTCCCCTGTCAACCTGAGAAACCAGCCTGGAACCGTTTGACACATTACTTCGGGCCAGGTCTCGTTTTGTTACGCCGTGGGGCGCCTTCAAGCTGGGGAATCCCTTTCCTAGCGGGAGAGGAGAGGGGAAGAGGAATTGCCAGAAGAGCGAGCCCCAGCCCCAGTGCCCCCGGCTGCTGTGAGTCCCTTTTATATTTTAGGACTGCCCGAGCATAATGTGCCACCTGGTTCCATTTGTCGACCGATTCGAGCAACACCGCAACTATATTATCCGGTGTGAGCTCCTCCGTCTTTCTATAAAGTTCCCTTCGCAGCCTGACCCATTTCGTACACGCAAAAAATGTGTGACAGGCATTGTCCTCCTCTCCTGAGCAAAACCGACAGTCGGGAGACCGTGACTTGCCGATCTTGTGTAGGTAAGACTGAAAACACCCGTGCCCGCTCAAAAGCTGGGTCAGATAGAAGTCGGTCTCACCATGCCTTCGATTTAGCCACGGTCTCACATCCGGGATGTGGCGCGCAGTCCACCTTCCCTTCATGCAATTTACCCAAGAATGCTGCCAATCGTTGAGCGAGCGCTGTCTCTTTTCGCGGACAGCTGTCTCCCTCGCATCCTCGTTTCGGCGCAGGTAAATAGCGCGGCGCTCTCTAGCAAGGAGGGCGATAGGTATCACGCCTGCAATCACTCTCACGACCGAGTCGGAGACTGTTGGATACGAAGATGCAATTCTCAGTTGGTTGGCTATGCACCATTTGCATGCACAAGTCGTAGAATTGTTGCCAATGTAAATAGTTACCATTGAAGGTGGGGAGTTTAATTTTCAGCAGAGACATGGTAAGAGGAGTCACAGGCAGAGTCGTTGAGGAAGGTGCGGCGCTGAGTTCATCCATTTTCGATTTCAGACGTATAACCCAATCTTGGATAAGCTCTTCTAAATGAATGTGCTGTTGCACGTTAAAACCATATGCTTCAGGATCTTCATGGAGCTCGACCATCTGCATCTGCATATTCGTCCAGCTGTTGCCAACCCCGTTAGAGCATCATGAGTTTACTCCTCCACCAGGTCCGAGTGACCTCTTTCTGGTTTAAACGGTCGATGATCCTCCTCAACGAGCCTGCCATGACTTTGTAGCGACGCAGCATCCTGCCCACACTGGCATCTCTTGGTGCTGAGGCTTCTGCAGTGTAGTCCTTGTCCTCGCTTTCCTGAATTTCGAGCACTTTTGATGTCTGTTCCCTGGTTGGCGTGTTCACGTATGTTTTGGCATGCATTTGATCGCGGAAGTCCTGCTGGTAACGGAGGTAGTTGCCTTTGGTAGTGTCGTATATATGTTCGGTAAAATACTCATGCGACGGAGCGACTTCTAGTAGGGATTGGATGTGACTATCGCGCAGTTCAAAATCCCCCCACGCGGCCTCCAGTTGCCGCAGTCGCTCCGCATAATACCCGGCTTCCTGCTTCCTTGAGGGCGAATCCTTCTTGTAGTTTGAAATGACGCCTTCGCCGATTCGAGCCAATCCTTTTAGGTCCGCGATCAGGCGATCAACATTCACCACCAAGTAGAAAGTTGGAAAGCGGCCGGAAACAGAAAGCGCGGATACACCACGACACTACACAAAACAACACCCAACACTTTATGACCTGTTCACCAGGGAAAAACAATTAATTAGTTATGCACGGCAAAATAAATACTAAGTGCATCTTGCCGGGTCCTCCGAATGTTCGCGCCGGGACTCTTTTGTCCCAAAGTTTGATTTTATTTACGAGTTACTTACGAATGGGCTAATTATTGCAGTGTTCATTAACCATAAATAACTATATAAGTTGATTAGAGTGTTGATGTTGCCGAATCAGGCCGTGACGGGCGGTCAAGGGTATCAGGAACTTAAACAGAATATTGTCGTTACTAATTTAATTTTTTTAGACTTTGCTAGTTGATTAGGAAATGGGTGGTTAGAGTTTGAAAAAAAATGTATAGAGGGGAAAGTAGTTTGTACAATTCCAAATGTGTATCTTGATGCAGTTGTTATTACTGAAATGCCCGAAATTTAATTTAGGAAAATTTATACCGCTAGCGGCCATTAGGAGACATGAAATGAAAGTTGTTTAAATTTTTAATTATAATTGTTGAAATTTTTGGATAGCATTTTTATTTTGATAAAAAAAAATTAAAATATGATAAAATAACCAGAAAAGATCGGGCTTTCCATTTTGTTTGAGCTCTGATCGGATATGGGACCTACCACGTGGGCTGGCCACTCCACTCATGAGCCAGCCATCGGGTGAGCTCTTCCATTTTGTAGCGTGACCTTCCACACAGGTTTTTTATTTATGATAAAGTTTTATATGATTCCATTATATAACACTTTAACATGAATCTGAAACATTTTATTTTTCATTTAACGAAAAAGCACAGGCACCAAAGATGATGGACTGGTATGCAAATATAGCTACTGACAGAGTGATGGCGCTACAATCAGCAGAGGGAATGATTAAAAATTCACCACACTTAGGTTATTGTATTCAAACTTGGTTTGTTAGGGATAATGAGGTTCTTGTCATCGAATCACTGAGAGAAATTGCGTCACTGAACACTGCCAAATAACAATATTTTCACCCACTAGATCTATAAATCCAACACAAAGCACTTTTTAGAAGATTTATGATGGCAAAAAGTAGCGAATGAAACGAACACAGGCTGATCACTGGGAAAAAAATCGATGCTGGGTTAATGGATCAATCGCCTAGATAGCTTTATAGAAGTTGGAACACAGAATGATCGAAAAATTAGGCAAAGAAATAGGACTGAAAGCAACCACGACTATGCAGTAGGAAGAATATACTTTAGATACAAACACACCAACATCTTTGCTGGTTCATTTTGCTGCAGATGACGCATTAAAGACATTTTTGAAGCAACCACCTCTGATACTATCTGGAAAACCCCGACAGCTACTGCCTCGTGCATTTAAATCATATCACGTCAAGCTGCAGGAATATCTTGTGACTCTAGAGCGGATTTTTGCTTCAGACGAGGTCCTTCCACGTCAGCACAAGACAAAATGGTCAAATATTGATTGGAAAAGCTTCCGTAAGAGAGTGCGCACCTACTGTCAATCCGGAACACAAGCAACATCTCGGAGGTTTCCGACAATGACACCAGACGTTACGCACCAGTCAATGTGTTGCGCGAAAACGCTGTTGCGTTATTTGAAACGGGAGCATGTATTTGCTGCCTTTCCTCGAGCCTCGATTCAAAATTTGTCTATCAACACCTTACGTTTGTGAAACTTTGGCGCTCTGACATCAGCACAGCTGAGGGCACCAAACATTCTATCAAAAGTAGATTGGCAATACCCGTCAAGTTTAGAGGTCAAACTAAGGATATCACATCTTTCATCATCCCCTCGCTGACTCAAAACTTGTACCTCGGCATCGATTTTGTCCTACAATTTGGTTGAGCCACAGACATATTTTTGGATTCACACTTAAGCACTAGACACGCCCATGATCATACTTCTATGCACGACAGACACGAATTAACTGCTAACCAGCGACAACGCCTGGAAGCGTCCATTTCTGCTTTTCATCCTACGCTACGCAAGTCCTTGGCCGCTCTACTCGGTTCCCACATGTTATTGACGTTGGCGATTGCAAGCCAATAAAGTAGATACACTACGCCATCTTGCCGATCATGGAAAAGCTATTGTACGCACAGTTGGACAGGATACTAGAGCTGGGGGTTACAGAGGGATCTCAAAGTGCCTGGTCCGAACCAGTAACCTTGGTGGTAAAACGAGGTAAAGTTCGTGTCTGTCTCAATGGCAGGAAAGTCAACAAAGTGACTTTAAAGATGCGTACCCTCTTCCGCTCGTCGATGGAATATTAGGAAGACTGCCAAAAGCAAGCTAAATTACGATTCTCGACTTGAAGGATGCATTCTGCTAAGTCCCACTCAATGAAGGATGGAGGGAAAACCCGCCTTCACTGTGCCTAGATGACCACTATACTAGTTCGTCACAATGCCCTTTGGCCTATGTAATGCCCCGCAAGTGATGACCCAGCTGATGCATATCAGAAAGGTGGAACTAACCATCAATGCCCAGAAAGGCAAATTCGTCGTAACAAAAGTCCGATATTTAGGACGTCATTTCGAAATTATGGAAGGAGGGTAAAGCTTTCGAAATTTAGGAAAAGTCGTTGGAACATAATTTGAAGAGTTGCAAATAATTTCAAATTGACAAAAGAACTCCATTCTGGTCGTCCCTCAAAGCTGCCCCTAAGAGAAAAGCGAAATATTTTCACAATGGTTAAAAAAAATTCACGACTGAATGTGAGGGAAATAGCAGTAGAAATTAAGCAAAAGCTCTGGAAAGAAATTTGTCCTGATACCATCACCAAAATTCTTAAAAAGTCTGAGTACCATGGATGAGTCATACGGCGAAAATAATTCATTCCCCCGATTAATCGGAAAAAGGGCGTTGCCTTTGCTAAGGAGCACTTAAACCAACCTCAAGAATTCTGAAGTAATGTGCTCTATTTGGATGAGGGCAAATTCTGCATTTTCGGTATAAAAGGATGAAAAATAGTCTGGAGCGAATCAAGAACAGCACTACAAAAAGAAAATTTGCTACCAACTGTAAAACATGATGGTGGTAGAGTAATGGTTTGGGGATGCATGGCGGCTGCTGATGTTGGTAGCCTAGAGTTTATTGAGACAACCATGAATAAACTCAGTTATCTTAACATTTTAAGAAACAATTTGGAGCAAAGTGCCCCAAACCTCGGCTTGGGTAATGATTATCACTTTCAGCAAGATAACGGCCCTAAGCATGCAGTTGAAATTGTGAGGCTCTGGCTACTTTATAATATCCCAAAACTGTTACATACGCCACCGCAATCTCCAGATCTTAGCCAATCGAGCATTTATGGGACTCGCTCGAGAGAATAATTCGATAACATATGATAACGAGCAAGGAAATGCTCAAAAATGTTCTCAGAGAAGAGTGGAAGAAAACATAACCAGAAGCCTAGTGATTAACAAATTGTTCATCGATAATCGAAACAAATCTAGAAAATGTTTGATACGTTTCGTTTAGTGAATGTTGAAAACTAAATGACATCAGGTGATCACAGACTTTTTCTGCCTAGTGTATATTTCCATATGCAACTTCACAAAATATCGTGTACGTACTTTAGAGAAAGATAAAAGGGTAGCCAGTCCATTCGTGTAAAACCCTGTATGTGAATTCCGTTATTTTCTTCCCATAGCGTTTCTTGCGGGGAGAGACGAAAACATTCAAAATGTCAAATTTCGTTTACGTCTTCGTGTATTCATCGTGATCAATGTGCGAAGAGTTCCATTTTCTCTACAGTGAATATTTAAGTGGTGAACACAGTACGTACTGTTCAAGCTAGTTTCACTCGATACATGGTGAAACTTTATTAAATCAAGTGACTTAAACGTGAGCAAAGGACACTGCGTTTTTCGGCGCCATGTTGTCCAAATTTCAATAGCGGCTCGAGTGGAAAGTAGTACTTTGGTTAAAAATTAATAGTTTCATGGATTTGAAATCGTGAGAAAGTCTGGTTCTTATGGTTTCAAGTTATTAATTAGAGTAGTCCACGTGGTGTAGTATTTAGAGCACTTGTCCCGTAATTCGAATGTCACTGGTTTGAGTCTCGTTGGCGGCAACGAGATTTAGTTTGAGTGATTCTTCGGGAAGACTATAAGCCCGTTAATTCAGTATGTGTAAGATGACGTGTATTCATCATATTCATTGCTAAGCATCTAATTTTTTTTAAATACCTCCATCCCCTACCACTCTCTCCATCACTCTTTCATCGTCACACAATGCTCGTGCGATCTGCGCTTCACACGTCGTCAATTCCTACGTGTAGCTCCAGGCAATGCTAAAACATCGTTATAAGGGGCACACCAAATGCTGTGAAGTACTCTTTTCCTGCTAGTCTAGTCTGATTCGTGAACAGTTCTCAGACGTAAAAAACAATTATAATATGACGCAGTAAGAAAACTCTGGGTTTATAAAAACTAGCTGTCTTTAAGTATTGTTGCGAATTCCGGCGTACCAACTTCCTCCCATTCGCAACTTCAAATTGCCACCGTAACATCTTCATCTTCCTTTGGGCATTTATACCTTTTTCCCTGTTATTTATTTAATTTTATTAAAATTTTTCCAATTTCCCTATAATTTTTACTTCACCATCATCACAATCCTACCCTTTTCCCTTATTTCCAACTAAAATAATATAATATATACTAATAATTTCAATTTTCCCACTAACAACATTCCATTGATTAATTCCCACCAACAAAACTTCACCTAATTCCTTTCCTTCATACTAACTTATTCTATTCACTAGTTCCCACTAACAAATTTTATTTTTTATACTAAAAAAAATTAATTCACGTTCCCCTGCTAACAAAGTTCAAACTCATACCCAAAGGCATCGTTGAAGTTGCTTATGAGATGAATGGGAGATCAACAATCCATGGCACCATTAGCTGCGTCGCGAGTTCTCGATCGGGGGTTTGCTGGAACCCTGAGTCCAAGTTCCCCCGGGCACTCTTTTTGGGGTATCGGCAAAACCGATAGCTTCCGTAATGTATAGGTGACACTTTGCATTCAATCAAGCGCTTCTTGGATTGTGCAAATTGCCATATGTAAAACAATGGATACTATTGAGTTTGTCGGTATGGAACAAAAGATGTGTGGGTAGCGGAATTGAAGTGTAATGAACTTCGATTTGAAAATGAAAAGGATTGCGGGATCGGATTGAATGAAGGTGAAATGTGGAATTAAGTGGTTAGGATTGCGGCAGTGAGTATTTGGCTGGTGAAGATAAGGGAGTTTCCGATTCGGGATAAAAATGATTTTTTGGGGGTTTTAAAATTGGGAAAAAGGGAGCTTTTGGGGGTAGAATGTGAATGGGAATTGAATAGACTTTTTGAAGTTTTAGTGACGAAGGAGGAGAGTGGAAGGATTGAAAAAGTGGGGTGAATATTGGATTTTGGGAAGGGAAGGGATTTGACTTTGCGCGGTGTGAAAAAAGGAAATTTTTATTAATTTTAAGTGTGAGAAAACGAAATTTGTGCGAGAAAAAAAAAGTTTTTGCTAATTTGGATTTCGGGAAGACAAAACTGTTGTCAGAAGTTTTGATTTGAAATTCAGTGAAAAAAAGATAAAGAACAAAAATTAGAAGTGAAACGAATGAATTTAGGAAAACATTACTAACTAGAAATTAAAAGTGGAAGGAAAATTTGCCGATAGTAGACGGAGCGGAGGAATCACTTAGTGCGGATAAAAGTGGCCGTTACGTTTTTTTTCTGGTGTAGTGATTTTAAATTACAATTTAATTTTCAGCGACCCCACGCTTCTTTTGCTGTATTGCACCGGGCGCTCGGAGTTCTACGGGGAAATAAGTGAGTACAATTTTGGTTTTTTTCCTTTTTTAAATACATTGTCCAGTAGTTTGATTATTATATTCTCTATAATCTTGAATTATTCTAGTTTTTATATATTATTTCACATTACGAAAGGGGTTTTTAGTAGTTTTGTTTTAACTGATTTTCTTTTGTATACTTTGGATTCAGATTATAATTTGTAAATAAAAAACGTCCATGTCAGATTAAACTCATCATCTTTCATTTCACAAGGTGACCATCCCTTTCCCATCCTTTCCTCTTTGTGCTAGTTATTTTATGTAAGGTGGCTCAGCACGAGCAGAGGGTGTCCCGGAGGACTAATGACACGACTGAGCGCTAGCCGGCCTCAGTATGCCACCCCGGGCTACACACCCCTCTGCCAATTCTTAATGCCTGCAACTGCGGTGACTTCCGTGGTTGCTACATTTGGCGCGCAAACACGGTTTTTATGGTTTTGATTGATTTGGTTAGTTTTTAATTATAGTTTGAATTTTACAATTTTAGATTTGTTGGGCTGAGTACCTGGAGTGCCTGACTTGAATAGTGGTTTGAGCATTCTAGGGAATTATTGTTTTTTGTTTTGTAAGAAACTTTTATGATTTTAGATATAATTTTAACATGATTCTATTGACGGTTTTAAGTTTGATTTTGAGGTTTTGATAGCTAATTATGGAATCTTGATCACGGGGTTCGCCGCAGTTGCAGTGGCGCCTACTGTGCTGATTTGTGTTTAATAGTTCTCACCGGCTATGACAGTGGGCATGCTGTGGCAGTGTGGATGTTGGTTGGGATTATCCGAATCTCAAGACGTTGGCTATACCTCCCTGCACGGGATAGTTGGACATGGATCCAACTCTTGGAATTAGCCAACACTTTTGGCCCTTCCATCATCTATCTGGTGGTAGCTTTGGGATGTATGCGGCTCTTATCCGAGCAATTATGAAGTCCGTAGTGTTTCATAATGGTTTCGTAGTCGGCCCTTTGTGGTGACAATTTGAGTGGAGTCCGCCTTCAAGTACCATTGTTATGCCAGGCAATGTTGCAGTTTGTCTGCTTTGTGTCTCGTAAAGTTTTAACATCCATCCCATTTTAATTACCTTTTCTTTTCCTTTTCCTCCTAGGGGGAATCATTTTGAGAAATGATAGCAAAATCACTTTTGATAATTGAATTTAACCATAACACATTTGCACTCATTTCACTTGCTCGTTAATATACATTTTCTTTTATCTCATCATCTCATTGAAAATTTTGGATTTTTATTATTGATTGTTAAATAATTACCGTTAGGTTACTTGTTCGATTTTAAAGTCATTGAATGTAGGTAGTTAGTTGTAGATTATTAGTACTTAATTAGGGTTTATGATTTAGATTAGTTTAGATGATTGGGTTTTCGGAATTTGTTAGTTTTGAGTAATTTTTATTAAAGGTGTTGAGAACAATGGTGCCAGTCTCCTAAGTGAAAGAACCACTTATTCTTTCACCCGGGCCATCTTTGGCTATCAACATGATAGCACATGTTCTTGGCCCGATGGAGACCAGCGTTTCCAGCATAGGGCTGGTGCCAGCAAACAGCGGTTTCATTGTAGGTGATGAACACTCCTCAGGAGCTGCCACACGCCATCACCTACAGTCGTAGTCGACAACCCCAGTCTATGTGGAAGCTTACGGCTCGTATAACTTGCATGTTGGGTGTGTTCCCACATGTATATAAGGTCCAATACCCACCTTGGGACCACGCGGTCGAGCTGCCCTGTAGGTGATGGCGTGTGGCAGCTTGTGAGGAGTGTTCATCACCTACAACGAAACCGCAATTTTTATTAGTTTCAGTTTTGATGATTGAGTTTAGTTTAATTTATTTTTTTGGGGTTTGAATAATTGTAAGGTTGAGTTTGGTTAATTGATTTTAGTTTAGGGTAGTGAGTTATGTTTTGGTTTGGGTTAATTTAAAGTATATTTTGAGACTTTCAAATTAATTTCCATTTTAGTTTAGGTTAGGTGCTAAAATTTTATATATTTATTTACTTGTCTGTTTGTCTATCTGGCATTCAAATTTTAGTTAATTTTTAAAGAATCGTTTGTTTGTCCGTCTGTAATTTCTTAAATTATTTCTTTTATTCAAATTGTCAGTGTTATCCGTCTGTTCATTGATTTTAATATACTTAAACTATTTAGATGGTCTGTAGATTTTTATTGTTTTTGATAGTCATCATGTTTTTGCACACACGATAGGAACACGGTAATTTCACTCGCTACTCATTAGGCTCCTCCCAAGATTTGCCAAATCCTCAGTCGCAGCTCTCGTTCCAGGATGGTGGTCAGACAGTTGAGACTCATCGAACGGTTATCCCAATTACCAAATGGGGTTTTAAGTTCGATGGAGGCTCCAATGGTTTGGATGCATGGCAATTTTTGTTTCGTGCTGGCATTATGGGTAGAGATTATGGTCTCACAGAGCGTGAACTCGTCCGAGAATTTCATGTTCTGCTGCAGGGATATGCCGAAAACTGGTACTGGCAGATACGTGACCTGCATAGAGACTTGAGTTGGACGCAGCTTAAAATGGAGTTCATGGAGCGATTTGGATCTCGGCTTGATGACGCTCATATTTGGGAAAATATGTTCGCCCACAGGCAGGAATCCAATGAACCATTCATTGAATTTTATGAATCCCTTGAGGCCATGGCTCTTCAACTCAGGACTCTGATTAGGGACACGGATCTGCGAGAACTAGTTTTCAAAAATATGAGTTTCAGGTTGCAGGATCACTTAGCTCGATGTGAGTTCTCGACCACCCGTGAGCTTG
This sequence comes from Odontomyia ornata, assembly GCA_963969285.1. Classification (NCBI taxonomy): domain Eukaryota; kingdom Metazoa; phylum Arthropoda; class Insecta; order Diptera; family Stratiomyidae; genus Odontomyia; species Odontomyia ornata. The sequence goes on along the minus strand of OZ017742.1, from coordinate 182,673,536 downwards.
TCTGGAGATGTTGTCGAGTTGAGGACACTTGGCGTGAGCTGGAAATTAAGTATGGTCGACCTCCAGTTCAGCGTTATGAGCTTAATTCGATGGACCGCCTGATCGGTTACCGGTTGATTTGGAATCTTGTCTGCCAATGAATCCCCATCCTAGTGGAACGAGAAATTTTGAATATTATAATACTGACATGCATCATCATGAGTCCTCAGCATCATTTAGCAGTACTCATGTCTCAAGCAGATTACCGGACAATGTCGAAAGTAATGGAAAGGCGGGCGATGATCGTAAGTCACCCGCTAGTTTTAGAGCATGAGCTTTTCGGGATCGCTTTCAGAGATCCTGGAGATATTTCTTCGCCAGGCGTCTCTTGAAGCGTGCCAGCGTGGAGTCAATTGGGGCCATTCCTGGCGATAATTTTTTTTTTGTGGTAGGGAGGTGAAGGTATTTACGCCCGCCGAGTCTGGCAGTGTGGGACTCCCATGGAGGATACCCTTGGACTACCCAATAAACACCTCCCCTGTCAATCTGAGAACCTAGCCTGGAACCGTTTGACACATTACTTCGGGCTAAGCCGCATTTCTCTACGCGTTTATGCGCCACCGGGCTACAGGGATCCCTTTTCCAGCGGAAGGAGGGGAAGGGAGAGGGATTTCTAGAAAAGAGACCCTCCGCCCTGGATGCCTCTAGGCGCTCAAATATGTTCCTTTTTATCTTAAGGACTGCCCGAGCATAATGTGCCACACAGTTCCATTTGTCAACGGATGTGAGCATCTCTCCAGTGAGTTCATCCGCAGAGAGATCTCCAATTTCTTCAATGAGGTCACCGCGCTGCCTTTCCGACCTCTTGCATACAAAAAAATGTGTGGTAGGCATCATCGACCTCTCCAGCACAGAATATGCAGTCAGGAGACCGTGACTTACCAATCTTGTGCAGGTAAGACCGAAAGTATCCATGTCCACTCAGTAGCTGAGTTAGATAGAAGTCAGTCTCACCATGCCTTCGATTGAGCCACGGCCTCAGGTCACCAATAAGGCGTGCGGTCCACCTACCTTTTGTATCGCTCACCCAGGACTGTTGCCGATCCCTGAGTGAGCGTTCTCGTTCTTCGTGGGCGACAGCATCTCTGTCGCATTCGTTCCTCCGCAGGTAGATTCTGCGGCGCTCCTTGGCAAGGAGGGCAATGGGTATCACTCCTGCTTGGACCAGCACTGCCGACTCCGAGACAGTCCGATATGCAGGTGCAATCCGCAGCGCTCCTCGTCACTGTACCTGTGCCAAGCGCTTTCGATACAGCTCCTTGTTGAGAGCCTCACACCATATTTCCGACCCGTACAACAGCACAAATTGTACTTCACTCATCAGAAGTCTCCTTCTTGATGAGGTGGGACCCCCCATGTTGGCCATTAGTCGGCTGAGAACGGAAACACTCGCTGCAGCCTTGTCAGCTATTGCCCTGATTTGCTCGGAGAAACGCATCTTCGAGTCGATCAAAATGCCCAGGTACTTTACTGCTAGTTTAGTCTCAACGAGTGCTTCCCCAATGTTGATCATCCTTACTCTAGGGATTCTCTTCTTTGTCAAGATGACTACTTCGGTTTTCTCCAAAGCTAGGCTGAACCCGCGAGCAGTCATCCAGTCCATCACTCGGCGCATTAGCATACCCAGTCTGAGTTGTGCTTGTTCAACAGTGCGTCCCGCAACTAGCGCCGCGACATTATCTGCATAGCCGATCAAGCGCGACTCATCTGGCAGCTCGATTCTCAGTAGCCCGTCGTACGTGATGTTCCACAGGTCTGGCCAAAGATGGAGCCTTGTGCAACACCCAATGTAACTTCCATCCTCCGCCAACCCTCCTTCGTCTCATAGAGCAGGCTCCAGTCTATCAGGTAGCTCTTCAAAATCCGCATCAAATATTCTGGAACTTGAAAAGAGTTTTCCAGTGCTTCCAGAATATCCGCCTATCTAGCGGAATTGAAGGCGTTTCTGACGTCAAGCGTCACGAGCAACACAACCCTTTTGTTTGACTGGCAGTGAGCCTCTGCTCTTCGGACCGTGCTCACTACTTCCGCTATCGCGTCAATAGTGGAGCGATCTGCTCTAAAACCATACTGCCATGGAGATAGGTCCCCGGCAGAATGGACCGCGTCAGTGAGTCTTCCTTTGATGAGTTTCTCGAGCACTTTCCCAGCCGTGTCTAGCATAGATAACGGGCGGTATGCAGACGCCAACTCGGAATTTCCCTTCCCCTTGCTGATCAGTACGAGCCTCGCCACTTTCCAGCGTTCCGGAAATACACTATCGTAAAGGCAAGCGTTGAACATACTGAGCAACAAGTCAGGACAAAGCTTGTAGACAAGCTGCAAAACCTCAGCAGGAACGCCATCTGGTCCCGGTGCCTTCCTTGCTTTTATGGATAGAACTGCCTGCTCCAGTTCCATCGTTGTGAAAGGTGAGCATTCAAATGATGTTTGTGCATGAGCTGAATCGACATGGACAGGGTGCGTGGGGAATAGTGCTCGTACGATCTCGTCCATCTTCTCTGCTTCATGTATGCAGGGCTTCAGTTGCGCACCAAGTTTCCCCATGACCAACTTGTAGCCAAGGCCCCACGGATCCCTATTTACATCGTCCACGAGGTCTTGCCAGCATCGGGCCTTGCTCTTGTTAATAAGCCTGTGAAGATATTTCCTGCCGGACCTGTATGCTGCTAGCCTAGTGTTTGCCTCCTCCCGTGTTCGCGCCCACTGGGCCTCTCGCCGAAGTTTGTGACACTCGCTTCTTTGTTCGGCGATCTCGTTTGACCACCAGTATACTGGAGGCTTACCGTGTCGGGGTCTCCGACGGGGCATGGAAGACTCGCAAGCAGTTATGATGGTACTCATAGTTGAGTTCACCAAGTCCTTGGCTGTAGGCCCTCCACTCCCTGGCGGAGCTCCCAGCAACGGTGCGCCTGCCGTAAGCGCGTCAGCGAACCTCTCAACGTCCATCCTCCCAGTCCTCCATCCGAGGATTGAAGTTTGGGCATATGCACGCAGAGTGGCACCGTTGTGAATCTCAACCACTATATACTGGTGATCACTAGCCGAGTGGTCCTCTAGTACTCACCAGTTGTGTACTCTAGGTACCAGGGACTCCGAAGCGAGTGTCACATCTGGTATGGTTCCTACGCAACGCCAGCGGCGGAAAGCAGGGGTGCTACCAGTATTTAGGACAAAAAGCGCTGTTCTGGCCGCCATGCCCAAGATTTGCTTTCCCCTTGGGTCGGATTGTGGCATACCCCCTTCAATGGCTCTAGCGTTGAAGTCTCCCCCGACCAGCATGTGGCCCTCTGTGTTCGAGACAGCGTCCTCCAGGGCATCGAGTTTAGTTCGAAAAGATCGCATTGCCTCGTTAGGCGTCAGATAAACACTGAAATATGTTATCCCTGAACACCGCACCCACACAAAACCATCCCCGCGTCCATGGCCCTGCACCTGAAGGCGGGCGCTGTCTTGAACCCAGATGGCCGAGGTACTAGATTCGTCAGGGTACCACGCTTGCGAGTCCTTATTATGATGTTGCTCGCTCAGCAACAGGAGGTCAGCTTTCTTATCCCTCGCAAACTGCTCAAGTAGGTCCTGGGCGTTTGTGCTTCGGTGCAAATTGACCTGCAGGATACGGATCATTTGAGTATCGATTTGGCTTTAGTTAGGGCCTCCTTGAAAACCCGGCATCTCCCTGTCCCCGGCTCATGTTTGAGGTCGCCGGGTGCTAGCTTAGCGTCCTTGCAAAGAATGCATTTTGCCTCGTTCGTGCACTCCTTCCTTTTGTGCCCCGTTTCACCACATTTGTAGCACAGAGATCTCCTGTCGGGTCCCCTACAGCCATACGTGGTGTGTCCGTATTCGAAGCATCTGAAGCAGCGGATAGGGATCGCTCTTCTCCGTATCCTGCAGATCACCCAACTTATCTTAATTTTGCCCTTCACCAGGATTTGCTGGGCGTCTTTATCAGCTAGTTCGACAATAGCCATGCGTTGCCCCCTTGTGTTTTCACGTGTCAATCTTGCCTTGACTTCACTTAAGCTGGGGAACTCCCTCCTAATTGCATCCTCTACTTCAGCTTTGTCCGTGACGCAGTCGAGGTCCCTGATTTCCAGGGTGGCCATTGGTTCGAGCGAGGCAACCGTTGCTGCATCTCCAAGAACCTTTTGAACCGCGTCACGGAATGCATCTTTGTTTGTGGCCTCTGGCCCGAATCCCACCAGCAGGCCACCGGTCCGGGTTGGTCGAACTGCTTTGATGGCAGTTTTGGTGTCGTCTGGCTTGACCGCTCCTTTAATTTCACGGAGGACGTCTGCGTAGGTTCGGCCCTTAGTGGGTTTAATAAGCAGTGCCTCTCGCAAGGGTTTGCGCCACGGTTTGCTTTTTGTTTTCTGCGGTATATCGGGAGGTTCTTTGTTCTTCTTTTTGTGGTTGAGCTCTTTGTCTCTTTTTTCTAGGATTAGCTTTTTGGCCGCTTTTTTCGCTGCCTTATTTCCCACCACATGAAACTCCTCGCCTGGAGTGACATCTTCGTTTATGGTCTCGTCCTTCCTCCTTTTCTCACGGTCGCCTTCGATTGGGCTACCGGCCATTCTTTTGCTGCTGCTAGGACCCACTGATGCTTTGAGGGAGAGCGTGTCTTTTTGGTGCTTTTCAGTTGCAAGCCACCTCCGCCTGTAGTGCGTTATGCGGCCAAAAAGCTCTTCCAGTTCAAGAATGCCATTCCTGACACTCTTGCCTATGTTTTTCTGCACTTCGCAGGCAGCCCTCAGTTGTTTGACCATAGTCCCCGCTTTCCGAGTAAGCCGCTCCTATTCGGCGCGGTCAAGGGCGATTGTGTTATTTGGCGCCACCTCTTGGGAGAGGCCCCCATTTCCTAGCCCTTTTGCTTCTATCGCTTGAGTGACGTTTGAAGTGGCGTTCTCCCTCCCCCAGTCTTACACTGGCCTCTGTTGGTGTCGCAGCTTGATCCGGATTGTGTACGTCTTGCACTGGACGCTCCGGGGTGCGCATAGTCCTTCTACTGCGCCCAAAGGCCGCAATGATGCCAGGTTGCACAACGCACTCTGCCTTCTTTCGTTCGTTAGTCCGTCGGTGGTATGTCTCCGATGATTGAACCTGTGATGTTGACTTTGACAGTGTTTCTGGGGTTTGCTAACTCCCCCCGCAATTGATGACTTGTTTTATCGGTGTTCTTGCCAACAGCGGTTTTTGCCTGAAAGGGTTCTCCGTGCTAGCGTCCTGTTTGCTTGTAGTTATATCTGTTACAGAAGCCGATTTCACCACTTCTATAACATTACAGTCGCTGGATGACGACGGCCGGGAGCCTGCTCGCTCACTACCCTCTGCCGCCGGTACTGGAGATCCGACCCCCTGCACCGTAATTTGGTTCCCCTTGTGGACCTGCATGGTTTGGTTTTCTGTCTGGGTTTCCGTTCCCATAGCATTTTACCTACTGCTAGGATATATGGATAATTGATGACGCCATATATTTCGTCATGTCACAGTGAAGATCATTGACACTCAGGTATTTGTCCTGAGACTCTCCCTTCACTGCCGACCATTGTCCGCGTCTGCTTATTGGTTATTCGCAGCGAACCTTTCGAGAAAGGTCTGCCCCTATCCGCAACCCTGGGGACGCGTTTGGTTCCTCGGTCTGAGGGCACTATCGATAAATCAATAATCATATCTCAAGCAGATTACCGGACAATGTCGAAAGTAATGGAAAGGCGGACGATGATCGTAAGTCACCCGCTAGTTTTAGAGCACGACCTTTTCGGGATCGCTTTCGGAGATCCTGGAGATATTTCTTCGCCAGGCGTCTCTTGAAGCGTGCCTGCGTGGAGTCAATTGGGGCCACTCCTGGTGACAATAGGCCCTGCGCGGATATTTTTGTCAAGGGTCGCAAATTGACGGGCTTGCTTGATAGTGGAGCCAGTGTCAGTATCCTTAGAGCCGGAGCCTTGGACCTGCTGTCAGACTTGGGCTTGCATATGCATTCCATGCATGCTCATGTCCAGACTGCATCAGGGCGCAAGGATCCAGTTCTGGGATACGTCACCACATTGGTGCACTTTAACAATATCACCAAATTGATGAGATTCCTGGTTGTTCCTTCCTTGATACACACAGTGTATCGCTATCGAAGCATCCTCGGAGCCTTAAAGCCCTGAATTCCATCTGCTGTCCCCAAAAGATCAGCAACGTCTGGACTTCGTCAAACAGCAGTTTCCGTCGTATAATGAAAAACGCTTGGGTAGGACCAGTCTCGTGTCTCATCACATCGACACTGGTTCTGCTCGACCCATTAAGCAGCGGCATTATGCTGTCTCGCCTGTTATACAGAAACTGTTGTATGACGAACTCGATCGTATGTTGTCTTTGCGGGTAATAGAGGAAAGTCAGAGTTCGTGGAGTTCTCCTGTGACCCTTTCAGAAAACCCGGCAAGGTGCGTTTTGTCTTGACACTAGACGCCTCAACGAGGTGACCGTTAAAGACGCCTATCCATTGCCACTGATTGAAGGTCTTTTGGCACGGTTGCAGAGTACCAGGTTCATTACCAACTTGGACCTGAAGGATGCCTTTTGGCAAATACCATTGGATGATGCAAGTAAAGAGAAAACGGCCTTTACTGTCCCTGGTAGGCCCTTGTACCATTTCAAGGTCATGCCTTTCGGTCTATGTAATGCTCCCCAAACGATGTGTCGGCTGATGCATAAAGTAATACGGCATGAGCTGCAGGACAAGGTATTCGTTTATCTAGATGACCTGCTTGTTACAAGTTCAACATTTGATGAGCACTTGGAGCTCCTGAGTACTGTTGCGAAACTGCTCAGGGACGCCAACTTGACCATCAATGTTGAAAAAAGCAAGTTCGTCAAGAAGGAGATCAGATAGCTTGGCTTTGTAGTGAGTGATGGTATCCTGCGCACCAACCCGGAGAAGGTTTCAGGTATAGTCTCCTATCCTGAACCCCGAACGGCCAAAGACGTGAGATGGTTCATGGGCATGGCAGGATGGTACAGGCGTTTTACTCCAAACTTCGCCTCGGTTACGGTCCCTCTAACAGATTTGCTAAAGGGCAAACGTGTCTTCAAGTGGTCTGCTTTCGCTAATAGTGCCTTCAATAAAGTGAAGCAATTGTTGATTTCTGCTCCAGTCCTGGCCAACCCCGACTTTACTAAGCACTTCTATATCCAGTGTGACGCAAGTACAGTGGATATTGGAAGTGTTTTGTTCCAGGAGGACGATGAAGGTGGAGAGCATCCAATCGCATATATGTCTATGAAGCTCAACTCTGCCCAACGTAACTATAGCATTACTGAATAGGAATGCTTAGCTACGGTGCAGAGTGTAAAGAGATTCAGGGCATATATCAAAGGGTTGCCCTTCACTATCATAACCGACCATGCCAGTCTTAAATGGCTGATGCAGCAGTCGGACCTTTCTGGTCGATTGGCTCGTTGGAGTCTGAAATTACAAGGGTTCAATTTCCAAATTGAACACCGGAAAGGTGCTCATAACGTTGTACCGGATGCGTTATCGAGATCTTGCTCGCAGGACGAGCGGGTGGCCTCGCTCATTGCTTGCCTCCTGGAGTACAAACATATTGATGGTTTGATACCTCAGTCTGCGTTTCAGGAGCCCGAGTACGGACATCTCAAGAAGCAAATCCTGAAGCAACCTGATAAGTTTCAGAAACTGCACCTTGCTGATGGCCGAGTGTACATCAGTACTGGTTCTCCTGTAACGCTGACTTCAGATATTCTCCGAACAAAATTATGGGTTCCTGAGGGTCACCAACAAGCTCTTATAGTACGAGCTCATGATGATCCCCGGGGCTCTCATTGTGAAATTCGTAAGACAACGAAAGTCTTACAAAGATATTATTATTGGCCTCATTTGCGTCAAGATGTTATTCAGCACATCCAGAGCTGTTCAACATGCAAACAGGTCAAGCCTTCGAATTCCACTTTGAGACCTCCTATGGGCACATCACGAGACTTGACGAGACCTATACAGCGCCTGTCTGTGGACTTCATGGATTCATACCCGCGTTCAAAATCCGGGAATACTCAATTGTTTGTGGTCCTGGACCATTACAGCAAGTTCATATGGCTCAAGCCCATGGCTAAAGCCACTGCGGAATCAGTCGTGCGATACTTGGAGCGCGAAATCTTTTTGACCTTTGGAGTTCCCGAATGGCTTCACTCGGACAATGGTGTGCAATTCGTCTCCAAGGTATTCGCTAAGCTTATGAGTGACTATGGGGTACTGCACCGCATCACTCCATATCATTCACCGCAAGCGAATGCCTCGGAGAGGTCAAACCAGTCGACATTGAATGCCATCAAAGCCTACATAGGGTCCGATCATAGCAGGTGGGACGAGAATCTTCCGGAATCGTGTTTTGCCTTCCGCAAGGTGATTCATGAATCCACCGGATTTTCGCCCTACTTCCTCATGTTCGGGTACCACCCTATCCAGCATGGCACTGAGTACACCCTCCTTAGAAGCTTGAACGCTTTTGAGGATGGAGAAGTACAGCTAAGTGTGAACAGTGATCGTCTGCGAGCCGTACAAGACCGTGTCCGAGCTAAGCTGAAAGAAGCCTATCAGAAGGGAGCTCGAAGTTACAACCTTCGGGCTCGCCCCCCTGAGCTTCTTCAAGGTCAGAAAGTTTTCGTGCAGAATTTCGTCAAGCGCAATGCAGCCGATCGTTTTGCGGCTAAATTCGCTCCACGATTTGTTCCTGCAGTGGTTCGCCGCCGTACTGGGCAATTTACTTTTGAATTGAGGGTGAATTCGGTAAGCTGCTTAGGACCTTTCACGCTAAAGACATCCGATCCGATTCATAATTACCCCTGCCGACATTCTTTGTTTGCCCGGCTAAATGAGACACTCAGGGTCTGGGTCATCCCCACGATTGTTACGAATTCCGGCGTACCAATTTCCTTCCATTTGCAACTTCAAATTGCCGCCGTAACATCTTCATCTTCCTTTGGGCATTTATACCTTTTTCCCTGTTATTTATTTAATTTTATTAAAATTTTCCAATTTCCCTACAACTTTTACTTCCCCATCATCACAATCCTACCCTTTTCCCTTATTTCCAGCTAAAATAATATAATATATACTAATAATTTCAATTTTCCCACTAACAACATTCCATTGTTTAGTTCCCACCAACAAAACTTCATTCAATACCTTTTCCCTAACAAAACCTAATTCCTTTCCTTCATACTAACTTATTCTTTTCACTAGTTCCCTCTAACAAATTTTATTTTTTATACAAACAAAAATTGATTCACGTTCCCCTACTAACAAAGTTCAAACTCATACCCAAAGGCATCGTTGAAGTTGCTTATGAGATGAATGGGAGATCAACAATCCATGGCACCATTAGCTGCATCGCGAGTTCTCGATCGGGGGTCTGCTGGAATCCTGAGTCCAAGTTCCCCTGGGCGCAGGGAAGCACTCTTTTTGGGGTATCGGCAAAACCAATAGCTTCCGTAATGTATAGGTGACACTTTGCATTCAATCAAGCGCTTCTTGGGTTGTGCAAATTGCAATATGTAAAACAATGGATACTATTGAGTTTGTCGATATGGAACAACAGATGTGTGGGTAGCGGAATTGAAGTGTAATGAACTTCGATTACGCTACGCGGCAGCGGTAATTTGAAAATGAAAAGGATTGCGGGATCGGATTGGATGAAGGTGAAATGTGGAATTAAGTGGTCAGGATTTCGGCAGTGAGTATTTGGCTGGTGAAGATAAGGGAGTTTTCGATTCGGGATTCGATTCTTCTGTTTAAAAATAATGTATTTTGTCTTTGTTGTATTCAATGCTAGCTTATTTTCGATAAGCCATGAACGACATTTATCTAGATCCTCGTTGACGATATTCTCCATGGCGACTTTATCATGTCCTGAATAAAGAAGTACAGTAAAACAAGGATGGTCCAAGTATGGATACTTGAGGAACCCCCGATTTAATTGGTACTAGATTGATGAAGACATTATTAACTGATGTTCTTTGGAATCTTGCTTCCAAATAACTTTTAAAAAGCTGTTTCGGTTCCTTGTATACCACACAATTCAAGTTTTTGAAGTAACAAGTCATTATCAACCGTATCAAAAGCTTTCTTCAGGTCCACAAAAATTGCAATAACATAATCTCCTTTTTCAAGACTTTCATTTATGTAACGTGAGACAGATAGTAACGCAATAAAAGTACCCTTGTTCTTTCGAAAGCCAAACTGCTATTATTTTTGCCAGTTTCGCTTTGTCTGGAAATGTTCCATTTTTAATATGCTCGTTTATAAAATTTGCCAGTGGTTCAGCTTTCTCCTCTTTGACTAGAATAATTTCATGTGTGGCGATTTTGTCAATACTTGGTGCTACATTTTTTTCAAATTTTCGGTTGTATTTAATACTTCTCTTTAAGTTGTTTGATGAATGTGAAAGATGGACTTTGGTGGGCTATTTATGATATGAAATAGCTAGTTGACTTTTTACCAAGCTCCTTGGTAATTTTTTCACCAATTGTTGAAAAAAAGTGGTTTAGCGAGTTTGCTGTTCAACATGGGCGTTCTGCATTGTTAGAGTTCATGCCAAAAAATTCAGCATTTGATGACATGATCCAGGGTGACGAATTCTCTTTTACTTCATCTATTATTTTTCATATTTGGTGTGAGTTGTCCGCCGCTGTGTCCAATCTTCTGGAGTAACATGAAAATTTAGCTTCTTTGATGAGACGTTTTGATTCTTTTAGGTCTTGGTTATATAGATGTTTAAGTGCTTGATCTTCAGCGTTCTTTTTGTATTTTTTATAAGCCTTCCTTTTGTTAATACTAGCCTCAATAAATTTCTTTGCTATCCATGTATGTTGTCGACATCTGATCTTTTTCTCAATGATAGAATCGTGCTTGGAGTCTGTAATCATATTTTTGAGCCCCATAAGGTTTTCAGGTTTTCGGTTTGTTAGCAACTGTTGAAATTTCGATTCGAAAAGATCCTTGTCTGAATATCTGAATATTTTGTGAGTAGGTTTTTGCTTACTGAGACTTTGACCATGGACGACAATTTTTAGGACACGATGATCAAACTCCAGCCAGTTTGCAAGTGTGAAATTAATGTTTTCAGCAATTTTTTTATCATTTGTTGCTATGTGATCCTGGCAGGTACTTGAAGTCGGGCGAGTAATTTTGTCCTAATTAACAATGACCGCTCCGTTTGTTTCCAGGATATCGTTGTGCATTCTCAATTCTGAAGATTCTGCAATCAGGTCAATGTATGTGTCAGCAACAGTGATTAGATTTTTTTCAGTAGAGTATATTGCATCTAGTACTGTGTAGAAGTCCTGCGCATTGAGATGATTGGAATTATAGTAAATACCAATTTTTAGTGTTTTACCTGCGCAGGTTATTTCCATTATTATTATATTATATATGTCAGATTTACTCTCTTTGTCACGAAATTAATTGTATTTTTCATATAAATGTTTGTACTTCCTCCTCTTCCGGGCCTGCAGGAGAAAACGGAGCTGTATCCCGGGGTATTGTAATACTTCGCTTCTTTAGGATAGATCTATACTTCGTTTAGTATAATCAGATCCGTTTCAGGATTTTGCTGCAGATAAATTTGAATATCACTCTGCTTGTGCTGGAAGCTTCTCATATTGGCATTAAAGATAGCTAATATGTCGCTTGATTGAATTTTGGGATTAACCATCATCATCAAAATTGTAGCCAGTACTCTTTCTAGCAATTACAATCCGTCTTTGATACTCTGGGCATTGTGTGAGTGATCAGTATTCCTATTATTACCCATACAATTGTATCAGTACTCATGTGTGCTTTTGCATTCCTTGAGCTCATGCTTCCTCCACTTTCACACAGATTTGTTCTCCTTCGCATTTCGACGTCTTATGGTTATATTTTCGGCACTTAAAGCATCTCGTAATGTTAAAGTCTTCCTTCACAAAATATGACCCATAATCAATATTGACGTATTTGTTAGCTAATCTTTTATACATGCTTTCATTTACCTCAATAATGTGTAAGCATTTTCCGTTTTTTGTCTGTCTGGCACGAATGAGCTCCATTTTTTCTCTATTCCCAACATCAAGGTTCAGCGCGTGTATTTCGTTTTGTAGTTCCTCATTTGTAAATTGATTATCCAGCTCGTTTATAACCAGTCTGCGTCGACGCATATTTGTCTCGGTAATGTCGTACTTATCTTGCATGTTATCCATGGTTACTCGGTATAGCTTGGTCGTTGTTTTAATTTTCGCCCCATTATTATGAATAGGCCGTAGCAGCTGAAGAAGAATCTTGCATTCTGACGGTCTTATCCTAGATTTAAAATCGACAAAGATTTTATCTGATGATGTATGCTTTTTTGGCTTAATTATAATCCCTTTCTGGGACATGACATCTGAGCGGAACTCAGTTTGAGGCATCGTATAATTTTTTATCACCTATGCCTAAGTTGGTTTGTGTGTAGCTGCCGTCTTATCAATTAAAGAACTGACATTCGTCTTTAGTTCTTTAATATTACTTTCCAAATCTTTCATTAACAGAAAAAGTTGTTCCTCCTTGGATTTTTGATGTAACAGCTCACACGTGGGGCACATCCATATAACATCATCTGATATCTTCTTGATGGCCCTGAATCTCTCTTCCGACATCTTTATACATTTCATGTGAAACCACTTGAAACACATCCCACCACAGCCTATCACTGAGTGAGCATCTTCTACAGGTTTCCTACATTTACCACATTTCTCCTTCGATGTTTTTGTGGCCATTACTGGATTCATTACCCGCGATTGTATTAAATTTATATATATTTCCTCGGTTGTACTTATTTTTTCTCTCCAATTCCACTTCACGAATGATCTTTAAATTTTCTTTTTATTGATTTATTAATATTTAAAATAAAGTTAAAAATTTTTTTATCAAAAAATTAACAATAATTAACAATAAAATGTAAAATTAACAAACTTTCACTCAACTACACGAGATTCTCTCCCCTCGTAGAATGAAGACAATAACTATAAAAGATAGAAAACAAAAAACAACCGTTAGTTTATTGTTCGGGCAAAAAATGTAAAAAAGCCTGCACTTAGCTCTAACTACTTATCCTTAAGTATTTTGAAACATTCTGTGATGCTTCCTTCATACTTCACTTCACAAATCGCAATTTAATTCAAAGTAATAACCACTCCAAACAATTTCACTTCACGAACAACTTTTCTTCGTGCAGCTTGATTATATGTTGCAGTGACCTATTTTAGACTGGTTATCAAGCAGTTCCTGCAATTTCTGTGAATTAGTATATTGCCCTGGATAGTGTAAGTGTCATTCAGTCACCTGAACTTTACATTTAGTACCCTCAATTTCTCTGACTCTAGGACTGGAAACAACGAAATCATCATCAATAGTCATCCGAATATTTTAGTGGGATCTAAACCGAATTTGGAGAATATGTAAATTTCTTATACTTAATTTTAATGCAAATTTTAATCCTCTTTATTTTAGAACATGCTCTTGCCGAAGCCCATGATAGCTGAAATTATTTAAGGGGAGGTACCTTTTAATCTTTTGCATAATGTCGTGATTATTGATATTTCAGTTATAGATTAATGTTGATTCGAACCCCAGCTGCAACGATGTCTATGGGAGGCCTCAAAAGTATATGCTTTAATATATATGGTACGTAGCATCAATTATAACATTTTTTATTCAGGCTCCAAAATGAAAAAATCAACGGGTGATTGTTCATGAGGCTTGTAGTATTAATGTAAATTTAAATATATCACCTTAAATTTGAACATAATAACCAACAATAAAAAAGTAAAAATTTTGCTTTTCATTCTTTTAATGGAGCCTTATACAAGATTCAAACAAAACTATGAAAGATTGATATTATTTAAGTATAAGGACTCCCTTTTTAGCTTAAAAAAATGCACGAAAACTTTTTCACAGGATTTAAGTTTCTTCTTTTAGGGGGAAAGATTTATTTTGCTTGTTTGAGACTAACAATAGTGTTTTACTAAAGTATTCCACGTGAACCTCGTGTCTAATTTCTTCTTTTCATTTAGGATGGTAACTCAATTCAACATTTTTTCCAAAAAGTGAATAACATATCAATCAAGGATTGCTTCGGTGAGGATTCAAGCGTTTTTTAGAAAAGGTGTAATTCAGTGACTACAAATAACATATGATCGGAAGTGGTCGCTCTTGCTCCCCTTTAAGTTTGTTCATTAAAAAATACCTCAACACCAGGTATTATTTGATGTCTAAAAAGCCAGAAAGGCGTTCAATTCAACGAAAACTGAATATAACAATTAGCTTTTACGGTATGTTAGAAGACAACATTTAACAGAAAGAATATAACCATGAATATTACTATAACGATTGCCATAAATTCAAACGGCCCGGAAATAACTCACAATAACTTACAAAGCATTTTAATTTGGCTAAAGCGTAGGTGGACTAGTTACAAATGCAACCTGTATGACATTAATAAATTTTATCAGATTAATGCTCAATAATTAGGATGAAGACGCTTGCTCTTCATTATCTTATTCAATTTTTTTTTCAATGATCTCTAAAAACACGTATTCATTGATTGCATTTTGATCCAAAGTTTAGTTACTTATCAAACTTATCTTAAGAAACTTATATGAGAAACTAATAAAAGGTAACATTATGATAGCGTTGATAGCGTTCAATCAAGGTCGGTGTAAGGAATCATATTTGCTCTGGACATTTGTGCAAAAATGTCTTTGGTTTTCGTGAAGGCAAAGCTTAAAGATTATAATTTTCCCTCAAGGAAATTCCCTTACACAAGTAGCTCACTTGATTTGAGAGCGGTGGTGGCAATTACATTTTGCATGTGTTGTACATTAACCTACCATTGATTCAAGGGAAAACCAAAAAAGTAGGAAAATGCAAAAATTTTTGGTATTCGTTTGAATCAATGACAGGTTAACATACGACACATGCAAAATTTCATCGCCACCACCGCTCCCAAATCATATGGTGACTTTAGAAACAACATGTTATATGAAAATTCTGTCATAAAAACGAATTATTTTTTTCTCAATTTCCTTAAAGAATCAATCCATTCTGCACTAATGTTCGTAAGTTTTATCTTCACCAAACTTGATTTAATGTCCCAAATCACATTCGTAACTAATAAAATATGTAAATTTATTTTTAGTCAAATATTTTCATCATGGTGCTATCAATTTGAATTTTCCCGCCATTTGATTAAGTTTGCCCCTCTTTCGTTGAGACTACCCATGCTTTAAGACACGACCACCAAAAGCGAAGAAGTCTTACAAACACAGCCAGTTTAACAAGCCTTGTAAGCAAAGACATATAAATAAATGGACGGGCAACGAGAATCTATGTGCTTTACATGAGAGAAGCAAATTTAACACATAAATAACATAAATAACTTACGCTCTGGTTCTCCTCCCCCCTTTTTTTTTTTTTGTTTTGTGGTAGGGAGGTGAAGGCATTTATGCCCACCGAGTCTGGCAGTGTGGGACTCCCATGGAGGATACCTTTGGACTACCCACTAAACACTTCCCCTGTCAATCTGAGAACCTAGCCTGGAACCGTTTGACACATTACTTCGGGCCAGGTCTCGTTTTGTTACGCCATGGGGCGCCTTCAAGCTGGGGGGTCCCTTTCCTAGCGGGAGGGGAGGGGGAAGAGTAATTGCCAGAAGAGCGATCCCCCAGCCCCAGCGCCTCCGGCTGCTGTGAGTCCCTTTTATATTTTAGGACTGCCCGAGCATAATGTGCCACCTGGTTCCATTTGTCAACCGATTCGAGCATCACCGCAACTATATTATCCGGGGTGAGCTCTCCCGTCTCCCTGTAGAGTTCCCTTTGCAGCCTGGCCCATTCGGTACACGCAAAAAATGTGTGACAGGCATTGTCCTCCTCTCCTGGGCAAAACCGACAATCGGGAGACCGTGACTTGCCGATCTTGTGCAGGTAAGACTGAAAACACCCGTGCCCGCTCAAAAGCTGGGTCAGATAGAAGTCAGTCTGACCATGCCTTCGATTTAGCCACGGTCTCACATCCGGGATGTGGCGCGCCTTCCTTCGTGCAATTCCTCCAAGACCGCTGCCAATCGTTGAGCGAGCGTTGTCTCTCCTCGCGGACAACGATCTCCCTCGCATCCTCGTTTCGGCGCAGGTAAATAGCGCGGCGCTCTCTAGCAAGGAGGGCGACAGGTATCACGCCCCCTTTGTTTAAAGACAGGTTTTTCTTTCCTCTCTTCACAAGAATCACTTCCCCCACTAACACCCGCGCGCACCTACAAAACTTTTTTCACGTGCATACGATTGCGCCTTCGTTATCATTCGTTGAACAGTTTTATAACACAAAAATTTCATTGTGAAATCCTGATGACCTACTTAGAACACATTAACGCTCCTTCTGAAGTGGATTTCGTAATAGTTCATACATTCGTTCATGTTTTGTTGATGTTCAAAGTTAAAAGAATAGGAATTTGTTTACTTCCTCAAGCTAGCTGTCAGTGGAAGGAACTGACCGTGCATTTAATTTGGTTTTTCTAAATACTGTAGGGGTACAGTGGACAGTACAAGGTAAACTTTTAGGATCGCGTCGTACAAATATTTGCATTCTGCCGAAGTAGGCTGACAGCTCATGCTAGCTGGCCACAGGTAGGCTGACTACTACAAATGCAAATTTCTACTGGAAGGCTTGTTACACCTACGTTGTTTTTGCTTACAAATAAATAGCCGACGTTCAAAAATTTACCACAAACATACCTTACGCTCTCGAAACTATATGATTCCCTCTGCATCTCCTTCCCCTTTGTTTCCCGAGAGCTTTTTCATTCGTCTCTTCAAAAGAATCACTTCCCCCTCTGACACCCGCGTACACCTACAAAATTATCGTTTCACGTGCACACGGTAGTGCCTTTACCATTCGTTGAACAATTTGAGTACAAACCGAAAGACATTCTCTCATGACACCGCAAATGTACACATTTTTTTTTTTTTTTTTTTTTTTTTTTTTTTTTTTGTGGTAGGGAGGTGAAGGCATTTATGCCCGCCGAGTCTGGCAGTGTGGGACTCCCATGGAGGATACCTTTGGACTACCCACTAAACACCTCCCCTGTCAATCTGAGAACCTAGCCTGGAACCGTTTGACACATTACTTCGGGCCAGGTCTCGTTTTGTTACGCCGTGGGGCGCCTTCAAGCTGGGGAGTCCCTTTCCTAGCGGGAGGGGAGGGGGGAAGAGGAATTGCCAGAAGAGCGATCCCCCAGCCCCAGCGCCTCCGGCTGCTGTGAGTCCCTTTTATATTTTAGGACTGCCCGAGCATAATGTGCCACCTGGTTCCATTTGTCAACCGATTCGAGCATCACCGCAACTATATTATCCGGGGTGAGCTCTCCCGTCTCCCTGTAGAGTTCCCCTCGCAGCCTGGCCCATTTCGTACACGCAAAAAATGTGTGACAGGCATTGTCCTCCTCTCCTGGGCAAAACCGACAATCGGGTGACCGTGACTTGCCGATCTTGTGCAGGTAAGACTGAAAACACCCGTGCCCGCTCAAAAGCTGGGTCAGATAGAAGTCAGTCTCACCATGCTTTCGATTTAGCCACGGTCTCACATCCGGGATGAGGCGCGCAGTCCACCTTCCCTTCGTGCAATTCCTCCAAGACTGCTGCCAATCGTTGAGCGAGCGTTGTCTCTCCTCGCGGACAACCATCTCCCTCGCATCCTCGTTTCGGCGCAGGTAAATAGCGCGGCGCTCTCTAGCAAGGAGGGCGACAGGTATCACGCCTGCAATCACTCTCACCGCCGAGTCGGAGACTGTTGGATACATGTACACATTAGAAAACTGTTAAAAATCAAAAGCTTTATAAACGTGAACGTGTTTCAGAGTGAATTATAGTGCAAAAGCAAAATTATGAAGTGCGCGGCTCACACGGGTGAGAAAATTTACAAAAATCATGCACCGAATGTTATTCTTCAAGTGAGTCGTAAAACTTTATAAATTACTATTTTAATAATCACTAACACTTGTCATCGTCAATTTCTTTCAAAATTGTCGATCGGATTTTGATGAAAACCGAAGTAAAATTCCAACGTTAACCACCGATCGAAATGAAATTTATGTGATAAGAATTCACAGATGTTTTTTTTCAATGCTGGGGTGTAAAGTGAAGTTATTCTAGGGGGAACAATCAAAATTTCAAAGGCGGTTAACATTTTGAATAAAGATTTTCATAAAAATCGAGGAATTTATCAGAATAGTGTCGATTGATGCATATTATCATACCGTACTAGCAGTTTGGATTTGTTTATTGAAAATTTAATCTGTTACGTGGAAAGTTGACACGAAAATGAAGATATCGGCTACATATGTGAATTTCTTGTCAGGAAATCAGGGGATATAAGAAGTGAGAGTGTTTGACTTCAATCGCGGCTGAATTTGTTATTGTTTTTTCTTTTGTCTTTTAATGGTAAGTTTAATGACGTATGAGTTACATTGTTAATACACAAAAACTCTTGAACAATAGTGTGAAATATTAAGAAGAATAATATTATGTTTTCCCTTAACCCTTTATGTATACACCTATGCATGCATACATACATATATACATGCATGTGTAAATACACACACACACACATATATATATATATATATATATATATATATATATATATATATATATATATATATATATATATATCTACATATGCACGTACATATCTATATAAATATATATATATATATATATATATATATATATATATATATATATATATATATATATATATATATATATATATATATGTATATATATATATATATATATATATATAAACATTAATATATATAAATATATACATACATATATAAATATATACTCGTATTATGCACATATATATATATATATATATATATATATATATATATATATATATATATATATATATATATATATATATATATATATTTATATATATATATATTTATATATATATATATGTGTATATATATATATATATATATATATATTTATATATATATATACATATATATATATATATATATATATATATATATATATATATATATATATATATATATGTATATATATATATATATATATATATATATATATGTATATACATATATTTATATATATATATATACATATATATATATATATATATATATATGTATATATATATATATATATATATATATATATATATATATATATATATATCTCTTCTCAGACCCTAAGTTCAAGTTCCCCGAGCGCAGGAAAGCACTCTTTTTGGAATATCGGCAAAAGCAATTCTTTCCGTATATATATATATATATATATATATATATATATATATATATATATATATATATATATATATATATATATATATATATATATATATATATATATATATATATATATATATATATATATATATATATATATATGATGACTTGCATCTAACCAAACGCTATCATGGTTATGCAAATTGCCATATATGAAAAATGGAAATTGTTGCGGTTGTCGATATGCAAAAAGATGTGTGGGTAGCGGAATCGAAGTGTAATGAACTTCGATCACGTTACCCAGATGTGGCAGCGGTAATTGAGAATAAAAGGATTGCGGGATTGATTTTCTGGGTGTAAAATTCTGAATTGGGAAAAGGCAGTCAGTTTTGGACTTTGGGAAAAATAAGAGAGATTGCTTTTGGCGGTGGTTAAATTTTGATTCGGTATTTGGTTTGAAGAAGAAGAGCAAGTGCTTTGGCAGTGTCGAGATAAAGACTAATTTTGAATTTATGAAAAAGTGGGGTTTTGAATTGGATTATATATTCCGGCATATCCCAAACCCAAATATTGTGTGGAAAATAAAATCAAGAAACTTTAATTTTTGATTTGTTGTTTTAATTGTTGTAGAGGCCAAACCCCTGGGCGGGGCTGATCTGGTAATTCAAAGAGGTGCAACTGCTATTGTTGGGTTGTCGTCTCCGATTCCAGTGAAGCGGACGGGGACTGGCGTTCCCGGGGTACCCGAATCACTTAGTAAAAATACTAGGATTGGAACTGGATCCGAAACATAGTGGCTTTGTGATTGTTCGATAATAAGATCAACTCATTGGTGCGAACCTCAACCCTGGATGTATATTCGGGTACCACGGGCAGCTGATGAGCCTCCATCTTCGGATGGTCAGCTGATTGGTTGCGGCCCTTCGGGGAGTATCATGGTGGCTTGCGTCAGATATAGCTAGGCCTCGGATCTACTAGTATGAAAGTTGAGAGTTCCCTCAATCTGTCTGGTACTGAACTTGGGGGGCGAATGATTGGTGCTTAAACCAATCGCTGTCTAATGGTGAGCATGATGTTAGGCTCATGAAGGGTAGCTACTCATGTAAATGAAGCAACAAATGTTGTAGAGGCCAATTCAAAGTGAAATAGAAAAGTGTCCTAATATGATAAACTAAAAGACGAGAACAAAAACTAAAAATAAGGAAGAAGAAAGTTTTCTGAGAAGTACTTGTTTTATCTATGAAGTGGTAAAAGCTTCAATTTTTGAATTTGAAATTATACTGTTGGATGAAGTTGAAAGGGCAGTGGATTATTGAAGAGGGTGTATCCAGCATCTTGTGAAAAGTGGCCGTTCTGTGTATTCATTTTGGATTTTTGTTAACAGTAATTTTCAAATTGAATGAATTTCAGGTGTTCCGAATTCCTGTTTTTGCTCTTCGCCAAGCGCTCGGAGTTCAACAAGGAAAGTGTGAGTAGTTATTTGGATTCGCTGTTTTTATGTACTGTTAGTTTATGTTATCAAATTAATTTTTTTGTTTGTTTTGTTTTTTTAATAAAATTTTATTTAACGGATTTTCCTGACATAAATTTGAAAGGGGAGTAAAAATTTGTTTGTGAATTAAATAAACGACCATGTCTCGTTAAGACAATAATCTTTCATTTCTTGAAATAACCTCCTTCTCTCCCGTCGTTTTCCTTTTGTGTTGATTTTATGTATAAGGTGGCTCAGCACGAGCAGAGGGTGTCCCGGAAATCCCACGAAACAACTGAGCGCTAGCCGGCCTCAGTATACCACCCCGGGTTACTCACCCCTCTGCTAGAAATTAATGTCTGCAGCTGCGGTGACGGTCGCAACATATGGCGGTCGCAACATATGGCGCCCGAACGGTTGTCTAATGGTTTTAATTGATTTTTTTAGCCTTTAATTATGGTTTTAACTTTCCAGATTTATTAGTCTTGAGTACCTGAAGTGCCTGACTTGAATAATGGTCTGAGCATTCCAGGGAAATTATTTCTTTTTTTGTTTTGTAAGAAATTTTTGTTGACTTGGTTGTATGTTTTCATAGGCTCACCGCAGTTGTAGTGGCGCCCACCATATTGAATTCTGTGTTTACCAGTCTTCACCGGCTATGATAGCAGTCATGCTGTGTCAGTGTGGATGTTGGTTGGATTCCACCGAATTTTGCGTCGTGGGCTATATCTCTCTGCACGGGATGGTAGGACTTGGATCCATCACTTGGAATTAGCCAACACTTTTGACCCGTCCGTCATCCTCCTGGTTTTAGCTTTGGGATTTGTTTGACTCTTGTCCGAGCCATTATGAAGTCCGTTGTGTTACATAATTGGCTCGTAGTCGGCCCTTTGAGGTGACATTTTAAGCCTTCAGATTCCATGGCTATGCCAGGCATTATGGTTGTTTTTATGCTTTATGTGGTGTGCAAACTTTAACCTTCATCCAATTTAGCTACCTTTTTTTTCTCCTTTTAACGGGGGTACATTTTGAGAAATGAGTTTTAAAGAATGTTGCAAATCATAAAGATCTTCACTTGCTTTCACTTTTTTTATCTCTCTTTGACTCTTAGATTCGATATTGTTTATTTTCAATTTTAATATAGTTCCCTGTAATATTCAGAGTTATTAAATTGGGGTTTAACTATAGATTATTGGGGTTAATTAGGGTCTTGGATTAGATTAGCTTTTAATAATTGGTTTTACGGTTATTGGTTTGAGCAATTTTAGGTTGAGTTTGGTTAATTGAGTTAAATTTAGGTAGTATAGATTTACAGGTTCTAATTTGGGTTCTGATTTAGATGAGTTTTAGTTACCTAGCTTGTAGTTTTTTTTTGTGGTAGGGAGGGGAATGCTAGTTATGCACAGAGTGTGGGACTCCCATACGTGACTGAACTACCCACTAAACACCTCCCCTGTCAACCTGAGAACCCAGCCTGGAACCGTGTGACACCATTACTTCGGGCCAGGTCTCGTTTTGTTACGCCGTGGGGCGCCTTCAAGCTGGGGAGTCCCTTTCCTGGCGGGAGGGGAGAGGGTAAGAGGAAATGCCAGAAGAGCGATCCCCCAGCCCCAGCGCCCCCGGCTGCTGTGGGTCCCTTTTATATTTTAGGACTGCCCGAGCATAATGTGCCACCTGGTTCCATTCGTCAACCGATTCGAGCATCACTGCAACAATATTATCCGGGGTGAGCTCTCCCGTCTCTCTGTAGAGTTCCCTTCGCAGCCTGACCCGTTTTGTACACGCAAAAAATTTGTGACAGGCATTGTCCTCCTCTCCTGGGCAAAACCGACAATCGGGAGACCGTGACTGACCGATCTTGTGCGGGTAAGACTGAAAACACACATGTCCGCTCAAAAGCTGAGTCAGATAGAAGTCAATCTCACCATGCATTCGATTTAGCCACGGTCTCACATCCGGGATGAGGCGCGCAGTCCACATTCCCTTCGTGCAATTCACCCAAGACTGCTGCCAATCGTTGAGCGAGCGCTGTCTCTCCTCGCAGACAATCATCTCCCTCGGCGGAGGTAAATAGTGCGGCGCTCTCTAGCAAGGAGGGCGACAGGTATGACGCCTGCAATAACTCTCACCGCCGATTCAGAGACTGTTGGATATGAAGATGCAATTCTCAGTGCTCCTCTTCTCTGTACCTGTGCCAAACGTTTTCGGTATACCTCCTTGCTGAGAGCGTCGCCCCATACCTCTGCTCCGTACACTAGCACTAACCCTGCAGCACTTATCAAGAGGCGTCTTTTTGATAGGCTGGGTCCCCCTACGTTGGCCATAAGTTGACTCAGAGCCAATATTCACGAAGCAACCTTCTCAACCGTTGCCCTGATTTGCTCAGAGAAACTCATCTTCGAGTCGATCAGTAGCCCCAGGTACTTCACCGATGGCTTTGGTTCGTATCTCGCCAATACTGATCATCCTTACTCTAGGGATTTTCTTTTTTGTCAAGATGACCACTTCGGGTTTCTCCAGTGCTAAACTGAGCCCGCGAGCAGTCATCCAGTCCCTCACTCAGCGCATTAGCCTAAGTTGCACTTGTTCAATGGTGCGTCCAGCGACTAGAGCCACAACATCATCCGCATAGCCAACCAATCGCGACTCATCTGGCATCTCAAGTCTCAGTAGCCCGTCGTAAGACACGTTCCACAGGTCCGGACCAAGGATAGATCCCTGGGCGACATCCGATGTAATTTTCATCCTTCGATGGCTCTGTGTCCTGTCTTAGAGCAGGCTTCGGTCCTTTAGGTAGTTCCTCAAAATCCACGTAAGATATTCTGGAGCTTGAAAAGAGTTTTACAGCGTATCCAGAATATCCACCCATCTAGCGGAGTTAAAGGCATTCTTGACGTCGAGTGTCACCAACAGAACGATCCGTCGCTTGGTGTAACTATATGCCTCTGCCCTTTGGACCGCTTTCACCACCTCTGCAATCGCATCAATGGCAGAACGTCGTGCTCTAAAGCCGAACTGCCGAGGAGATAGGTCCCCAGCAGCAAGAAACACGTCAGTGAGTCTTCCCTTGATAAGTTTCTCTAGCACTTTCCCAGCCGTGTCTAGCATGCATAACGGGCGGTATGCAGACGTTGATTCGGGATTTCCCATCCCCTTGCTGATCAGCACGAGCCTCGCCACCTTCCATCGTACCGGCAAAACCCCGTCCCGTAGGCAAGCGTTGAATGTGCTGAGCAGCAAGTCAGGGCAATGGTGATAGACGAACCGCAACACCTCAGCCGGAACACCATCTGGACCTGGAGCCTTCCTCGGTTTCAATGAGAGGGCTGCCTCTTCCAGTTCCGGCTGTGTGAAGAGTGGGCACTTGACTGCTGTTTCACCATGGATAGCGTCAACAAGGACGGGATGGGCGAGGAAGAGTCCCCGCACTATCGCGTCCATGTTTTCCGCGTCATGTATGCTTCCCCATGACCAGCTCCGATGGGGCATAGAAGCGCAACAAGCAGTCGTAATGATGCTCATAGTTGAGTTCACCACGTCTTGAGCTGCCAATTCTTCCGTCCCCTCCGAAGCTCCCTGCAGCGGCTCACCTGTTGTGAGCACCTGGACGAGCCTCTCGACGTCCATCCTTCCGATGTTCCATCCAGTTAAAGAAGGCCGAGAGCACGGACATCACGAGCACGGACGTCACTTATCTCAAGCAGAATGCACTGATGATCACTGGCTGAGTAGTCCTCTAATACTCTTCACTTCTGTATCCTCCGTACTAAGGACTTCGAGGCGAATGTCACGTCCGGTATGGTTCCCTCACAGCCAATACAGCGGAAAGTCGGCGTATTTCCGGAGTTTAGTGTAATGATTTTCTCTACCTTCAGCTCGAACGCGGAACCGACCTCTCATCGGTTCTAGACGTTAAGTCTGAGCAGTGCCAACGGATGGTACCAACAGGTCAACCAATCCGTGCACCGTAATCCATTCACGCGGTGACTGCTTGTCGGCCAGCTAGTTCGGAGAGGATTTCGGTCGCGGGTCTCCGAATGGATTACGCTCAATTACAATATTTCAGTCACCTGAAATTGCCCGTTTTCTAAACGCGTCAACATTTACTCATCCAGAACGAGAAACCTACATTACGTTAGTTCTGGATGGGATCTATCCACAGATCTCCAATCAAAAACGCTACAAAATCTCATAGGCGCGTTACCGATTCACCGACGCGGTACCGAAAAATATACTACTCGAACTTACACCGAAGCAAACTACTCTAAAGAAATGGCGAAACAAGCAAAGGTACCGCGTACCGCGCGCGACGCGAAACCGACTTCAGCGGATTTGTCGAAACCCTACCCTCGCGACGGCATACTTACCCTACACTCTCTGTTCCCCCTGAAAAAGAACGAGTCACTGAAAAGGAAAGTCGTTCGTTAAATTAGCAATTCATGATTTTATTTTGTATTTTTATAGTTTTGAGTTATATTTATTACAAAAAAAAATTTAGAGCGAGATATTCTCGCTATGTTATACAATTACTAAACTTTCTTAACAAGTAATGGAATATTATGGTCTTTATTCGCATTTTCTGCCACTTTCACTTTGTTCCACAGAAAATCATTGACATTCAAATCCTTTACATTACACTAGATTTGAATTGATGGTTTTACCTTCTTTATTTATTTTTGTCCTAACTCGATCCAACAAGACGTGAATCATATCTACTGAAATTGATAATCAAACTTTTTTTTTTTTAATTTTGGAATGTTGACTGTTAAATTCTGATCACAGTAATTGTTTAAAGGATAAACTAATCTAGGAAGTTCTGCATTTGCTTAAAATCATAGCTTCGGCTCGAAAGGAACATTTTTTTTTTTTTTTGCTGTATGTGATGTAGAAAGGAAATGTCCAAATGAAAAGGTCTAAACAATAACTTTAAAAAATATTGCCGAATAAAATATTTAGATTTTCGTTTCTGAAAATTTCACCGTAGCTAATTTAGATTTTCTCTAACTATTTCCAATGAGCGCAACTCTTGGGAACCTAAACCTTTGTGGACGTTACTTATGAAATGTATGTGTACCTGAGCATACCTAGATTGTCATATATCCAACTTTATCTTATTTCAATTCCCGGAATCAAATATATTTATGATACTTTTAACATATGAACATAGATTTGATTTGAATGTCAAACGTTTTCATATTTCGAGGAGTTTTCCATTGACGATTAATTCATATCTTATACATTCTTACCTAATTTTATACAAACTGATTTTTGTAAAAAAAACTATATCTATAACTAACATACAAGGCACTTTGTAGGAAACTATTGAGTTGCTTATTTTGAGTAGCACTACTATGTAACGTACATCTATTTATACAAAATTCACCGTATTTGATACAAAACATTAATTCATGGAAACTGTATAAGAAAGTAGAAATGAGGTAAGACGTTGATCACCTTAAATACGAAATTTTTTTTTTTTTTTTTCAATCTAATATTACTTTAAATGAATAAAACATTATTGTATCGTTTCTAGACCCAAAATGTGTCTTTTAACAAATTGTGACTGATCGGTAACAATATTTCTAAAATTCTTTGCAAGAATAAAAAAAAATTTAATCAATAACCTGAAATATATGATGGCTTCTTTAAACATATGAATGGTAAATGTGGTCTGTGTTCTCTAGCATTAAGAGTTTGTTGTGGGAGTGTGCAAGTTTTCTGATCATCTACTTTGAAGAGTTAAAAATGCAAAAATACTTGTTCGGTATTAGTTTTACAGTTGAAAAATGCAAAATATATCGCTGAGGTCTGTCGGTACTTCTCTGTTATTGTGTCACCGTTCACGTAAAATTATTAACTTATCCAGCAAAATCTAAACTCTATATATCCTTTCGTTGCAATAGTTTCCTTTACTAGTAGTTATAAGATAAATTATACTTGGTATTTTATGTATATGTGATATAAATTTTTTTTTTTTTTTAAGGAATGTTTTATTGTCTTTTCGAAGATGTATTCTGAAAGTTTTCTTGCCTTGATTGAATAATCAAATAAATCAAATAATTTTAATAAAAGGACAAAAAAAAATAACCTTTACAAAAAAGCAGCACTTAAAACTAATAGTTATTGTATGTAAACATTTTATGAAAGTTTCTTACAAAACAAGTGGAAGTAAAGTGAGTTCCCAATTATAACTTATGTCCTTAGACAATTTACTATCAATTTTAAAGATTTTTTTTTTTAAACTAAGAATATCACTGATAAATTTGTAGAATGTCTGTTTGATAGGAAGGGTTGGAGGCTAATATTCATAAAATCTGGCATTTTTCTCTGTGGAAGATCTTGTTTAAATTAAACAGACAGAGTGAAGAACAGAAACGTGACATTGTAAATATGAGAAAAGGAAAGTGATTGCTGAATATTTCTCATTAATAGAAAACGAGTACCATTTTATTTCATAATATCACGTTCTTTGGTGCAGTAGGGTCATTTTACTTGCAGAAATAATTTATGATTAAATGACGCCTTTTAAACAGGTTTCGCACACGTAAGCTTTTCTGCCTGTATGCGAATCGATATGTCTTCTCAGATCAGTTTTATGATGGAATTGTTTCGGACAAAATTGACATTGATGGGGTTTTTGTGCTGCACTGTGCTTCGCATAGTGCGTGTCGAAAGTGACTTCGTTGGAAAAACGTTTGCCACATCGATTACAACGGAATGGTTGCTCGCCCTTATGGAATGTTTTATAGTGTTGTGTTAAATAGCAAATCTTTGTAAATACCTTGTTACACTCGTCGCAACGAATTTCGCCCCATTCATGGGGCGAGGAACTCTTTATTCCCAATCAAGAGCGGCCTTTACTTTTAGACACAACACCAACCTAGAGAGAGAGGTTAACTCTTAAACTTTTAATTGATGAAAAATTGCATCACTCACTTTCTTATGGCTGTTACTTAGCCAAACGATTAATCAATGTCCGTACAACAGCGGCAATTCCCGTGACCCGTTCTTTTCCTACACCTTCTCGGCTTTTACGTCCTACAAGAGGCGCCAAATTCCCTGACATCTGTCCAAATGAAAGTATACTGACTGCCATCACTTCCATGTGGCTGTCAAATCCCTGGTTGTCACAACGGACAAAACATCTGTGCGTGGAATGGCACTTCATATGGCGGAAAGGTGCTTCTCCAGATGTCGCCAGTGGCATAGTTTTCTCGATGGCCACGGTGGAGGGGCATTTCCAGATGGCTATGTCTCGAAATGTGCCGGGGTTTGGATTAATTCTATATTTCGAATATTTATATCCACGGATCTAAATATTTGGACAGAAAAAAAAAATATTTTCTGCACAACGATATCCGCACAACCGATGAAGTCCGCTGGCACTTCGAGGACATATCCATCTGGCAGGTTACAAGGGTTCGGGATCGGAATCACTTCGATTCCTGGGCGTAGGCGTCACATTACACATTCCCCCCCCAAAATCGAAGTAATTACGATCCCGTCTCCTTTGTAAAAGGTCTTGGTTAGGGACGTGACGGGTCGGAGATCGGTTTCGAAGGATAGGCTACAACCCTGTTCGGGAAGACTCGACAGTGACTATATAGTAGGAAGTCAGGTGTTATTCGGAGGCCTTCGTCTAGGCAGAGATTTGGGATAAGCCAAGGTTTCTCGTGGGAATTAGTTGCACTTCATCGTCTAAGGTCTTTTGCGTGGTAAATTCCCAGGGTTTTACCAGTCATGTCCGCGATGAGGTATCGGGTGGGGCTTATTACTTGTATGACTCGACACTTCACGAATTTCTTGTCTAGTTTGGCATTGTAATGGCGGGTGGCATCGCTCTGTCGGAAGTTTCGACGATATATTTCGTCGCCGGCCTTAAAGCCAGAAGGATGAGATCGCAAGTTGTACCGCTCCTCTCCCATCCGTCGACTTTTTTCAATCTTCTCCCGCAGTTGATCTCGCAGAAGTTGGAGCTTTTCGTGCGGTTCTAGAACCACGATTGGGTCCTCTAGCGATTTCAGCTGCCGCAATAGCCGGTAAGCGCTCCCATGACCGATCATGTACTGGCCGAACACTGCGAAATACGGCGAAATGCCGGTAGTGGCGTGGTACGACGAGCGCAGCGCACTAGTGATGGCGGACAATTTGTGATCCCAGTCCCTCTGATTCGGCTGGACATAGGCGCGAATGGCCGCTATGAGCGTACGATTCAGTCGTTCGGATGCGTTGGCTTGTGGTGAATAGACGGCAGTTCGTTGGTGGATGATGCCGTATTTGGACATTAGGTCTCGGAACTTGCTGGAGGTGAACTGGACCCCATTGTCGGAGACAAGTTTCTCCGGAACTCCAAACATGTGAAAGACTCGGTTCTCCAAAAAGCTGGTTATTGGTCCAGTGTGCATGTTACGTAGTGGTTCTATGATAGGGAATTTGGAGAGCTGGTCCAGGACCACGACAGCTCCCGTGTGGCCAGAAGCAGATCGAGGGTAAGGACCGATAAGATCAATGTACAAGCGCTGGAACACGCGTTCGGGGACCTCAACCTTACCCATGGGTGGCCGAAGAATGGTGTTGGGCGCTTTAGTGCACTTGCATAGCTCACAAGAGGCTACGTACGCTTTTATCTGTTGTGCCATCTTAGGCCAAAAGAAACAGGTTTTCAACCGCCTAAGTGTACGACCGTATCCGCCGTGCGCACTTGTTGGGTGGTCATGAGCCCGCCTGATAAGATCAGTGGTTAATTCTTCGGGCACCCACAACTTCCACTGTTCTTCTTCTTGTATGGGGTCTCCGGATGCGTGTCCCATCCGTTTGTAAATAAATCCATCCGTCAACCGCAGTTCAGGAAGCTGGGGCTGTTGATTCTGGATAGTGTGAATCAGTTGGGTGTAGCTGGCTGACTTGAAGGCAGGATGGTCCAAATCGATCAATTGGGGGCTGTCGTCCTCTTGGACCAACTCGGCTCCTTCAGGGGCGAACATTCTGGATAGGGTGTCGGGGACTACATGCTGGCTTCCTTTTCGGTGGCGAATTGTGAAGTCAAATGCCTGTAGTTTCAGTGCCCACCTGGCCAATCTGCCGTTGAGATCAGTCTGGCTCATTAGCCATTTCAGAGAAGCGTGATCCGTAACGATTTCAAAGGTGTGTCCCTCCACATAGGCTCGGAAGCGTTTCACTGCCAACACCGCAGCTAGACATTCCTGCTCGGAGACCGTGTAATTTCGCTGGGCTGGGTTCAGCTTGTGCGACATGAAGGCTATAGGTCTCTCCTCGCCGTCTTGTGCAACCTGGACTAAGACTGCTCCCACCCCATGTTGACTCGCGTCACAATGGATTGAGAACGGTTTGTCAAAGTCCGGGCTGTGCAGTACGGGGGCTGTAGTCAGACTCTTCTTTAGCTCTTCAAAGGCTCGCAAGCTGGGCTCTTCCCAGACGAATTTACGTCCCTTACGCAGCATGTCGGTCAAAGGAGTGGTAATGGTGGCATAGTCACGTACAAAACGCTGGTACCATCCGCATAAGCCTAAGAATCGGCGTAACTGTTTGGTGGTCTTGGGTAATGGAAAAACGTCAATCGCTTGAGTCTTTTCCGGATCGGTCTTGATATGCCCATGCCCAATGATGTGACCTAAATACTTCACCTCCGTCATCACAAACTGGCTCTTCCTTATGTTGATGGTTAATCTTGCCCTCCGGATGTGTAGAGCCACCTCCTGAAGCAGGTCGATGTGTTCGTCAAAGGTCTCGGTTATAAGCAGCAGATCGTCCAAGTAAACGAAAACTTGGTGCCGCAAATGAGGTGGTATCACCTTATCCATAAGGCGCGTCATCGTTTGGGGGGCATTACACAATCCGAATGGCATGGTCACGAATTGATATAGGGGCCGACCTGGGACTGTGAAGGCTGTTTTCTCCTTTGAACCGGGGTCTAAAGGAATTTGCCAGAAGGCGTCCTTGAGGTCTAAGCTCGTGATGAAATGGGCTTTAGGCAATCGACTCAAAATGCCTTCGATCAACGGTAGAGGATATGCGTCCTTGACTGTGACGGCGTTCAAGCGTCTGGCATCTAAGCATAACCGGACCTTGTTCGGCTTGACAACTAAGGTGACTGGGGAAGCCCACGCGCTCTGTGATTCTTCGATTACGCCTAATGATAGCATTCGATCCACTTCGGCATATAACGATTTTTCCTTCGCCGGAGATATGGCGAAATGTCTCTGTTTTATGGGTTTAGCGTCCCCCACATCTATAGTGTGGAACACCAGGGCAGTCCGCCCGAGACCTTCTTTCTCGTGCGATGGAAAAGCCGATATAGCCGAGTCGAGACGCAGTTGCTGAGTTACATCCAGTGTATGCCGTAGTAAGTTAGTGGGTTGAGATTGGTCAGGAACGGTGGTGACGGACTCCAGGGTCGAACCGGAAAATAGTGCCGGGGCCAAGTTAAATTTTCGAACGAAATCCACTCCTAAATAAAGATTCTGGGTTAACTGAGGTATGATGAAAAATTCCATAGGTTTAGTTACCCCTTTAAAGGTGACATCCGTCATAATTTTTCCCACTACCGAGTGACGAGTTCCGTCCGCCGTGCTTAACCAGGAGGTGAAATGACGGATTTGGTCCGCGTGCTTTGCCAGTACCTCCCCTGCAAACTCGGCAGAGATGCAATTCACACTGGCTCCCGTATCGACTAAGCCTGATACTCGTTTTTGCAGGAGGTGTACTGACGCATATGGCCGGACATCCTCCCTCAATAATTCGTCTAAGTATATGTCCTTCAACACTTTTCTCGACTGCCTGACTTTTCTCCAGAAGCTCCGCATCCGACGCGTGGCTCGCTTGCTTCGCGGTGGGACAGTTGTGACCAATTCCTCATGGAAGATGCGCTGTCGAGTAGCCAAATAATTCCGCAGCCTAACATGAAAAGGTTTTACATGCCAAGGAACAATCGTCTCGCTTTCCTTTCCCTGCGCGTTGGCCTCGGCGAAGGACGGCGTCGGTTGTGGAACTTCGGGAGAACTGTGTTTAGTGGTGCGAGTCAGCAGAGTTGGAGTCATGTTGGGAGCTGGGTCATAGCTGGTGATGGGGTCTGGATTTGTTCGTCCGGGGTCTAGGAGTGCCGACGGGTGGTCGCGGCACTCGGTGGCAAGTTTTTTCGCCCTTTGCAATTTGCAAAATCAGGTGCGTATGTGCCGGCCTTCCCGCAACGGTAGCAGAAAAGCGTTGGCTCCGCTGGACATGCATAGAACCGATGTCCCGGTTGTCGGCAGTTCCAACAGACCGTCGGGCTTGTAATTGCTTCAAGGGAGGGTCGATCAATCAATGCTGGGTCCTCAAGCTCCGGTGGTGCTCCGCTCCTCGGTACTGGTACTGGATCAGCAAGTAGGTGGTCAGCTGCCATCAACTCCGCGGTGTGATGATTTCGGGGATTTGGTCCCGTTATGCGAGGTTGTGGACGGAAGGTACCACGCCGCTCATCCAAGTGTTCTTGTCTGCGGGCATGGAGGCGCAATCCCTGTATGGTGTTGATGGGAAAATGTAGAAGGCTGTTCTGGAGATCCCAGCGCATATTCTCTCTGATAATTTCTACCAGTTCGTCCTCGGGCATGGTATTTCGCAGGCGAGTGCTCAATCTCACTATACTGGTGTAGTACTGGTCGAACGGTTCGTGAGCGCCTTGTTTCCGTTTCTTTATTTGCTCTCTTAGCTCTCTCTCAGTGAAGCCATCCTCAAATCGATTGCGGAAGGCTGCACTGAAAGAGTGACAAGTGGGACGTGGCGTTGACTCTTTAAAGCTCCAGTACCAGTCGGCAGCGTCGCCGCTGAACAAAAGATGTGCATGCCGGAGGAAGGCCGAGGAATCACCTCCCAGGGTGCTGGATACCAACGCCTGAATCCGGAAAAGGAATCGGTCCGCCGATATCATATCGTTGAACCCTGTAAAGTTCAGGCGCCAACTCTCCATGATACGAGGCGTCGGGTCTCGAAAAGGTGCCAATGCGTTCCCGGGGGGAATCACATCCTCGATTGACCTGTGGTACTGAACTGCCTCGGGGGCTGGAGGTACCAACGGAGGTCCGGTACTGTGTCGCGGTCTGTATTCGGGAGCTCTGGGATCCATTCCCGAGTTCCTTGGGGGTGGGACCCATTGCTCGGATTGTCGGGAGTGGGGCATCGCCACACTGGGATTTGGCTCCCAGCCAAGCGGAGTTCTCACGCGGCTGGGTGGTTGGCTCAACGGGAGATTCTGGATCTTTCCCTCCAGGTTGCCAATCCTCTCCGACATATCCCTCATCAACGCCACGAGGGTGTCAATGGAGTGGGCGGAAGGCATGGTTGTCACCTCGGACACGACACTTGCAGCCGGAACTTCACCGCCTACTGCTCCTTGCAGGTCTAAGAGTGGGTGTGACGGTTCGGCTTCTGGAGCTCCTTTCGCCACTGCTCCACGCGTTGGTAGGGGCGTTCCGAGGGGGACGTCTAGGGCGGTCCGCTCTATGGGTCGCCGGCATAAGGGACACAGCTCTGACGTGAGGAGGAGCTGTTGTACACAGGCACGATGGAATAGATGTCCACAATCCAATCGCACGCTGTGTACGCCCTCCACTACGTCTTCGAAGCAGATCCCGCAGTTAGCTGGTTGGACCGTTTTGGATCTGGTCCAACGCTTGTCTGGGGTCCGCTTCGTTGCCATTTTGTGTGGGTTAATTGTGGTGCTGAAATAAGATAAAAAAAATATATAGAATATAATTATTCCTACTAATAACTTATCACTAAATTAGTGGCCGTTAGTGGCGAGCTATGTATATAAAATAGAAAAAGAGAGAGGAAAAAAAATTATATGATACACACTTTCCTTTTCAGTGGTCGAACTCTTCAGCGGGAAATGAGAGTGCGTGGTAATCTGCCGAAGAAAGGGTGCTTCGGTCGATTTACGAAATTTATCCCCATACCCACATACATTACAAACCGTTTCTAATCTACGTTAAATGACTCGACGAGACAAGTGGTAGAGCTACCGTAACGACTTTGTACGCGGTCAAAATTCCCGACGCGTGGAAGCATTCCGGGCTTCGCAACTCCAGCATACGCCATCGAACGTTGAACCGATACCACTCGTCTAACACGCATAAGAAATAGTTAGAATCCTTCCGCGACATAAAGGCAAGGTAGCCTTCTATTTTCTTGAGAGTCCATGCTGATAGGTAAACCCATCAGACTGGCAGTTCCATCAAGAAAATAGAAGGTCCTTACAGGGGTTAACCTGGGACAACACATCGGAAGGATTCTGTCGCGAAAGCAAAATCAAACAAAGGAGAGCGGAAGCTACAACTCACGTGAAGCGACCTCTAATGTGTATCACACAATTCCACTGCTCCTGATAGTGGGACTCGAGTACCAAAGTACCTTACATCCTCCGTAAAGGACCAACTCGTCAGAAGACGCGAAGTTCTTTCCCCCTTAGGATGTTGTTTGGCCCCACGTTGGGCGCCATTTGTAATGATTTTCTCTACCTTCAGCTCGAACGCGGAACCGACCTCTCATCGGTTCTAGACGTTAAGTCTGAGTAGTGCCAACGGATGGTACCAACAGGTCAACCAATCCGTGCACCGTAATCCATTCACGCGGTGACTGCTTGTCGGCCAGCTAGTTCGGAGAGGATTTCGGTCGCGGGTCTCCGAATGGATTACGCTCAATTACAATATTTCAGTCACCTGAAATTGCCCGTTTTCTAAACGCGTCAACATTTACTCATCCAGAACGAGAAACCTACATTACGTTAGTTCTGGATGGGATCTATCCACAGATCTCCAATCAAAAACGCTACAAAATCTCATAGGCGCGTTACCGATTCACCGACGCGGTACCGAAAAATATACTACTCGAACTTACACCGAAGCAAACTACTCTAAAGAAATGGCGAAACAAGCAAAGGTACCGCGTACCGCGCGCGACGCGAAACCGACTTCAGCGGATTTGTCGAAACCCTACCCTCGCGACGGCATACTTACCCTACACTCTCTGTTCCCCCTGAAAAAGAACGAGTCACTGAAAAGGAAAGTCGTTCGTTAAATTAGCAATTCATGATTTTATTTTGTATTTTTATAGTTTTGAGTTATATTTATTACAAAAAAAAATTTAGAGCGAGATATTCTCGCTATGTTATACAATTACTAAACTTTCTTAACAAGTAATGGAATATTATGGTCTTTATTCGCATTTTCTGCCACTTTCACTTTGTTCCACAGAAAATCATTGACATTCAAATCCTTTACATTACACTAGATTTGAATTGATGGTTTTACCTTCTTTATTTATTTTTGTCCTAACTCGATCCAACAAGACGTGAATCATATCTACTGAAATTGATAATCAAACTTTTTTTTTTTTAATTTTGGAATGTTGACTGTTAAATTCTGATCACAGTAATTGTTTAAAGGATAAACTAATCTAGGAAGTTCTGCATTTGCTTAAAATCATAGCTTCGGCTCGAAAGGAACATTTTTTTTTTTTTTTGCTGTATGTGATGTAGAAAGGAAATGTCCAAATGAAAAGGTCTAAACAATAACTTTAAAAAATATTGCCGAATAAAATATTTAGATTTTCGTTTCTGAAAATTTCACCGTAGCTAATTTAGATTTTCTCTAACTATTTCCAATGAGCGCAACTCTTGGGAACCTAAACCTTTGTGGACGTTACTTATGAAATGTATGTGTACCTGAGCATACCTAGATTGTCATATATCCAACTTTATCTTATTTCAATTCCCGGAATCAAATATATTTATGATACTTTTAACATATGAACATAGATTTGATTTGAATGTCAAACGTTTTCATATTTCGAGGAGTTTTCCATTGACGATTAATTCATATCTTATACATTCTTACCTAATTTTATACAAACTGATTTTTGTAAAAAAAACTATATCTATAACTAACATACAAGGCACTTTGTAGGAAACTATTGAGTTGCTTATTTTGAGTAGCACTACTATGTAACGTACATCTATTTATACAAAATTCACCGTATTTGATACAAAACATTAATTCATGGAAACTGTATAAGAAAGTAGAAATGAGGTAAGACGTTGATCACCTTAAATACGAAATTTTTTTTTTTTTTTTTCAATCTAATATTACTTTAAATGAATAAAACATTATTGTATCGTTTCTAGACCCAAAATGTGTCTTTTAACAAATTGTGACTGATCGGTAACAATATTTCTAAAATTCTTTGCAAGAATAAAAAAAAATTTAATCAATAACCTGAAATATATGATGGCTTCTTTAAACATATGAATGGTAAATGTGGTCTGTGTTCTCTAGCATTAAGAGTTTGTTGTGGGAGTGTGCAAGTTTTCTGATCATCTACTTTGAAGAGTTAAAAATGCAAAAATACTTGTTCGGTATTAGTTTTACAGTTGAAAAATGCAAAATATATCGCTGAGGTCTGTCGGTACTTCTCTGTTATTGTGTCACCGTTCACGTAAAATTATTAACTTATCCAGCAAAATCTAAACTCTATATATCCTTTCGTTGCAATAGTTTCCTTTACTAGTAGTTATAAGATAAATTATACTTGGTATTTTATGTATATGTGATATAAATTTTTTTTTTTTTTAAGGAATGTTTTATTGTCTTTTCGAAGATGTATTCTGAAAGTTTTCTTGCCTTGATTGAATAATCAAATAAATCAAATAATTTTAATAAAAGGACAAAAAAAAATAACCTTTACAAAAAAGCAGCACTTAAAACTAATAGTTATTGTATGTAAACATTTTATGAAAGTTTCTTACAAAACAAGTGGAAGTAAAGTGAGTTCCCAATTATAACTTATGTCCTTAGACAATTTACTATCAATTTTAAAGATTTTTTTTTTTAAACTAAGAATATCACTGATAAATTTGTAGAATGTCTGTTTGATAGGAAGGGTTGGAGGCTAATATTCATAAAATCTGGCATTCTTCTCTGTGGAAGATCTTGTTTAAATTAAACAGACAGAGTGAAGAACAGAAACGTGACATTGTAAATATGAGAAAAAGAAAGTGATTGCTGAATATTTCTCATTAATAGAAAACGAGTACCATTTTATTTCATAATATCACGTTCTTTGGTGCAGTAGGGTCATTTTACTTGCAGAAATAATTTATGATTAAATGACGCCTTTTAAACAGGTTTCGCACACGTAAGCTTTTCTGCCTGTATGCGAATCGATATGTCTTCTCAGATCAGTTTTATGATGGAATTGTTTCGGACAAAATTGACATTGATGGGGTTTTTGTGCTGCACTGTGCTTCGCATAGTGCGTGTCGAAAGTGACTTCGTTGGAAAAACGTTTGCCACATCGATTACAACGGAATGGTTGCTCGCCCTTATGGAATGTTTTATAGTGTTGTGTTAAATAGCAAATCTTTGTAAATACCTTGTTACACTCGTCGCAACGAATTTCGCCAGTCGGTGTTTTTCGGCGCATCCCATTCATGGGGCGAGGAACTCTTTATTCCCAATCAAGAGCGGCCTTTACTTTTAGACACAACACCAACCTAGAGAGAGAGGTTAACTCTTAAACTTTTAATTGATGAAAAATTGCATCACTCACTTTCTTATGGCTGTTACTTAGCCAAACGATTAATCAATGTCCGTACAACAGCGGCAATTCCCGTGACCCGTTCTTTTCCTACACCTTCTCGGCTTTTACGTCCTACAAGAGGCGCCAAATTCCCTGACATCTGTCCAAATGAAAGTATACTGACTGCCATCACTTCCATGTGGCTGTCAAATCCCTGGTTGTCACAACGGACAAAACATCTGTGCGTGGAATGGCACTTCATATGGCGGAAAGGTGCTTCTCCAGATGTCGCCAGTGGCATAGTTTTCTCGATGGCCACGGTGGAGGGGCATTTCCAGATGGCTATGTCTCGAAATGTGCCGGGGTTGGATTAATTCTATATTTCGAATATTTATATCCACGGATCTAAATATTTGGACAGAAAAAAAAAATATTTTCTGCACAACGATATCCGCACAACCGATGAAGTCCGCTGGCACTTCGAGGACATATCCATCTGGCAGGTTACAAGGGTTCGGGATCGGAATCACTTCGATTCCTGGGCGTAGGCGTCACATTACATTAGTACAACGAAGACCGTCCTGGCCGCCATTTCCAGGATTCGCTTTCCTCGCGGATCCGTCTGAGGCATGCCCCACTCGATTGCTTTAGCGTTGAAGTCGCCCCCAACGAGCACCTTACCCTCTGCGTTCGAGGCAGCGCCATCCAAAGCCTGAAGCTTGGCTTGGAAAGATAATACCGATTCGTTAGGCATTAGATACACACTAAAGAAGGTGATACCTGAGCACCGAACCCACACGAAACCATCCCCCCATCCACAATTCTCCGCTTGAAAATCACTGTTCCGAACCCGGATAGCGGCAGTACCAGTTTCATCAGAATACCATAATGCAGGACTTTTATTATGGTGTTGCTCACTCAGCAGCAAGAAGTCGGCTCATGCCCCTTGCAAACTGCTCAAGCAGATTTTGGGCAGTTGAACTGTGGTGTAGGCTTAGCTGCAGGATGCGGGTCATCGGATTTCTGATTTAGCCTTGGCTAGGGCTTCCTGGAACACCCGGCATTTTCCTGTTCCCAAGACGTGTCCAAAATCAGGTTTTGGATCACCATCCTTGCAAAGAATACAGTTTGCCTCCTTCGTACACTCATTTCTTTTATGTCCCATTTCACCGCATTTGTAACATAGGGAACTCCTATCGGGTCCTTGCATACTTGTGTGGTGTTACCATAACCAAGGCATTTGAAACATTGAAGAGGCGTTGCTCTTTGCCGTAACCTACAGACAACCCACCCTATTCGTACTTTGCCCTTATTCAGGAATTGTTCAGCGTCATTTTTGGGCAAGTCAACTATGGCCATGCGTTGTCATCTATTGTTTTCTGGTGTCAGTCTCGCTTTGATCTTTTCCACGCTAGGGAACTCCCTTTTGATGGCCTCTTTTACCTCGGCCAGATCCGTGACGCAGTCAATGTCTCGTATTTCGATCGTTGCCATCGGCTCAAGTGGGGCTATAGCTGCGCTTTTGCCGAGGACTTTCTTTACTGCGTCACAGAATGCTTCTTTATTGCCGGCCTCTGCTCCGAACTCGACCGGTGTATGGCCCGACCACGTTGGTCGTACTACTTTAATGGTAATGTTAGTGTCTTCGGGCCTTACGTTTCCCCTGATGTCCCGCAGTACTTCCGCGTAGGATCGGCCATCTTGGGGCTTTACAAGCAGTGCCTGCTGCCGGGGTCTTCGTCGGGACTTCTGCCTCTGCTGTTTTGCATCAGGTCCTTCTTCTAATCGGGGGTCCGTGCGAACTTTACTTTCTGGCTTTTTTTGAAGAAGTTTTTGGCGGCTTTCTTCGCTCCTTTTGTAAGCGCTGTCTGGAACCCGTGATCTGGTGCTCCACGCCCATCAAGTGCCTCTTCCTTCCTTCTTTTATCCCGATTACCTTCGATTCGGCTAGGTGCCATTCTTTTATTGACTTTTAACGCTGGAGCTATCTGCATGTCGCCTTTAGATTTCGCCCCCAGCGCCTCTTTAGCCTTCTGTTCATCTTCGGCCTTTAACCAGCTCCTCCGATAGTGCCCTATACTATCTAGGAGCTCCTCTAGTTCAAGAAGGTCCACCTTTGCTGCTTCGCTGATTTTTGGGGAGTCGCATGCAGATTGTATTCTTTTCAGAGCATCTCCCGCTTTTCGGAGTAGCCTTTCTTCTTCGTATCGCTGGGCCGCAATTGTATCTCGCAACCGTCCTTGGGAGAGGTTATGGCGTTCCGTTTTCGATGTTGGCGGAACAATCACGCGGTGTCTAGTCACTCGTTGCTTTTCGTGCCGTAATCTCCTCGTTGGCTTCTGGATTTTTCGTTGCAATGTCGGGATTTGCGACCCTTCCATCGGTCGTTTCGGTAACGATCACAGCAGTGACCATCGAATTTTTGGTGCTCTTTATATTATCTTCTTCCACCGCTCGAACACCTGAAGCGTCCTGCAGAGTTTCCCGCTTTTCCTTAATAGGATGCTCTGGCGTTCGCGTCGTTTTTTTGTTGCTGCGCCCAAACGCCGCAGGAATCTCAGTCTGAACCAGACCTTCTGCTATTCTCCGTTTTTCGTCTGCCTTCACTGTCATTGTGTTATTCTTCACTTATGCCGTGGTTAGTACCGCTTTCGATGTACTGTTAACAGCGTGGCTGCAACCGATGTTTTTGGTCTTTTGATTTTGTTTGCTCCAGTTTTGTTTGGTCCCCCTCGGAGTCGCTATCTCCATTCGTGTGTGTAGTCGCCTTTTTGGTCCCATGGATATCTTTGCAGAGCAGGGAGGCCATGCGAGGGTTGGCACAAGTGCTCAGAGCCAAACCAGCGCTAATTGGGAGTCCGTCTCAACCGAACCTACACCACCAACCCAACGGTGCGAACTTCGAACGAATTCCGAGGCCTGCCAAGGTTTTATCGGGACGGAGACGGTATGATAGTTGAATTGGAGCCGTTCACACACGAGTTTCACCTCGGCGCTACTGTGCAAAGCAACAAGGTCCAAACCATTACATCCGCCAGCCCAAAGCGTTAATTCTAGTTCGTTGTCCAAAGCGTAGTCCAGATCCAATCAGATTCGTTACTTGTCATCCCGTGGGGGCGGCGCTCCCCAAAGAATGCTAGCCTCCAAGAGTGCTCTTGTCAACCGGCATTCCCCCTGCGGGGGGATCGCAGTTTGGTTTGGACTAGTTGTTTGATATTTAGGATAGTTAATTTTTCGGATTGAATTTGGTTTAGTGAATTATTATTTTGAGTAAGATTTCAATTATGGGATCGTTTTACAGGTAGAGATTTAGATTAGGAAATTTTAATTAATGTCTATTTTAGCTTACGTTAGGTATTAAAATTTTATGTATTTATTTACTTGTCTGTTTGGCTGTCTGGCATTCAATTTTTGATTTATTTTTATAGAGTCGTTTGTTTGTCCGTCTGTGATTTATTAAATTATTTATTTTATTCAAAATGTAGGTGTTATCCGTCTGTTCATTGATTTTAATATTTTAAAATCATTTAGATGGTCTGCGGATTTTTCTTGTTTTTGATCATCACCATATTTCCGCACACACGATATGAACATGATAATTTCACTCGCTGTTCACTACGCTTCTCCCAATATTTGCCAGATCCTCAATCACAGCTTTCGTTCCGGCATGGTGATAAGACAGTTAAGACTCTCAAACCGTTATACCAATTACCAAATGGGGTCTCAAGTTCGATGGTGGCTCGAATGGATTGGATGCGCGTCAATTTTTGTTTTGTGCTAGCATTATGGCTAGAGACTATGGTCTCTCAGAGTGTGAACTCGTCCGAGTCTTTCAGGTGCTCCTGCAGGGGTCTGCTGAAAACTGGTACTGGTAGATACGTGACCTGCATAGAGACTTGAGCTGGAAGCAGATTAAAGTGGAGTTCATGGAACGATTTGGATCCCGGCTTGATGACGCTTATATTTATGAAAATATGTTCGCCCGCAAGCAGATATCCCACGAGCCGTTCATCGAGTTCTTTGAATCCATTGAAGCGATGGCTCTCCAACTCAGGACTCCAATGAGGGACACGGATCTGCGAGACCTAGTCTTTAAGAACATGAATCTCCAATTGCAGGAGCATCTGGCTGACATGACTTCTCAACCACATGAGATCTCATCAGAAGGTGTCACCGAATTGAAGCCACATGGCAACGGCTGGAACTGGATAACCTTCCATATCCAGTTGAGCCATGTGGAATCAATTTCGTGCAACTGCATGACTAGTTTTTGGCTGGTTATGATCCATGTCGCCAATCCGGTGCCCTCCATACCGAACACACCCAGCTATTCTCCTGCAACCACTTTCTCGGGAAATTGAAATTCAGCCACATAGGTCTGTAGATGTTTCCACACACACGTCGCTGCCTGAGGTCCAATTCCACCCAAATGCGCCGAGTGAGGGACTGGATGACTGCTCGCGGGCTCAGTTTAGCACTCGAGAAAACCGAAGTGGTCATCTTGACAAAAAAGAGAATCCCTAGAGTAAGGATGATCAGTATTGGAGATATACAGATCGAATCGAAGCCAGCGGTGAAGTACCTGGGGCTACTGATCGACTCGAAGATGAGTTTCTCTGAGCAAATCAGGGCAACGGCTGAGAAGGCTGCTTCGGAAATATCGGCCCTGAGTCGACTTATGGCCAACGTAGGGGGACCCAGCCCATCAAGAAGACGCCTCTTGATGAGTGCTGTAGGGTCAGTGCTACTGTACGGAGCAGAGGTATGGGGCGACGCTCTCAGCAAGGAGGTATACTGAAAACGATTGGCACAGGTACAGAGAAGAGGAGCACTGAGAATTGCATCTTCGTATCCAACAGTCTCCGACTCGGCGGTGAGAGTGATTGCAGGCGTGATACCTGTCGCCCTCCTTGCTAGAGAGCGCCGCGCTATTTACCTGCGCCGAAACGAGGATGCGAGGGAGATCGTTGTCCGCGAAGAGAGACAACGCTCGCTCAACAATTGGCAGCAGTCTTGGAGGAATTGCACGAAGGGAAGGTGGACTGCGTGCCTCATCCCGGATGTGAGACCGTGGCTAAATCGAAGGCATGGTGAGACTGACTTCTATCTGACCCAGCTTTTGAGCGGGCACGGGTATTTTCAGTCTTACCTGCACAAGATCGGCAAGTCACGGTCTCCCGATTGTCGGTTTTGCCCAGGAGAGGAGGACAATGCCTGTCACACATTTTTTGCGTGTACCAAATGGGCCAGGCTGCGAAGGGAACTCTACAGGGAGACGGGAGAGCTCACCCCGGATAATATAGTTGCGGTGATGCTCGAATCGGTTGACAAATGGAACCAGGTGGCACATTATGCTCGGGCAGTCCTAAAATATAAAAGGGACTCACAGCAGCCGGAGGCACTGGGGCTGGGGGATCGCTCTTCTGGCAATTCCTCTTCCCCCCTCCCCTCCCGCTAGGAAAGGGACTCCCCAGCTTGAAGGCGCCCCACGGCGTAACAAAACGAGACCTGGCCCGAAGTAATGTGTCAAACGGTTCCAGGCTAGGTTCTCAGATTGACAGGGGAGGTGTTTAGTGGGTAGTCCAAAGGTATCCTCCATGGGAGTCCCACACTGCCAGACTCGGCGGGCATAAATGCCTTCACCTCCCTACCACAAAAAAAAAAAAATTCCACCCAAGCAATTTCCTGGACGTGGCTTGTGATTTTGATTCTGACCGCAAGCGGCAAGGATCAAAGTCGCGATTCCACAGATCATGGAAATATTTTGGCACGCGACGGTTTCTCCAGCGAGCGAACGTTGAGTCAATCGTGGCATCGCACGAATACAAGCGGCCTTATGCTGAGATCAGCATTAAGGGACGCAAATTGAAGGGTCTTTTAGACAGTGGTGCAAGCGTTAGCATCCTGGAAGTGTTAGCCCTTAACCTCGTCCGTGATCTTGGTTTGTATCTTCATTCGATGCATGCCAACATCAAGATGGCTTCAGGTCATAAGACTGACGTGTTAGAGTACGTTACTGCCTTGGTTCAATTCAATAATCACACTCGTTTGATTCGGTTTTTGATTGTTCCGGCATTAATGTATTCTGTTTATCTCGGGATTGATTTTTGGGACGCTTTTAATATCGCGCCAGTTTTATTGCCCCTGCTTACAGAATCTTTTATGTCCAGTCCCCTTGAGTCATTCTTCTCTTGCGGCTGATGAACCATCCGAAGTTGTTGACCACCACCTATCTGCCATCGATGAGGTGAAGCTGTAAAAAGCATCCCGATTTCGAAACGTCATACTTCGGGTACTGCTCATTACACAGCCAATACTCATTACAGTGGTGAAGTCGTACTGCTGCATGATGTACACAACAATTTGGATGGAGCATTGTCTGCCAGGGGGAGCGAGTTAAGTGACGTATACTGGGGCTCGCCCATCACCTAATCAGAAACCAGACAAAATATTTCCATGGTGTGAAGTCCAGTGAATGTTTACTCATTTTGTTATTTTTCATTAACCCCTACCGACATTCCTTCGTTGCCCGGCTTAATGAGACGCTCATGGTCTGGCTCGTCCCCACGATTATTAAAAATTCCGGCGTACCGGCATTCTCCCATTGGCAACTTCAAATTGCCGCCGTAACATATCCTCCTTCTTTTGGCCGCATATACCCTTTTCCTCGGTGAATTTATTTACTTTTATTAAAATTTAACAATTTACCTATAATTTTTATTTCCCCTTCATATTAAACCTACCCTTTTCCCTTATTTTTCCTTTATTTTCAATTACAAAAAAAAAAGTATGTAATAATAATTTTAATTTTCCCACTCCATTCATTACTTCCCATTAACAAAATTTCATTTGATATTTTTTCCTAGCAAAACTTAATTCCTTCCTTCATACCAACCAATTTTATTC
The DNA here is from genome assembly GCA_963969285.1 of Odontomyia ornata. Classification (NCBI taxonomy): domain Eukaryota; kingdom Metazoa; phylum Arthropoda; class Insecta; order Diptera; family Stratiomyidae; genus Odontomyia; species Odontomyia ornata. Next base: position 182,629,211 of record OZ017742.1, on the reverse strand, counting down.
ATTAGCTCCCACTAACAAATTTTATTCTTTATACTAACAAAAGAAGCATAGTTGAAGTTGCTAATACAATGAATGGGAAATCAACAGAAGGTGGCTCTGTTGGTAGCGTTGCGAATTCTCAACCGGGGGTCCGCTGTGACCCTAGGTTCAAGTTCCCCGAGCGCAGGAAAGCACTCTTTTTGGAATATCGGCAAAAGCAATTCTTTCCGTATATATATATATATATATATATATATATATATATATATATATATATATATATATATATATATATATATATATATATATATGATGACTTACATCTAACCAAACGCTATCATGGTTATGCAAATTGCCATATATGAAAAATGGAAATTGTTGCGGTTGTCGATATGCAAAAAGATGTGTGGGTAGCGGAATCGAAGTGTAATGAACTTCGATCACGTTACCCAGATGTGGCAGCGGTAATTGAGAATAGAAGGATTGCGGGATTGATTTTCTGGGTGTAAAATTCTGAATTGGGAAAAGGCAGTCAGTTTTGGACTTTGGGAAAAATAAGAGAGATTGCTTTTGGCGGTGGTTAAATTTTGATTCGGTATTTGGTTTGAAGAAGAAGAGCAAGTGCTTTGGCAGTGTCGAGATAAAGACTAATTTTGAATTTGTGAAAAAGTGGGATTTTGAATTGGATTTAGTTACAAACGTGTGAATTGGAATAGCAAAATTAGTGAAATTTTGCTTGGGGCGTATGCGAGTGGAAGTTACGTGCGGATTTCATAGAAAGAAAAACTTAGTTAAATGAAGTGAACTGAGAATAAAAATAACGATGGCTTAAATATATTCCGGCATATCCCAAACCCAAATATTGTGTGGAAAATAAAATCAAGAAACTTATATTGTTGATTCGAATTTTAATTGTTGTAGAGGCCAAACCCCAGGGCGGGACTGATCTGGTAATTCAAAGGGGGGCAACTGCTATTGTTGGTTTGTCGTCTCCGATTCCAGTGAAGCCATTTTGGATTTTTGTTAACAGTAATTTTCAAATTGAAGCTTGAATTTTAGGTGCTCCGAATTCCTGTTTTTGTTCTTCGCCGAGCGCTTGGAGTTCAACAAGGTAAGCGTGAGTAATTATTTGGATTCGCTGTTTTTATATACTGTTAGTTTTTGTTATCAAATTAATTTTTTTGTTTATTTTGTTTTTTTTTAATAAAATTTTATTTAACAGATTTGTACGAATTCGTATCACTTCAATAATACAAATTCGTATCTTTCTAATAATATCATGGTTACATTGTTTTTCTTTATAATCTTCATACGAATTCTTATTCATTATATTAAACCTAATTCGTCATTTAATCTTAAATTGTAAAGTACAATAAGACACGCGTTTTGTCTAGAGCGCATGAAATTCCAAACTTCTGGAACTATTCATGCGCGCTAGACATAGTTCTCATGGCAGGTGCAATGTGATCTATCTGTCTGCAAGGCAGATGGAACATATTGCGCTTGCAATTTTACGTATGAAAAATAATTATGTCGCGCGCAATGTGATCTATCTGTCTGCAAGGTAGATGGAGCATATTGCACTTGCAATTCCTGTGTTAGAACAACAAATTTATGGGAACTACTTTTGTTCCCACGGCAAATAAGTATTTAAGAAAATGTTAGTGGAAAATAAAGGCTAGTCTAGTTTTGACCATCAACAAAAACATCTTGGGTTTTTTAATTTGGAATATTTTAGTAATCTCCCGATACAAGCATCGGAGAGATTTCTGAACATCAATTTGAGAGCAGAATATTATACAAGTTTATGCACTTGCATAATTAACGTCAACATCGGAGAGATATCCGAGCGCAAAATATTATACAAGTTTATGCACTTGTATAATTAAACTTCAACGCGGAGAGATTTCTGAGCGCAGAATACTATACAAGTTTATGCACTTGTATAATTAAACTTCAACGCGTAAAATCTGTCCAGGAGAACTAGCAGTCAGCCAAGGCAAAGCAGCCTTGACGTTAACATTTGGTGACCCCGACGTGATCGTCACACTACAACACCAGCTAAGATTGAGGAATCACAATGGATCGCTCAACACAGCAACAGACGCATTTAGCTGCAGAAATTGATGGAATCATCATCAATTATAAAAAGGATCCATTGAATCGCAAGCAAAAGGCAGAATATTACGAGGAAAGGCTTCGCCGAATCGAAGCGGCCTGGGATCTGTTTGAAGAAGCGGATACAAAGATCCGAGAACTGGAGGATATGTCAGAGACTCACAAATACTTTGTGAGCAAGTTATATGATTATTATATGAGAAGCTGCTACAAATAAGGCGTACAGAATCAGGAGTTGGCGAACAAGCGATTGAGATGGCCCCAGCCAAGCAGAGTACCAAACCGTGAGCGGATGACTCAGTGAGAACAACTGACGTAAATGTTAGTAAACTCGTAAGACGATACGATGCACTAGCAAATTCATTGCAACGACTCTTCTCGCGATTGGAACAAACGGAACAATACTCACGTCAATTCCGCAAAATAAAAATTGCCTCAATACAGCAATACTGGTCACAACTAGATGAATACCAGCAACAAATATGGGAAACCACCACTGGTCCTGATCCAAACGGTTTCGACCTAAGCCAGCACATCCAATTGGAGGAGATATCGCACGAGTGGCTCATAAAGTTAGAGACTAAGATCGATGAGATAAATACGACACTCACACCGCATGCGTCAACAACCACTACTCCCAGCGTAAATCTACCAAAAATTACGCTGCCGAAATTTGATGGGGACTATTTGCAATGGCGTCATTTCCGGGACTTATACATTCAAATGGTACACAATCAACCTATGTCAAGCTGCCAAAAGATGTGGTACCTTAAGGCCAACCTGACAGGAGAAGCTGATAAACTCGTACGCAACTTTACGATATCAGACGACAACTATGAGTCAGCATGGAAGACTTTGAATGAGCGCTACGAAAATCGACGCCTACTCGCTACCGCACTCCTTCAGAAGTTGATAGCCCAACCATCCAATACAATACCCTCTGCAGCAGCAGTGAAATCTCTGCACGACACAACTGCAGAATGCTTGAGAGGCTTGCAAAATATCGACATAGTAACGCAAGATTGGGATCCGTTACTCCTGCATCTCTTAATCAAAAAGCTTGATACTGCAGCTCACACTCTATATGAGCAGTCATTGGTCAACCCATGGGATCTCCAGTCATTGACGGCCTTTTTGACCTTTTTGCAAATGCGTTTTCAAGCTTTAGAAGCACCTGGCAATCAAACAAAGTGACCTGACGAGCATCGTAAAAAGACCATCAAGTCTACTAGTGCTGCTGTAACGACATCTTCATGCCTTGTTTGTAAAGAAGCTCATCCAGTCTACTATTGCCCAGACTTTCTTCAATGGACCCCATCGAAGAAGTTGAAACTAGTCCAAGCTAAGAAATTGTGCGTAAACTGTTTCCGAGATGGACAGAAGGCCGTAAACTGTACATCACGAGGATGTAAGGAGTGTGCCCAGAAACATAACATCCTTCTGCACTTAGGGACCGTTCCCAAGGCAAAGCAAACAAAACCGCAAACAGAAGCCTCAGCAACAGCATCGGCAGAAAGGCATAAGGCACCTCAGGAGGGAGCGGCACTTTCATTAACTACCTTTAGTAGTCACGAAATGATAAAATATGTACTCTTAAGTACCGCCATTGTAAAGTTGACTAGCAATAACGGCAAAACAGTGAAATGCCGGGCAGTATTAGATCCCGGCTCACAAATTAACTTGATTACTGAACGCATTGTTAGGAAGCTGAACTAGGCATCAACTCACCACTCGACCTTCATTGAAAAGGTTGGCGGATCAACCGAACGCGCACAGAGAAGGGTGAATGTTACCCTTCAGTCAAAATTGAATGAATATTCCACCCGTTTAGAAGCGCATGTCATGGACAAGATTATATCTCCTCAACCATCTGTGCAGTTGAATATATCACTGTGGTCCATACCAAAGAATCTGAAGCTTGCCGATCCAAATTTCCATCTGATGGAACGCATAGATCTGTTATTGAGTGCCGAACATTTTTAAGATATTCTAGCGATCGGTCAAATAAAGCTAAAGTCCTACAGAATACGCTTCTGGGATGGATAGTAGCAGGCAAGGTTGGTGGTACTGAATCGCTTCCTGTTACTTGTGGAGTTCTTGCCGAAGATCAAAAACTGAATAGTGCGATTGAAAGGTTTTGGAAATTAGAAGAGGTCGTCGATGCCAAGTCCCAGTATACGGCAGCGGAAAGGTCCTGTGAAACTCACTTTTGCCAATCAACGCAAAGACAACCAGATGGACGTTTTCTGGTGAGACTTCCCTTTTCTGACGACCCCGACAAACTAGGAGAATCAAAAGACGTAGCCATTCGTCACTTTTATGGAATTGAACGGTGATTAGCAAAAAACCCGGAACTCAAGCAGTGTTATCGAGAATTCATGGACGACTACATCAGACTAGGACATATGCAAGAGGTCACAGCGCAGGTATGTGAAGAATCGCATTATTTTCTTCCACACCATTGTGTCCTGCAACCCGACAGCAGTTCCACTAAACTCAGGGTAGTATTCGATGCCTCCTGTAAAACAACTACGAACGTTTCGCTGAACGATATCCTCTATACTGGACCAACCATCCAAGACGATCTATTTGCGATATTGCTCCGTTTTCGATTGCCTCGATATGTTTTCACTGCTGACATACAAAAAATGTATCGTCAGATAGTATTGCATCCTGACGACCGCAAATATCAGTAGCTGGTCTGGAGAAATGACCCAAACCAGGCTCTACGGTTCTATCAGTTGAATACCATGACATATGGAACAACGTGTGCTCCATATTTGGCGACCAAATGCTTGCAAAGACTCGCCCGAGATGAAAAAGATCGATACTCTCTTGGTGCTAACATACTGCAACGCGACTTCTACGTTGATGATGTCATGACGGGATCTAACAGCTTAATCGAAACAGTTCAATCACAAGACGAATTAATAAAAGTTCTGGGAGGCGCTGGAATGAAGCTTCGAAATTGGTGTTCTAATCATCCTAGACCATTACAGAACATTTCACCAGACTACAAGGAAGTTCAACTAGATTTCAAAAGTCATTCTGAAGACTACATTAAAACGCTTGGCCTCACTTGGCTTCCTAAAGTAGACGATTTCCAAATCCGCATCAACCTGAATCCAAACGATACAAAAATTACCAAGAGGATAATAGCCTCTGACATCGCCAGGATGTTTGATCCATTGGGCATCATGGGCCCATGGGCACCGCCAAGCTATTTCTTCAAGATGTTTGGCATTTGAAGTTGGACTGGGATGCTGCTTTGCCAGAAGTGATACACACCAGATGGTCCCAATTTCGCAGAGGCCTGTCAGTGCTACAAAAAACACAATTCCCTAGACACGTATTTGCCAGGGAAGTGCCCAAGGAGGTGCAGTTGCATATATTTTGTGACGCGTCAGGAAAGGTATATGGTGCAGCCGTGTATGTGTGGTCTACTTTAAAGAATGGCAGAATCATTGTGCGTCTCTTATATGCAAAATCACGTGTGGCTTCAATTCATGTGATAACTGTTCCACGATTGGAACTCTGTGCTGCTAAATTGGGTGCGGAGCTGGCGGAAAGAGTTAAGACTGCCTTACACTTGGAAGAAGTCTTACACATATTTTGGACCGATTCAGAAATCGTGCTTGCGTGGAGAAACTCCACCGTTTCCTCATACAATACTTTTGTTGCCAACCGAGTATCAACAATTCAGTCACTATCGATTCCGGAGCAATGGCGTCACGTAGATTCAAAAAGAAACCCAGCCGACATTTTATCACGAGACATTGCACCTGCAGAGTTAGCTGGATGTAATATTTGGCTGTATGGACCACCTTTTCTGCATGGAACGGAATCATTGTGGCCACCGGAATATGTAAAGGGACCCGCTTGTGATCTTGAGAAGAAAAAAGAAAGAGTAACTATGGCTGCAACCGTAATTGCTTCCACCAATTTTATCGATGCCATACAGCATGGAAAATCTTTCAAAAAACTACAACGGATCATAGCATATTTATTTAGGTTCATAGATCGCATTAGTCAAAGGCCGCGGGCCTCTACATTGTTACCCAAAATCATTCTCCAGTCAGGAACTAACCAGAGCAATCGAAGTCATCGTGAAACACGTTCAGAAGGACGAATTTCGAGATATAATAAAGGACTTGGAGAACGGAAAGCAATTCACCAAAAACAATCAGTTTGCTAGTCTGACACCGTTCCTCGATGAAAAGGGCTTATTTCGAGTTGGAGGAAGATTGGAAGCATCAAACCTATCTTATGATGCCAAACATCCTATCCTGCTCCCATACAAAAATCCATTAACAAAGTTACTGATAACGGATATCCACCAAGACAAATGCCATCTGGGCCCCCAAGCACTGCTTGCAACAACGAGACAACGATTTTGGCCAATCAAGGGCAAAACATTAGCACGAGCCATTGTTCAGCGATGTGTATGATGTTCCCGCGCAAACCCACAGATGTTTTCTCAGTTCATGGGGAACTTGCCATCCGCCCGAGTACAGCCTGCTCGCCCATTCGTTAATGCTGGAGTTGACTTTTGTGGACCAATTATGATCCATTTTCGCGGCAGAGGAGCACAACCACAAAAGGGCTATATTGCTATATTCTGCTGTTTCGCCACCAAGGTAGTACATTTTGAGCTTGTAAGTGATCTCACCACTGAAGCATTCATCGGCTCTCTTAAGCGATTCATCAGTAGACGAGGTCATTGCAAAAATTTGTATTGCGACAATGCCACCAATTTTGTGGGAGCCCATAATCAGCTTAGAGAGCTGTCCACGTCTTTGTATTCTGAGCAGGCTCAAGAGAAAATCGCAGATATATGCAACAACAAAAGTATAGACTTCCATTTTATACCACCTCGGGCCCCGCATTTTGGAGGGCTGTGGGAAGCCGCAGTTAAATCGGCGAAATACTTACTACTCAGATGATCTTCAGCAGCAATGTCGTCAGATCCTAATGACCTCACTGTGTTAACACCAGGACACTTTCTTATAGGAGAACCCCCAACAGCTACGGTGGATGCTGTATCTGAGCCAGCAAAGATCGGACTACTTAGCAGGTGGAAACTAGTGAGCGGTATCAAGCACGAGTTCTGGCGCCGCTGGTCAGAAGAGTATTTAAATCAGCTGCAGCACCGTTCAAAGTGGAAGTAAGTCAGCCAAAATGCTCAACTGGGCACAGTTGTTATCATTAAAGAAGACAATATGCCAGTAATGAAGTGGCCGCTCGGGAGAATTACAAAAATTTACCAAGGCAATGATGGTTTTGTTCGTGTGGTTGACGTAAAAACATCATCAGGGATATTGAAGAGACGGATTCATAAACTGGCGCCCTTGCCAATAGAAGCAGACACTGTTACTGCCGGAAGCGAGACCGAAGAAGCGATCAACGTGACGGAGGTAGTCAGCGCTAAGAAACAACCATTGGAGCAAGAACCAGAACCGGGTTGCTCAACTGATTCCCCAAGAAAACAAAAACGGGCAACGAAAGGAACATCTATTAGTTCCTTACTATTGGCATGCGTATTGTTTCCTCTGGTGTTCACTGAACCAATTAAAATCACAACGGTCGAACCTCAACCAGGCTTACATTTCCAGTCATTGGGTAGTTCTGTTTAGCAACAAGTGAATGGAGGCTGCTGATATACTACGATTTAAGATCATATTGGTCGGAGGTTGCGACATTGGAGAACGGAACAAATATGCTACAGCAGCTTTATGATCGTGCACTCACTAACAGTTGTCTCACGTTGGTAGACCATTTTGTCCATCTACGAAATGAACTCGTGAACATCAATCAATTATTGAAGATCAGAAATAAAAGAGGAGGAATATGCTAGCCAGATGCCACTGACAATAAAAGGTTTGAAGGGAAATCAAGATAAACTGTACCTGCTGCTAAAAAACCAAACATCTATCATTGATTCTACCTTGAACATTATTGAAAAGGGCGAACAGACCTCTCAACGAAGCTTTAAAGCGATAGAAGAGCACATGGGTCGATTGGCTAACGTAGTGAGAGGTCCGGCCAGTGAAGATAATCAGCATAAAATATCGAATCTCATCACGACCTTATCGTTTCAAATGACATTGACTACCATCAATTTGCAACGAATTCAAGCCTCCATTGTTAACATTATCACCGACTCACAACATGGAAATTTCAATCCATTACTGTTATCTCAGAAACAATTAAGCATGGAGATTGCCAATATCAAGGAACATTTACCTGAGACACTACGCCTTCCAATAGCACATGAAAATTTCCTGCAATTATTCACGATATCGTCAATCGGTGCGAGACTGACCGAAGATCTGGCTATATTTGAGCTGAAGGTACCACTCGCCAACACAGTCACATTTGACTTATTCAGGCTCTATCCTATACCAACAGTAAACCACAATCAGCTGATGGCGATACTTCCCAATTCACGATATCTTATTATCATCTCACATCGTGATATGTATTATCCACTCACGGAAGAAGAATACATGACATGTACCTGGATGGAAACAACCATCCACATTTGTAAACAGTCTCATCCATTATATCACAAGGAATCCAACATAAGTGTATGTGAAGTTACGCTTCTGAAGAACATTCCAGCCCCAGCTGAGTGCAATTTAACCGAACTTAAAACCCCATCGCTGTGGAATCAAATTCTATTTACCAATGAGTGGATCTATGCTCTCACAAATCGGCTGGTAGTCCACATTGTCTGCGCTGGTAGCACTTCAACCAGGGTCCTGGAAGGTTCAGGCATTCTCAAACTGGACTCAGATTGCACTCTCAAATCGGATACTGTAACCATCCAAGCACGCCGGATTTATACGAGTACAATTGGTACTTCCTATACAAGGATCCATCAGCCTGACAAGAATACCACATCGAAACCTCCTAACAAACCTTCGGAGCCTTACCAAACATACGCAGCAGATCTCGAAGCTTTGAAGAAACAACTCTTCGCGCAAGACTTATCTATCCCTGATCAAATCGACTCGCACGATATCCATCAATACACGATCTCATACATCAGCCTTATTTTGATAATTTCATTGGCAAGTTATCTCGGTTGCAAACTGCGAAATTGTCGGAATGTAGCTCCAGCTCAACGGCCGATTCCACGACCAAGGAAGCACAGCCTACCAAGCACCCAGGAAGCAGTTTGAACGGACCGTTCAACGCGGGGGAGGATGTACGAATTCGTATCACTTCAATAATACAAATTCGTATCTTTCTAATAATATCATGGTTAAATTGTTTTTCTTTATAATCTTCATACGAATTCTTATTCATTATATTAAACCTAATTCGTCATTTAATCTTAAATTGTAAAGTACAATAAGACACGCGTTTTGTCTAGAGCGCATGAAATTCCAAACTTCTGGAACTATTCGTGCGCGCTAGACATAGTTCTCATGGCAGGTGCAATGTGATCTATCTGTCTGCAAGGCAGATGGAACATATTGCGCTTGCAATTTTACGTATGAAAAATAATTATGTCGCGCGCAATATGATCTATCTGTCTGCAAGGTAGATGGAGCATATTGCACTTGCAATTCCTGTGTTAGAACAACAAATTTATGGGAACTACTTTTGTTCCCACGGCAAATAAGTATTTAAGAAAATGTTAGTGGAAAATAAAGGCTAGTCTAGTTTTGACCATCAACAAAAACATCTTGGGTTTTTTAATTTGGAATATTTTAGTAATCTCCCGATACAAGCATCGGAGAGATTTCTGAACATCAATTTGAGAGCAGAATATTATACAAGTTTATGCACTTGTATAATTAACGTCAACATCGGAGAGATTTCCGAGCTCAGAATATTATACAAGTTTATGCACTTGTATAATTAAACTTCAACGCTGAGAGATTTCTGAGCGCAGAATACTATACAAGTTTATGCACTTGTATTATTAAACTTCAACGCGTAAAATCTGTCCAGGAGAACAAGCAGTCAGCCAAGGCAAAGCAGCCTTGACGTTAAAAAGGTTATTCTTACATAAATTTTAAAGGGGAGCCAAAATTTGTGTTTTACTTGTAGAATTCTTTTGATTGTGAATTGAATAAACGGCCATGTTTCGTTAGGACAATAATCTTTCATTTCTTGAAATGGCCTCCTCCTCTTGCTCCGTTTCCCTTTCGAGTTAGTTTTTATGTGGAGGGTGGCTCAGCACAAGCAGAGGGTGTCCCGAAAGTCCCACGACACAACTGAGCACTAGCCGGCCTCACAGTACGCCACCCCAGGTTACTCACCCCTCTGCTAGAAATTAATGTCTGCAACTGTGGTGACTTCTGCGGTCGAAACAGTATATATATATATATATATATATATATATATATATATATATATATATATATATATATATATATATATATATATATATATATATATATATATATATATATATATATATATTATATGTAGTATATATATATACATGTTTTTATATATATGTATATACTATATATGTATATATATATATATATATATATATATATATATATATATATATATATATATATATATATGTGTGTGTATCTATGCGAGGGCAGTTCAAATATGATGGATACAAACGCTGTAGATGGCACGTGTGTATGTTTTGAAGATCGTGGCTTAAGTATGTGATAGCTGAATCCCTTACGGACAGTGTGGCATCGTTTTCATCGGCAGTGCATGTTTCATGTACGTGCTACGACCATGAGTGAACGTCAAGGGCCAACCGCCATTGCGGAACGTATGGTCATTCGTTTTTTAATGTGGGAAGGCGTTAAAAGCACGGACATTTTTCTACGTTTGTGAAATCAGTTCGGTAGTGGCAGTCACATGGTGATAAATCTGTACTATAGGGGGGTGTTCCAGTACCTCCCACTCTGATTTCGACATTGTTTTGAGCGTGAGACGCATGGTATAAGGTCGTATGTTATCCTGGAGAAGACTTGCACTTCGTGCTGGAATGCTCCTCCGTTTCAAGCGATAAGCGGGTTTCACGTGTGTTTTCAAAAACTAACAGTAGTATTCAGCATTGATAAAACGTTGGGTGCGGAGGAAATCGACGTACAGCACGCCCCGCCGGTCTCAAAACACAGTACATATAACCTTACCCGCGGACCAAGCTACATTTGCTTTGACTGGCACCCCTTCGTCCTTCTTCCTCCACTCTTTAGACAGCACTTTGCTTTCGGGAGTGTAATAGTGTACCCATGTCTCCCCCGTAGTGAAGATTTGCGTTTTTTTTTGTAGTAGAGAGGTGAATGCCATTTATGCACAGAAGGTGGGACTCCCTTGCTTGAAAGAAGGCGACTGGACTACCCACTAAACACCTCCCCTGTCAACCTGAGAACCTAGCCTGGAACCGTTTGACACATTACTTCGGGCCACGTCTCGTTTTGTTACGAAGTGGGGCACCTTCAAGCTAAGGAGTCCCTTTCTTGGCGGGAGGGGAGAGGGTAAGAGGAAATGCCAGAAGAGCGATCCCCCAGCCCCAGCGCCCCCGGCTGCTATGAGTCCCTTTTGTATTTTAGGACTGCCCGAGCATAATGTGCCACCTGGTTCCATTTGTCAACCGATTCGAGCATCACCGCAACTATATTATCCGGTGTGAGCTCCTCCGTCTCCCTATAGAGTTCCCTTTGCAGCCTGACCCATTTGGTATACGCAAAAAATGTGTGACAGACATTGTCCTCTTCTCCTGGGCTAAACCGACAATCGGGGGACCGTGACTTACCGAGCTTGTGCACTAAGACTGAAAACACCCATGCCCGCTCAAAAGCTGGGTCAGATAGAAGTCAGTCTCACCATGCCTTCGATTTAGCCACGGTCTCACATCCGGGATGAGGCGCGCAGTCCACCTTCCCTTCGTGCAATTCCCCCAAGACTGCTGCCAATCACTGAGCGAGCGCTGTCTCTCCTCGCGGACAACCATCCTCCTCATACCCTCGATTCGGCGCAGGTAAACAGCGTGGCGCTCTCTAGCAAGGAGAGCGACAGGTATGACGCCGGCAATAACTCTCACCGCCGAGTCAGAGACTGTCGGATACGAAGATGCAATTCTCAGTGCTCCTCTTCTCTATACCTGCGCCAAAGGTTTTCGGTATACCTCCTTGCTGAGAGCGTCGCCCCATACCAGCGCTCCATACAGTAGCACTGACCCTACAGCACTCATCAGGGGGCGTCTTCTTGACGGGCTGGGTCCCCCTACCTTGGCCATAAGTCGACTCAGAGCCGATATTCCCGAAGCAGCCTTCTCAGCCGTTGCCCTGATTTGCTCAGAGAAACTCATTTTTGAGTCGATCAGTAGCCCCAGGAACTTCACCGATGGCTTCGATTCGATCCGTGTATTTTCAATACTGATCATCCTTACTCTAAAGATCCTCTTTTTTGTCAAGATGACCACTTCTGTTTTCTCCAGTGCTAAACTGAGCCCGCGAGCAGTCATCCAGTCCCTCACTCGGCGCATCAGCATACCTAGCCTAAGTTGCGCCTGTTCAACGGTGTGTCCAGCGACCAGAGCCGCAACATCATCCGCATAGCCGACCAAGCGCGACTCATCTGGCATCTCATGTCTCAGTAGCCCATCGCAAGACACGTTCCAGAGGTCCGGATCAAGGATACATCCCTGGGCAACACCCGATGTAATTTCCATCCTTCGTTGGCCCTATATCGTGTCGTAGAGCAGGCTTCAGTCCTTCAGGTAGTTCCTCAAAAGCCGCATTAGATATTTTGGAAGTTGGAAAGGATTTTTCAGCGTATCCAGAATATCCACGCATCTAGCGGAGTTGAGGGCATTCCTGACGATGAGTGTCACCAACAGGACGATCTGTCGCTTGATGCCACTATATGCCTCTGCCTTTTGGACCGCATTCACCACCTCTGCAATCGCATCAATGGTAGAACGTCCTGCTCTAAAGCCGTACTGCCGAGGAGATAGGTCCCCAGCAGCACGAATCGCGTCAGTGAGTCTTCCCTTGATGAGTTTCTCTAGCACGGGATTTCCCTTCCCCTTGCTGATCAGCACGAGCCTCGCCACCTTCCATCGTACCGGCAAAACCCCGTCCCGTAGGCAAGCGTTGAATGGGCTGAGCAGCAAGTCAGGACAATGGTGACCGACGAGCCGCAACACCTCAGCCAGAACACCATCTTGATCTGGAGCCTTCCCCGCTTTCAATGAGAGGACTGCCTCCTCCAGTTCCAGCCGTGTGAAGAGCGGGCACTCGACTGCTGTTTCACCATGGACAGTGTCAACACGGACGGGATGGGCGGGGAAGGTCCCCACATTTTTGCCTCCATCTTTTCCGCGTCATGTATACAAGGCTTCCGTAGGGCACCAAGCTTCCCCATGACCAGCTTGTAGCCAAGGCCCCATGGATCCTGGTTCACATTGTCCACTAGGTCTTGCCAGCAGTGAGCCTTGCTACTGTTGATCAGTTTGCGAAGGCATTTCTTGACCAACTTATATGCTGCCCCCCAGTTGCATGCCTCGTCACCGCTCCGCGCCCGTTGAGCCTCACGTCGAAGCTTGTGACACTCCCTTCGCTTTTCAGCGATTTCAGTTGACCACCAATACACTTGGGCTTGCCGGGCCGGGGTCTTTGACGGGGTATAGAAGAGCAGCAAGCAGTTATGATGATGCTCATAGTTGAGTTCACCACGTCTTGAGCTGCCAATTCTTCCGTCCCCTCCGAAGCTCCCTGCAGCGGCTCACCTGCTGTGAGTTCCTGGACGAGCCTCTCGACGTCCATCCTTCCGATGTTCCATCCAGTTGTAGAAAGCCGAAAGCATGGACGTCACGAGACAGCATCACTTATCTCAAGCAGAATGCACTGATGATCACTGGCTGAGTAGTCCTCTAATACTCTCCAGTTGTGTATCCTCCGTACTAAGGACTCCGAGGCCAATGTCACGTCCGGTATGGTTCCCTCACAGCCAATACAGCGGAAAGTCGGCGTATTTCCGGAGTTTAGTACAACGAGGGCCGTCCTGGCCATCATTTCCAGGATTCATTTTTCCCGCGGATCCGTCTGAAACATGCCCCATTCGATTGCTTTCGCGTTGAAGTCACCCCCAACGAGAACTTTGCCCTCTGGTTCGAGACAGCGCCCTCCAAAGCCTGAAGCTTGGTTTGGAAAGATGATATCGATTCATTAGGCGTTAGGTACACACTAAAGAAGGACAACTCTCCGCTTGGAAGTCACTGTTCTGAACCCAGATGGCGGCAGTACCAGTTCCATCAGAGTACCATAATGCAGGACTTTTATTATGGTGTTGCTCACTCAGCAGCAAGAAGTCGGCTTTCATGTCCCTCGCAAACTGTTCAAGCAGATTTTGGGCAGTTGAACTGCGGTGTAGGCTTAGCTGCAGGATGCGGGTCATCGGAGCTCTGATTTTGCCTTGGCTAGGGCTTCCTGGAACACCCGGCATTTTCCTGATCCCAAGACGTGTCCACAATCAGTTTTTGGATCAGCATCCTTGCAAAGAATACAGTTTACCTCCTTCGTACACTCATTTCTTTTATGTCCCATTTCACCGCATTTGTAACATAGGGAACTCCTATCGGGTCATTTGCATACTTGTGTGGTGTGACCATAACCAAGGCATTTGAAACATTGAAGAGGCGTTGCTCTTTGCCATAACCTACAGACAACCCACCCTATTCGTACTTCGCCCTTATTCAGGAATTGTTCAGCGTCCTTTTCGTTCAAGTCAACTATGGCCGTACGTTGTCATCTATTGTTTTCTTGTGTCAGTCTCGCTTTGATCCTTCCCATGCTAGGGAACTCCCTTTTGATGGCCTCTTCCACCTCAGCCAGATCCATGACGCAGACAATGTCTCGTATTTCGATCGTTGCCATCGGCTCGAGTGGGGCTATAGTGGCGCTTTTGCCGAGGACTTTCTTTACTGTGTCACAGAATGCTTTTTTATCGCCGGCCTCTGCTCCGAACTCGACCAGTGTATGGCTCGACCACGTTGGTCGTTCTACTTTAATGGTAGTATTGGTGTCTTCGGGCCTTACGTTTCCCCTGATGTCCCGCAGTACTTCCGCGTAGGATCAGCCATCTTGGGGCTTTACAAGCAGTGCCTGCTGCCGGGGTCTCCGTTGGGACTTCTGCCTCTGCTGTTTTGCATCAGGTCCTTCTTCTTATTGGGCGTCCGTGCGAACTTTACTTTCTGGCTTTTTTTGAAGAAGTTTTTGGCGGCTTTCTTTGTTCCTTTTGTAAGCACTGTCTGGAACCCGTGATCTGGTGCTCCACGCCCATCAAGTGCCTCCTTCTTCCTTCTTTCATCCCGATCTCCTTCGATTAGACTATATGCCATTCTTTTATTGACTTTTAATGGTGGAGCATGTTGCCTTTAGATTTCGCCCCAGCGCTTCTTTAGCCTTCTGTTCATCTTCGGCCCTTAACCAGCTCCTCCGATAGTACCCTATACAATCTAGGAGCTCCTCTAGCTCAAGGAGCCCCACCTTTGCTGCTTCGCTGATTTTTGGGGAGTCGCATGCGGATTGTATTCTTTTCAGAACATCTCCCGCTTTTCGGAGTAGCCTTTCTTCTTCGCATCGCTGGGCTGCAATTGCACCTTGCAACCATCTTTGGGAGAGGTTTTCGCGTTCCGTTTCTGAATGCAGTACTTCCGCCACATTTTCGACGTTGGTGGTGCAATCACGCGGTGTCTGGTCACTCGTTGCTTTTTGTGCCGTAATCTCCTCGTTGGCTTCTGGATTTTTCGTTGCAATGTCGGGATTTGCGACCCTTGCCCCGGTCGCTTCGGTAACGATCGCAGCAGTGACCATCGAGTTTTTGGTGCTCTTTATATTATCTTCTTCCACCGCTCGAACACCTGAAGCGTCCTGCAGAGTTTCCCGCTTTTCCTTAATAGGACGCTCTGGCGTTCGCATCATTTTTTTTTGCTGCACCCGAACGCCACAGGAATCTCAGTCTGAACCAGACAGTCTGCTATTCTCCGTTTTTCGTCTGCCTTCACTGTCATTGTGTTAGTCTTCGTTTTTGTCGTGGTTAGTACTGCATTCGATGTACTGAGAACATCGTCGCTGCAACCGCTGGTTGCGTCGTCGTTGTTATTATTTTTTGTTTCTTTTTTGGGATGTTTTTGGTCTTTTGATTTTGTTTGCTCCAGTTTTGTTGGGTCCCCCCTCGGAGTCACTATCTCTGTTCATGTGTGTTGTCGCCTTTTTGGTCCCATGGATATCTTTGCAGAGCAGGGAGGCCATGCGAGGGTTGGCACAAGCCCTTATGGGGACAAGTGCTCAGAGCCAGACCAGCGCTAATCGATTAGCGCTGCAGCAGCGACGATGTTAACAGTACATCGAATGCGGTACTAACCACGACAAAAAAGAAGACTAACACAATGACAGTGAAAGCAGACGAAAAACGGAGAATAGCAGACTGTCTCAACCGAACCTACACCACCAACCCAATGGTGCGAACTTCGAACGTACTCCGAGGCCTGCCAAGGTTTTATCGGGCTGGAGATGGTATGATAGTTGAATTGGAGCCGTTCACACACGAGTTTCACCTCGGTGTCACTGTTCAAAGCAACTAGGTCCAAACCATCACATCCGCCAGCCCAAAGCATCAATTCCAGTTCGTTGTCCAAAGCGTAGTCCAGATCCAATCAGAGTCGTTACCTGTCATCCCAGAAGGGAACCTCACGGCGCCCCCCATATCCTCGGGTCCGTGGGGGCGGCGCTCCAAAAAGAATGCTAGCCTCCAAGAGTGCTCTTGTCGACCGGCATTCCCCCTGCGGGAATTTCGCTTTAAAAAACCGTCCCTCTCCACCTCGTATCGCGACAAATGTTGTTTTACGCGGCAAATGTTGTCTGGTGTGATATTCGTTCGTGGTCGACGATCATGCGGCTCATTCTCGACGGTTTCACGACCATCCATGAATGCTTTGGCGCATTTAAATACAGCGGCCCTACTCAAGCACTCACTACCGAACTGATTTGCAAATGCAGAAAAATTGCCGGGTTTTTAAGACCTTCCCACACTGGAAAACGAATAACCATACGTTGCGCAACGGTGGACGGCACTTGACCTTCACTAATGGTCAAAGCACGCAGTGAAACATGCACTCCCGACGAAAATCATGCCACACTATTTATAAGGGATCCAGCTATCACATACCCAAGTCACGACCTTCAAAAGTTACATGCGCGCCATCTGCAGCGTTTGTCTTCCTCCCAGCGTTGTCCTCCCTCTGCCCTCGTATATATATAGGGTATTCCATTAAGGGCATAGCAAATATATATATATATATATATATATATATATATATATATATATATATATATATATATATATATATATATATATATATATATCTATATATATATATATATATATATATATATATATATATATATATATATATATATATATATATAGATATAGATATATACATATATATATATATATATATATATATATATATATATATATATATATATATATGTATATATATATATATAAATATATATATATATATATATATATATATATATATATATATATATATATATATATATATATAGCCCTAGCTGGCTGAATGGGTAGAACGCTGGACTCTCACCCGACACGTACCGAGTTCAAATCTCAGGGACGGCTTTTTCATCAATAAAAATGTCTGTCTACCCAGCTAGTGTAGATTGTCCATAGGAAGATGGTAATTCAGATGGACTTCCTCCCCCCTCCGCAAAAACCCCAACCCTGCTCCTTTCACCCACACCACACTCTTATTTCACCCCTACCCCGTGCCAGCCCGCAAAAGAGACAGCGTGGTAAGGTATCGTCTCACCCCCCAACATGATAGTACACAAAAGTCACCAGCCCTCATTCTCCGCAGGCCGAAGTGGGCCTGGGATAGGTAGCTCCCAGGGACCAACCATGAAGCCAGAGGGTGTCAAGAATCCGCGGAGGTTAAACCGCTACCAGAAACACCTAACTTCCATAAACATAGCAACCTGCAATTCCCGGACGCTATCAAATCTAGCAAGACTGATCGAGCTGGAGGAAGAAGCAGCAAAAATCAACTGGGATATCATCGGACTGAGTGAAACCAGAAGAAAGGAAGAAAATCTAGTAATACTTGATTCGGGCAACTTCTTATACCACCAAGGTACACAATCAGGCAGAACTAGAGGAGTAGGACTCCTAATAAACAATAAGTGGCGAAACAAAATAGTCAGTGTAACAAGCATCTCAGATCGAGCAGCCAGCCTGACACTCAGACTCTCATAGAGGTAGACCATCCAAATAATTCCAGTCTACGCACCTACAGCTAGCCACACCAACGAAGAAATTGAGGAATTCTACACCGACGTCAACCAAGCTTGGAACAATAACACAGCTACTTTAAGTACCTAATTTGTTACTTCAACTCCATAGTAGGGGAAAAGAAAGACCAAGAAGTGTTGGTGGGAAAATTTAGACTAGGACAAAGAAATGAAAGAGGTGAACGACTGGCACAGTCCACCCACCACCACGGTTTATTCATAACAAATACCTTCTTCAAGAAGAACAAAAACAGGAAATGGACGTGGTAAGCACCTAATGGGATAACAAGAAACGAAATTGATTTGATACTTACCAAACACCAAAAAACAGTCAAAGACGTCTCTGAAATTAACAGATTTATTACGGGAAGTGACCATCACCTGGTCAGAGCAAGAATAACCCTTGACTTGATGGCAGAAAGAAGCAAGCTGGACAGGAAGCCAATAAAACTCGGCTTTAACACTGCAAACATAAAGTGTAATATAGAGAGTTACCAAGCCCTAATAAGCAGAGAAATAAATGCGTAAAACTGGGACGCAAACCACCTAACTGAAGTCATTCTGAAAAGTGCCGAAGTAGTAAACGGACCTCGAGTAGATGATAGGCACCACAAACTGTCAAATGAGACTAAGGCGCTACTCAAAAAGCGCAGGGAAATGAAAGCATCCTCAAACATCAAAAGGATTGAATATTCAGAAACCTGCAAAACAATAAGGAAGATGATAACTGAAGATATCAAGAAGTATGACAAAAGACTGGTGGTAGATGCCATAACAAATAACAGAAGCCTCAAGAAGGCAAAAAGAGCACTCCCCATTGGCAAAGAACAGTTGGTAGCCCTAAATCATGACAACACCCAGCTCATAGATAAACAGGAAATAATTAAGGCAATCACTAACTTCTACCGGGACCTGTATAAGGCTCCATATAACTATACTTCCAACTTAATAGCAACAACCGCTTTCTCTGCAACCAACGATAAAGCCCCAAATATACTAGTGGAAGAGGTCGAGATGGCTATCAACTCCATGAAAAATGGTAAAGCGGCACTTAATGATGGTATCACGGCTAAACTGCTCAAGTACGCAGGCAGAGAAACCTGGAAACTACTGGCAGAAATTTACACTGATTGCATTAACACCAGATGCATACCTGATCAATGGAATAGTGCTAATATAATACTGATTCATAAGGAAGGCAGCAAAGAAGACTTCAGGAACTACAGACCGATAAGTCTACTATCGGTCTTCTACAAAGTATTCACAAAGATCATTAGCAACCGGATACAAACAGCCTTAGATGCCGAACAACCACGGGAGCAAGCTATTTTCAGAAGTGGATACAGCACTATAGATCATATCCATGCCCTACGGGAAGTCTTGAGTAGATATAAAGAGTATGAGCAGCCCCTAGCACTGGCCTTCATCGACTTTGAGAAAGCTTTTGATTCAATCTTTCCTGATGCAATAATCAATGCATTAAAAACACAAGGCATAGATAAACCATACGATAAAATTCTAGCTAACATCTACCGCAATGCCAGAGCAAAGGTCAAAGTACTAGAAGACACCCCAGAGTTTCCCACGCAAAAAGGCGTAAGGCAGAGAGACACCATATCGCCAAGGCCCTTCAACGCCACGTTAGAGAGTTTATTCCGAACCCTACATTGGGAAAATAAAGGATTGAACATCGATGGTGAACACCTCAATCACTTAAGGTTCGCAGATGACATAGTCCGTATAGTTAACAGCCAAGATGAATTTCAAGAACAGCTGAATGAACTCAACGCGGCTAGTGGAAAAGTAGGCTTGAAAATGAACTTAAGCAAAACGAAGATCATGTTCAATGACTACATGAACACTCAAGGGCATACAAAAGTGAACAACACAACACTAGAAATAATCGAAGAATATGTATACCTTTGACAGCTCATACACAAATCCAGCTCACTACTACCAGAAATCAATCGACGAATAAAGATGAGATGGAGTGCTTTCGGGGAGAACTCGATTATATTCAAGTCTAAAATGAAGATGAGCTTGAAAAAGAAAACCTTCGATCAATGTATCCTACCAGTCCTGCTATACGGTAGTGAAACATGGGCGCTAACAACAAGGATAACGAGGAAACTCCAGGTCGCCCAAAGAGCCATGGATAGATGTATACTGTGCATTACACAAAGGGATCGCAAGAGGCTATCGTGGATACGAGAAAGGACCAAAGTAACAGAAGTGATTCGAAGAGCGAAATCATTGAAATGGCGATGGGCCTGTCACTTGATCAGAATGACGGACGGCAGATGGAGCACAAGAATAACGCAGTGGTACCCAAGAGGAATCAAACGACCAAGAAGACGCCCAAACATTCGATGGGATTATGATATAAAGAAAATAGCCGGCACAGCGTGGATAAGAACAGCTGAAAACAGGAAGATATGAAAAGCAATGAAGAGTCAATATGTAAGGGAGGCTACACCATAACTTAGGATTACGGTTGAACAAGCTGAATATGATGATGATGATGATGATGAGGTATGAATATTTCTTTTATTTAAAATGAATTTTATTTAAGTGCATATTGTCCATTATTATCAATGAACTTTTGCCATTTTTCGGTAGAGCCATTATTCCATCTGTGTAGAACTTCTGTGTTTTATCGGCGAAAAACTTGGCCAATTGATTTTCACAGTCCCTTCTTAAAGTGAATTTCTTTTCATTAACGAAGTTTTGCAGAGACCGAAACGAATGTCTGATGACGCAAGGTCTGGACTATACGGTGGATGCATCAAAACTTCTCAGCGACGCCTTATCAATTTTTGTCGGGTCATCAAAGTTGTGTGTGGTCTGTCATTGTCATGTCGAAAGACAACGCTCTTTCTATTGACCAATTCTGTCCGATTTTTTTGAATTGCTTGTTGCAATCTGTTTAACTGCCAAATCGAGTGCTTGACTAGGTCCTAGTACCTCATGATAAACAATTCCCTTCAAATCCCACCATACACACAGCATAACCTTATTTAGTGTCAATCCTGGCTTTGAAGTAGTTTGTGATGATTCACCTTTTTTGACCATGATCTTTTTAAAACGATATTCTCGTATCTTACCCATTTTTCGTCGCCCATAATAATTTGCTTCAAAAATGGCTTGATTTTGTTGCGTTGTATTAGCATTTCGCAAATGGAAATTCGGTCGATCAAATTTTTTTGTGTTAATTCATGCGGCACCCAAACGTCGAGCTTCTTTGTATATCCAGCCTTACGCAAATGTGTAATGATTTTCTCTCTTCAACTCGAACGCGGAACCGACCTCTCATCGGTTCTAGACGTTAAGTCTGAGTAGTGCCAACGGATGGTACCAACAGGTCAACCAATCCGTGCACCGTAATCCATTCACGCGGTGACTGCTTGTCGGCCAGCTAGTTCGGAGAGGATTTCGGTCGCGGGTCTCCGAATGGATTACGCTCAACTACAATATTTCAGTCACCTGAAATTGCCCGTTTTCTAAACGCGTCAACATTCACTCATCCAGAACGAGAAACCTACATTACGTTAGTTCTGGATGGGATCTATCCACAGATCTCAAATCAAAAACGCTACAAAAATCCACAGGCGCGTTACCGATTCACCGACGCGGTACCGAAAAATATACTACTCGAACTTAAACCGAAGAAAACTACTCTAAAGAAATGGCGAAACAAGCAAAGGTACCGCGTACCGCGCGCGACGCGAAACCGACTTCAGCGGATTTGCAGAAACCCTACCCTCGCGACGGCATACTTACCCTACACTCTCTGTTCCCACTGAAAAAGAAGAGTCACTGAAAAGGAAAGTCGTGGTTAAATTAGCAATTCATTCTTAGTTTATTCAATTCTTACATATCATATATTCTTATATATCCTGGGCAATCTATGTTGAATAATGACAATGAGAGGGGACATAAGAGCTGAACAAAATCAAATTATGATATTTACCCTCATATCAAATATTATTTTTACTTAATTTAAAATATATTTATTATGGGTGTATAAGTGTATTTTGAAAAGAAAAACAAACAGAAAAATGAAAATATTGTATATATATGCGAAAAGCTAATATCAAAAGAACTGTCTTTTCTTTACTTATTTTATTGTACATGATATCCCAGTATATAATTCATTGATTTTTTTGTTCCATATTTTTTTATTTTTCTCATTAAATAAACCGTAAAAATTCAAAAAAAAAATAAGAAACATGGCAAACAATTTTCATTTAAAAGACGGCGATATTATGTAAATATAGTTCTTTTCTTTATGAGGAAGACAGCCGAATGCAAAAGAAGTGTGTTTTGATTAATGTCTGAACATGGAAACATTATACATAAGTCATTCGCGGTAATTAAAAAGATTTAAAAATATATCCTAATATTATCAGAAAAAAACACAAAGAACTTCCCCAAACATGTTGTGAATAAGGTTATACCGATATTATTTACAAAATAAAAAAAAAAACTATATGGATACGATTCCGGGATAAATAAGAGGTAAAATAGCTCGAGTAAATATAAGTGAATTAGAGATTGTGCAGTAAAGAATTGAAATCAGGGGCAGCAACTTGTGGAAATTGGTTTTCTGATTATCTTCATAACAGCTAACATCTAGCATCTAATATTATAGTTAGCACTTTTTATTCTCATTTCTTCGAAACTTTTTTCATATCATATCTTTTGTTTAGCGACTAAGTTCAACGAGATATTGCAATCAACTAATCAAATTAAGCTATGTACTAGCAACGTAAGTTAAAAAGTGGAAAATAATGCAGAAACATCAGCTTCCTAGTTTAAGCTATACACAGGAATTTATCTTCAAAGATGAACCCAAAAATCTAATAACTTAAGGAGAGAGTATCAGTTGCAGATTTGCGATTTGAATTTTGTTCTTTCTTTCGAGTAAGCTAACATGGGTTTATGTGTGTGTAAAACATATGATAAATTGTTTTGATTTAACAGATACGATATGGAAAACGAATGAACAAAGCAAAAATGGTTTTGAACTGTTGAATACTCCGTTGGGCTTGGAAAGTCATTTTATTAGCTGTTTTATATCTATCGGCAATCAATTCATGAATATAAATCTCCCAACATTTGCGATTCGATATAAAATCTCTCGACTTTCACTAGACTAAAATGCGTTACTGAAGCTCAGTATTTAAAATATATTTTTTTCGAAGAAACCGTGAAAAGCTAGGACTCAAAATACGGACGAAACAAATGATTTAAATCAGTAACATGAAAATCACTCAAAGGAAACAGAGTTAAAACAAATAATATTTTTGTAGTAGTGAGTTGAATACTATTTACGCCCTGAGCGTGAGACCTCCTGGAGCGCAGAGCTTCTGGACTATCTAACAAACGCCTCTTCTATCGGACTAAGAACCAAGCTTGGAACCATTTGACACATTACGTTGGGCTAGGCCTCGTTGAACAAATAAATCAATGGCATTGTTTAATATTATCGTATTCTGTGTTCATATCTTTCAGTGATACCTTGGTCCTGAATATAAGCTAAACTTTCTGAGACTGACACACCAATGTCTTGATTCGATTGAAAACAAAATAGTTTCGAATGTCCTACATATGACAATAAATACAAAGTTAATTTGAATCCGAAGTAAATTATACGAAAATAACGTTCAAAGTTGGGATACATTAAAGAAAATTATGGTGTCATATAAATATTGAAATTGCGAAAGAAAAGTATCGTATGGGTTGTTGAACACTATAAAGACTACTTTTGTGTCTATTACTTTTTCTCAGAAAACTTAAATTGTGCGGAAAACCGGGATTTATCAATAGTGAAATGTATCTGTCTATAATATGATTTTTGATATTTTACTTCTTATAATTATTCCAAGAAAGCTCATTCAATTATCGCATATCAGTTGTCATTTGAAATCATTGATTAAAGTTTTAAAAGATTTCATTGGATTTAAAGAATAATGTTTAGTTGACATTCATGTTATACCATCTTTTGACATGCCCCCGTTTTTCATCTAATAATACATGTTTAAAAATTATAACAAGAAAATCGAACAGTTTTAGTCCGGTTAATACATTTTTGTCTTTTATAATTTGTTAGTAATTTCTTTTGGTTTTTTTTCATAAATTCCTAATCATTGTAAAATTCATGGAATCTGTGGCATGTTTGACGACAAAGGCACGCACCTGTCTCTAGGATCCAACCACGTTGTATCCTTGTTATTGTGGTTAATGTAGTAGACTTTGCCGTCGTAATCGCGGGCAATAACCCAACCGGCTGGCAATGGAAAGTCACCAGTTTGATGATGTTGTCCTTTTGGGCATTTTTCTAGGCACTCGGTTCGTCGCCGTGTTTGCTTGCTTGCTTGTGTCCCTTGCACGATGTCAGCGATGGAAGTAATCCGAAAATAGTTTGATGGCAATGGCTGCTGGTGCTGGAGTTGCGTTGGGCTAACATAAAGTTACACAATCCACTCGAGATTTTCCCTGATTCGCTTTTCCTTGCGACTACAGGCACTGTTTTCCACGTTCCACCACGCTCACCCTTTTCTTTGGTCTTCCAAGTCTCTCCAGTCAAGTCCTCAATCGCGCGATCCTACAATTATTTATGCATTTTCTACGCCGCGTTCCCAATTCTCTGTTTCATCAAATTGATTTTGAATTTTTATTTCTCAGATGGAATTTTTATTTTCAAATTTATTTAGCGCGCGGCAGCAACGAGGAGAGAGCGGCGGCCGTATTTCGAATTGGACGACGGCGGCGGCGGCTGTAGGGCACATGATTGTGAGTCAATTCTAACTTTCTTTTTAGTTATTAACTAAACTAACCTCTTTCCTAATGTTCTGCTCCGGTGAATGTCACTGCCTCACGAATAACGTTTTCCAAAAACTCTTTACGCACACCACGCGTTTCTTCATAGATTAAACCGGGAATACGTTTCACTCCACCACGTCGCGCCAAACGACGTATAGCTGGTTTTGTAATACCTTCGATATTCTCACGAAGAACTTTACGATGACGTTTCGCGCCTCCATGTGGCTGTCAAAATTTCCGGTTGTCACCTCGGACAAAACATATGTGCGTGGAATGGCACTTCATATGGCGGAAATGTGCTTCTCCAGATGTCGCCAGTGGCATAGTTTTCTCGATGGCCACGGTGGAGGGGCATTTCCAGATGGCTATGTCTCGAAATGTGCCGGGGTTGGATTAATTCTATATTCCGAATATTTATATCCACGGATCTAAATATTTGGACAGAAAAAAAAAAAATATTTTCTGCACAACGATATCCGCACAACAGATGAAGTCCGCTGGCACTTCGAGGACATATCCATCTGGCAGGTTACAAGGGTTCGGGATCGGAATCACTTCGATTCCTGGGCGTAGTCGTCACATTACACATTCCCCCCCCCAAAATCGAAGTAATTACGATCCCGTCTCCTTTGTAAAAGGTCTTGGTTAGGGACGTGGCGGGTCGAAGATCCGTTTCGAAGGATAGGCTACAACCCTGTTCGTGAAGACTCGACAGTGACTATATAGTAGGAAGTCAGGTGTTATTCGGAGGCCTTCGTCTAGGCAGAGATTTGGGATAAGCCAAGGTTTCTCGTGGGAATTAGTTGCACTTCATCGTCTAAGGTCTTTTGCGTGGTAAATTCCCAGGGTCTTACCAGTCATGTCCGCGATGAGGTACCGGGTGGGGCTTATGACTTGCATGACTCGACACTTCACGAATTTCTTGTCTAGTTTGGCATTGTAATGGCGGGTGGCATCGCTCTGTCGGAAGTTTCGACGATATATTTCGTCGCCGGCCTTAAAGCCAGAAGGATGAGATCGCAAGTTGTACCGCTCCTCTCCCATCCGTCTACTTTCTTCAATCTTCTCCCGCAGTTGATCTCGCAGAAGTTGGAGCTTTTCGTGCGGTTCTAGAACCACGATTGGGTCCTCTAGCGATTTCAGCTGCCGCAATAGCCGGTAAGCGCTCCCATGACCGATCATGTACTGGCCGAACACTGCAAAATACGGCGAAATGCCGGTCGTGGCGTGGTACGACGAGCGCAGCGCACTAGTGATGGCGGACAATTTGCGATCCCAGTCCCTCTGATTCGGGTGGACATAGGCGCGAATGGCCGCTATGAGCGTACGATTCAGTCGTTCGGATGCGTTGGCTTGTGGTGAATAGACGGCAGTTCGTTGGTGGATGATGCCGTATTTGGACATTAGGTCTCGGAACTTGCTGGAGGTGAACTGGACCCCATTGTCGGAGACAAGTTTCTCCGGAACTCCAAACATGTGAAAGACTCGGTTCTCCAAAAAGCTGGTTATTGGTCCAGTGTGCATGTTACGTAGTGGCTCTATGATAGGGAATTTGGAGAGCTGGTCCAGGACCACGACAGCTCCCGTGTGACCAGAAGCAGATCGAGGGTAAGGACCGATAAGATCAATGTACAAGCGCTGGAACACGCGTTCGGGGACCTCAACCTTACCCATGGGTGGCCGAAGAATGGTGTTGGGCGCTTTAGTGCACTTGCATAGCTCACAAGAGGCTACGTACGCTTTTATCTGTTGTGCCATCTTAGGCCAAAAGAAACAGGTTTTCAACCGCCTAAGTGTACGACCGTATCCGCCGTGCGCACTTGATGGGTGGTCATGAGCCCGTCTGATAAGATCAGTGGTTAATTCTTCGGGCACCCACAACTTCCACTGTTCTTCTTCTTGTATGGGGTCTCCGGATGCGTGTCCCATCCGTTTGTAAATGAATCCATCCGTCAACCGCAGTTCAGGAAGCTGGGACAGTTGATTCTGGATAGTGTGAATCAGTTGGGTGTAGCTGGCTGACTTGAAGGCAGGATGGTCCAAATCGATCAATTGGGGGCTGTCGTCCTCTTGGACCAACTCGGCTCCTTCAGGGGCGAACATTCTGGATAGGGTGTCGGGGACTACATGCTGGCTTCCTTTTCGGTGGCGAATTGTGAAGTCAAATGCCTGTAGTTTCAGTGCCCACCTGGCCAATCTACCGTTGAGATCAGTCTGGCTCATTAGCCATTTCAGAGAAGCGTGATCCGTAACGATTTCAAAGGTGTGTCCCTCCACATAGGCTCGGAAGCGTTTCACTGCCAACACCGCGGCTAAACATTCTTGCTCGGAGACCGTGTAATTTCGCTGGGCTGGGTTCAGCTTGTGAGACATGAAGGCTATAGGTCTCTCCTCGCCGTCTTGTGCAACCTGGACTAAGACTGCTCCCACCCCATGTTGACTCGCGTCACAATGGATTGAGAACGGTTTGTCAAAGTCCGGGCTGTGCAGTACGGGGGCCGTAGTCAGACTCTTCTTTAGCTCTTCAAAGGCTCGCAAGCTGGGCTCTTCCCAGACGAATTTACGTCCCTTACGCAGCATGTCGGTCAAAGGAGTGGTAATGGTGGCATAGTCACGTACAAAACGCTGGTACCATCCGCATAACCCTAAGAATCGGCGTAACTGTTTGGTGGTCTTGGGTAGTGGAAAAACATCAATCGCTTGAGTCTTTTCCGGATCGGTCTTGATATGCCCATGCCCAATGATGTGACCTAAATACTTCACCTCCGTCATCACGAACTGGCTCTTCCTTATGTTGATGGTTAATCTTGCCCTCCGGATGTGTAGAGCCACCTCCTGAAGCAGGTCGATGTGTTCGTCAAAGGTCTCGGTTATAAGCAACAGATCGTCCAAGTAAACGAAAACTTGGTGCCGCAAATGAGGTGGTATCACCTTGTCCATAAGGCGCGTCATTGTTTGGGGGGCATTACACAATCCGAATGGCATGGTCACGAATTGATATAAGGGCCGGCCTGGGACTGTGAAGGCTGTTTTCTCCTTTGAACCGGGGTCTAAAGGAATTTGCCAGAAGGCGTCCTTGAGGTCTAAGCTCGTGATGAAATGGGCTTTAGGCAATCGACTCAAAATGCCTTCGATCAACGGTAGAGGATATGCGTCCTTGACTGTGACGGCGTTCAAGCGTCTGGCATCTAAGCATAACCGGACCTTGTTCGGCTTGACCACTAAGGTGACTGGGGAAGCCCACGCGCTCTGTGATTCTTCGATTACGCCTAATGCTAGCATTCGATCCACTTCGGCATATAACGATTTTTCCTTCGCCGGAGATATGGCGAAATGTCTCTGTTTTATGGGTTTAGCATCCCCCACATCTATAGTGTGGAACACCAGGGCAGTCCGCCCGAGACCTTCCTTCTCGTGCGAGGGAAAAGCCGATATAGCCGAGTCGAGACGCAGTTGCTGAGTTACATCCAGTGTATGCCGTAATAAGTTAGTGGGTTGAGATTGGTCAGGAACGGTGGTGACGGACTCCAGGGTCGAACCGGAAAATAGTGCCGGGGCCAAGTTAAATTTTCGAACGAAATCCACTCCTAAATAAAGATTCTGGGTTAACTGAGGTATGATGAAAAATTCCATAGGTTTAGTTACCCCTTTAAAGGTGACATCCGTCATAATTTTTCCCACTACAGAGTGACGAGTTCCGTCCGCCGTGCTTAACCAGGAGGTGAAATGACGGATTTGGTCCGCGTGCTTTGCCAGTACCTCCCCTGCAAACTCGGCAGAGATGCAATTCACACTGGCTCCCGTATCGACTAAGCCTGATACTCGTTTTTGCAGGAGGTGTACTGACGCATATGGCCGGACATCCTCCCTCAATAATTCGTCTAAGTATATGTCCTTCAACACTTTTCTCGACTGCCTGACTTTTCTCCAGAAGCTCCGCATCCGACGCGTGGCTCGCTTGCTTCGCGGTGGGACATTTGTGGCCAATTCCTCATGGAAGATGCGCTGTCGAGTAGCCAAATAATTCCGCAACCTGACATGAAAAGGTTTTACATGCCAAGGAACCTTCGTCTCGCTATCATTTCCCTGCGCATTGGCCTCGGCGAAGGACGGCGTCGGTTGTGGAACTTCAGGAGAACTGTGTTTAGCGGTGCGAGTCAGCAGAGTTGGAGTCATGTTGGGAGCTGGGTCATAGCTGGTGATGGGGTCTGGATTGGTTCGTCCGGGGTCTAGGAGTGCCGACGGGTGGTCGCGGCACTCGGTGGCAAGTTTTTTCGCCCTTTGCAATTTGCACAGTCAGGTGCGTATGTGTCGGCCTTCCCGCAGCGGTAGCAGAAAAGCGTCGGCTCCGCTGGACATGCATAGAACCGATGTCCCGGTTGTCGGCAGTTCCAACAGACCGTCGGGCTTGTAAGTGCTTCAAGGGAGGGTCGATCAATCAATGCTGGGTCCTCAAGCTCCGGTGGTGCTCCGCTCCTCGGTACTGGTACTGGATCAGCAAGCAGGTGGTCCGCTGCCATCAACTCCGCGGTGTGATGATTTCGGGGATTTGGTCCCGTTATGCGAGGTTGTGGGCGGAAGGTACCTCGTCGCTCATCCAAGTGTTCTTGTCTACGCGCATGGAGGCGCAATCCCTGTATGGTGTTGATGGGAAAATGTAGCAGGCTGTTCTGGAGATCCCAGCGCATGTTCTCTCTGATAATTTCTACTAATTCGTCCTCGGGCATGGTATTTCGCAGGCGAGTGCTCAATCTCACTATACTGGTGTAGTACTGGTCGAACGGTTCGTGAGCGCCTTGTTTCCGTTTCTTTATTTGCTCTCTTAGCTCTCTCTCAGTGAAGCCATCCTCAAATCGATTGCGGAAGGCTGCACTGAAAGAGTGCCAAGTGGGACGTGGCGTTGACTCTTTAAAGCTCCAGTACCAGTCGGCAGCGTCGCCGCTGAACAAAAGATGTGCATGCCGGAGGAAGGCCGAGGAATCCCCTCCCAGGGTGCTGGATACCAACGCCTGAATCCGGAAAAGGAACCGGTCCGCCGATATCATATCGTTGAACCCTGTAAAGTTCAGGCGCCAACTCTCCATGATACGAGGCGTCGGGTCTCGAAAAGGTGCCAATGCGTTCCCGGGGGGAATCACATCCTCGATTGACCTGTGGTACTGAACTGCCTCGGGGGCTGGAGGTACCAACGGAGGTCCGGTACTGTGTCGCGGTCTGTATTCGGGAGCTCTGGGATCCATTCCCGAGTTCCTTGGGGGTGGGACCCATTGCTCGGATTGTCGGGAGGGGGGCATCGCCACACTGGGATTTGGCTCCCAGCCAAGCGGAGTTCTCACGCGGCTGGGGGGTTGGCTCAACGGGAGATTCTGGATCTTTCCCTCCAGGTTGCCAATCCTCTCCGACATATCCCTCATCAACGCCACGAGGGTGTCAATGGAGTGGCCGGAAGGCATGGTTGTCACCTCGGACACGACACTTGCAGCCGGAACTTCACCGCCTACTGCTCCTTGCAGGTCTAAGAGTGGTTGTGACGATTCGGCTTCTGGAGCTCCTTTCGCCACTGCTCCACGCGTTGGTAGGGGCGTTCCGAGGGGGGCGTCTAGGGCAGACCGATCTATGGGTCGCCGGCATAAGGGACACAGCTCTGACGTGAGGAGGAGCTGTTGTACACAGGCACGATGGAATAAATGTCCACAATCCAATCGCACGCTGTGTACGCCCTCCACTACGTCTTCGAAGCAGATCCCGCAGTTAGCTGGTTGGACCGTTTTGGATCTGGTCCAACGCTTGTCTGGGGTCCGCTTCGTTGCCATCTTTGATTTTTGCTGGTTTTGGGTGGGTGCTATGTCTTAGTGACGAAAAAAAAGAAAAAATGTAATTATATAATATGACTAAAGGCTTAAAAATACTTTAGTGGCCGATAGTGGCGAGCTATTTACGTAAAAATGAAAAAAAAATTTAATTAGTATATACTTTCCTTTCCAGTGGTCGACTCCTTCAACGGGAAAAGAGAGTGCGTGGTAATCTGCCGAAGAAAGGGTGCTTTTGGTCGATTTACGAAATTTAACCCCATACCCTCATACATTACAAAAAAAACCGTCTCTAAACTACGTTAAAGTGACTCGACGAGACAAGTGGTAGAGCTACCGTAACGACTTTGTACGCGGTCAAAATTCCCGACGCGTGGAAGCATTCCGGGCTTCGCAACTCCAGCATACGCCATCGAACGTTGAACCGATACCACTCGTCTAACACGCATAAGAAATAGTTAGAATCCTTCCGCGACATAAAGGCAAGGTAGCCTTCTATTTTCTTGAGAGTCCATGCTGATAGGTAAACCCATCAGACTGGCAGTTCCATCAAGAAAATATAAGGTCCTTACAGGGGTTAACCTGGGACAACACATCGGAAGGATTCTGTCGCGAGAAAAAAAAAATCAAACAAAAGGAGAGCGGAAGCTACAACTCACGTGAAGCGACCTCTAATGTGTATCACACAATTCCACTGCTCCTGATAGTGGGACTCGAGTACCAAAGTACCTTACATCCTCCGTAAAGGACCAACTCGTCAGAAGACGCGAAGTTCTTTCCCCCTTAGGATGTTTTTGGGCCCCACGTTGGGCGCCATTTGTAATGATTTTCTCTCTTCAACTCGAACGCGGAACCGACCTCTCATCGGTTCTAGACGTTAAGTCTGAGTAGTGCCAACGGATGGTACCAACAGGTCAACCAATCCGTGCACCGTAATCCATTCACGCGGTGACTGCTTGTCGGCCAGCTAGTTCGGAGAGGATTTCGGTCGCGGGTCTCCGAATGGATTACGCTCAACTACAATATTTCAGTCACCTGAAATTGCCCGTTTTCTAAACGCGTCAACATTCACTCATCCAGAACGAGAAACCTACATTACGTTAGTTCTGGATGGGATCTATCCACAGATCTCAAATCAAAAACGCTACAAAAATCCACAGGCGCGTTACCGATTCACCGACGCGGTACCGAAAAATATACTACTCGAACTTAAACCGAAGAAAACTACTCTAAAGAAATGGCGAAACAAGCAAAGGTACCGCGTACCGCGCGCGACGCGAAACCGACTTCAGCGGATTTGCAGAAACCCTACCCTCGCGACGGCATACTTACCCTACACTCTCTGTTCCCACTGAAAAAGAAGAGTCACTGAAAAGGAAAGTCGTGGTTAAATTAGCAATTCATTCTTAGTTTATTCAATTCTTACATATCATATATTCTTATATATCCTGGGCAATCTATGTTGAATAATGACAATGAGAGGGGACATAAGAGCTGAACAAAATCAAATTATGATATTTACCCTCATATCAAATATTATTTTTACTTAATTTAAAATATATTTATTATGGGTGTATAAGTGTATTTTGAAAAGAAAAACAAACAGAAAAATGAAAATATTGTATATATATGCGAAAAGCTAATATCAAAAGAACTGTCTTTTCTTTACTTATTTTATTGTACATGATATCCCAGTATATAATTCATTGATTTTTTTGTTCCATATTTTTTTATTTTTCTCATTAAATAAACCGTAAAAATTCAAAAAAAAATAAGAAACATGGCAAACAATTTTCATTTAAAAGACGGCGATATTATGTAAATATAGTTCTTTTCTTTATGAGGAAGACAGCCGAATGCAAAAGAAGTGTGTTTTGATTAATGTCTGAACATGGAAACATTATACATAAGTCATTCGCGGTAATTAAAAAGATTTAAAAATATATCCTAATATTATCAGAAAAAAACACAAAGAACTTCCCCAAACATGTTGTGAATAAGGTTATACCGATATTATTTACAAAATAAAAAAAAAAACTATATGGATACGATTCCGGGATAAATAAGAGGTAAAATAGCTCGAGTAAATATAAGTGAATTAGAGATTGTGCAGTAAAGAATTGAAATCAGGGGCAGCAACTTGTGGAAATTGGTTTTCTGATTATCTTCATAACAGCTAACATCTAGCATCTAATATTATAGTTAGCACTTTTTATTCTCATTTCTTCGAAACTTTTTTCATATCATATCTTTTGTTTAGCGACTAAGTTCAACGAGATATTGCAATCAACTAATCAAATTAAGCTATGTACTAGCAACGTAAGTTAAAAAGTGGAAAATAATGCAGAAACATCAGCTTCCTAGTTTAAGCTATACACAGGAATTTATCTTCAAAGATGAACCCAAAAATCTAATAACTTAAGGAGAGAGTATCAGTTGCAGATTTGCGATTTGAATTTTGTTCTTTCTTTCGAGTAAGCTAACATGGGTTTATGTGTGTGTAAAACATATGATAAATTGTTTTGATTTAACAGATACGATATGGAAAACGAATGAACAAAGCAAAAATGGTTTTGAACTGTTGAATACTCCGTTGGGCTTGGAAAGTCATTTTATTAGCTGTTTTATATCTATCGGCAATCAATTCATGAATATAAATCTCCCAACATTTGCGA
Organism: Odontomyia ornata; assembly: GCA_963969285.1. Taxonomy (NCBI): domain Eukaryota; kingdom Metazoa; phylum Arthropoda; class Insecta; order Diptera; family Stratiomyidae; genus Odontomyia; species Odontomyia ornata. The sequence continues at coordinate 182,595,494 of OZ017742.1, read as the reverse complement.
TTCGATATAAAATCTCTCGACTTTCACTAGACTAAAATGCGTTACTGAAGCTCAGTATTTAAAATATATTTTTTTCGAAGAAACCGTGAAAAGCTAGGACTCAAAATACGGACGAAACAAATGATTTAAATCAGTAACATGAAAATCACTCAAAGGAAACAGAGTTAAAACAAATAATATTTTTGTAGTAGTGAGTTGAATACTATTTACGCCCTGAGCGTGAGACCTCCTGGAGCGCAGAGCTTCTGGACTATCTAACAAACGCCTCTTCTATCGGACTAAGAACCAAGCTTGGAACCATTTGACACATTACGTTGGGCTAGGCCTCGTTGAACAAATAAATCAATGGCATTGTTTAATATTATCGTATTCTGTGTTCATATCTTTCAGTGATACCTTGGTCCTGAATATAAGCTAAACTTTCTGAGACTGACACACCAATGTCTTGATTCGATTGAAAACAAAATAGTTTCGAATGTCCTACATATGACAATAAATACAAAGTTAATTTGAATCCGAAGTAAATTATACGAAAATAACGTTCAAAGTTGGGATACATTAAAGAAAATTATGGTGTCATATAAATATTGAAATTGCGAAAGAAAAGTATCGTATGGGTTGTTGAACACTATAAAGACTACTTTTGTGTCTATTACTTTTTCTCAGAAAACTTAAATTGTGCGGAAAACCGGGATTTATCAATAGTGAAATGTATCTGTCTATAATATGATTTTTGATATTTTACTTCTTATAATTATTCCAAGAAAGCTCATTCAATTATCGCATATCAGTTGTCATTTGAAATCATTGATTAAAGTTTTAAAAGATTTCATTGGATTTAAAGAATAATGTTTAGTTGACATTCATGTTATACCATCTTTTGACATGCCCCCGTTTTTCATCTAATAATACATGTTTAAAAATTATAACAAGAAAATCGAACAGTTTTAGTCCGGTTAATACATTTTTGTCTTTTATAATTTGTTAGTAATTTCTTTTGGTTTTTTTTCATAAATTCCTAATCATTGTAAAATTCATGGAATCTGTGGCATGTTTGACGACAAAGGCACGCACCTGTCTCTAGGATCCAACCACGTTGTATCCTTGTTATTGTGGTTAATGTAGTAGACTTTGCCGTCGTAATCGCGGGCAATAACCCAACCGGCTGGCAATGGAAAGTCACCAGTTTGATGATGTTGTCCTTTTGGGCATTTTTCTAGGCACTCGGTTCGTCGCCGTGTTTGCTTGCTTGCTTGTGTCCCTTGCACGATGTCAGCGATGGAAGTAATCCGAAAATAGTTTGATGGCAATGGCTGCTGGTGCTGGAGTTGCGTTGGGCTAACATAAAGTTACACAATCCACTCGAGATTTTCCCTGATTCGCTTTTCCTTGCGACTACAGGCACTGTTTTCCACGTTCCACCACGCTCACCCTTTTCTTTGGTCTTCCAAGTCTCTCCAGTCAAGTCCTCAATCGCGCGATCCTACAATTATTTATGCATTTTCTACGCCGCGTTCCCAATTCTCTGTTTCATCAAATTGATTTTGAATTTTTATTTCTCAGATGGAATTTTTATTTTCAAATTTATTTAGCGCGCGGCAGCAACGAGGAGAGAGCGGCGGCCGTATTTCGAATTGGACGACGGCGGCGGCGGCTGTAGGGCACATGATTGTGAGTCAATTCTAACTTTCTTTTTAGTTATTAACTAAACTAACCTCTTTCCTAATGTTCTGCTCCGGTGAATGTCACTGCCTCACGAATAACGTTTTCCAAAAACTCTTTACGCACACCACGCGTTTCTTCATAGATTAAACCGGGAATACGTTTCACTCCACCACGTCGCGCCAAACGACGTATAGCTGGTTTTGTAATACCTTCGATATTCTCACGAAGAACTTTACGATGACGTTTCGCGCCTCCATGTGGCTGTCAAAATTTCCGGTTGTCACCTCGGACAAAACATATGTGCGTGGAATGGCACTTCATATGGCGGAAATGTGCTTCTCCAGATGTCGCCAGTGGCATAGTTTTCTCGATGGCCACGGTGGAGGGGCATTTCCAGATGGCTATGTCTCGAAATGTGCCGGGGTTGGATTAATTCTATATTCCGAATATTTATATCCACGGATCTAAATATTTGGACAGAAAAAAAAAAAAATATTTTCTGCACAACGATATCCGCACAACAGATGAAGTCCGCTGGCACTTCGAGGACATATCCATCTGGCAGGTTACAAGGGTTCGGGATCGGAATCACTTCGATTCCTGGGCGTAGTCGTCACAAATGGTTTAAACTGTTTACTGATGGATATTCAGTTCCTTAGCAATGTCCTGACTGCTTATATGTCGGCCGCCTTCAATTATCTGTAAAATTTCATCGGCTTTTTCAGTGATTGGTCAACCTGAGCGAGGTGCATCTTTGACATAAAAATTTCCAGAACGAAAGCTAGTGAACCATCTCTTGTCTGTGGCTTTTAATAAAGTAAGTTTACCGTAAACACCACAAATTTTTTCACGAGCCTGCGATGCATTCTGACCTTGATCAGCGCTTTGACGTAAAACTATCGTCAGTGTATATCTCTATAGCGCGCACGATCCGAAGAACAGAATGGAGCAAACGCATTATTGGAAGTAGTGAGCAATCAGCCAACAAATGGTCCTCTAACGCCAAGATTAATTCCAACTTTGGAGCAATCAGCCATTTTTACACCACAGGGAGCAGACACAACTATGGCGGCTATTCAACAAATCAAACTACCGCCAAACAAGAATTCTAAACTATGGTTTTATCACGTGGATGCACAGTTCAATTCGTATTGTATCACGGATGATAGCAGCAAATACTTTACTACAATCGCTGCATTAAATTTCGAGACCGTGCAAGAGCTGACTAACATTATTCGATTCCCACCAAAGGCGAATAAATGTATGCATCTAAAACTGGCAAGTATTAAAAGATTCAGCCCTTCGAAGGAAGATAAAATTCCGATTTTTTCTCGGCGGAATTGATGAGGAGGACAAAGGCCTATCACAACTCCTGAGTGAAATGCACTTCCATCTGAGGGCCTGCCCGAAGATTTTGTGAAATCAATATGGCTAGGACGTTTACCAGTAAATATAAACGCTATACTCTCAGCCAGCATTCATGTCCCAACGGCGAATTGGCAAACATTGTCAACAACTTTGGATCAAAACGGGTAATGGCATCTTCCTATTGTTCAAAAAATCTAGATATGTCGTTACAAGCACGATTATCTACCATTGAAGGTCAATTCGAGAAACATGAAAAATAGAGTTGAGAGCCTACAGTAAAAAAAAATGTAAAGAAAATTTTGCCACGAAATCACAAAAATTATCTTTTTAACATAGAAAATTCGGTAACCAGGCAAAACGTTATTCTCCGCCGTGTAAGTTCAAATAATCAATTCAATCAGAAAACTAAGTATTCTGCCATTTGGAATCGCACATCTGGACGGCAATCACTTGTACAACAAAAGGAGATTCAAATCCCGCCTTCATATACAGGATAATTTTACAGGAATAACATTTTTAATAGCCGCCGGATCAGTTTTATTGGTTATTCCTGCATCGCAAATTTTCCCAACCTCCAAAAGAAAAGAACTCACGCTACATGCAGCTCTCTAAGATAAACTTACATGTTCGTTCATGATTGCAAATGTTGACATCGCAATAATCATCGCAGATTTCATAAGCCATCACGACTGATTGAATGACTTAAAAACAAAAAGATTAGTAATTCACATAACCATCGTAGTATTTTTGGAGAAGTTATTGAAACTTTTTTCTGCTATTTATCGACCCTCAACATCAATAACAGACTAAGTGATATCGTAGAGGGTTTCATGAAAGCCATATCCTCAGTCAAAAAACAATTAACCCCAAGTAAGTGAAAGACCACGACGATTATCAGGAGAAAACTGCTTGAAGCAAAAGCAAAGATAGATCGATTGATAAAACAATGCATTTTTCGTCCTTTTTCGAGTTGCTGGGGGTCACCATTGCACTGGGTAAAAAAAAACGGCAAATGGTGACCCTGCGATGACCACCGGAAATTGAATGCTCACACGGTTCCGAATCAATACATCATTGCAAATATTTATGATGGAGCAGAACGAATGCATGAAGACAATCTTTTCTACGTTGGACTTAGAATAGGCTTACCATCAGATTCCCTATAACGCATCTGATGTTCCAAAAACTGCTGTGTGTACACCCTTTCAGCTTTATGCATACTTGTACATGCCTTTTGGGCTATGAAATGCTACGCAAAGTTTCCAGTGCCACATGGATAATACGAGATGTGTTCAAAAAGTATCGCGAATTTTGAATTTTCGCGGGTTACGTATGTATATTCGAATTTCGATTTTTTTGTGGCGTTATGTTAGTACTCATGTCTGTCACTTATGCCGACAAGCTCGGCCATTTTGAATGTTCACTTAATTGGTGATAGCTGCTTTACTTGCACGTGTTTTCAATCGTCTACGATTTTTACTTATTCAAAAAAATGGATCAAAGAACGTGTATCAAATTTTGTGTGAAAAACGAAATTAAGTGCGCGGATGCATTCCGAATGTTGACTGTGGCATACGGAGAAGCTACCTTGGACCGAAGCAACGTTTATTGGTGGTACAAAATGTTTTTAGAAGGCCGAGAAGATGTGAACGACGAAGAGCGTGCCGGACGCCCGAGCACTTCAACAACAGACGAAAAAATTAATGAAGTGGAGAAAATGGTATTGGCCAATCGTCGAATCACCGTTAGAGAAGTTGCTGAGGACCTAAACATATCGATTGGCTCATGCCATTCGATTTTTATCAACGATTTGGGCATGAGACGGGTCGCCGCGAAATTCGTACCAAAATTGCCCAATTGCGACCAAAAACAGCAACGCATGAACATTGCTAATGAGATGTTAAACTCTGTCCGCGACGAACCAAATTTGCTCCAGAGGGTCATAACTGGTGACGAATCGTGGGTTTTTGGTTATGACGTGGAAACCAAAGCTCAATCATCTCAATGGAAGCTGCCGCATGAACCAAGACCGAAAAAAGCGCGCCAAGTTCGGTCGAATGTGAAAGTTTTGCTGACAGTTTTCTTCGATTGCAGTGGCGTGGTGCATCATGAGTTCTTGCCACAGGGAAGAACGGTCAATAAGGAATATTACCTGCAAGTTGTGCGCAATCCGCCAGAAACGCCCGAATTTGTGGGAGAACAAAAATTGGCTTTTGCACCACGATAACGCCCCTGCTCACACATCGTTGCTTGTGCGCGACTTTTTGGCCAAAAACAACACACTAATGATGCCCCAGATCTGGCCCCCTGTGACTTTTTCTTGTTTCCTAAACTGAAGAGGCCCATGAAAGGACGACGTTATGCTACGCTTGACGAGATAAAGACGGCATCGAAGGAGGAGCTGAACAAGATTAAAAAAAATGATTTTTTGAAGCGCTTCGAAGATTGGAAAAACCGTTGGCACAAGTGTATAATATTTCATGGGGATTACTTTGAAGGGGACGAAATAGATATTCATGAATAAATAAATAATTTTTGAAAAAAAAACAAAATTCGCGATATTTTTTGAACACACCTCGTATATTACAGGGACTCGTGTGTTGTTGATCAACAAGACTATAAGAGATAATCTATCGGCTAAATTGTAAGCGACAAAAAATTCATATTTCGTCGCGAAAACAGCAAATTGTGAAGCATTTATAAAATAAAGAGTTTTGTGAGAACATGCAATAATAGAAGCCACCATTGGCCGACAGAAGTATCATTTCATAGGCTAGTATTAACATAAAACATGGAAAATAGAAGACAATATTTAGAAGTGTTTTTGCAATTACTGCCTCTGATTCCAGTATGTTCGTGTTTACATTTCCGGGGCAACCATTTTAGTCGATTAGTTCTCGTGCAGTATCACTTCAATTTACGGAGCAATTTTCACTGACATATTGTTTGAATGATTAAATTGATAAAATCTATTTTCATTCTTTTCTTAACAGAATTTTAAATGATGTGTACACATATGAAGTAGAAACAAGTTGGGTAGACAGACCTACGCTCATGTCAGAAGGGTTTTGTACTCAACTTACAAAATGCAATCACCAGCAACGAATAATATCAAGAAATATTTCAAACAGATTTGCTCGTTTAAAAGAAAAACCATTGTTTCTCTATTTTCAACTAACAAAAATCACTCAAATCATAAAATTCCAAAAGCATTTATGTCATGGATCTTATTTATATAAAACACCAAAATAGTGTATTATATTTGGGCCTTGTGTAAGGTTGGGTTTGGAGGCATCCATTCGATTTTATTGGTGTGTCAATGTGAAAATTGAAGATCATACTATTATTAGCAAAGATGAACGAATTTTGACTTCTGAGGTATTTGTTATTGTTGTATTCATAAATATCTCCCTTAATTTTCAGTTTTTTTAGATCAAAGATGTCCAATCGTGAGGGAGGAAACACATCTTTCGTGCCCCCAATGAAGCACAAACTGTCAGTTTAAGGACTGTTTTGAAAATCTCTCATAAAGACCTTTCATTTGGTACTCAAATCGGCTACCTTTGATGACATTTTTTTTCAAGGGCCACTGCCTTGTACTGTAATCATCGATTCATGGAATCAACACTTTTTTTTCGATCCCTAGAGTGGGTACAAAGCCCTTCTGTTAAGAGCTCTCTCCTGTCTCCTCGACTTGTTTAACCTATGAGTATTAATTGTAAGTACTCATCTTCAGTCATTCATTAACTTGAATCAACTGTTAAAAGCATGTACCTTAAGCGTTGAAGTTGGGAAAAAATATATCAAAATTATTCAACCTTCGCATTTAAAACAGCCACCATATTGTTGTACGATTACTGATACGCGCATATTGCTCGTTGAATTTAAGGATACCGTTCAGATTTTATTCAAGAAAATGTAAAATCAATAAATCATACTATTACTAACAAAGTTGAGTGAATTTCGACTTCTCATGTATTTGTTGTTATTGTTCTCTTAAAGGCCTACATTCGTGATTTTTTTCAGATTTTTCGGATGAAAGGTGTCCAATCGCGAAGGGGGGTACGCGAGAAGTTCGAACATTTCCCCTTCCCCTGCCCTCCACGATAATGATACGGCAATTTCAAGACTTGTTTTGAAAAGATCTCATCAAGACCTTTCCAACGACACCCCACACCACTACCAATGGTGAACTTTTTTTTTTGAAGGGTCACCTCCCTATATGGAGGTACCCCCCTTAAACCCCTTTGAAAAATTTTCCCACCCCAAAACTTTCAAGAAGTCGCCACTTCTGACCTTTCCACAAAGTTTCATGGCTGTAGCTTCTATAGTTTCGGAGAAAAGTGCTGTGACATACAGACGGACGGACGGACGGACGGACAGACGGACACAGGTTGTGATTGCAATAGGGTTTTTTATTTTAGTACAAAACCCTATGCTCCCAGCACTTTTTGGAAAGCGACTAAATTAACCTCACAACCACAACTGTCGACAGAGCTTAATGGACAACAATAGGTAAAACATTTACTTTTATGAATCTCTTCTGGAGCTCAAATATATTTTATCTTCGCGGGGAAATTCAAGCGGCATAGCAACTACATTGGTTTGAGGCGTTTCGCAGGATGGGGAAAATATTTCATCGCCATGGATGGTGAATAAATTTATATTAAGCTTGAAACATACGCCTCACTTGTGCTTTATAGGACACCAGTGAAACAATTTTATTCAACAAATTCGATGTTGAAAAACATATAAATTTTATTTTGTTCAGCCTATGCAAAAATCCCATAATTAATAAATACTTTTTTACTTCTACTTGGTATAATTTAATTAACCTCGATGGAACTAATGCGGGAAAGGCTTTCATATGCTCCGAACACTTTTTGAAAAGCGACTAAATTAAACTCGCAACCAGAACAGTGGACAGAAGCTGCAGGTTCATTTTTGTTTAATGCTTAATGGACAGCAATTGGTAAAATATTTACTTTTAAGAATCTCTTCTGGAGCTTAGATACATTTTTATCTTTGCAGGGAAATTCATGCGGCATTGCAACTGCATTGGATTCAAGCGTTTCGCAGGACGGGGAAACTATTTCATCGCCATAGATGGTAAATAAATTTATATTAAGCTTATAACATTCGCCTCACTTGTACTTTATAGGAACCATGCGACACCAAGAAGAAGTTGAAATATCCATTTGATACTGTTGCCGATCAAATGGACATTTCATTTCCTGTGTTGATATTATATAGCTCAAACTATTGAAGAAATGTGTTTTGGTTGGGTTTATTTTCCTTTTAGAGTTCCATTGCGTACTTTCTGACCCAAGATCTAGCTCCAGTATCTACCTATGTAGTAAGTAATTACGAGTTCCACAAATATTTTCACAAAGTTTCTGAATTTTGTTTGGTTTTGTAGACGTGGAGCAATATACAACTATTTCAAAAATACTATCTGCATCAAATGACAAGGTATTTTAATTTTAAATAAATTTATAATATAGGATATTGACAATTCCATCATTTTATAGGTTGAGGGTGAATTTTGCAATGTAGCGTCCGAACAAGATGTTGCATTACTAAGAGGCGGGAATTTTATCGGGTACGTTTATGTTATTGGGTAATTTATTATTAATCTCAATTTTTTCCTGTTATTTTGCAAATTTTGGGTGATACAAATCTTGTTTCACTCCTTTCAGTGATGTAAAGCAGTATCTGTGATAAGACCTGTGTTATGCTATGGGTGTGAAACATGGACACTAACCCAAGCATTCGCAAATATATTGAACGCATTTGAGCGACGTGTCCTGAGGCGAATAATCGGAGCGAAGCTAGATGGGGGCCAATAGCGAATTCGATGCAACTATGAGCTGTATGAAATTTTTGACAAACTGGAGGTCTCACCGACTGTAAAACTGTGGAGCCTGCACTCGGCTGGACACATGAATCGTATGAATGAACAACGGATACCCAAAAAGATGTTCGCTGGGAGAACTGAAGGCTGGAGACCAGTGGGGAAACCGAGGAAACGATGATCTGACTCGGTCGATGAAAACAGCTCATTGCTGCTCGCATTTCAAAATTGTAGTACGCGGTCAATGGACCAAGGCAGTTGAAGGTGCTATTTGCAGGGAGCGAAGGCCCGAGACGGGTTATAGTGCTAAGAAGAAGCAGAAAACAGTAAATAAAAAATAAACATAAATTTCCATCTATGCTTTTTGATGGCTTCACACATACACAACGGCTAAACAGCAGTGAGAATATGTCCGTAGAAGGATTCCTAATGGAAGAAAATTTAATGGTAATTGATGTAAATATATCTTTTTAGTTGTTTGAATTGTAATTGCTGTTACATAACAAGTATTCTCAATTAGAGAGTGAAAGCGAAAAGAAGAGTCCCGATGTTGTAAGTATTATTCAAATAATTTTAGGCATATATTTCATGAATGCTGTTTATTATACTGTTATTAAGTTTTCAAATGAATAAAAATGATTCCGAAATAATCAGTCTTTATATTAACGAATATCCATAATTTTGAAATAACTCTAATCATAAATCCGTTTGCTTAGAACCTAAATGAGGAAATTCGTTGCCAGTTAATACAATTTTAAAGAAATTTTTCTTTACATGATTTAATTTGAATATGGAAATCATCGAAATGAATTATAACCCGAGAATCAGATAATAACAAAGCTTCGAGCGAAAATAAAATTTCTTGTAAACAAAGTCAAGCATAACAACAAATTGATTAATAATCTTCGGCAAGACAAAAATGGAAGGCGATGAAAGTAAACGGCATGAAGCAGTTGCTAGCATCACTGAAAAATCAAAATTTGATATGTGAGGGCTTGAGTGAAGCTTTGGAAAATATTTTTGGACCTAATAAACCAATTATTGATCGGCAGATTTTCAAAAGTCGAGGCAATAAACAATCCAAAACTTATTGCAATGGAATCAAAATATTTGCACTAAATTTAAACTTTCTGTCGCTCAAGGTATATGAATACGTTCGTACCACATTTGACAATTGCCTGCCACATTCAAGGACGCTGCAAAAATGGTAAGTTTAAGTTGACTGCAATATGGTGCAATGATTGTAGTGGCTAAATTTTTAATTATCTGAGAAACAAATTTATTTTAGGGCTGTTAAATCTTGCTGTTAGGTTTCTATTAATTTTACTAAAGTTTTGCAAACTAGTCAGGTCTAAAGTAGGAGCATTATCAATCAATTATACAATGGTAGTTAACTTTTACATATTCAAAATTTTCTAGATTTTAGCTACCTTCTTAAATTAAACCCTTTGAAAATTAAATCAAAAGAGCAACGTTCGTGGCGCATCTGGAAATCGTGACAGAATTTGTGTTGATGTTCCACTCCAGTGTTCCATTCTCAAAGGACTATTATTTATTCCTTTTCTTCCCTCCCTAATAGCCTGGACTGACATGTAGTATATGAACCTAGTATACTATGTAGGCAAAGGCCCGAGAGGGGCTGAAGTGCTACGAAGTGTTCCTGCGTAAAAAAAGCATATAAACACAATTAGCAATTGATTGACCAGCAACGGTTTATTGTAGCCGCTCTGTCTTAATTTATACCAACATTTCGATTTAACTGCATAAATTCTTAGCTGTCGCGTGGAAAGAATTATTGCCAATTCAAGCGAGCTCAATATTTTTCAATTGAACTTTGATTGACTCAATATTTGCTTGAAGTGGCAGTAATGTCACATTTTAATATTTATTGAACATTATGCTTACTTGATGCAATTGCAAATTACAGGTGTATGATTTTAAGGTAATTGTACTACTTTATGTCTTCTTAACGTTAGCAAATCTTTAATTTCACATTTAATATTTATTGAACATTATGCTTACTTGCTACAATTGCAAATTACAGGTGTATGAACTTAAGGTGATTGTACTACTTTTTGTCTTCTTAACGTTAGCAAATCTTTACATAATTAATTGGATACAAAAGGTGAATGACTTTTATTTCCTTAGTACTAGTTACTCGTACACGAAGAAGAAGCTACTTCATAAAACCTAGTATATCACGTTCTGAAACATAGTATCAACACCAAGTTAAATTCCCAATATTAATGAAATCTCCCCATATCAAATTAAATTGATTTTTTGACGATATTTATACAATTTGGGGGAAGTTTTCCAATTATTGGTACTCCTCAAATCATGTTGCAAAGCAATATTTGAAAAATGTTGCTAGAAATCAAGTAAATTTATTATTTATTATCATTTCATTTTGAAGTCTGACTTCACATGGCAATTTTTATCTGGTTTATACTAGATTGGCTTGTGTATGGTTACCTAGTATACTGATACCAGCCGTTGCCTTCTTACTCAGGCCCAAAAGCGGAAACACTGCGTCACGTCACGAACTAACCTCTTCGAGTAGGCTCATCAGCGTCATCTAGTGCTCCTCAAATCAAACAAATTTTCCAAAGATTTTTGAAAGTACATATGACTGTGCGTTTGAAATTTTATCAATAGTATGTCAATGATTTATTTTAGATATGAGGCATCGAATACATTATCGCACAAATATATGTATTTCCTTCTCGTTCGGATCATTTTGGCTAAATTTCATCTGAGAAATGTCATATTTGACAATCTCAAAAGCCTACTGAGATGCTGCTTTCAAGTTATCTGGACAGCTGTTTTCGGAAATTTAGGGCTTCTGAGCAGCTGTTTACGGTAGGTGAAGTGAAGTCAGCCACGTTAATTGATTTCCTTATGGGCCTGAGTAAGAAGGCAACATACCAGCTCAGAGCATATATACTAACTTTAGGGTGGGAAGAAAAGGAGTAAATGATAGCCAAAAAAATACCGAATATCGAATATGTATTTGTAAGGTTTCTTCGATTGTATTGGTAGTGGCTCAAACCGAAGGTAGTCTCAGCAAAGCAGGGGCAAATTTAATCAAAAGGTGGGAAAATTCAAATTAACAACACCATGATAAAAATATTTAGCTTAATATGATTTTACGTATTGTTTTAGTTTCTCATTTAAGGTTGCTAAGGCAAATTTGGTAATTAACTTAACATTGGATTAAATGCAATCAATGAACATGTATTTTTAAAGATTATTAATAAAAATTTAATAAGATAATGAAAAGCAACTGTTTAATTTTCCGAAGAATATTGGAGTTTGGAGATTTAGACACAAACAACGTGAATCAAATATTGAAACAAATAAATCAAATCAAAAAATTATGTGCTGTGTATCTCATTTCATTTTCAGGTCTGGAGACAGTTTAATTTATAGCGATATTTTTTCTATGTAATGATATTCATAGCAATATTTTTTCCATTAAATATATTCTCCTTACATATTGAACTGTGAATTATTTTAATCAGTTTTTGGCAAATAGAACATCTTTCAGACATTTTTTATATACAAAATAAAACGTCGTGTTGAGAACTGTTTGATTATCAAACTTAGAAGGGAGCAAAAGTGACCACTCCCGATCATATGTTGTTTGTAGTTACTGAGTATCTCCATTTCTAACAAATAGTTTTGGACCTCCATTATGATTTTAAAAGAATTATTTTCTTTCCAATATATTTTCATCATTGGTCATTAGTTTAATATTTCGTTGAAAGATGCTTTTCATCTTTTGGCAAATTTGTTTTACACTTTCCGAAGGTGATTTCATGCAGCCTTTTGTTTCATAGGCCATTCGTGATCTTTCCAAAAATTCGCATTCGATGGAAGCTAAAAACTCCGTGAACTTTAAGGTTTTTCCTATTTTGAAGACGACAAAACCAGCGACGTAATCTACTTCATAGGAAACATATTCAGTTAATTTTTTGGATAATTAGCATAGCTATGATCAATTATGAATTGCTTTACCCCAAAAGAAGAACATTCCGAAAGTATTGTATACCGATTTTCTAATATATAAATCTAAATCCTGTGACAGTTTTCTTGCGTTTGTCTAAACTGGAAGTGAATCCTAATAATTATTTCAGATAAAATTAATCTTTGATCGTTTTGATTCAATTACTCATATTATATTTCATGGGGCAGCATTAAAAGAATGAAAGACAAAATCGTACTTCTCACTTCTTTATTTTTGTTTGTGATGTTCTAATTTAAGTTGATATATTATTAGAAGGGAGATTTGAAAGAAAATAGATTTTTCCTCAATACGATTTGAGAACAAATCTATTGATGTCCAAACATTCGCCTAAGACTACACACAAATGTTAGTACTAACATAAAACTATGACAGCACTTTGAAATTAAGTCTAAAACAAATACCTTATAATGCCGAAAATTACGATTACGCAGTCAGTTGCAATAGAAATCAAGAACGATAATGATTAAATTGGTATTCAAATACAATGCAGGAAAAATTTACACTCGCTAAATTCGGCTTTACGGCCATCATCATATTAGGGCAGTATTCAATGAAGCTAAATCCTAAAATAATAAAATGCCAAAATCAACAAAGCATGAAATATAGTGGAAATTTGCGGTCTCAAAACTGCCTTCAAGCTATGGAGCTGTTGTCAAATTTTCATTGGCGTTGTACTGCAAAAAGTCTCAAATATAATTAAATCTAAAATTCAAACTCAAATCTTACATTTCCCATATTGAATTTAGACATTGCTTCGATTTTTTCACTTAAGAGGACAGAGAGGACTAAAATTTGCATTATTTTTAATGTAAAAATTTAAATTACAATTATTCGGATGACTAATATTCGCAGTATTGTCGTTTCTGGTCCGAGTCCTGAATTTGAGCATGCTAAATGTAATGTTCGGGTAACTAAACGACTTTAACACTATCCAGGACAATGGACGTATTCGGCGAAATCAAAGAAATCATTTGATAGTGGCACAAAAATTAGATGTTTTGCAACGAAAGTAGCAAATATATGTAAACTAACACATCTTACATTCAATTCGGAATTTGAACTAAAATTCATCCCGTTCGTAGTTGAATTCTAAAATTAAAAAAATTTTAAATTTTCATTTTAATCAGTTATGAAATATAGTTACATGTACAAAAGCATATGTAAATTCCACGTTAAGTTTAAAAATATTGGATACTTGAATTTTGTCCAAATATTAATTTAAGGATAGATAGCTTACAATTTAAACTATTCGCCATTGTAACATGTTGCAAAAGAACGATGTTGCTTTGAATCATCTGACGTCATCATCCATGAGATGATCTTCGTAAATTAGCAAACCTTTCATTTCCGGTTTTAATTCTAGAATTCGGCATCATTCCATTTTTTTAGTATTTTTCGGAATTCTAAAATGATAAAAAGTTACAATGAATTATAATCCCCTTAAAATGCCACAATTTTGTGCCGCTTCTGCTTTAAGCCACTGCAAAAATTGAAAATATTTTTAAGGAGTTTTCCTGTGATTCATAACTTGAAACTATTTAAACTAAACTTTCCAACGGTTTTAAATCCATCAAACTATTAATTTTTATCTAAAGCAGGACTTTGTAATGATTTTCCGTCTTAACTCGTACGAACGAAGTCGGAACCGACCTCTCATCATTTCTAGACGTGAAGTCTGAGTCGTGCCAACGAATGGTACCAACCGGTCAACCAGTCCGTGTACCGTAATCCATTTCGTGGTGGCTGCTTGTCGGCCAGCTAGATAGGAGAGAATTTCGGTCGCAGGTCTTTAAATGGATTTCAGCCACCATTAAATGCCCATTTCAAACGCGTCAAAAACACAAACATACGGAATAGAAACCTACTTTACTTTATTCCCTATTTCTTCATTACTCCAGTCAATTTCAAAAACCTAAATTCAATTCCGCGTTCCCGAGATTCACCGACGCGGTACCGAAAAATACACTACGTTAATCCAATCCCGAAGAACTCTACGCTAGTAAATAGACAAGGCAAACTAAGGTACCGCGTACTGCACGCGACGCGGAACCGGCCATCCGCGGATTTTTCAAAACCCTACTCTCTTTCCGGCATACTTAACATCCACTCCCACTGCCTCTGAAAAAGAAGGGCCGCTGGAAAGGAAAGTCGTGTTTACTTTAGCAATTCATGTTTTAATCTTCTTGTTTAATCTCGATTATTAGCGTCTAGTTTCTGTATAAACATTTCTATTAGCTATATTTCAGTATTACGAAACTTTTGACACATTGTAGTAAATTAAACTCTACTACTCAAATGCAACTATTGTATGATAATTTCCAAATCAGTCCTGTACATTAATCTGCTATAGGCAGCTACGTTTGATTTTTGGAACTATTTTTTTTGACAGGTTTCCTTGGTTATAACATGTTACCAACAATAATATTGATTTATTTACTTCAGAATAGAAATGTCATCACTCTTTCAAGGATGGACAATTTTTTAATAAGTTTTTGAACACTACAATATATTATCTGTTAACCTTGAAATGACGTACCACCCCATACTTTTCTCAATAACAATTGTGTTGAAAGGTGTAGCGCTACAGCTATAACAACAACAAAAATTCATAAAACGCTGCCTCGACATTGAATGATTTTTTTTATAAGGGCACTTGGTTAGTTTAAAACTAAAATTTTGTTTCTTGTCAAGTTTATCTAGATTTAATTTTCTTTCTTGCAAAAATATTGTGTTGCAATCAAATTAACAGTAAAATCACCATTTTTTTTTTTTTTTATTGTTTACGAAGCTCGCCTACGCTGTAATATAGCTTTAATTACCAGTAAGAGAACACTCTAAAATATTGTCCTGAGAAATCATGAAACTAAAACTTGAATTCATTTAAAGGTTCGATATGAATATTTACGAGGTGACTTTCCCTTCATCGGCAATGGACCGGATGAGTAAAGGTTGTATGTAAACGTACTTGTAAAACATTCAAAATATTCTCAACTAATTCCCAGAGTACAAGACTTTGAGGGTACTTTTACTATCATCAAAGCAGATATTAAGTCTGTATCAATTAAATGACTTTAACCTAATTACTATTTGGATTCTTTTAACCTAGCTACTATCATCTAAGTTCTTAAAAGGAATAGAGAATGAATAATATTTGTCTAAAAATTATCAAAAAACATGTATTTTGAAATTGAGCACTGAATTGCAGTCGAACGTTACATTCGTCTTTCAATAATGAGGAACGTAACTTACTCCGAAATTATCTTCTCTAAGAGTGGCCATGCAGTTCAGTCTTCCAAGCAATCCTGTCGAATTTTGATGATTGATAGTTGTTATTAACGGCTTCCAATGAGGCGGTGGGTGTATTTTTCACTAATGTCTCTAATTTCTTAACCAATGGCCGTAGAGTATTTGTTGCAAGTTCTAGGAAATTTTCGGCTAGCATATGATTTTCCTCAGCTGTGCTTGCTGCTTTGGAAAACCGTCGCGGGAAGTGACTACTGGACGGTCACCCCAAATTAAAATCAATGTTGCCGGTGATCCTCTGTGCAATGCTTAGGATCTGCGGCTTTGTGTAAGAATCGTCCGCGATATATATACAAAATCCCCCAATTTCTGGTGGATAGGGCTCTTCGTACTTTGCGGCCAGGAAAAGAGCGCCAACGCCTACTAGTTGCAGATATGGTCACTCTGTTGTCTGTACTTCCTCTGTCGGCTTATCCAAGTGTCCTTTGCCAGCCGATAATTCGATTTCCAATGGAAATAGGTACGAGTATATATATCGTTTATATAATCTGACCCCACGGCAAATAATTGCTCGATAAAATCTGTAGATTTTACCAATCACCATGCACAAGACCCAGATCTCATTCATGGACGATATTTGAATAACTCATATTTTGATTCGACATGGTTCCTGCACGCTATTTAGTGATGATCGGATGCCTTACGAGGTAGGGAAAAATCCAACGAATTTATTTGTTCTTTCGTTTTGTTTTTGAATCCTCCCTCGAAGAAAGTTTAGCAGATGGCCAGATTCATATACAATCCTCCTTTATTTGTTGCATGAGGTGAGTATCTAATACGAGAAGTTTGAAGTCACTTTGAGTGCACTAAGATACTGTTAGTGTTTGAATAGTTATTTTTTTCATTATTAATGAATTGTGACTGCAGATTCGATATGATCTGTTATATATATGCATGATAATTTTCTCAAGAAATACATATTTGACTTAGAAAAAAAATCACTATTCATGCACAAACAGGGACATTTTTGTTTTCTGCAGCTTTCTAAATCGTACATATTAAGAAGGTAGGGACTTTTGGAGAGTTTTGGATGGCACGATATGCATTTTCCCCTCAGATTCACTTTTTACAAATTTCCTCTTTAAATGCCTCATAGCCACACATGAACACCATCGTTTTTATGATTTAAAATACTTTGTTCAATAACTACTAACCTTGCTCCTAATTCCGCTGCTCGGCAATTCGCATAAATTCCAATTGGGGTTTTGTCCACTTTTCGATCGAGGATTTCCACAGTTGGTTCGCTGTTGCTGCTGCCGGGTGATAAGATGACGATGGTGTTGTGGAAGGATGTTAAGGTAATCCTTGTTGCGATTTGTGCATGTTAACTTGCAACGACTGGCCGGGCTGCATCTAGCGCGGATTCGAACGACTTTTTGGAGGTTATCGGTCAGACACCACGAGCTATCCTGCCGTCTGGCCCGTTTGACATTTAACGACTCCAACTGCCGTCAGCTTTGAATGACATTCCTCGACTCAAACTGACGTATGATGGGAATGTCATCCAAAGTTGACGTTTGTAGTGAATAAAAGATTTTCATATGTCCGTGAAGGACCGCAGCGATGTTCTGCTGCCTCGGCAGAGGAAGGTGTTGATTCCTGCCGAGAATGCCCTCGTCCGGAGACGCGTGAATGCGCTGGCAGGCTAGCATTGCGGTGTCGTGGGGCGGGTTCGTTTCCCCGGCACGAGGACTCACTACAAAACATTTCGCATTCACGAATTGCTTGCAGAGTTCGAGAGGACGACCGAAGTCGCAAATCAGTAGATAACCTCCACGAAGGAATTACGACTTGTTGCGAGAACAAGTGCAACCTGACAAGAAAGACTAATTTGGGGGTGACCTCGTCCTTACCCAAATACATTCAGGGCCCACAAATGAAAGAGGGGCAACCGGGTGGTGGTGGAGCCCCTTCATGCCCACCCAACCGGAATAAATCCAATGTTAAATCGTTGAAGTGGCCAGGTATTCCTCTTCTGAGTGGAAAACTCATACAACTTGAATTGTATGAACCTTCCCATCAGAAGGGGAGTACCCCGGTGACCAATTTATGTCATAGAATTATACAATGGAATTGCATAACTTTATGCCATAAAAAGGCACTTGGCTTGGGCCACTCAACCCATTAAGTCACCTGAAATAAAAAGGATTAAATTGTACCCGGTGACTGGCTCATATTTTGAGGGGGAAGCCTGCCACCGTACCGGGTCCTATACCCGGTTAGAAATGGAGGAAAGGAAAGACCCTCGGGTACGTTTTTAATTCATTTTTATTTTTTTTCTTTCAATTTTCAATCAATTCATTAGATCATCTATACCTAATCTAACTTATTGGTTTCTAACAGGTTAAATTCCGGAATTACACATTTTCTGATACTCTATAGCTGACCACAAAATCTTATTTGGAATTTGAATATAAATGAACTATTTATGTTACACTTATGTACATTTTGTATGGTGATAAATAATACTTAAATAAAAGGCAGAATTTAAGTAATGAATCAATTTGAGAAAGATAATCTTCAACACAGGAAATGTTTCAATTCCAATCTACCTTTCTGACGAGCGATGTTAACAGGGTTTTCAAAATTGCAATCTCTGGTTGAGAATTAATTCCAAGCTCTTAGAGAGCGATTTAATAGACTAAAATTATCGCCCTTTATTAAATTTTTGACTTTTAATTATAAGAATAATGTTCAGATACTGTTACATTACAGACTTCTGCGGAAAATGCCAGAACAACGATGTTGCAAGTGATTATTTTGCATGTCCCATAATTATCTCTTTTTGTTGCAACAAATACTCGTTTATACTTGTATTTTACCTGAACTGTCATTCTAAAATCCCAGTTGAGAAATTACATCATTATTAACTCTCGTTAAACACAAAAGCTTCGAATTTAATCTAAATTTTTATCTGTCATTTATAATACCTTTTTATATTTTTGAATGGTGCAAAATTTATTGTTTATATTGTCTTTGATTTTTATCATTTCAAATTGTTATTCTTTTTATTGAATGGGTTTAGGCTATTATTTTAGGTGTGATATTTTATCTTATGGTTTAATTTTACTAAGAATTTGAATCAGTGCTGTCATATAAATGGGTAGTAGAAAGATTTATAGGGTAAATAATTAGGTAAATTTGTTTATTTAAATAAATGAATCAGTATTATTTTATAATTATTATTATTAAATAATAAGGTAATGTTATCTTATTTTTTTTATTCAAATTTCGGGAACTTTTAACGGAGTATCACTAAATGCAAATGATATAATGCCTTTGATGTTCAAGTACATCGACAAAGCGTAAACTGAACATACTTTTTATTATATTAAAAATCCAAAATTTTTCATGAAATTGAAAAAAATGTTCACTTTCAAGAACTGATTAAAATATGTATGAATATAAAATTAAGCCTTCAAAATTAGACCAATAAGTATGCTCATTTACATATCCGGTATCGAAAACTAGTAAAGTGCAGATATTTGAGAGTGCCAAAAAAAAAAATCTATAGCAAGAAATACATTGAAGTTCACGAACAAGAATTACTAAAACCAGGCGTAATCTCTGGATGCACAACGTAATCAGTATAAAAATGGATACATGCAAATTAATCGCTCTGAACTCAGACAGATTCATTCAAATTAATCGTGTGATAGCAAAGTTCTATATGCAATTGATTACATCATGGTGCTATAATTTTCATGCGAACTTTATCCAAAAATATTTCGACAAAATTCATTGAATGCCACATAACATTCTATAGAGAAAATTATCTCTTCAAGATTATGTTTCTTAATGCTCAGGTCGTCTTGTATCTGCACACGACTGATAAGCTTTTCTTACAACTACACTTTCAATCGACGCTTTTAATTCTAAGGTTTTGTGACTTGAACTTCATACGGGATTCCAATAAGACGCGAAAATGAACATGCATGCAAAAGCTAATATGAATTTTCTATTACTTGAAATAATGTGAACTACTCAAGTTATGTCTGCGCCGAATAATGTGAAAGCCTCCTCTTCTCCCGACAATTCTGCAACCTTTCCTTGCAATTCCCGAAAAGCATGGACAGCCTCGATTTCCTGCTTCAGCTCTTTGATCGTTTTGCTAGGATCAATTTCCACGGTGAGCGTGCTGTGTTGCAATGTCTGGACCGTTATTATCACTTTGTTGTTTAGTGCAACTGGCCGACGTGCTTTAAATTTGGGCCTTCACTTCACTTCTTGCTACAGAATCTTCGCAAGCATTACTTTGTGCATTTCTATCGCGATCAATTTACTCCGACCACACACGCACTTTTATTTTTTCCACGCAAATATCCACCGTGTATTTACTAGTTTTTTCTCTTGTGTCTAA
This sequence comes from Odontomyia ornata, assembly GCA_963969285.1. NCBI lineage: Eukaryota > Metazoa > Arthropoda > Insecta > Diptera > Stratiomyidae > Odontomyia > Odontomyia ornata. Next base: position 182,574,917 of record OZ017742.1, on the reverse strand, counting down.
TTAAATCTACATTTGCGAACTACCGTACTTTTCTTTTTCGTTGCCACATAGGGAAACGTGAGAAGATTCGAAGAGATATTTGTCGATCAAACGCGTATTTATTTTGTTCGGGTTGCCGGTTTTTCTTCGAAGACTTGCTCTCTGATCCTTCACTAGTTCATTTCACCCCAAGCATGCACCATTCAAACACAGAAATTATTCCATGAAAGTGTTCTGTGTACTTCTGTGAAACGTTCCAGTTTGTTTGTATTCTCACGATTCATCTCTGTGTGCACGCTTCTTCTAACAAGTATTGTGGAGGAGTTTCCGAATTTGTATTGGAACATGTACAGTACATTAACAACAACGATTCCACGCGAACCGACTTCCTTAATCGATGAAGCGAAGTTGCATCACAGCATTTCGAAAAATTTCCGACAAAAGAGCTAACGGTTAATTACAAATCCGTTACATGCTAAGTGCATTGAGTAACTAATTGTTACTAAATTCGGGGGCAAATCAATGACGCCTTTTTCCACATTTTCAAATTGTTTCTTCGTTTCATATCTCCTTTGGGGACCTGATTATTTCTGGGAACTAAAGAATAACTTTTCGACAAATGATTTAAGGGAGGGAGAAACCTTTGGACACCCAAGCGAAAACACTTCCACTAGATTTTGACGGAACACGAGTTTTATTCCACTTTTCGCTAACCCACACGACTAACAAGGTGTTCACAATTTGCACGATAACTTTATCGTCTATTTTTTTTTACAATATTTCACTGTCTTTTACGCGAGAAACTTTTCCACGTGTCTCGGCGATATTCTGATCAGCCCGCAATCTCCTCTCACTCCCAACTCGCTTCTTCTTTACGCGGCGTCCGCGCTGTCTGGCGGTTTCGAGCAGACTCCTGATCTCCATCCCATTCCTCGTTTGTCAGACGAAGCATCAGACTCGACTTGCCGGCGCCACTCTCCCCGATAATTCCAATTTCCAATGTTGTTATGTAGTTATCACCCATTTTCACGATTTACGACGCAATAGCATGCAAATTTCGCAAGCACAATTTAATATTCTCCACACTCAAGCAACTACGACACTTTATGGGCAAGTAGAACAATACGAACCCATTCAGAAAGGGGGAAATCACACAATTGAAGGTTTTTGTTGCTATCAAATGTACTTTTTCCTTATCATTTGTAGTTTATGACGGCGGTATTTGCAATTTCCCTTTTCACTGTCTTTTGTAGGTTCAATTAAGTTATCAATTGAAGGCAATTTGTCGTTTATGATAATTAGGCGTAATTAGGTGGGAAAAATCGGAAGAATTAGACAAATTTTAAGGGGTTTAAATGATACAATGATTTTAGCGTTCATATAATTAACAGGTTAAATGATACAATGATTTTAGCATTCATAATTAAAAGGGGTTAACCGTTTCGTTCTAAGCATTTGCATACCGCGTTACACCGCAATTCGTTAAATTATCTTCAAAAGATATTGTAATAAGATACTACACATTAGAAATTTTTAAACATTTTTAGAATTTTGTTTCCCGGGTGTTAAGTACAAAGGAAATTTTTCCACTTATTATTCCTGCGAAAAAAAAAACGAGTGTTGCGATGGGGAAGGTGACTGAATCGACTGAATCCTTATTAAATTGCGTTCGTGCTGTGTGCCTGTGTCAGCGCTGCTTTTAGAGCCATAGTTCTTAGATTACTACAGGACAGCTAATTTTCTCGTGATCCCAAGGCAATGCGGATTACGAAAAAGGAGCTGAAGGATCTTTCTGTGTCTCACGGGTTGCCTTCGGCGTCGGGACTAGAGATGACGAACAATAAAAGAACACAATTAACAGACGGACGGACTGACTTATGTCTATGTTTGCCTGGAAGTATACAATCTTTGCGCGTTTTTGAAAATATATGCGGACGGACAAACAGACGTGCCCAATTATCTATCGGCGCAGGTCTTTCGCGTGGTATATCCCCACTTCTTTTCCCGATGGATCCGTTATCAAGTAACGGTTAGGTCCCATTAACTTCTTTATGCGGCTTTTCAGGAATCGCCTATCCAGCTTGGCGTTGTAATGCCCCGCGGCGTCACTTTGGCGGAAATTTCGCCGGAAAACTTCATCTCCTTCTTTGAAATTAGCAGATCGTGACCGGAGATTGTACTGCGCTTCATTTGCACTACCTGCGGCCTTAATCTTCCGTCCGATCTGTTGGCGGAGGTCTCCTAAACGTTCGTGGGGCTCCAGCGCAACGACCGGGTCTCCCAAACACTTTAATTGCCGTAACAGTCGGTATGATTTACCGTGGCAAATCATGTGCTGTCCAAAGGCGGCAAAGTAAGGGGCGACACCGGTGACGGAATGATACGAGGATCGCAGGGCGCATGTGATGGCAGACAATCGCCGATCCCAATCCTTTTGAGATGGGTGGACGTAGGAACGGATCGCGGCCAATAGGGTGCGGTTCAACCGTTCTGACGCGTTGGACTGAGGAGAGTATATGGGCGTCAGTTGGTGTTCAATGCCATACTGCTCAAGTAGGCTCTTAAACTGCCGAGACCGGAACTGTACTCCATTATCTGAGTACACACTCTCTGGAACTCCGAACACATGGAATACCCGGTTCTCTAAGAATTTCACGATCGATGGAGTTGTGAATTTACGGATAGGTTCCACCATTGGGAATTTTGAGAGCTGATCTAGAACGACTATAGCTCCGATGTGTCCCATGGAAGACCGAGGATATGGTCCGAGTAGATCGATGTATAGACGCTGGAACACGCGTTCTGGGACGTTGAGTTGACCCATAGGAGGTCGAAGAGGCTGGTTGGGCGCTTTGGTGCCTTTACAGGTATCACAGGCGCTCACGTAGTCTTTGACCTGGGATGCCATTTTAGGCCAAAAGAAGTATTTTTTTAGTCGCCGTAGTGTTCGACCGTAACCTCCGTGGGCACTTAACGGATGATCATGTGCGCGGAGGATCAGCTATTGTGTCATTTCCTCCGGTACCCAGAGTTTCCAAGACTCTTCTTCCTGCCATGGATCACCAGTGGCGTATTCGTTTCGTCTATACACATAGCCGTCTATTACCTTCAAGTCAGGCAGCTGTGTCTGTTGGGTCGCTATGGTTTGCCTCAACTCTTTGTAGCTATCTGATTCGAAATGTGGGCTGTCCAAATCTATTTCGATGGGGTCCTCGTCATTTATTGTTATTTCGGCTCCCTCTGGGGAAAACATCCGTGAGAGAGTGTCGGGTACGATGTTCTGGGTTCCTTTCCGATGTTTGATGGAGAACTTGAACCCTTGCAGTTTAAGAGCCCATCTGGCTAGGCGTCCACTTAAATCTGCCTGGTTCATCAACCATTGTAGTGACGCGTGGTCCGTGATGATCTCGAATTGGTGGCCCTCGATATAAGCTCGGAATTTCTTCACAGCCATTACCGCTGCCAAACATTCTTGCTCGGAAACAGTATAGTTCCTTTGGGCCGAATTCAGCTTATTGGACATGAAGGCGATGGGAGCTTCCTCCCCTTCGTCGGTCAATTGCACCAGCACGGCTCCTACTCCATGTTGACTTGCGTCACAATGAATGGAGAAGGGCTTCGTGAAGTCGGGGCTGTGCAAGACAGGAGCTGATGTGAGGGCTTGTTTAAGCTCTTCAAATGCCTTTCGGCTGAGTTCGGTCCAAACGAACTTCCCTTTCCGCAACATGTCTGACAGGGGCGCTGAAACTGTTGCATAATTCCGAACAAACCTTCGGTACCAACCGCACACACCAAGGAAACGTCGTAGCTGCTTCACAGTTTTTGGTAAGGGGAACTCATCAATCGCACGCGTTTTGTCTGGATCCGTTTTGATAGTGCCATGTCCTATGACATGGCCTAAGTATCGGACTTCTTTCATGACAAACTTACTTTTCTGTACGTTGATGGTGAGTCCCGCCTTACTGATGTGCAGGGCTACTTCTTGTAGAAGTAGGAGGTGTTGATCGAACGTTTCCGTGATGAGTAAAAGATCATCGAGGTACACGAACACTTGGTGTTTCAGGTGAGGTGGGATGACCTTGTCCATCAGCCGGGTCATCGTTTGCGGCGCATTACACAGGCCAAAGGGCATTGTGACGAACTGATATAATGGTCGTCCAGGCACTGTGAAGGCGGTCTTGTCCCTCGAGCCCTCATCGAGTGGAATTTGCCAGAAGGCGTCTTTTAGGTCGAGACTGGTGATATAATTGGCTTTCGGCAGTCTCCCTAGTATTCCATCGATGAGTGGAAGAGGGTACGCGTCCTTGATGGTAACCGCGTTTACCTTACGGGCATCAAGACAGAGGCGGACTTTACCTGGCTTTACAACCAAGGTTACCGGTGAGGACCAGGCACTTTGGGACTCTTCTATGACCCCCAACTCGAGCATCCTATCTAATTCCGCATACACCAATTTCTCCATGGCTGGCGAGATGGCGTAGTGTCTCTGTTTAATCGGTTTACTATCGCCAACGTCAATGGCGTGTGAGACTAGGGTGGTGCGGCCAAGGCCTTGGGTAGCGTAAGATGGGAAAGCAGCAATGGATGCTTCCAGGCGTTGCCGTTGGTTAGACGTCAGGTCATGCCTATCGGGAGTAGAAGTGATTTCGTTGACATTTCTGGTTTTTAAAGACAAATCGGTGAATAAATCGGAGGCCAGTCCAAAGCGAAGGACGAAATCGACACCAAGGTATACGTTCTGAGTCAAAGACGGGATAATGTAGAAGGTAATATCCTTCGTCTGACCCCTGAACGTCACGGGTGTTGTTAGTTTACCTCGTATAGGGTGTTTGGTGCCATCAGCTGTACTGATTTCAGTGCGCCAGGATTTAATCAAGTTCGGGTATTCTTGGAGCACTTTCGAGCCAAAGCTCGAGGCAAGACAACTGATACTGGCACCCGTGTCGATCAATGCAAACACGGTCTCGCCCAACACTTTAATTGGATGATAAGGTCTGATCTCATTCTCAGCAACCTCCGAGATGTTACAAGAGTTTACGGTTTGACGGCAGGTGCGCACTCTCTTGCGGAAATTCCGCCAACGACGGGTTGACCATTTTGTCGTGCACGGACGGGAAGTGACAACTTCGGAAGCAAATATTCGCTCTCGAGCCACCCGATATTCCTGCAGTCTAACATGATAAGGTTTTAGAGTGCGTACTTGAGGCTGCCGCGGTTCTTCTGGCAGTGACTGCGATGGTCGTTTTAATATTGTCGTTGGTGAGGTCTCCGGAAGAGAGTGAACATCCGCAGTCGTAATGGTTATGGCTGGTGGGTTAACGTCAGGTTGGTTGGGGTGAGCCGCTGACTGAGGAGCTACTGCTGGGGTTTCGAGTACCGCTGAGGTGGTCGGGTACTCTTTTGGCCGTTTTTTCGTGCGGCACATTCAGAACAGTCCGGGAAGTAAGTGTCCGGCTTGCCGCAACCGTAGCAGAAAACCTTACGTTCTGCGCGGCATGAAATGAACCGGTGTCCGGTTTGGTGACAATTCCAGCAGGTCGTAAGACTTCCCACTGCCGCTACAGCAAGCTGGTCTGGGTCCAAATCATCCTCCAGATCTAGGGTGGTATAATCTGGGGCCAATTCCGCGATTCCTCGTCGAGGACCCGTCCTGGTTAGTAAGTATGGCCGGTCCCGTAGGTCTTCCTCAAACCCTTCTATACGACGCACATTTCTCAGCAGGGCCTCCATACTCTGTGGATCGGAGTTCACGATATGCCGACGAATCTCCGGTCTTAGATTGCGCTTTAGCAGGCGAAGAATTTGGGTAGAAGACAATGGCTCTGACAGCTGGTCATTCAACCGAAGGATATCGGCTCGATATTTATGGAAGGACTCGTCCGGACGCTGCCATCTAGCATTCATCTTATCCAGGACTAATTCGTCCATGTCAACCGTAGGGTATTCCATGCGGAGTACCTCCTTCAGCCGTGACCAGCGTATGGATGGTGGAGCTGAATGTATCCTCCAATATGTCTCCAGGGCTGCTCCCCTAAGCAGCATTGGCAGGTATCCTGCGAGCGCTGTGCGGTCTCCTGCTAGCATCTGCTCAATCAGTGACTCCACCCGACTTATGAAAACCTCCACCGTTATCGTATTGGGTTCCCCACTGAAATGTAGATTCCATCCCTGGATGATGCTGGGGATCTGTGTCGGCTTCAGCCGATACATGTCGTGTGGATGGAAGCATTGGTCCGGCGGAATCACGGGAGCCTGATTTGGTGGCGGTGCTTGGCTCAATCGGGGCCGGTAAACTGGAGCCAACGGATTCATGGCTGTACCTGGCCGGATCCGTTCGGGATCACGCCGCGAGTCTACTGGGAAGTCCCACGGATTTGGGTCCGAATCCCACATAGGAGGAGTTCTTGGCCGGGATGGTGCGGGGTTCTCTCTCTGGCTCTCTAGAGAGGCGAGCCGGGTGGACATGTCCTGTACGAGCGCCATTAGATCTCGTAGAACTGTGGCTTCCACAGCCACCGGTGGACTCGCTTCTTCTGCAGGCGGAACTGCTTCAGCCCTGTAGTCATCGTCTCGTGCACTCCTTGTAGTGGATGGAAGGGGTCCGCTTTTGGGGACAGCTCCACTTGTACTGGAGGACTGAGGTCGTTCTGTTGCTGGCTGTGCGATTTCCAAAGGCTGTCGACAGAGCGGGCACGTGGATGAAGTTTGCCGCAGTTGTGCCAAACACAGCTGATGTAGCCTGTGTCCGCACTGCAACCTCTGGCTTGTAGTTTCGTCCATGTCCTCGTGACAGATGGAACACAATAGAGCTGGTCCGGCATCCGACCGCAACTTTCTCCTTTCGGGAGTTCTTTTGGTGGGCATGCTAAAAGAAATTTAAATTGCTAACTAAAAACCTAAATAAATATATATATATAAATAATGAAAATGTGAAAAAAATGATGCAAAATTTATGATTTGTAAGTGGCCGTCAGTGGCGAACTATAGTCGAACCTCACAAAAAAAAAAAAAATGTATGATAAAGTTTCAAAAAAAGTTTTAAGTTATCAAAAAAAATAATCGGTCTTTCCTTTCCGTCCTTCCTCCCAAGTATGGACACCATGGCACAATCCTTCTAAAACGTTTCAGGGACACTCTCTTGTGGCACCATGAAAATCAGGGTTCCGAAGTGATCCCTCATTAGCAAACTTCTCAAGTTACAGCTTGTCAGCCCAGGGTGGGATTCTAATCCACAAGCAGCGCGTGTCTTGTCATGGATAGTCATGGATTAGCTAATCAGCCAATCACATGAAATCAAAATCCATGTAATTTAAGACACTTAGGCACCGCTGGTTTGGGGAGCGGATCAGAATCCTCCGCAAAATAGATGTTGGGATAATAACCTCCGAACACAAAAAGGGACTCTAATATAATTTGGCCTTACTAGTTATACAATGGTGGTAAACCACCAAGGTATAAATCAAAAGAAGGACCAAACGATATTGATGTCCGAAGACAACACACGTTCGGAAGTTACTCGGCTGCTGGGGCACGATTAGTGCAAAAACCCTCGGGAGTTATCTACCCGCCAAAATTTCTAACACCTTGTGGGGACACCTAGAGACGATGGACTGTCTCGTGCTCACGACTGATGATACAGCCGGGCTTTTCGTGCCCCACGTTGGGCGCCATTTGTAGTGAATAAAAGATTTTCATATGTCCGTGAAGGACCGCAGCGATGTTCTGCTGCCTCGGCAGAGGAAGGTGTTGATTCCTGCCGAGAATGCCCTCGTCCGGAGACGCGTGAATGCGCTGGCAGGCTAGCATTGCGGTGTCGTGGGGCGGGTTCGTTTCCCCGGCACGAGGACTCACTACAAAACATTTCGCATTCACGAATTGCTTGCAGAGTTCGAGAGGACGACCGAAGTCGCAAATCAGTAGATAACCTCCACGAAGGAATTACGACTTGTTGCGAGAACAAGTGCAACCTGACAAGAAAGACTAATTTGGGGGTGACCTCGTCCTTACCCAAATACATTCAGGGCCCACAAATGAAAGAGGGGCAACCGGGTGGTGGTGGAGCCCCTTCATGCCCACCCAACCGGAATAAATCCAATGTTAAATCGTTGAAGTGGCCAGGTATTCCTCTTCTGAGTGGAAAACTCATACAACTTGAATTGTATGAACCTTCCCATCAGAAGGGGAGTACCCCGGTGACCAATTTATGTCATAGAATTATACAATGGAATTGCATAACTTTATGCCATAAAAAGGCACTTGGCTTGGGCCACTCAACCCATTAAGTCACCTGAAATAAAAAGGATTAAATTGTACCCGGTGACTGGCTCATATTTTGAGGGGGAAGCCTGCCACCGTACCGGGTCCTATACCCGGTTAGAAATGGAGGAAAGGAAAGACCCTCGGGTACGTTTTTAATTCATTTTTATTTTTTTTCTTTCAATTTTCAATCAATTCATTAGATCATCTATACCTAATCTAACTTATTGGTTTCTAACAGGTTAAATTCCGGAATTACACATTTTCTGATACTCTATAGCTGACCACAAAATCTTATTTGGAATTTGAATATAAATGAACTATTTATGTTACACTTATGTACATTTTGTATGGTGATAAATAATACTTAAATAAAAGGCAGAATTTAAGTAATGAATCAATTTGAGAAAGATAATCTTCAACACAGGAAATGTTTCAATTCCAATCTACCTTTCTGACGAGCGATGTTAACAGGGTTTTCAAAATTGCAATCTCTGGTTGAGAATTAATTCCAAGCTCTTAGAGAGCGATTTAATAGACTAAAATTATCGCCCTTTATTAAATTTTTGACTTTTAATTATAAGAATAATGTTCAGATACTGTTACATTACAGACTTCTGCGGAAAATGCCAGAACAACGATGTTGCAAGTGATTATTTTGCATGTCCCATAATTATCTCTTTTTGTTGCAACAAATACTCGTTTATACTTGTATTTTACCTGAACTGTCATTCTAAAATCCCAGTTGAGAAATTACATCATTATTAACTCTCGTTAAACACAAAAGCTTCGAATTTAATCTAAATTTTTATCTGTCATTTATAATACCTTTTTATATTTTTGAATGGTGCAAAATTTATTGTTTATATTGTCTTTGATTTTTATCATTTCAAATTGTTATTCTTTTTATTGAATGGGTTTAGGCTATTATTTTAGGTGTGATATTTTATCTTATGGTTTAATTTTACTAAGAATTTGAATCAGTGCTGTCATATAAATGGGTAGTAGAAAGATTTATAGGGTAAATAATTAGGTAAATTTGTTTATTTAAATAAATGAATCAGTATTATTTTATAATTATTATTATTAAATAATAAGGTAATGTTATCTTATTTTTTTTATTCAAATTTCGGGAACTTTTAACGGAGTATCACTAAATGCAAATGATATAATGCCTTTGATGTTCAAGTACATCGACAAAGCGTAAACTGAACATACTTTTTATTATATTAAAAATCCAAAATTTTTCATGAAATTGAAAAAAATGTTCACTTTCAAGAACTGATTAAAATATGTATGAATATAAAATTAAGCCTTCAAAATTAGACCAATAAGTATGCTCATTTACATATCCGGTATCGAAAACTAGTAAAGTGCAGATATTTGAGAGTGCCAAAAAAAAAAATCTATAGCAAGAAATACATTGAAGTTCACGAACAAGAATTACTAAAACCAGGCGTAATCTCTGGATGCACAACGTAATCAGTATAAAAATGGATACATGCAAATTAATCGCTCTGAACTCAGACAGATTCATTCAAATTAATCGTGTGATAGCAAAGTTCTATATGCAATTGATTACATCATGGTGCTATAATTTTCATGCGAACTTTATCCAAAAATATTTCGACAAAATTCATTGAATGCCACATAACATTCTATAGAGAAAATTATCTCTTCAAGATTATGTTTCTTAATGCTCAGGTCGTCTTGTATCTGCACACGACTGATAAGCTTTTCTTACAACTACACTTTCAATCGACGCTTTTAATTCTAAGGTTTTGTGACTTGAACTTCATACGGGATTCCAATAAGACGCGAAAATGAACATGCATGCAAAAGCTAATATGAATTTTCTATTACTTGAAATAATGTGAACTACTCAAGTTATGTCTGCGCCGAATAATGTGAAAGCCTCCTCTTCTCCCGACAATTCTGCAACCTTTCCTTGCAATTCCCGAAAAGCATGGACAGCCTCGATTTCCTGCTTCAGCTCTTTGATCGTTTTGCTAGGATCAATTTCCACGGTGAGCGTGCTGTGTTGCAATGTCTGGACCGTTATTATCACTTTGTTGTTTAGTGCAACTGGCCGACGTGCTTTAAATTTGGGCCTTCACTTCACTTCTTGCTACAGAATCTTCGCAAGCATTACTTTGTGCATTTCTATCGCGATCAATTTACTCCGACCACACACGCACTTTTATTTTTTCCACGCAAATATCCACCGTGTATTTACTAGTTTTTTCTCTTGTGTCTAATTAAATCTACATTTGCGAACTACCGTACTTTTCTTTTTCGTTGCCACATAGGGAAACGTGAGAAGATTCGAAGAGATATTTGTCGATCAAACGCGTATTTATTTTGTTCGGGTTGCCGGTTTTTCTTCGAAGACTTGCTCTCTGATCCTTCACTAGTTCATTTCACCCCAAGCATGCACCATTCAAACACAGAAATTATTCCATGAAAGTGTTCTGTGTACTTCTGTGAAACGTTCCAGTTTGTTTGTATTCTCACGATTCATCTCTGTGTGCACGCTTCTTCTAACAAGTATTGTGGAGGAGTTTCCGAATTTGTATTGGAACATGTACAGTACATTAACAACAACGATTCCACGCGAACCGACTTCCTTAATCGATGAAGCGAAGTTGCATCACAGCATTTCGAAAAATTTCCGACAAAAGAGCTAACGGTTAATTACAAATCCGTTACATGCTAAGTGCATTGAGTAACTAATTGTTACTAAATTCGGGGGCAAATCAATGACGCCTTTTTCCACATTTTCAAATTGTTTCTTCGTTTCATATCTCCTTTGGGGACCTGATTATTTCTGGGAACTAAAGAATAACTTTTCGACAAATGATTTAAGGGAGGGAGAAACCTTTGGACACCCAAGCGAAAACACTTCCACTAGATTTTGACGGAACACGAGTTTTATTCCACTTTTCGCTAACCCACACGACTAACAAGGTGTTCACAATTTGCACGATAACTTTATCGTCTATTTTTTTTTACAATATTTCACTGTCTTTTACGCGAGAAACTTTTCCACGTGTCTCGGCGATATTCTGATCAGCCCGCAATCTCCTCTCACTCCCAACTCGCTTCTTCTTTACGCGGCGTCCGCGCTGTCTGGCGGTTTCGAGCAGACTCCTGATCTCCATCCCATTCCTCGTTTGTCAGACGAAGCATCAGACTCGACTTGCCGGCGCCACTCTCCCCGATAATTCCAATTTCCAATGTTGTTATGTAGTTATCACCCATTTTCACGATTTACGACGCAATAGCATGCAAATTTCGCAAGCACAATTTAATATTCTCCACACTCAAGCAACTACGACACTTTATGGGCAAGTAGAACAATACGAACCCATTCAGAAAGGGGGAAATCACACAATTGAAGGTTTTTGTTGCTATCAAATGTACTTTTTCCTTATCATTTGTAGTTTATGACGGCGGTATTTGCAATTTCCCTTTTCACTGTCTTTTGTAGGTTCAATTAAGTTATCAATTGAAGGCAATTTGTCGTTTATGATAATTAGGCGTAATTAGGTGGGAAAAATCGGAAGAATTAGACAAATTTTAAGGGGTTTAAATGATACAATGATTTTAGCGTTCATATAATTAACAGGTTAAATGATACAATGATTTTAGCATTCATAATTAAAAGGGGTTAACCGTTTCGTTCTAAGCATTTGCATACCGCGTTACACCGCAATTCGTTAAATTATCTTCAAAAGATATTGTAATAAGATACTACACATTAGAAATTTTTAAACATTTTTAGAATTTTGTTTCCCGGGTGTTAAGTACAAAGGAAATTTTTCCACTTATTATTCCTGCGAAAAAAAAAACGAGTGTTGCGATGGGGAAGGTGACTGAATCGACTGAATCCTTATTAAATTGCGTTCGTGCTGTGTGCCTGTGTCAGCGCTGCTTTTAGAGCCATAGTTCTTAGATTACTACACGTTCGCTAGAAAGCCATATGGCAGCGCTGGCCGTGTGTGCGAGTTGGCAGTGGCGTAGGGCCGATTCATTACAGGGCAGTGTCCACAATGCCAACCAGGCATGGGGAGATTGAAGGATACGCTGGTTGGCCATAGATGGCTTTACTTATATGGCGGCCGAATAGATCGTGTGGTTTGTGGATGGCAAGTCTTCCCGCGGCACGTTCTAGCCCGAAGAGATCGCTGATATTTTGAGCCCAGGTGAAGGCAATTGATGCTACGCAGGAGATAACAGCGGGGGACAACAGCGAAAAGGAAGAAGCTCTTGGCTGGCACTTTTCACCATCGTAAGTCTTTGGGGTGGTAGACTCCCAGCTTCTTGCCGAACATGTCTGCAATGAGATATCACGTGGGACTTAAAACTTGTAGAACACGACACTTCACGAACTTCTTGTCTACTTTGGCACTGCAGTGCCGGCTTGCTTCACTTTGCCTGAAACTCCGTCGGTAGATTTCGTCGCCTGTCTTGAAGCCAGAAGGATGAAATTGCAGGTTATAACTTTCCTCCCCACCCACCTGCTATCTTCAATCTTCTCCCGAATTTGTTCTCGTAGAATTTGGAGTTTCTCGTGCGGCTCCCGAACCACTATTGGGTCTTCCAAACGTTTTAACTGCCGCGATTGCCGGTACGAGTGTCCTTGGCAGATCATGTACTGGCCGAACACGGCTGTGGTGGAGTGGTATGACGAACGCAGGGCACAGATAATGGCGGAAATCCTGTGGTCTCAATCCTTCTGATCCGGTTGGACGTAGGCACGAATGGCGACTATGAGAGTGCGGTTCAGCCGCTCGGACGCATTGGCTTGCGCGGAATAAACGGTGGTCCGCTGATGCGTAGTGCTTTACTTGTCCATTAGATCCCGAAATCTAGCCGAGGTGTACTGAACTCGGTTGTCGAAGATCACCTTTTCCGGTACTCCAAAAATGTGGAAAACGCAATTTCTCAAAAAGCTGACTATCGGGCCAGTGTGCAAGTTTCGAATTGGTTCAATTATCGGGAATTTGGACAATTGTTCCAGGACCAACACAGCTCCTGTATATCCCGAGGTCGAGCGAGGGTACGGACCGATGAGATCTATATACAGGCGCTGGAACGCCAGCTCCGGTAGCTCGCATTTTCCCATCGGGAGCTGAAGAGCAGAATTGGGCGCTTTAGTGCATTTGCACAGCTCACAGGCAGCTACGTACTCTTTTGCTTTCTGCGCCATCTTAGGCCAAAAGAAGTACGTCTTCAGTTGCCGAAGCGTATGACCATAAGCACCGTGTGCACTCAATGGGTTGGTCATGAGCCCTCTTAATCAACTTGAAGGTCGGTTCTTCGGGCACCCATAACTTTCACTGTTCCTCTTCTTGGATGGGGTCACCGGAGGCGTTTCCCATCCACTTGTATATAAATCTCTCCGTCACCCGCAGCTCTGGTAGCTGTGGTAACTGTTTCGAATCGTATTCACCAGCTGGGTGTAACCTATTGACTTGAAGGTGGGATGGTCCAAGTTGATCCAAAGGGGGCTGTCGTCCTCCTGGGCCAACTCGGCTCATTCAGGCGTGATCCTTGATAATGTATCCGGTACCACGTGCTGGCTTCCCTTGCGGTGTCTAATCGTGAAATCAAATGCCTGTAATTTCAAGGCCGTGGAGATCAGTCTGGCTCATCAGCCATTTCAGAGAAGCATGGTGCGTAACGATTTCAAAGGGATGTCCCTCTACATATGCCCGAAAGCGTTTTACCACCAGCACAGCCGCCAAGCATTCTTGCTCCGAGACCGTGTAGTTTCGCTGGGCTGGGTTCAGCTTGTGAGACATAAAGGCTATAGGCCTCTCCTCAACGGCTTCCGCAACCTGGACTAAGACTGCTCCCACCCCATGTTGACTCGCGTCACAATGGATTGAGAACGTTTTCCCAAAGTCTGGTCTGTGTAGAACGGGGACTGTTGTCAGACTCTTCTTTAGCTCTTCGAAGGCTTGCAAGCTGGACCCTTCCCAGACGAACTTACGTCTCTTATGCAGCATGTCAGTCAAAGTTGTGGTAATTTATTTATTTATTTATTTAAATTCCATTTAACAGATAAAACATAATCCAATTATAAAATGGAACAAAACAAACAGAAAAGAAAATTAATGAAAATTAAAATTAAGTGTTAACATAAAAAAGAAACTCAATGGCACTAACAATAATAAATATGCATGCAAAATTCAATTAAGCAACACAAAAAAAAATAAAGTCTAATATTTACTCCAGTTGAGTTTTAAGAATCAGGCTTCTTAATCTCAATTTGAAAACTAGGTATGAGTCGGAAAAAGGGCCAAGCTCAAGGTTATCATAATTCCTTACCATTTGTATAATGGGAGAATGAAAATATAAATTTATACGGGAATACACTGGCACGAAAAAATTGTTTGCCCGAGAAGAACGCGATGATTGACGAGGACGCAAGTCTGCAAACAATGTTCATGAAATTTGATTGTGACAGAGTTGATACAGAAAACACTGATCTAGATACATGCGACGGGACGACAGAGTAGGCAAACGTAGGAAGGATAAACGGCAGTCATAGGGTTGATATGGGATTTTGAATTTGTAAAACAAGACACGAGTAAATTTACACTGGACATTCTCTAACGAGTCAATGAGGTAGGAGTGTCGGGGAGACCAAACTACAGAGCAATATTCGAGGGTAGGACGGACAAGACAGATAAACAATCGGACGGGGGTAGATATATTGTTAAATTTATGAGCATGCCTGAAAATAAGTCCCAATATTTTCGAGGCCCTAGTAGTCACGATTAGAAATTGAGCATCAAAATTGAGCTTAGGATCAAAAGTAACGCCAAGGTCCTTACCAGAGCTCACAGCAGTGAGTGGGACTTCATTCAACATATAGGTGAAAGTCAGCGGAGAATGATTTAGATGAAAAGTCATTTTATAGCATTTGGCAACATTAAGACAGAGGTAGTTAGACGAACACCAGTTCTTAGTGCAATCAGGTCCATCTGAAGATATTGGCAACCTTGTACAGACCTGATAGCTCGAAAGACTTTAAAATCATCGGCATACAGTAGGCCATTGGAAGCGATAACCGAAGGAAGATCATTTATAAACAATAGGAATAGGAGAGGACCTAAAATGGAACCTTGAGGAACACCAGAGGACGGATGAAATGGAATAGAGGTAGCTCCACAGTAACTAACACAACATATACGAAAAGACAAGTAGGAGTCCATTCATGATAAGAGAGGGCCGGCAACCCCAAAAGTTTTCGGTTTGTAACAAATAAGTTGATTGTTGATCGTGTCAAATGCCTTCGAGAAGTCAGTGAAGGTGACATCAACCTGCAATCGATTGTCTAGGGCCTTAGCAATGAAAATGGTGAATTCAATTAAATTTGAGGTCGTAGAGCGACCTTTGAGAAACCCCCTGTTGTTCCTTCGACAAGATAGGGGTCAATGAAACTGAAAGCCGGTTATGTACCAGACGGTTATGTACCAGACGCTCGAGCGATTTTGAGAAACAGGAAAATAAGGAAATAGGACGATAATTGGACACAGAAGAAGGATCACCACTTTTAAGAATAGGAACAACGTTTGCTCTTTTCCAATAAGTAGGGAAAGTACCAGTCTTTAGACAGAGGTTGAAGAGAAAAGGCAGAGGGATACAAAGTGAAGACGCTAATGACTTGACAAAAATATTCGGTAAGCCATCAGGACCAGGTGATATATTAGGATTAAGTGAATTAATCAGGGATTCAACTTCGATGTGGTCAGCGAAAAGTAAAGAAATGTCAATGGAATGAAGTACGGGTGTATTAACGGGATTGGAGACATGAGAAGAAGGAATAAAAGTTGACAAGAAGAACTGAGAGAACAAGTTGGAAATATCCTGTGGAGAAGAGCTTACTATATTATTCCAGCGGACAGAAGAGAATGACTTGAAGGATCTAATGTATGACCAGTATGGTTTCGCATTATTGGACATGAGGGAACTCTCCAAGCTACTGAAGTAGTTTTTCATTGCAGTCTTTAGTTCTTTTTTGCTACAAGACGTAGATCACAAAAGTGGGCTCTGGATTCTTCAGTACCACGACACTTGAAACGGCGGTGTGCCTTGCTTTTAGCATTCAAGGCACTAAGTACTTGCTTGGTTAGCCATGGTTTCTGCTTTACTTTGCAAGGAGCTTGTAAAGGTGTGAAGTGTTTAATCAACTCATAGAGGTAATTATAAAACTTATTCAGAGCTTCTACATAATCCAAATTATCAAAAAACTCCTGCCAGTCAACCAAGCTCAGCTCGGAGGCTAAAGCTTCGTAGTTTGCTTTGAAGAAGTTGAATTTTGGAGAAGAAGCAAAAGTACGACTTGACAAAGGTGTAATGGAGAGATCGAGCGATAATGGCGGATGATGACTATCAATACTCACTAGAGGATTTAATGCAGTGGAAACAGATAGACAGTTAAGGGGAAGTTAGAAAGAACAAGGTCAAGTACCCGGCCATTAGCATTAGGGATATTATTGAATTGCGATAGTGAACAGAGTGATAGAAACGAGGAGAGGGATAAAGAAGATGCATCGGTTGATGAAACAGAGAAAGAAAGGTTCTCCGTCCATTGCACTGTTCCCAAATTAAAATCACCGCATATTAGAATTAAAGATTGCGGATGATGAAATAAGACATAAGAGGAAAACTCGTCAAAGAATGTCTCATACCCATACAAAAGAGAGTTACTAGGTATATAGACAGAGGAAACTAATAAAGATGTATTGTTAAGAAGGAAGATCTTGACAATGACATAATCATCAACACGGGAAAAGCAAAAATCAGCTCAAAGAGAGCTACGCACTGTATTACTAACAGCTACAAGAACACCACCTCCATCTACTTTATTTGCAGCGGCCAAGTCCCGATCACAACGGTACATATCAAAATCAGGGGATATTTCCGAGTTTAAGAGGTTACTATTTAACCAGGTTTCCGTAAGACATATAAATACATCTTCGCTGAGTTGTAACGATAAGAAGAGCTTATCAAGCTTGGTGCTTAACCCTCTTACATTTTGGTAATATTCTGAAATATTTGAAGTTAAGCTACAGCCATGAAATCTTATACTAATTTGTAGGTTTGGGTCTTCCCGGTGCACGAAAGGACTTCCTTCTTCTTGAGTTGAATGGTTTAATAAGTACTCCAGGCGGCCAAACTTCAGAATTAAAAATAGTATCACAATTTGAGGGCGCTGTAAGCTTGAAAGAAGCTACCACTCTGTCCTCCAATTATCCTTAGTTAATTTGAAACAACTAATAACTTTAACAGCTGGTCCAAATTTTTTACAAACGTAGTTTTTGAGGTAGTCCGCAGTTGTATGGCAGCTTAGGTGCGAAATAAAGATCTCCTTTGGAGGGGATACGATGTCAAGTGTTGGGACTTCGTCATCCAAAATCAGAGTAGCCACAGCAATGGCGGCATAGTCACGTACAAAATGTTGGTACCATCCGCATAAGCCTAGGAATCGGCGTAACTGCTTGGTGGTCTTTGGTAATGGAAAAACTTCAATCGCTTGAGTCTTGTCCGGATCGGTCTTGATATTGCCATGACCAATAATGTGGCCCAAATATTTCCCCTCCATCATCACGAACTGACTCTTCTGTATGTTGATGGTTAATCCTGCCCTTCGGATGTGCAAAGCCACTTCCTGAAGCAGGTCGACGTGTTCGTGAAAGGTCTCGGCTATAAGCAGCAGATTGTCCAAGTATACGAAAACTTTGTGCCGTAAATGCGGTGGTATCACATTATGCATAAGGCGCGTCATTGTCTGAAGGGCATTACACAATCCGAATGGTATGGTCACAAATTGATACAGTGGATGACCTGGGACTGTGAAGGCTGTTTTCTCCTTTGAGCCAGAGTCTGAAGGGATTTGCCAGAAAGCGTCCTTGAGGTTTAAGCTCGTGATATAATGGGCTTTAGGCAATCGACTCAAGATGCCTTCAATCAACGGTAGTGGGTATGCGTCCTTGACAGTGACGGCATTCAAACGTCTGGGATCTAAGCATAGCCGGACCTTGTTCAGCTTGACAACTAAGGTGACCGGGGAAGCCCACGTGCTCTGCGATTCTTCGATCACGCCTGGTGCTAGCATTTGATCAACTTCTGCATATAACGACTTTTCCTTCGCCGGAGATATGGCAAAATTTCTCTGTTTTATGGGTTTTGCATCCCCCACATCTATTGTGTGAAATACCAGGGCCGTCCTGCCGAGGCCTTCCTTCTCATGCGGTGGAAAAGCCGATATAGCCGAGTCTAGTCGCAGTTGTTGATTCGTATCCAGTGCATGTCATAATGAGTGGGTGGTTGGAATTTCGTCGGGAACAGTGGCGACGGAATCCAGTATCGTTCCGGAAAACAATGCCGGGGCCAAGTTAAATTTTTGAACGAAATCCACCCCTAGGTAAAGATTCTGGGTTAACTGGGGGATAATGTAAAATTCCAGAGGTTTAGTTACCCCTTTAAATGTGACATCCGTCATAATTTTCCCCACTACGGAGTGACGAGTTCCATCCACCGTGCTTAACCAGGTAGTAAAATGATGGATTTGGTCCGGGTGAGTGGCCAGCACCTCCCCTGCAAAATTGGCTGATATGCAATTCACACTGGCTCCCGTATCGACTAAGCCTGACAATCGCTTTTGCAGGAGGTGAACTGACGCATATGGTCGAACGTCATCCTTCAATAATTCGTCTAAGGGTATTTCCCGCAACAACTTCCTCAACTGCCTGACCCTTCTCCAGAAGCTCCGCATCTGACGCATGGCTCGCTTCCTTCGTGGTAGGGTAGTTGTAACCATCTCCTCATTGAAGATGCGCTGGTGAGTAGCCAAATAATCCCGCAGTCTGACGTAGAAGGGCTTAACATGCCAAGGGACCTTCGTCTCGCTACCATTCCCCTGCGCGTCCACCTCCACAACCTGTGACATCAGCTGCGGGTTTTCGGGAGAACTGTGTTTAGCGGTGCAAGTCAGTAAAGTTGGGGTCGTGTCTAGGGATTGGTCGCAACTAGTGATAGGGTTGGTATTGGTTCGTTCGGGTTCTAGGAGTGCCAACGGGTGGTCGCGGCACTCGCTGGCAAGTTTTTCCGTAACCTGCAATCTGCGCAATCTGGTGCATAAGTGTCTGCCTTTCCACACCGGTAACAGAAGATCTTCGGTTCCACTGGACATACATAGAACCGATGCCCCGGTTATCGCCAGTTCCAACATACTGTCGGACTTGTAACTGCTCCAACGAATGGCCGATCAATCATTGCTTCGAACTCGTGCTCCAGGGGTGCTCCACTTCTCGTTACGGGTATCGGGTCGTCAATTATTTGACCCGCTGCCACTAATTTCGCAGTATTGTTATTTCGTGGATTAGGTCCCGTCATGCGAGGTTGTTGACGGAAGGTTCCTTTCCACTCATCTAGCTGTTCTTGCCTACGGGCATGGTGCGTAATCCCTGTACAGTTTGAATGGGTACATGAAGAAGACTGTTCTGAAGCTCCCAACGCATATTCTCCCTGATAATTTCCACCAGTTCGTCCTCGAGCATGGGTGTTCGTAACCGAGTGCTTAAGCGCAACATACTGGTGTAATACTGGTCGAATGGTTCGTGGGCGCCTTGCTTGCGTTTCTTCGGTTGTTCCAGTAGCTCTCTTTCAGCGAAGCCACCGTCAAAGCGGTTGCGGAGGGCTGCACAGAAAGAACTCCAATCGGGGCGTGGCATCGATTCTATGAAACTCCAGTACCACTCGGCAGCATCTCCGCTGAACAGAAGGCGTGCGTGCCGGAGGAAAGCCGAGAAGTCGCCTCCCAGGGTGCTGGTGACTAGAGCCTGAATTCTAAACAAGAACCGGTCCACCGGTGTCGTCGAATTGAAACCGGTGAAGCTAAGGCGCCAACTCTCCATGATAGGAGGCGTAGGGTCTCGGACGGGTGTCAATACGTTCGCGGGGTGAATCGCATCCTCGGTGGGCCTGCTGTAAGGGACCGAATCGGGAACTGTGGGTATCAACGGTGGTGTGGTGCTGTATCGATGTCGATATTCGGGAGCCCTGGGATCCATTCACGAGTTCCTTGGAGGGAGGGTCCAATTATCAGCCGGTCTAGAGTGGGGCATAGCCACACTGGGATTGGGTTCCCAGCCAGACGGAGTTCTTACGTGGCTGGGGGGGGGTTGGCTAATCTGGATGTTGTGGAGTCCGCTCTTCAAGTGTCCGATCCTCTCGGACTTCCCTTGCAGTAGAGCCAGGATTGTGTCGACAGAGTTGGAACCTGTTGGAGCCTCGGCCGGGACAACGGCAACAGGAACTTCTCCGCCCACGGCTCCTTGGATGTCCAACAGTGGTTGAGGCGGTTCAACGTTTTGCGGTAACTTCGCTACTGTTCTGCGCGTTGGGACGTGCGTTCCGAGGGGGTGTCTACGGCGGTTCGATCTTTAGGGCGTCAGCATAGTGGACAGAGCTCGGACGTCAGTAGGAGCTGTTGGACACAGGCGCGATGAAACAAGTGTCCGCACTCCAATCGCACACTGCTTACGCCCTCCACTACGTCCTCGAAGCAAAACCCACGTTTTGGAACGAGTCTAACACCTTTCTGGGGTCCGCTTCGTCGCCATGGTTGGGTTTCATTGATTGTGTTGATTATATAAAAAAAACTGCTCTTAACTATGAAAAGAAAACTATAGGTATATATAAAAAGCTTATTAATAATTTAGTGGCCGATAGTGGCGAGCTATTGCTATATATATTGAGAAAAAAAATTATTTATTAAACACTTTCCTTTCCAGCCGCACTGACTCCTCCAAAGGCAAATGAGAGTAAATGGTAGTCTGTTGAGAATAGGGTACTTCCGGCCGATTTACAAGAATTTATCCCCAAACCCACATACATTACAAAAACCGCCTCTAAACTACAGTAGGGGTAGAATGCCAGTTCTGGAGCACTTTTAGCATACAAATTTCAAATGTGGTCGTGGGTGCTTGTATTAGGGTGGTATAGGTAGGTGCCTGAGATAAGAAGGTATGAGTCTGGAATAGGTGTGGATGTCATGGATGGTTGCGGTGAGGGTGTGTGTCTAGGGTATGTGGATATGTGTATCAAATTAGTGTAGGTGTGGGCCTTAGGTATGTAGGTGTATGTATTGAATTAGCATAGTTGAATGCCTGGGATGAGTATGTGTGGACTTTAGATAACTATACATCTGTGTCTTGGTTAAGTCGGTAAGTGCTCCAGGCCTTAGTAGCCTCTAATGGTAAATAGTGAAGCTAGGCATATTGACTATATTCTAGGATAGCCCTAAGTATTTCAATTAATACGTGTAGATTAAAGACCTAGATTTCTCAGCGTGTGTTTACATAGCTTTAACATATAGGTTTAAAATTAATAGCCTTTGACGCTTTTCGCGATAGATAATTATACTATTCATGGTTGTTATTCATCTATATTGGAAGGATTTTTCATATATTCATTGCTTCTAGTCTTCGAGTAGTTTTGTTCTTCATCTTTGCTGAAAGTGCTTCTCGGGTCGTTTTTTACCCATGGTCATTTTAATGTACACTAGATTCGTGTCGTGACGAAGGGCGCTGCTATAGATGGGTGACTTTGCATTATGGATGGGCGACGGGCTTGCCTTTCGGTGGGTGTTCTAAGGTATGAGAATTTACTTAGTGGGTGCCTGCTTAAAGCGCACATTGCTGTACGGCGTTGTGGGCGAGAAAACGTCATGCGTATCGCTTGTTCGAGAATGTAATTTGGGATACAGGTTTCCTTGGGGGTGGATGTTATGAGCCATAGAAATTTACGTTGTGAGCGCTTGGTTAAATTTCCGTGTTGCCTGTTCTTAAGTCTGGACGGCCTTATCGACGAGTAGGACTGATTTGCGTTGCTTTTTGGAGGATCATGATTGGGGTGTAGTTTTGTACGGTGATGAATGCTGTTAGGCATGGAAATTGACGTCGGGAACGCTTGGCATATGTAAGCGACTTTGCTTGTTAAGAGAAGTGTTTCATACGCATAGACTTATCTATGGATGGCAGTTTTAGGGCATCGGAATCTACAGCGTGGAAGAGAAGTGGCATGGCATACGTTACATTGTAAGGTGAATTTTCTTGATGGAGGTGGTTTTTTTTTTGTTTTGGTGCCCGTTGGCGACGGGTAACGTGATGCGCGGCATTGAGACATGTTTTCATAAATGTCCATTCAAAGATGCGCCTGTTCTAGTTCGCTGATTATTGTATACATAGATCGTTTTCGGTTTCGTTTTTGCTTAGGTAGGTCGTTTCTTTGTACTGAGACTCATTACTATCACATTTTATTGCTTTTTTTTTGGTTTCATGTCAATAGTGCTTGAAGAATCGTCTACAATGTATTTTATTTAGTTATACTACTATGCTGGTTGCTCAAATTTATGTATGATGTAGTTAAATAAATCTTAATGCTTGTTGTAATGCGTTCTTGATATTTAGTATAGTATTAATTTTTAGTTTGCTTGCAGCAGCATTTTGTTTGTCTTCATCATCATCACCTATTTATTAAAGTAGTTTCTTTGCTTCATTCTCTGATTTTAATATTATGTATCAGTGTGACATTATATTCATTCATGTTTTCTTTACTATAGGATGCTCATTGGTTTTGTTCAAAAATTCTAATAATTTTTTTCAAGACGAGTTATTTTTCCAAATGAATGATCTTGTAGTGCATGAGATGGTGATAATTTTGTTTGTACATCGTATAATTTGTATATGATTTTTCCGTTTTGATAAGTGCTTGGGTCTATTTGTTAGATCACTATGTTCAGATGTATGTTTTGGGTATCTATTCTAAATTTGAGATTATTTATGGGTGCTAGTATAGGAAAGATATTATGGTTTATGGCTTCTGGCATGCTACTTTTTTATGGAGTTTATGTATGATGGATGTAGGAATCATCGGAGTAATCCTAATAAGTAAGAATATGGATGCATTTTCAACGATAATTTTTTGGTACGTGCTGAAAGGAAGAAGCTAATATAGAACAAGTTGGGTAGACAGACCTATGCTCATATCAGAAGTGTTTTGTACTCAACTTACAAAATGCTGTAACCAGCAACGAATAAAATCAAGAAACATGTCAAAGACGATTTAATTGGAGAAAATGTGAAATTCGAGGATCATACTATTATTAACAAAGTTGAACGAATTTTGACTTCTGAGGTATTTGTTATAGTTATACCCATAAACATCTCCTTTGATATTTTTTCAGATTTTTTAGATCACTGGTGTCCATTCGCGAGGGAGGAAACACATTTTTCATGTATTTCCCCCCCTGTGCTCCCACTGAAGCAAAAACTGTCAGTTTAAGAACTGTTTTGAAAAGCTCTCATAGAGAATTTTCAATTGATACTCATATCGGCTACGTTTCATGAAATTTTTTTTCAGGGGTCACTCCTCTGTACTGTAATCATCGATTCATGGCCTATTTTTTTCGAATCCTAGAATGGTTACAAAGCCCTTTAGCTAGGAGCTCTCTCCTGCCTCTTCGAATTGTTTCAATTGTATGTACTCATCTTTATGATACCTATCACTCCTGAAATTTTCATGCAAATTCTAGCAAAGCTGTAGTGTCTAAGTCGGTAAAATGCGCATATGGCTCCATAGCAATCTGTTTCCATAGTAATACAGGGCATATTGCTCCATAGTAATACACGAAAATTCAAATCGCTATAACTTCTTTAAATACTATTCGATCTTTATGAAACTTTCCGAAAAGATCAATCTTATAAATAGTCATCTCTTTGCTAAATTTTATTAAGTTTAAGAGTACCGTTTAGATTTTATTCAAGAAAACACCAAATCGATAAATCATACTATTACTAACAAAGTTGAGTGAATTTCGACTTCTCATGTATTTGTTGTTGTTGTACTCATTAAGGCCTACATTCATGATTTTACAGATTTTTTGGATGGAAGGTGTCCAAACGCGAGGGGGGGGGGGGGTACGCGAAAAGTTCGTACATTTCCCCTTCCCCTGCCCCCCTCGGTATTTATAAGACAATTTTAAGACTTGTTTTGAAAAGATCTCATTGAGACCTTTCCAATGACACCCTACTCGACTACCAATGGTGAAAAATTTTTTTTGAGGGGTCACCCCCTTATATGGGGAGACCCCCCTTAAACACCTTTGAAAAATTTTTCCACCCTTGAAATTTCAAGAGGTCACCACTTCTGACCTTTCTACAAAGTTTCATGGCTTTAGCTCTTATAGTTTCGGAGAAAAAGTGCTGTGACATACAGACGGACGGACGGACGGACGGACGGACAGACGGACACAGGTCGTGATTGCAATAGGGTTTTGTATTTTAGTACAAAACCCTAAAAATGTGAATGCGGTAGATCATTGACATTAGGGGTTTGTTGGTATTATGGTATTATTCTTTGTTTATGTCCATAATGCATGAAAAGATATTTTTAGTCATATACGGCAGAATTATATGCATGCACTAAATTGAATAAATTTTTATATTTACTTTGAACTAGACGTTGTTATTATAGGTCTATATTAATTACTTTAGATAGTTTCATGAGTGTCAGTATAATATGGAGTAAAACTTTTATTTTATGCTTGTCTCATATTCTTCACAGTATGTATGATTTTTCGACACTTCCGGATATCTTTAGCCATATCGGCATTAGGAACTTGTTGATGTTTTGAGTATGAGAATTTTTAATTTGTTATCTCCTTAGAAAACTGATGCATGCTTGGATGATGCCATTTGGTTTATACTTTTCGGATGCATATTATCGCTTTTAGTGCATATAGGCACTATATGATTGCATGAAAATTTTTAAACCTCATACTTTGTGTGCTTGTATTAAGCGTAAAGCCACTTCTGCTATATTCATATACATTTTCAATATTTATGCATTAAGTGAAATACGTATTTACTACATTTTAAATATACTAGAATTATCATCATAGGGATTTGCGGGTATGCTCCTTGACATATTCAAGTATTATTTTCACATAAATAAAATATGTTCTTGTTGAGTTTTTTCTTATCAGAAGTTTTTTCTTTTGGATGCTTGGTTGATTTTTTATAAGTTTGAAGAAGATCTAATTAGTTTTCAACAAATAGGGAATGTTTCAGCTTGGCACACTGCTACTGCAGATCACTTAGGCTAATGTTTATGTAAGATAGTTCGGTAAAGATAACGATGTGTGGTAGCATATGAGTTTATGGTAGGCTATTTTTAGACCGATCTCATCGTATCATGTAGAGACAAGTAGCATATGTTATGGAGGGTTCTTGATAAATATGGTCGCGAGTCATTATAGGAAGTTAAGAGATGATCAGTACTTTCAGGAGGTGTTTGTCTGCTGGTAATTTGATGAACAGATGTACACTTAAGTTGAATGAACTCATGCGGGTTTTTTTTATCCATCGCTAGATATTTTTGAATGGAAGAGTTAAGTGTTTAATATTTGGTAGTTTTGGATATGATAAGAATGTTTAGATCATTTTGTTTTGTTGTTTGAGGTATTTGTTTACTTGAGCAGTGTTAGATTAGTTGTTAAAATCAAAAGATTGTGTTTCTTTCTAATAGAAATAATTTATTGAGTAATACTATTTTCTGTTATATGTAAATAAATTTTTATACAATTTACAGCACATCTGATAAATGGCTTGATATATTTAAGAATTCTATAGCATATTGAACAATTTTCAAGTTAACTTAACTTAGGTTTATTCAGCTGCACTATTTCCTCTCACATCTTTTTTAATGTTTATTGTACAATTTATATAGCAATTCAATATCTTCAGCATATCATTGTAGCTTATGCCCCCTTCACTCTAGTGCAAACTGTTGATGTTTCAATTCCAATATCGTTTTGGTTGTATGTTATGAGATTAGTTTGTTCCTTGATGAATTACTGATGAGGATTTCCCGATGCAAATTAAATATCAATGACAAACTTTTTCATTCTAATAGCGGTGGCCACCAGTTGGTTCTAGTTGTGTTTGTACTGTTTATACTACCCGGTGTCATGAATTATTACTTTGTCGAATGTACTCGAGACTGCAGGATTATATAATGTTTTATGAGTGTAAAAATATTTCTTATCTCTTGATCATACGAATGATAAATGCATGTATCAGTGCCTGATGTCGTATTAGAGTTGGACCATTCACATATTTGGCAGTGTATTCCATGTTTATTAGATACTTTCTCACCCATATTACCATATTCAAGCATATAATTCTCGATACTAGAATAATTGTCACCCTTTCACTTCAAGGGTAGACGCGCTATCCAGCCTTGCGGGCCCGGTTCGCTCCGTCGGAGACGGCGCAGGCGCCAACTCGCTATCCCTAGGCTGGATGGATTCAACAATAGGATCGTCAGCGAGTAGACGATCCGTCAGCGCACGCACGAGGGTTAAACACTAGAACAAAAGGGAAGAAAAGAAAACCGTGTCACCTCCTCTATCTACACTTGACCCTAACCTTCCCCAACTTACCCTGTTTGCCCACACCACGACCTCCTGAAAGAAAATATGTTAATCCGAACGAGGAAAAAGAAAACCTCCCCGCTTGAACGTCGCGCACAATCCAAGTTACCTTTTTTCATTAACAACAATAAGAATATTTCCGGTGATATTTAAATCAATATATTCACACAAACGAATTCGATTAGATAAATGTAGAACAAATATAATTTAAAAAAAAAGAAGGTACCTTTTCCTACTTTTCGCTAAACTATCCTTAACTTGGGGCCCCAGCAAACGATCGTCTGTGGTTATTTGCGCCAATCTCGGGAGCCGGATTCTCGTTCTGTTCAGCTCCTCGCTGAACGAAATTGTTCTTCCGTGGTATGATGAGTGCCGTGGTGACGATGATGATGTTGATATTAGTCCTAATCACCTTTTTCGCGCTGCTAGATTTGTATCCTTCGATCTCTCCTCGCTCGAGTCAAACCAAAAAAAGAGGGCCTCCGTTATCCCTCAGCCCTTTAAATTCGTTTGCTTTAACGGACGCCCGCTACATTGGAGATGGTTGGCCTCCCATCCGTACGACGAACTTCCTTTCTGCTTTTGGCGCGGTTCGTAGCGCGGCTACCAACCATCTTCGCTACCTCGGCTCCGCACCCATGGTTGCTGTCTGCATTACCCATTATTTTGGGATCAGCTGGGCAGTCCCAATATGTGGGTCACTAGATCATCGCAGAATGACATCGCCGAATGACATTTTGTAGTTGTCAGCGGAAAGTGAATACAACGCGATTTCGAACAATTAGCTTACGCCATTGAGTTGTATTTCTATCCTGAAAAACGTGTTATTGGCGCTAGAATCGCACGCCCTGCATTCAATCGCTTGTTATGACAACAGTGTAAGTGAATGGTTCGCAAGTCAGTGTTCAGATTTGTCTTTAAAGAAAATATGAAATGAATTGTGAAATAGTGTCCCCGAAAGAAATGTTTGTCCGCTTCATTTCGCCGCGTCATTACTTATATGTTGCAAGTGATTGGTTTGCACGTCACGATAAGGTTGCATGTCAGGATTTGGTGAAATAATTTAGAAATTTCCGAATGTCGGTCGACTTGAGCGTAGTACAGGTGACATGTGTACCTGGCCGTGATGCCTGCATTACATAGTGAGTATTGTCCAACTTGGGAGTCGCCTCGTTTTGGCGTCGCACCAGAGACGCAGTCAGGAAAGTGTAAGTTGGAGCCGGCAAGTCCCCCGAGGTAAGTCTTTGCATTCGTACACGACAATCAATGTATTTTACGATAGCCTCGCATGTTTATGTTTCCGTTTGCGCGATGCATCCCGTCACGGTTTTGATGTTGACATGACCTTTGATTACGGTTGATCCATCTAGTGCGGTGACCAGGAGTGGGCCCCTTAAACGCCTTTTGAGTAGGTGATAGCCTTTGTGGAGCGCTTGCGTTAGATGCGTTGCCATAGGTTATCCTTGTTGGGAAGAGTGATGGTCGACCGGCCCCCTTCTGATGTCGATCGTCATCCGTTGCTGCCGTTTGCTCCCTATCTAAGTTAAACGCCCTACTCTAGCTCGACTAATAAATAACATTGCTTGTCATACAACAATAACATTTTCCTTTTGTATTCTACAACAATAACATTTTTTTTCTTTTGTATGAAAGTAGTATTTGTGTTAAAGCTAAGACCAAAAATACGATGGGTCAACTGTTACCTCGATGCTCAAGCGGGTTTGGGGTGTGTAAATGACATGCATCCCGATCTCCTCAGTGGTCGTGGTGTGACTTCGGGTGGAAGTTGGTCATCCGTAACATTCCCCCCCTACTTCAAGTGAATTTCCCTGGAAATTCACTCCTTCGTTATGCCCTACTGCTACCGGCTGCACTTCTAAAGTAACTGGCTACTCGCAACTCCCTTCAGTTTCCAAACCTATTCCCATATACACCGATGTCTTAATAAAGTTCCAAATCTGTGGCTAATTCAATACTCCCTACTTCTTATCGAGCTTGATCCCTATCTCTATTTATGCCTCCTCTCTACCTATACGTTTAAGTAAAACGGTATGGGTATATATATAGCTTTGCTATTAATGTGATAATCCTTTTCATTATATGAGCCATACCACTTATTGCTGCTCCAACCCCAATGACGCTACCGATCTACTTCTAACAAGTGCTAATCTTATATTCTTTCATGCTAATTACCCTCCACCAATCATCCCTAATCCCCTATATTATAACTACCCGTCTTAATAACTATCCCTCCACCAATCATCCTCAATCCCCTATCTTATAACTACCTGTCTAAATAACTATCCCTCCACCAATCATCCCTAATCCCCTATCTTATAACTACCTGTCTAAATAACTATGATTATTCTAATGTCTCACTACTCGTTTTTAGATCGCAAACTCTATGTGACGGAAGGGAAAACTAACGACTCGGGACCCCACAAAGCCAGCGGATAAAAAAAAGGAAAAAAAAAAGGTAAAAGCACCCACGCAAATAGAGTTCGCGTGTCTTGCATGTGGCGGTTCCAGCGACGCGCCGCTATCGGAACAACACGCCCCGACAACGCGGTCATAACCCGGACGGCGCGGAGCAACTTAATTACTTCCGAATACTTAAATCTAGAGGTAAACATTTGCAATTGAAATTACATGTCTGTTGTGTCGTTATATCACTTTTATATCTGCTTTCCTCCCCCTTTCTCTGGTGTTTAGCGACTTAGCTTTGTCCCGCTATTCTATGAACGGCTTCAAATCCTTGACGTGCCAGGTACCCGCGTCTCTGCCTTTCTCTTCCCTTAACTGGTAAGTCCAACCGGACACTTTCTTACATATCCTAAACGGACACAAGTACTCAGGAGCCAACTTGGCTGAGTAGAATTCGGATGCGTTGGAGATAGTATAATTCCTCCTCCATACTCGGTCCCCCACTTGGTAACCTATATCCCGCTTCCTGAGGTTATACCGGTTAGAGTTCTGTTCGGCAGCTGCCTGCATACGCTGCGATACTTCCGTCCGCAGTATCTCTAGCTTCTTTGCCCGTTGCTCAGGATCCATCTCCTCTTGAGGTCGCTCTAGCCCTTCACCCGGCTCCTGAAGAATCCGCATTTCCGTGCCAAAATTGTAAAAGTAAGGAGTGACTCGCATGGTTTCGTGCCTATAGGTTCGTAGCGCGCAAGCGATTTTTGCCAATTGTCGGTCCCAGCACCGATGATTTTCCGACACGTAGGATCGTAACATGCGTTTGATGTCTTGATTCCTACGCTCGGCAGGGTTCGCCTGGGGATGGTATAGCGCAGTAAACTTAATCCGCGTTCCGTACCCCTCGACTAATTGCTGTAGGCCCTTCCCGCGGAATTGGACACCGTTATCGCACACTAGCCACCTCGGAAGTCCAAACAGCAGGAATACATGTTCCTCCAATAACCTGCAGATCTCCCTTGCCGTGGCCTTCCGTAGTGGGAATAGTAGAGAAAACTTACTCACATAATCCAGAACGGTCAGAACATAACAGTGTCCGCATGTAGATCGAGGTAGTGGGCCCACCAAGTCTACACAAATCATCTCCCACGGCCTTGTCGCTTCTCCCGCACGCGAAACCATAAAACCAGGCTGAGCCTTCCTTTCCACCTTGATTGCCTGACATACCTTACATCGGTTCACATAGGTACGGGCGTCAGCGGACATCTTCGGCCAGTAATAGAACTGCGACAGCCGATGAATCGTTCGGTCGATCCCCATATGACCCGCCGTTGGTTGGTCATGGCAACGCATGAGGGCTTCCCGCCTTTCACCCTTTTCCACGAGTCGGCTCCTTCTAACGCAGGATATCGTCCCGGTACATGCTTCCACAACTCTTCGTCCTTGATCCTCCAGTCGGGGTATAGCTCTCCGTTAGTGCGTATCCGCGCCTTCATTCGCTCGTACCAAACATCCCTTTGATTCTTTGCCACCTCCACCGTTTCCACTGTGACTGACCTCGATAATGCATCCGGAACCAAATGCTCGCTGCCTTTGCGGTGCATCACCTCATAATCGAACTGTTGCAGACGGACAGCCCAGCGAGCCAACCTCCCCGTAGGGTCCTTTAGATTGTTGAGCCAAACCAAAGAGTGATGATCCGTTATTACGCGGAAATGCGAACCCTCGATATACGGGCGTAGCTTCTCCACCGCCCAAAGGACTGCCAAGCACTCCCTCTCGGTGGTTGAATATTTTCGCTCCGCTTTGGTCAGAGCGCGGCTCAAATAACAGACCACCTTCTCCCCCTCCGGAAAAGTTTGGCTCAACACGGCTCCCACACCCACATCTGAGGCATCCGTCTGCACATTGAATGGGATGCTGAAATCAGGACACGTCAAAATAGGTGCTGAGGCCAGTTTCAATTTACAGCGTTCGAAGGCTTCCTCACATTCGGTGGTCCAGTCAAATCTTTTATGCTTGCGCAATAAATCGGTTAGGGGTGCTACCAAAGTGGCATGATCCGGGATGAACCTCCGATACCACGATACCATCCCAAGGAACTGTCGGATCTGCTTCACCGTATGAGGCCGTGGTATTTTTAACATGCTCTCGACTTTCTCAGGGTCGACATTCAACCCATTCTCGTTCACCACATAACCCAGATATTTCAGCTCGGCTCGGCAAAAATGACATTTTTCCCGCGATAGTCTCAGTTCAGCTTGCCGCAGGCGCTTGAATACCTCGGAGAGATTCTCCAGGTGTTGACTGAACGTGGGTGTTACGATAATAATGTCGTCGAGGTATGTGAACACGAAAGGCTCTATTTCCGGGCCCAACACTTTGTCAATTAGGCGCTGCCAGGTCGCTGGCGCATTCGACAGACCAAACGGCATTCTCCGAAATTGAAAAAGACCCCGCCCTGGGATGGTAAACGCCGTGAACTGACGTGATTCTTCCACCACTGGGACCTGCCAGTAAGCTGATTTAATATCCAAGGTGGATAGATACCTTGCATCCCGTAGCTTATCTAAAGTGGCGGAAATATACGGAAGGGGATACGCATCCCGTGCGGTGACTTGATTCACCTTACGGAAATCTACACAGAATCTGTACGACCCATCCTTTTTCTTTGCCATTAATATCGGGGAAGACCATGCGCTCTTAGAGGGCTCCACTACGCCTAGCGCCAACATCTCGTCCAGCTCCGTATTAATGTTCTTCTGCATGGTAGGTGAGACCGGATAATAACGCTGCTTGATGGGGGCTGCATCCGTCTTGATGACGTGCTCCACCAGATTAGTGCAACCCAGCCCCTCCCCCATGTTTTGGAACTCTATCCCAATTAACTGGGCTAACTCCTCTTCTTCAGACTGAGTCAATACAGACCTACTGTGTAGATGTCCCCCCAACATCATCACCTCATGGCATGCAAAACCCCACCTGTTATCCCGCAGGTTCAAAAGGACCCCAAACTGCCGCAAAAAATCTACTCCCAAAATAATTTTGTGAGCAAGAGCCGGTACCACCAATACCTCCAGCCACTTCACCCTGCCCTCCAACCGAAAAGGTACCCAAGCCCTCCCCTCTATCGGGCACTGACCGTTGTCGGCTAGGCTCACCGGCTGATTCTGCGCATTGATCATCTCCGCCCCCAGTTCCCGCATCTCGGACCAACCATCTCCCCCGACTCCTGCAGCCCTGCCCTCCGGAACTATTTCACTCACTGTAGGGACCTCCTCATAGGTTAAATCTGGTTCCAATAGCTTTGACGTCCTACGGCTGGGTGGGGGCACAAACGCATCAACCACCGCCTTAGTAGCCTCCATTTTCCGTCCCAACTGCACCAACTGCGCAACCGATGACACCTCTCTTAATGATAATTTCACCTGGTAGAACGGGCTGATATTATCCAGCAAAATCTCCAGCTTCCTGGCTTCTGAACAGGGTTCTCCCAATCTGCGAAACAGTCCATCCATGATGGCCACGTAAACTCCGATGGACTCGTTCCTTCCTTGCGTCCGCTGACGAATTTCTTCCCACAGCCTTTTATTGTAATTTGGGGGTAAAAATTCTGTCCGCAGCTCCTGACAAAGTTCATCCCAAGAAGCTACCCGCTCCCGTACCGAACGAAACCAAATCAGGGCTTTACCCTCAAAAAGCTCCGCGGCCATCCTCATCAGCTGTGGCTTTGACACGCCCTTCGTTAACCGAAGCTCCTCTACCCTTTCCAGAAAAGCACTTACCGAACCGGGAGAATCGCTGGAGAATTTGATTCCCCACTTGGACACGTCTGGAACCTTGCCTGCTCCCGGATCATCCCGATGTACCTCCACCGTCTGAGTTGCTGGCCCTTCCGATTCAAGTAGCCGCCCCTCAGTGATTGCGCTCGGCTCCTCTACTTGTTTCTCCGCTCCCGTGTCACTCTCCCCTTCTACCTTCTCCGTGATCCTTTCGGGAGGACCTGCCTTCAGCCCGGGTGCATCGTTAACTCTGCCTCCCGGCCTAGTGCTGGTTTTTTCTCCCGTTAACCTCGCTTTCGGTGTAGATGTCCTGCCTCTAGGAACGGTTTCCTCCCCCATCTCCTCCAAGTTGCCACCCGCTGTTACATCCAGACCCCCTAACGCCATCATGAAATCCTTTTCCAATCTGTCCACGATCTTTTCCTCCTCGGGCTCCTCAGCTTGGATATTCGCCAACCTTCGCTGGCAAAACTCGATCTTGGCCAAAATCTTCCAATACCCTCCCGACTCTCTATCACCCGAGAATCCTTCCACCAGGGAGTTAACTTCTGCCCATTTTTCCTCCAGCGCCTTGATATCCTCTGCGGGTGTGCAAGGGTACTCTTTGAAATTCACCATACTTGTGTTTTTTAAATTCTCCGCCCGTACCGCCACCCGTAACTTTGCTCGCATCTCATCCACTGTCCCAGCAGGCAGCCCCCTAATACCCAATTCATATTGGAGCTCGTCGCTGGCCAGACGATTTATCAGCATCCTTCCCTTCCCTGCCATATTTAACTTATTACTAATTTAAATTAAATTTACGTACTACTTATTTTATATACCTATATATATATAAATTCCGCTACCATTTTCACCTACACTATACTAGCACTAGCGAGGGAGGGAAAAAAAAACATTATTCATCAGTTCCAATGGTTTACTTTTACTCAATTCACCACTAACGACACATTCACTCCGCAATCATTCATTCCACAGTCAGACCAAAAAAACAAAAAAAAACACTCACTCCCAAACAACCCGCAAATTCGAATTTATCCTTCGCCCTTCCCCTCACACCGACACTCACACTTCTATCCCAACGCACCCCCGCAAACTCACACTTTCACCAACACTCGCACTTTTAACGCAATACACCCCCGCAAATTTACAATCTCACCAACATTCGCACTTCCGTCGCAACACACCCCCGCAAATTCACACTAGGAAACAACACACTATCACTCACTGAATCACCCTAGAAAAACACTCCCGCAATTTCACACTAGATATGCACTATCACTCACTGAATCACCCTAGAAAATCACTCCCGCAAATTCACACTAGATAATCACTATCACTCACTGAATCACCCTAGAAAAACACTTCCGCAAATTCACACTAGATAAATACTATCACTCACTGAATCACCCTAGGAAAACACTCCCGCAAATTCACACTGACTTCCACTTCTATAATGACTTAACTTGTCTCGCCTTAATGAGCCCCACGTTGGGCGCCAATTTGTCACCCTTTCACTTCAAGGGTAGACGCGCTGTCCAACCTTGCGGGCCCGGTTCGCTCCGTCGGAGACGGCGCAGGCGCCAACTCGCTATCCCTAGGCTGGATGGATTCAAAAATAGGATCGTCAGCGAGTAGACGATCCGTCAGCGCACGCACGAGGGTTAAACACTAGAACAAAAGGGAAGAAAAGAAAAACGTGTCACCTCCTCTATCTACACTTGACCCTAACCTTCCCCAACTTACCCTGTTTGCCCACACCACGACCTCCTGAAAGAAAATATGTTAATCCGAACGAGGAAAAAGAAAATCTCCCCGCTTGAACGTCGCGCACAATCCAAGTTACCTTTTTTCATTAACAACAATAAGAATATTTCCGGTGATATTTAAATCAATATATTCACACAAACGAATTCGATTAGATAAATGTAGAACAAATATAATTTTAAAAAAAAAGAAGGTACCTTTTCCTACTTTTCGCTAAACTATCCTTAACTTGGGGCCCCAGCAAACGATCGTCTGTGGTTATTTGCGCCAATCTCGGGAGCCGAATTCTCGTTCTGTTCAGCTCCTCGCTGAACGAAATTGTTCTTCCGTGGTATGATGAGTGCCGTGGTGACGATGATGATGTTGATATTAGTCCTAATCACCTTTTTCGCGCTGCTAGATTTGTATCCTTCGATCTCTCCTCGCTCGAGTCAAACCAAAAAAAGAGGGCCTCCGTTATCCCTCAGCCCTTTAAATTCGTTTGCTTTAACGGACGCCCGTTACATTGGAGATGGTTGGCCTCCCATCCGTACGACGAACTTCCTTTCTGCTTTTGGCGCGGTTCGTAGCGCGGCTACCAACCATCTTCGCTACCTCGGCTCCGCACCCATGGTTGCTGTCTGCATTACCCATTATTTTGGGATCAGCTGGGCAGTCCCAATATGTGGGTCACTAGATCATCGCAGAATGACATCGCCGAATGACATTTTGTAGTTGTCAGCGGAAAGTGAATACAACGCGATTTCGAACAATTAGCTTACGCCATTGAGTTGTATTTCTATCCTGAAAAACGTGTTATTGGCGCTAGAATCGCACGCCCTGCATTCAATCGCTTGTTATGACAACAGTGTAAGTGAATGGTTCGCAAGTCAGTGTTCAGATTTGTCTTTAAAGAAAATATGAAATGAATTGTGAAATAGTGTCCCCGAAAGAAATGTTTGTCCGCTTCATTTCGCCGCGTCATTACTTATATGTTGCAAGTGATTGGTTTGCACGTCACGATAAGGTTGCATGTCAGGATTTGGTGAAATAATTTAGAAATTTCCGAATGTCGGTCGACTTGAGCGTAGTACAGGTGACATGTGTACCTGGCCGTGATGCCTGCATTACATAGTGAGTATTGTCCAACTTGGGAGTCGCCTCGTTTTGGCGTCGCACCAGAGACGCAGTCAGGAAAGTGTAAGTTGGAGCCGGCAAGTCCCCCGAGGTAAGTCTTTGCATTCGTACACGACAATCAATGTATTTTACGATAGCCTCGCATGTTTATGTTTCCGTTTGCGCGATGCATCCCGTCACGGTTTTGATGTTGACATGACCTTTGATTACGGTTGATCCATCTAGTGCGGTGACCAGGAGTGGGCCCCTTAAACGCCTTTCGAGTAGGTGATAGCCTTTGTGGAGCGCTTGCGTTAGATGCGTTGCCATAGGTTATCCTTGTTGGGAAGAGTGATGGTCGACCGGCCCCCTTCTGATGTCGATCGTCATCCGTTGCTGCCGTTTGCTCCCTATCTAAGTTAAACGCCCTACTCTAGCTCGACTAATAAATAACATTGCTTGTCATACAACAATAACATTTTCCTTTTGTATTCTACAACAATAACATTTTTTTTCTTTTGTATGAAAGTAGTATTTGTGTTAAAGCTAAGACCAAAAATACGATGGGTCAACTGTTACCTCGATGCTCAAGCGGGTTTGGGGTGTGTAAATGACATGCATCCCGATCTCCTCAGTGGTCGTGGTGTGACTTCGGGTGGAAGTTGGTCGTCCGTAACATTCCCCCCCTACTTCAAGTGAATTTCCCTGGAAATTCACTCCTTCGTTATGCCCTACTGCTACCGGCTGCACTTCTAAAGTAACTGGCTACTCGCAACTCCCTTCAGTTTCCAAACCTATTCCCATATACACCGATGTCTTAATAAAGTTCCAAATCTGTGGCTAATTCAATACTCCCTACTTCTTATCGAGCTTGATCCCTATCTCTATTTATGCCTCCTCTCTACCTATACGTTTAAGTAAAACGGTATGGGTATATATATAGCTTTGCTATTAATGTGATAATCCTTTTCATTATATGAGCCATACCACTTATTGCTGCTCCAACCCCAATGACGCTACCGATCTACTTCTAACAAGTGCTAATCTTATATTCTTTCATGCTAATTACCCTCCACCAATCATCCCTAATCCCCTATATTATAACTACCCGTCTTAATAACTATCCCTCCACCAATCATCCTCAATCCCCTATCTTATAACTACCTGTCTAAATAACTATCCCTCCACCAATCATCCCTAATCCCCTATCTTATAACTACCTGTCTAAATAACTATGATTATTCTAATGTCTCACTACTCGTTTTTAGATCGCAAACTCTATGTGACGGAAGGGAAAACTAACGACTCGGGACCCCACAAAGCCAGCGGATAAAAAAAAGGAAAAAAAAAAGGTAAAAGCACCCACGCAAATAGAGTTCGCGTGTCTTGCATGTGGCGGTTCCAGCGACGCGCCGCTATCGGAACAACACGCCCCGACAACGCGGTCATAACCCGGACGGCGCGGAGCAACTTAATTACTTCCGAATACTTAAATCTAGAGATAAACATTTGCAATTGAAATTACATGTCTGTTGTGTCGTTATATCACTTTTATATCTGCTTTCCTCCCCCTTTCTCTGGTGTTTAGCGACTTAGCTTTGTCCCGCTATTCTATGAACGGCTTCAAATCCTTGACGTGCCAGGTACCCGCGTCTCTGCCTTTCTCTTCCCTTAACTGGTAAGTCCAACCGGACACTTTCTTACATATCCTAAACGGACACAAGTACTCAGGAGCCAACTTGGCTGAGTAGAATTCGGATGCGTTGGAGATAGTATAATTCCTCCTCCATACTCGGTCCCCCACTTGGTAACCTATATCCCGCTTCCTGAGGTTATACCGGTTAGAGTTCTGTTCGGCAGCTGCCTGCATACGCTGCGATACTTCCGTCCGCAGTATCTCTAGCTTCTTTGCCCGTTGCTCAGGATCCATCTCCTCTTGAGGTCGCTCTGGCCCTTCACCCGGCTCCTGAAGAATCCGCATTTCCGTGCCAAAATTGTAAAAGTAAGGAGTGACTCGCATGGTTTCGTGCCTATAGGTTCGTAGCGCGCAAGCGATTTTTGCCAATTGTCGGTCCCAGCACCGATGATTTTCCGACACGTAGGATCGTAACATGCGTTTGATGTCTTGATTCCTACGCTCGGCAGGGTTCGCCTGGGGATGGTATAGCGCAGTAAACTTAATCCGCGTTCCGTACCCCTCGACTAATTGCTGTAGGCCCTTCCCGCGGAATTGGACACCGTTATCGCACACTAGCCACCTCGGAAGTCCAAACAGCAGGAATACATGTTCCTCCAATAACCTGCAGATCTCCCTTGCCGTGGCCTTCCGTAGTGGGAATAGTAGAGAAAACTTACTCACATAATCCAGAACGGTCAGAACATAACAGTGTCCGCATGTAGATCGAGGTAGTGGGCCCACCAAGTCTACACAAATCATCTCCCACGGCCTTGTCGCTTCTCCCGCACGCGAAACCATAAAACCAGGCTGAGCCTTCCTTTCCACCTTGATTGCCTGACATACCTTACATCGGTTCACATAGGTACGGGCGTCAGCGGACATCTTCGGCCAGTAATAGAACTGCGACAGCCGATGAATCGTTCGGTCGATCCCCATATGACCCGCCGTTGGTTGGTCATGGCAACGCATGAGGGCTTCCCGCCTTTCACCCTTTTCCACGAGTCGGCTCCTTCTAACGCAGGATATCGTCCCGGTACATGCTTCCACAACTCTTCGTCCTTGATCCTCCAGTCGGGGTATAGCTCTCCGTTAGTGCGTATCCGCGCCTTCATTCGCTCGTACCAAACATCCCTTTGATTCTTTGCCACCTCCACCGTTTCCACTGTGACTGACCTCGATAATGCATCCGGAACCAAATGCTCGCTGCCTTTGCGGTGCATCACCTCATAATCGAACTGTTGCAGACGGACAGCCCAGCGAGCCAACCTCCCCGTAGGGTCCTTTAGATTGTTGAGCCAAACCAAAGAGTGATGATCCGTTATTACGCGGAAATGCGAACCCTCGATATACGGGCGTAGCTTCTCCACCGCCCAAAGGACTGCCAAGCACTCCCTCTCGGTGGTTGAATATTTTCGCTCCGCTTTGGTCAGAGCGCGGCTCAAATAACAGACCACCTTCTCCCCCTCCGGAAAAGTTTGGCTCAACACGGCTCCCACACCCACATCTGAGGCATCCGTCTGCACATTGAATGGGATGCTGAAATCAGGACACGTCAAAATAGGTGCTGAGGCCAGTTTCAATTTACAGCGTTCGAAGGCTTCCTCACATTCGGTGGTCCAGTCAAATCTTTTATGCTTGCGCAATAAATCGGTTAGGGGTGCTACCAAAGAGGCATGATCCGGGATGAACCTCCGATACCACGATACCATCCCAAGGAACTGTCGGATCTGCTTCACCGTATGAGGCCGTGGTATTTTTAACATGCTCTCGACTTTCTCAGGGTCGACATTCAACCCATTCTCGTTCACCACATAACCCAGATATTTCAGCTCGGCTCGGCAAAAATGACATTTTTCCCGCGATAGTCTCAGTTCAGCTTGCCGCAGGCGCTTGAATACCTCGGAGAGATTCTCCAGGTGTTGACTGAACGTGGGTGTTACGATAATAATGTCGTCGAGGTATGTGAACACGAAAGGCTCTATTTCCGGGCCCAACACTTTGTCAATTAGGCGCTGCCAGGTCGCTGGCGCATTCGACAGACCAAACGGCATTCTCCGAAATTGAAAAAGACCCCGCCCTGGGATGGTAAACGCCGTGAACTGACGTGATTCTTCCACCACTGGGACCTGCCAGTAAGCTGATTTAATATCCAAGGTGGATAGATACCTTGCATCCCGTAGCTTATCTAAAGTGGCGGAAATATACGGAAGGGGATACGCATCCCGTGCGGTGACTTGATTCACCTTACGGAAATCTACACAGAATCTGTACGACCCATCCTTTTTCTTTGCCATTAATATCGGGGAAGACCATGCGCTCTTAGAGGGCTCCACTACGCCTAGCGCCAACATCTCGTCCAGCTCCGTATTAATGTTCTTCTGCATGGTAGGTGAGACCGGATAATAACGCTGCTTGATGGGGGCTGCATCCGTCTTGATGACGTGCTCCACCAGATTAGTGCAACCCAGCCCCTCCCCCATGTTTTGGAACTCTATCCCAATTAACTGGGCTAACTCCTCTTCTTCAGACTGAGTCAATACAGACCTACTGTGTAGATGTCCCCCCAACATCACCACCTCATGGCATGCAAAACCCCACCTGTTATCCCGCAGGTTCAAAAGGACCCCAAACTGCCGCAAAAAATCTACTCCCAAAATAATTTTGTGAGCAAGAGCCGGTACCACCAATACCTCCAGCCACTTCACCCTGCCCTCCAACCGAAAAGGTACCCAAGCCCTCCCCTCTATCGGGCACTGACCGTTGTCGGCTAGGCTCACCGGCTGATTCTGCGCATTGATCATCTCCGCCCCCAGTTCCCGCATCTCGGACCAACCATCTCCCCCGACTCCTGCAGCCCTGCCCTCCGGAACTATTTCACTCACTGTAGGGACCTCCTCATAGGTTAAATCTGGTTCCAATAGCTTTGACGTCCTACGGCTGGGTGGGGGCACAAACGCATCAACCGCCGCCTTAGTAGCCTCCATTTTCCGTCCCAACTGCACCAACTGCGCAACCGATGACACCTCTCTTAATGATAATTTCACCTGGTAGAACGGGCTGATATTATCCAGCAAAATCTCCAGCTTCCTGGCTTCTGAACAGGGTTCTCCCAATCTGCGAAACAGTCCATCCATGATGGCCACGTAAACTCCGATGGACTCGTTCCTTCCTTGCGTCCGCTGACGAATTTCTTCCCACAGCCTTTTATTGTAATTTGGGGGTAAAAATTCTGTCCGCAGCTCCTGACAAAGTTCATCCCAAGAAGCTACCCGCTCCCGTACCGAACGAAACCAAATCAGGGCTTTACCCTCAAAAAGCTCCGCGGCCATCCTCATCAGCTGTGGCTTTGACACGCCCTTCGTTAACCGAAGCTCCTCTACCCTTTCCAGAAAAGCACTTACCGAACCGGGAGAATCGCTGGAGAATTTGATTCCCCACTTGGACACGTCTGGAACCTTGCCTGCTCCCGGATCATCCCGATGTACCTCCACCGTCTGAGTTGCTGGCCCTTCCGATTCAAGTAGCCGCCCCTCAGTGATTGCGCTCGGCTCCTCTACTTGTTTCTCCGCTCCCGTGTCACTCTCCCCTTCTACCTTCTCCGTGATCCTTTCGGGAGGACCTGCCTTCAGCCCGGGTGCATCGTTAACTCTGCCTCCCGGCCTAGTGCTGGTTTTTTCTCCCGTTAACCTCGCTTTCGGTGTAGATGTCCTGCCTCTAGGAACGGTTTCCTCCCCCATCTCCTCCAAGTTGCCACCCGCTGTTACATCCAGACCCCCTAACGCCATCATGAAATCCTTTTCCAATCTGTCCACGATCTTTTCCTCCTCGGGCTCCTCAGCTTGGATATTCGCCAACCTTCGCTGGCAAAACTCGATCTTGGCCAAAATCTTCCAATACTCTCCCGACTCTCTATCACCCGAGAATCCTTCCACCAGGGAGTTAACTTCTGCCCATTTTTCCTCCAGCGCCTTGATATCCTCTGCGGGTGTGCAAGGGTACTCTTTGAAATTCACCATACTTGTGTTTTTTAAATTCTCCGCCCGTACCGCCACCCGTAACTTTGCTCGCATCTCATCCACTGTCCCAGCAGGCAGCCCCCTAATACCCAATTCATATTGGAGCTCGTCGCTGGCCAGACGATTTATCAGCATCCTTCCCTTCCCTGCCATATTTAACTTATTACTAATTTAAATTAAATTTACGTACTACTTATTTTATATACCTATATATATATAAATTCCACTACCATTTTCACCTACACTATACTAGCACTAGCGAGGGAGGGAAAAAAAAACATTATTCAT
Source organism: Odontomyia ornata (assembly GCA_963969285.1). Lineage (NCBI taxonomy): Eukaryota > Metazoa > Arthropoda > Insecta > Diptera > Stratiomyidae > Odontomyia > Odontomyia ornata. The sequence goes on along the minus strand of OZ017742.1, from coordinate 182,533,124 downwards.
CAGTTCCAATGGTTTACTTTTACTCAATTCACCACTAACGACACATTCACTCCGCAATCATTCATTCCACAGTCAGACCAAAAAAACAAAAAAAAACACTCACTCCCAAACAACCCGCAAATTCGAATTTATCCTTCGCCCTTCCCCTCACACCGACACTCACACTTCTATCCCAACGCACCCCCGCAAACTCACACTTTCACCAACACTCGCACTTTTAACGCAATACACCCCCGCAAATTTACAATCTCACCAACATTCGCACTTCCGTCGCAACACACCCCCGCAAATTCACACTAGGAAACAACACACTATCACTCACTGAATCACCCTAGAAAAACACTCCCGCAATTTCACACTAGATATGCACTATCACTCACTGAATCACCCTAGAAAATCACTCCCGCAAATTCACACTAGATAATCACTATCACTCACTGAATCACCCTAGAAAAACACTTCCGCAAATTCACACTAGATAAATACTATCACTCACTGAATCACCCTAGGAAAACACTCCCGCAAATTCACACTGACTTCCACTTCTATAATGACTTAACTTGTCTCGCCTTAATGAGCCCCACGTTGGGCGCCAATTTGTCACCCTTTCACTTCAAGGGTAGACGCGCTGTCCAACCTTGCGGGCCCGGTTCGCTCCGTCGGAGACGGCGCAGGCGCCAACTCGCTATCCCTAGGCTGGATGGATTCAAAAATAGGATCGTCAGCGAGTAGACGATCCGTCAGCGCACGCACGAGGGTTAAACACTAGAACAAAAGGGAAGAAAAGAAAAACGTGTCACCTCCTCTATCTACACTTGACCCTAACCTTCCCCAACTTACCCTGTTTGCCCACACCACGACCTCCTGAAAGAAAATATGTTAATCCGAACGAGGAAAAAGAAAATCTCCCCGCTTGAACGTCGCGCACAATCCAAGTTACCTTTTTTCATTAACAACAATAAGAATATTTCCGGTGATATTTAAATCAATATATTCACACAAACGAATTCGATTAGATAAATGTAGAACAAATATAATTTTAAAAAAAAAGAAGGTACCTTTTCCTACTTTTCGCTAAACTATCCTTAACTTGGGGCCCCAGCAAACGATCGTCTGTGGTTATTTGCGCCAATCTCGGGAGCCGAATTCTCGTTCTGTTCAGCTCCTCGCTGAACGAAATTGTTCTTCCGTGGTATGATGAGTGCCGTGGTGACGATGATGATGTTGATATTAGTCCTAATCACCTTTTTCGCGCTGCTAGATTTGTATCCTTCGATCTCTCCTCGCTCGAGTCAAACCAAAAAAAGAGGGCCTCCGTTATCCCTCAGCCCTTTAAATTCGTTTGCTTTAACGGACGCCCGTTACATTGGAGATGGTTGGCCTCCCATCCGTACGACGAACTTCCTTTCTGCTTTTGGCGCGGTTCGTAGCGCGGCTACCAACCATCTTCGCTACCTCGGCTCCGCACCCATGGTTGCTGTCTGCATTACCCATTATTTTGGGATCAGCTGGGCAGTCCCAATATGTGGGTCACTAGATCATCGCAGAATGACATCGCCGAATGACATTTTGTAGTTGTCAGCGGAAAGTGAATACAACGCGATTTCGAACAATTAGCTTACGCCATTGAGTTGTATTTCTATCCTGAAAAACGTGTTATTGGCGCTAGAATCGCACGCCCTGCATTCAATCGCTTGTTATGACAACAGTGTAAGTGAATGGTTCGCAAGTCAGTGTTCAGATTTGTCTTTAAAGAAAATATGAAATGAATTGTGAAATAGTGTCCCCGAAAGAAATGTTTGTCCGCTTCATTTCGCCGCGTCATTACTTATATGTTGCAAGTGATTGGTTTGCACGTCACGATAAGGTTGCATGTCAGGATTTGGTGAAATAATTTAGAAATTTCCGAATGTCGGTCGACTTGAGCGTAGTACAGGTGACATGTGTACCTGGCCGTGATGCCTGCATTACATAGTGAGTATTGTCCAACTTGGGAGTCGCCTCGTTTTGGCGTCGCACCAGAGACGCAGTCAGGAAAGTGTAAGTTGGAGCCGGCAAGTCCCCCGAGGTAAGTCTTTGCATTCGTACACGACAATCAATGTATTTTACGATAGCCTCGCATGTTTATGTTTCCGTTTGCGCGATGCATCCCGTCACGGTTTTGATGTTGACATGACCTTTGATTACGGTTGATCCATCTAGTGCGGTGACCAGGAGTGGGCCCCTTAAACGCCTTTCGAGTAGGTGATAGCCTTTGTGGAGCGCTTGCGTTAGATGCGTTGCCATAGGTTATCCTTGTTGGGAAGAGTGATGGTCGACCGGCCCCCTTCTGATGTCGATCGTCATCCGTTGCTGCCGTTTGCTCCCTATCTAAGTTAAACGCCCTACTCTAGCTCGACTAATAAATAACATTGCTTGTCATACAACAATAACATTTTCCTTTTGTATTCTACAACAATAACATTTTTTTTCTTTTGTATGAAAGTAGTATTTGTGTTAAAGTTAAGACCAAAAATACGATGGGTCAACTGTTACCTCGATGCTCAAGCGGGTTTGGGGTGTGTAAATGAAATGCATCCCGATCTCCTCAGTGGTCGTGGTGTGGTCTCCGGGTGGAAGTTGGTCATCCGTAACATAATATGAAGTCTAGTGATAAAAAAAAAACGACGTGCTGCGTTTAAGTTAACATACATTCATATACTAGTTTGTACAGTGCAGCTAAGATGAGGGTCTGTTTCTCAATATTAAACTTCAGTATTTTAGAGACTAAAGAGATTATAATTGGTTACCACGTCTTTCACAATAGTATGTTGTTTTAACCAAGTCTTAATATACAATTTTCAAATGAATGAAATGCTGCGTTTAAGTTAACATACATTCATATACTAGTTTGTACAGTGCAACTAAGATGAGGGTCTGTTTCTCAATATTAAACTTCAGTATTTTAGAGACTAAAGAGATTATACTTGGTTACCACGCCTTTCACAAAAGTATATTGTTTTTACCAAGTCTTAATATACAATTTTCAAATGAATAATGTCTTTTGGTGGAATAAAACGTTGTTGATTGTGAATAACCTACTTTGCATGAAAAAGAGACCAGTCGATTATATGATAGTAACACATCGACACTTGATGGCTATAGTAATGTTCATATCTAGAGACATTTGTCCGTGATGTTTCATTGTTTCACAGGTTGTGAGTAATGATGCAGCCTTAGTCATTGAAACCATTCGAAACTCTTCTGAAAATGCATCAATTACAGATTTTTAGTGATTTGGAGATACCAAAATTTCACTCAATTGTTCAATGATGGGGGCAGAATCGTTCAGGTCATAACATACTGATCTTCCTGCATATCCCGCATAATCCAAAAGGGTTGATCATACATGAGAACACCAAGATAATTCAATATACTTAATAGGTTCTACTATAAGCCCTTAATACATCGACTAAACTGCAGGCTGAATTAACTCATGTTAAGGCCCTAGCGATGGTCCGCATGAAGTAGAGACCTATTTAACAAGATTGTGCTTTATAAAATGATTCAAGTGGCCGATCAAAGGGATCATACGATTTCCGAGCATTTTTATTTCACCAAAAAGGAATTATTCATTTGAAAATTGTATTTTAAGACTTGGTGAAATCAACATACTATTGTGAAAGGCGTGGTAACCAAGTATAATCTCTTTAGTCTCTAAAATACTGAAGTTTAATATTGAGAAACAGACCCTAATCTTAGCTGCACTGTACAAACTAGTACATGAATGTATGTTAACTTAAGCGCAGCACGTCGTTTTTTTTATCACTAGACTACATATTATTCTACGGATTATTTTGATGTTCTTAAACTTCAGGAAAACAGTGGTCCTAAGTACATCCATTCAAAAAGCATCAAGAAAACGAATAAGACAGAGGTCAATAAACTTTCAACGTGATAATATCTATTACAATGGTCATCCTATACTTCATGGAAGAGTACCGTGATATTTTTCCTGAACACCGAATACGTATCGAGAATTATATGCTTAAATATGATAATATGGGTGAGAAAGTATCTAATAAACATGGAATACACTACCAAATATGTGAATGGTCCAACTCTAATACGACATCAGGCACTGATACATGCATTTGTCATTCAAATGATCAAGAGACAAGAAATATTTTTACACTCATAAAACATTATATAATCCTGCAGTCTCGAGTACATTCGACAAAGTAATAATTCATGACACCGGGTAGTATAAACAGTACAAACACGACTAGAACCAACTGGTGGCCAGCGCTATTAGAATGAAAAAGTTTATCATTGATATTTAATTTGTATCGGGAAATCCTCATCAGTAATTCATCAAGGAACAAACTATTCTCATAACATACAACCAAAATGATATTGGATTTGAAACATCAACAGTTTGCACTAGAGTGAAGGGGCATAAGCTACAATGATATGCTGAAGATATTGAATTGCTATATAAATTGTACAATAAACATTAAAAAAGATGTGAGAGGACTGATTATACATCAGTACGGGCATACGGCAGAAATAGTGCAGCTGAATAAACATAAGTTAAATTAACTTGAAAATTGTTCAATATGCTATAGAATTCTTAAATAAATCAAGCCATTTATCAGATGTGCTGTAAATTGTATCAAAATTCATTCACATATAACAAAAAATAGCATTACTCAATAAATTATTTCTATTAGAAAGAAACAAAGTCTTTTTATTTTAACAACTAATCTAACACTGCTCAAGTAAACAAATACCTCAAACAACAAAACAAAATGATCTGAACATTCTTATCATATCCAAAACTACCAAATATTAAACACTTAACCCTACCATTCAAAAATATCTAGCGATGGACAAAAAAAAACCCGCATGAGTTCATTCAACTTAAGTGTACATCTGTTCATCAAATTACCAGCAGACAAACACCTCCTGAAAGTACTGATCATCTCTTAACTTCCTATAATGACCCGCGACCATACTTATCAAGAACCCTCCATAACATATGCTACTTGTCTATACATGATACGATGAGATCGGTCTAAAAATAGCCTACCATAAACTCATATGCTACCACACATCGTTATCTTTACCGAACTATCTTACATAAACATTAGCCTAAGTGATCTACAGTAGCAGTGTGCCAAGCTGAAACATTCTCTATTTGTTGAAAACTAATTAGATCTTCTTCAAACTTATAAAAAATCAACCAAGCATCCAAAAGAAAAAAATTCTGATAAGAAAAACTCAACAAGAACATATTTTATTTATGTGAAAATAATACTTGAATATGTCAATGAGCATACCCACAAATCCCTATGATGATAAATCTAGCATATTTAAAATGTAGTAGATACGTATTTTACTCAAGGCATAAATATTGAAAATGTATATGAAGATAGCAGAAGTGGCTTTACGCTTAATACAAGCACACAAAGTATAAGGTTTAAAAATTCTCATGCAATCATATAGTGCCTATATGCACCAAAAGCGATAATATGCATCCGAAAAGTATAACCTAAATGGCATCATCCAAGCATGCATCATTTTTCTAAGGAGATAACAAATTAAAAATTCTCATACTCAAAACATCAACAACTTCCTAATGCCGATATGGCTATAGAGATCCGGAAGTGTCGAAAAATCATACATACTGTGAAGAATATGAGACAAGCATAAAATAATAGTTTTACTCCATATTATACTGACACTCATGAAACTATCTAAAGTAATTAATATAGACCTACAATAACAACGTCTAGTTCAAAGTAAATATAAAAATTTATTCAATTTAGTGCATGCATATAATGCTACCGTATATGACTTAAAATATCTTTTCATGCATTATGGACATAAACAAAGAATAATACCATAATACCAACAAACCCCTAATGTCAATGAAACTCCATAAACTCCATAAAAAAAGAGCATCCCAGAAGCCATAAACCGTTATATCTTTCCTATACTAGCACCCATAAATAATCTCAAATTTAGAATAGATACCCAAAACATACATCTGAACATAGTGATCTAACAAATAGACCCAAGCACTTATCAAAAGGGAAAAATCATATACAAATTATACGATGTACAAAGAAAATTATCACCATCTCATGCACTACAAGATCATTCATTTGGAAAAATAACTCGTCTTGAAGAAAATTATTAGAATTTTTGAACAAAACCAATGAGCATCCTATAGTCAAGAAGACATGAATGAATATAATGTCATACTGCTACATAATATTAAAATCAGAGAATGAAGCAAAGAAACTGCTTTAATAAATAAGTGATGATGATGAAGACAAACAAAATGCTGCTACAAGCAAACTAAAAATTAATACCATACTAAATATCAAGAACGCATTACAACAAGCATTAAGATTTATTTAACTACATCATACATAAATTTGAGCAATCAGCATAGTAGTATAACTAAATAAAATACATTGTAGACGATTCTTCAAGCACTATTGACATGAACGTAAATCACAACGTAAATTTCTATGGCTCATAACATTCGCCCCCACGGAAACATGCATCCCAAATTACATTCTCGAACAAGCGATACGCATGACGTTTTCTCGCCCACAACGCCGTACAGCAACGTGCGCTTTAAGCAGGCACCCACTAAGTAAATTCTCATACCTTAGAACACCCATCGAAAGGCAAGCCCGTCGCCCATCCATAATGCAAAGTCATCCGTCTATAGCAGCGCCCCTCGTCACGACACGAATCTAGTGTACATTAAAATGACCATGGGTAAAAAACGATCTACCGCTAGAAGCGTAACCGACCCGAGAAGCACTTTCAGCAAAGATGAAAAACAAAACTACTCGAAGACTAGAAGCAATGAATATATGAAAAATCCTTCCAATATAGATGAATAACAACCATGAACAGTATAATTATCTATCGCGAAAAGCGTCAAAGGCTATTAATTTTAAACCTATATATTCAAGCTATGTAAACACACGCTTAGAAATCTAGGTCTTTAATCTACACATATTAATTGAAATACTTAGGACTATCCTAGAATATAGTCAATATGCCTAGTTTCACTATTTACCATTAGAGGCTACTAAGGCCCGGAGCACTTACCGACTTAACCAAGACACAGATGTATATTTATCTAAAGCCCACACATACTCATCCCAGGCATTCACCTATGCTAATTCAATACATACACCTACATACCTAAGGCCCACACCTACGCTATTCTGATGCACATATCCACATACCCTAGACACACACCCTCACCGTAACCATCCATGACATCCACACCTATTCTGGACTCACACCTTCTTATCCCAGGCACCCACCTATGCCAATCTTATACACATATCCACATAACCTAGACACACACCCTCGCCGCAACCATCCATTGCATTCACACCTATTCCGGACTCATACCTTCTTATCTTAGGCAACTACCTAAACCACCCTAATACAAGCTCCCACCCACCCAAGACACACACCCTAGACCACATTTGAAATTTGTATGGAAAAAGTGCTCCAGAACTGGCATTCTACCGCTACTAACTCCGTTAATTGAATCATCGAGACAAGTGGTAGCGCTACCGTAACAGCTTTGTACGCGGTCAAAATTCCCGACACGTGGAAGCATTTCGGGCTGCACAACTCCAGCATACGCCACCGAACGTTGAACCGAAACTACTCGTCTATCACGCATAAAAAGATGAATAGAATCCTTCCGCGGCATAAAGCCAAGTTACCTTCTATTTTCTTGAGAGTCCAGGCCGATAGGAGAAACCCATCTGGCAGACAGTTCCATCAAGAAAATAGAAGGTCCTTACAGGTGTCAACCTGGGACAACACATCGGAAGGGTTCTGTCGCGAAAAAAAAATCAAACAAAGGAGAGCGGAAGCTAAAAATCACGTGAAGCGACTGCAAGTGTGTATAATACAAATCCACTGCTCCTGTCTGTGGGGCTCGAGTACCGAGGTACCTTACATTCTCCGTAAAGGACCAACTCATCAGAAGACGCGAATCTTTTATCCCCTTAGGATGTTTTGGCCCCAGGTTGGGCGCCATTTGTAATGATTTTCCGTCTTAACTCGCACGAACGAAGTTGAAATCGACCTCTTATCATTTCTAGACGTGAAGACTGAGTCGTGCCAACGAATGGTACCAACCGGTCAACCAGTCCATGTACCGTAATCCATTTTGCGGTGGCTGCTTGTCGGCCAGCTAGATCGGAGAGGATTTAGGTCGCATGTCTTTAAATGGATTACAATCAATTACATATTTCAGCCACCATTAAATGCCCGTTTCAAACGCGTCGAAAACACAAACATGCGGAAAAGAAACCTACTTTACTTCATTCCCTATTTCTTCATTACTCCAGTCAATTTCAAAAACTTAAATTCAATTTCAAGTTCCCGAGATTCACCGACGCGGTACCGAAAAATACACTCCGCTAATTCAATCCCGAAGCACTCTACGCTAGTAAAAATATAAGGCAAACTAAGGTACCGCGTACCGCACGTGACGCGAAACCGGCCATCCACGATTTTTTCAAAACCCTACTTACCATCCACTCCCACTGCCTCTAAAAAGAAAGGCCGCTGGAAAGGAAAATCGTGTTTACTTTAGCAATTCATGTTTTAAATCTCTTGTTTAATCTCGATTATAAGTGTCTAGTTTCTGTACAAACATTTCTATAAGCTATATTTTAGGATTACAAAACTTCTGACACATTGTTTTAAATTACACTCTACGACTCAAATGCAACTATTGTATGATAATTTCCAAATCAGTCCTGTACATTAATCTGCTATCAGCAAGACTACATTACTCGCCGAAAAATCAGCTACGTTTGAATTCTGGAGGGAAATAAGTTTGCAACTACTTTTTTTTGACAGGTTTCCTTGGTTATAACATGTTAAAAACAATAATATTGATTTATTTACTTCAGAATAGAAATGTCATCACTCTTTCAAGGATGGACAATTTTTTAATAAGTTTTTGAACACTACAATATGTTATCTGTTAACCTTGAAATGACGTATCACCCCATACTTGTAGCGCTACAGCTAAAACAACAACAAAAATTCATAAAACGCTGCCTCGACATTGAATGATTTTTTTTAAAAGGGCACTTGGTTAGTTTAAAACTAAAATTTTGTTTCTTGTCTAGTTTATCTAGATTTAATTTTCTTTCTTGCAAAAATATTGTATTGCAATCAAATTAACAGTAAGATCACCATTTTTTTTGATTGTTTACGAAGCTCACCTACGCTGTAACATAAGCTTTAGTTACCAGTAAGAGAACACTCTAAAATATTGTCCTGAGAAATCATGAAACTAAAACTTGAATTCATTAAAAGGTTCGATATGAATATTTACGAAGTGACTTTCCCTTCATCGGCAATGGTCCGAATGAGTAAAGGTTGTATGTAAACGTACTTGTAAAACATTCAAAATATTCTCAACTAATTCCCAGAGTACAAGACTTTGAGTGTACTTTTACTATCATCAAAGCAGATATTAAGTCTGTATCAATTAAATAACTTTAACCTAATTACTATTTGGATTCTTTTAACCTAGCTACTATCATCTAAGTTCTTAAAAGGAATAGAGAATGAATAATATGTGCCTAAAAATTATCAAAAAACATGCATTTTGAAATTGTGCACTGAATTGCAGTCGAACGTTACATTCGTCTTTCAACAATGAGGAACGTAACTTACTCCGAAATTATCTTCTCTAAGAGTGGCCATGCAGTTCAGTCTTCCAAGCAATCCTGTCGAGCTTTGATGATTGATAGTTGTTATTAACGGCTTCAAATGAGGCGGTGGGTGTATTTTACACTAATGTCGCTAATTTCTTAACCAATGGCCGTAGAGAATTTGTTGCAAGTTCTAGGAAATTTTCGGCTAGCATATGATTTTCCTCAGCTGTGCTTGCTGCTTTGGAAAACCGTCGCAGGAAGTGACTACTGGACGGTCGCTCCAAATTAAAATCAATGTTGCCGGTGATCCTCCGTGCAATGCTTAGGATCTGCGGCTTTGTGTAAGAATCGTCCGCGATATATATACAAAATCCCCCAATTTCTGGTGGATAGGGCTCTTCGTACTTTGCGGTAGAGACTTTTGGAGAGTTTTGGATGGCATGATATGCATTTTCCCCTCAGGTTCACTTTTTACAAATTTCCTCTTTAAATGCCTTATAGCCACACATGAACACTATCGTTTTTATGATTTAAAATAGTATGTTCAATAACTACTAACCTTGCTCTTAATTCCGCTGCTCGGTAATTCGCATAAATTCAAATTGGGGTTTTGTCCACTTTTCGATCGAAGAATTCCACAGTTGGTTCGCTGTTGCTGCTGCCGGGTGATAAGATGACTTGCCGGATGACATTTCCCTCTTAGTAAATTATGTTGGTGTTGTGGAAGGATGTTAAGGTAATCCTTGTTGCGATTTGTGCATTTTAACTTGCAACGACTGGCCAGGCTGCATCTAGCGCGGATTTGAACGGCTTTTTGGAGGTTATCGGTCAGACACCACGAGCTTTCCTTCCATCTGGCCCGTTTGACATTTAACGACTCCAACTGCCGTCAGTTTTGAATGACATTCCTCGACTCAAACTGACGTAGGATGGAAATGTCATCCAAAACTGACATTCGCTTCAAAGCCATATGGTAGCGCTGGGCGTGTGTGCGAGTTGGCAGTGGCGTAGGGCCGATTCATTACAGGGCAGTGTCCACAATGCCAACCAGGCATGGGGAGATTGAAGGATACGCTGGTTGGCCATAGATGGCTTTACTTATATGGCGGCCGAATAGATCGTGTGGTTTGTGGATGGCAAGTCTTCCCGCGGCACGTTCTAGCCCGAAGAGATCGCTGATATTTTGAGCCCAGGTGAAGGTAATTGATGCTACGCAGGAGATAACAGCGGGGGACAACAGCGAAAAGGAAGAAGCTCTTCGCTGGCACTTTTCACCATCGTAAGTCTTTGGGGTGGTAGACTCCCAGCTTCTTGCCGGACATGTCTGCAATGAGATATCGCGTGGGACTTAAAACTTGTAGAACACGACACTTCACGAGCTTCTTGTCTACTTTGGCACTGCAGTGCCGGCTTGCTTCACTTTGCCTGAAATTCCATCAGTAGATTTCGTCGCCTGCCTTGAAGCCAGAAGGATGAAATTGCAGGTTATAACTTTCCTCCCCCGCCCACCTGCTATCTTCAATCTTCTCCCGAATTTGTTCTCGTAGAAAATGGAGTTTCTCGTGCGGCTCCAGAACCACTATTGGGTCTTCCAAACGTTTTAACTGCCACAATAGCCAGTACGAGTGTCCGTGGCAGATAATGTACTGGCCGAACACGGCTGTGGTGGAGTGGTATGACGAACGCAGGGCACAGATAATGGCGAAAATCCTGCGGTCTCAATCCTTTTGATCCGGTTGGACGTAGGCACAAATGGCGGCTCTGAGGGTGCGGTTCAGCCGCTCGGACGCATTGGCTTGCGCGGAACAAACGGTGGTCCGCTGATGCGTAGTGCTAGACTTGTCCATTAGATCCCAAAATCTAGCCGAGGTGTACTGAACTCGGTTGTAGGAGATCACCTTTTCCGGTACTCCAAATATGTGGAAAACGCAATTACTCAAGAAGCTGACTATCGGGCCAGTGTGCAAGTTTCGAATTGGTTCAATTATTGACAGCTCTTGTATAGCCCGAAGTCGAGCGAGGGTATGGACTGATGAGATCTATATACAGGCGCTGGAACGCCCGCTCCGATAGCTCGCATTTTCCCATCGGGAGCTGAAGAGCAGAATTGGGCGCTTTGGTGGATTTGCACAGCTCACAGGCAGCTACGTCCTCTTTTGCTTTCTGCGCCATCTTAGGCCAAAAGAAGTACGTCTTCAGTTTCCGAAGCGTATGACCATAAGCACCGTGTGCACTCAATGGGTGGTCATGAGCCCTCTTAATCAACTTGAAGGTCGGTTCTTCGGGCACCCATAACTTTCACTGTTCCTCTTCTTGGATGGGGTCACCGGAGGCGTGTCCCATCCACTTGTATATAAATCTCTCCGTCACCCGCAGTTCTGGCAGCTGTGGTAACTGTTTCCGAATCGTATTCACCAGCTGGGTGTAACGTATTGACTTGAAGGTGGGATGGTCCAAGTTGATCCAAAGGGGGCTGTCGTCCTCCTGGAGCAACTCGGCTCCTTCAGGCGTGATCCTTTTTTTTTTGTCTGTGGTAGGGAGGTGAAGGCATTTATGCCCGCCGAGTCTGGCAGTGTGGGGCTCATATGGAGGATACCTTTGGACTACCCACTAAACACCTCCCCTGTCAATCTGAGAACCTAGCCTGGAACCGTTTGACACATTACTTCGGGCCAGGTCTCGTTTTGTTACGCCGTGGGGCGCCTTCAAGCTGGGGAGTCCCTTTCCTAGCGGGAGGGGAGGGGGGAAGAGGAATTGCCAGAAGAGCGATCCCCCAGCCCCAGTGCCTCCGGCTGCTGTGAGTCCCTTTTATATTTTAGGACTGCCCGAGCATAATGTGCCACCTGGTTCCATTTGTCAACCGATTCGAGCATCACCGCAACTATATTATCCGGGGTGAGCTCTCCCGTCTCCCTGTAGAGTTCCCTTTGCAGCCTGGCCCATTCGGTACACGCAAAAAATGTGTGACAGGCATTGTCCTCCTCTCCTGGGCAAAACCGACAATCGGGAGACCGTGACTTGCCGATCTTGTGCAGGTAAGACTGAAAACACCCGTGCCCGCTCAAAAGCTGGGTCAGATAGAAGTCAGTCTGACCATGGCTTCGATTTAGCCACGGTCTCACATCCGGGATGTGGCGCGCCTTCCTTCGTGCAATTCCTCCAAGACTGCTGCCAATCGTTGAGCGAGCGTTGTCTCTCCTCGCGGACAACCATCTCTCTCGCATCCTCGTTTCGGCGCAGGTAAATAGCGCGGCGCTCTCTAGCAAGGAGGGTGACAGGTATCACGCCTGCAATCACTCTCACCGCCGAGTCGGAGACTGTTGGATACGAAGATGCAATTCTCAGTGCTCCTCTTCTCTGTACCTGTGCCAATCGTTTTCGGTATACCACCTTGCTGAGAGCGTTGCCCCATACCAGCGCTCCATACAGTAGCACTGACCCTACAGCACTCATCAAGAGGCGTCTTCTTGATGGGCTGGGTCCCCCTACGTTGGCCATAAGTCGACTCAGGGCCGATATTCCCGAAGCAGCCTTCTCAGCCGTTGCCCTGATTTGCTCAGAGAAACTCATCTTCGAGTCGATCAGTAGCCCCAGGTACTTCACCGCTGGCTTCGATTCGATCTGTATATCTCCAATACTGATCATCCTTACTCTAGGGATTCTCTTTTTTGTCAAGATGACCACTTCGGTTTTCTCCAGTGCTAGACTGAGCCCGCGAGTAGTCATCCAGTCCCTCACTCGGCGCATTAGCATACCTAGCCTAAGTTGCGCTTGTTCAACGGTGCGTCCGGCGACCAGAGCCGCAACATCATCCGCATAGCCGACCAAGCGCGACTCATCTGGCATCTCAAGTCTCAGTAGCCCGTCGTAAGACACGTTCCACAGGTCCGGACCAAGGATAGATCCCTGGGCAACACCCGATGTAACCGCCATCCTTCGTTGGCCCTGTGTCGTGTCGTAGAGCAGGCTTCGGTCCTTTAAGTAGTTCCTCAAAAGCCGCATTAGATATTCTGGAACTTGAAAAGAGTTTTCCAGCGTATCCAGAATATCCACCCATCTAGCGGAGTTGAAGGCATTCCTGACGTCGAGTGTCACCAACAGGACGATCCGTCGCTTGGTGCGACTACATGCCTCTGCCTTTTGGACCGCGTTCACCACCTCTGTAATCGCATCAATGGTAGAACGTCCTGCTCTAAAGCCGTACTGCCGAGGAGATAGGTCCCCAGCAGCACGAATCGCGTCAGTGAGTCTTCCCTTGATGAGTTTCTCTAGCACTTTCCCAGCCGTGTCTAGCATGCATAACGGGCGGTATGCAGATGGCGATTCGGGATTTCCCTCCCCCTTGCTGATCAGCACGAGCCTCGCCACCTTCCATTGTACCGGGAAAACCCCGTCCCGTAGGCAAGCGTTGAATGTGCTGAGCAGCAAGTCAGGACAATGGTGATAGACGAGCTGCAAAACCTCAGCTGGAACACCATCTGGACCTGGAGCCTTCCTTGCCTTCAGGGAGAGGACTGCCTCCTCCAGTTCCAGCTGTGTGAAGAGTGGGCACTCGACTGCTGTTTCACCATGGACAGCGTCAACACGGACGGGATGGGCGGGGAAGAGTCCCCGCACTATCGCGTCCATCTTTTCCGCGTCATGTATACAAGGCTTCCGTAGGGCACCAAGTTTCCCCATGACCAGCTTGTAGCCAAGGCCCCACGGATCCCTATTTACATCGTCCACGAGGTCTTGCCAGCATCGGGCCTTGCTCTTGTTAATAAGCCTGCGAAGATATTTCCTGCCGGACCTGTATGCTGCTAGCCTAGTGTCTGCCTCCTCCCGTGTTCGCACCCGCTGGGCCTCTCGCCGAAGTTTGTGACACTCGCTTCTTTGTTCGGCGATCTCGTTTGACCACCAGTATACTGGAGGCTTACCATGTCGGGGTCTCCGGCGGGGCATGGAAGACTCGCAAGCAGCTATGATGGTACTCATAGTTGAGTTCACCAAGTCCTTGGCTGTAGGCCCTCCACTCCCTGGTGGAGCTCCCAGCAACGGTGCGCCTGCCGTAAGCGCGTCAGTGAACTTCTCGACGTCCATCCTCCCAGTCCTCCATCCGAGGATTGAAGTTTGGGCATATGCACGCAGAGTGGCACCGTCGTGAATCTCAACAGCTATATACTGGTGATCACTAGCCGAGTAGTCCTCTAGTACTCGCCAGTTGTGTACTCTAGGTACCAGGGACTCCGAAGCGAGTGTCACATCTGGTATGGTTCCTACGCAACCCCAGCGGCGGAAAGTAGGGGTGTTACCAGTATTTAGGACAAAAAGCGCTGTTCTGGCCGCCATGTCCAATATTTGCTTTCCCCTTGGGTCGGATTGTGGCATACCCCATTCGATGGCTCTAGCGTTGAAGTCTCCCCCGACCAGCATGTGGCCCTCTGTGTTCGAGACAGCGTCCTCCAGGGCATCGAGTTTGGTTCGAAAGGATCGCATTGCCTCGTTAGGCGTCAGATAAACACTGAAATATGTTATCCCTGAACACCGCACCCACACAAAACCATCCCCGCGTCCATGGCCCTGCACCTGAAGGCGGGCGCTGTCTCGAACCCAGATGGCCGAGGTACCAGTTTTGTCAGGGTACCACGCTTGCGAGTCCTTGTTATGATGTTGCTCGCTCAGCAACAGGAGGTCAGCTTTCTTATCCCTCGCAAACTGCTCAAGTAGGTCCTGGGCGTTTGTGCTTCGGTGCAAATTGACCTGCAGGATACGGATCATTTGAGTATCGATTTGGCTTTAGTTAGGGCCTCCTTGAAAACCCGGCATCTCCCTGTCCCCGGCTCATGTTTGAGGTCGCCGGGTGCTAGCTTAGCGTCCTTGCAAAGAATGCATTTTGCCTCGTTCGTGCACTCCTTCCTTTTGTGCCCCGTTTCACCACATTTGTAGCACAGAGATCTCCTGTCGGGTCCCCTACAGCCATACGCGGTGTGTCCGTATTCGAGGCATCTGAAGCAGCGGATAGGGATCGCTCTTCTCCGTATCCTGCAGATCACCCAACCTATCTTAATTTTGCCCTTCGCCAGGATTTGCTGGGCGTCTTTATCAGCTAGTTCGACAATAGCCATGCGTTGCCCCCTTGTGTTTTCACGCGTCAATCTTGCCTTGACTTCACTTAAGCAGGAGAACTCCCTCCTAATGGCATCCTCTACTTCAGCTTTGTCCGTGACGCAGTCGAGGTCCCTGATTTCCAGGGTGGCCATTGGTTCGAGCGATGCAACCGTTGCTGCATCTCCAAGAACCTTTTGAACCGCGTCACGGAATGCATCTTTGTTTGTGGCCTCTGGCCCGAATTCCACCAGCAAGCCGCCGGTCCGGGTTGGTCGAACTGCTTTGATGGCAGTTTTGGTGTCGTCTGGCTTGACCGCTCCTTTAATTTCACGGAGGACATCTGCGTAGGTTCGGCCCTTAGTGGGTTTAATAAGCAGTGCCTCTCGCAAGGGTTTGTGCCGCGGTTTGCTTTTTGTTTTCTGCGGTATAGCGGGGGGCTCCTTGTTCTCCTCGTGGTTGAGCTCTTTGTCTTTTTTTTTTCTAGGAGTAGCTTTTTGGCCGCTTTTTTCGCTGCCTTGTTTCGCACCACATGAAACTCCTCGCCTGGAGTGTCAACTTCGTTTATGGTCTCATCCTTCCTCCTTTTCTCACGGTCGCCTTCAATTGGGCTACCGGCCATTCTTTTGCTGCTGCTAGGACCCACTGATGCCTCGAGGGAGAGCGTGTCCTTTTGGTGCTTTTCGGTTGCAAGCCACCTCCGCCTGTAGTGCGTTATGCGGCCAAAAAGCTCCTCCAGTTCAAGAATGCCATTCTTGACACTCTTGCCTATGTTTTTCTGCACTTCGCAGGCAGCCCTCAGTTGTTTGACGATATTCATCGCTTTCCGAGTAAGCCGCTCCTCTTCGGCGCGGTCAAGGGCGATTGTGTTATTTGGCGCCACCTCTTGGGAGAGGCCCCCGTTTCCTAGCCCTTTTGCTTCTATCGCTTGGATCGCGTTTGAAGTGGCGTCGGCCAACGGCAAAACTTCTCCCTCCCCCAGTCTTACACTGGCCTCCGTTGGTGTCGCAACTTGATCCGGATTGTGTACGTCTTGCACTGGGCGCTCCGGGGTGCGCATAGTCCTTCTACTGCGCCCAAAGGCTGCAATGATGCCAGGTTGCACAACGCACTCTGCCTTCTTTCGTTCGTTAGTCCGTCTGTGGTCTGTCTCCGATGATTTAACCTGTGGTGTTGACTTTAACAGTGTTTCTGGGGTTTGCTGCCTCCCCCCGCAATCGGTGACTTGTTTTATCGGTGTTCTTGCCAACAGCAGTTTTTGCCTGAAAGGGTTCTCCGTGCTAGCGTCCTGTTTGCTTGTGGTTTCATTTGTTTGCTCCATTTTATTGGGTCCCCCCTCGGAGCCGCTATCTCCGTTCGTGTGTGTAGTCGCCTTTTTGGTCCCATGGTTATCTTTGCAGAGCAGGGAGGCCATGCGAGGGTTGGCACAAGCCCTTATGGGGACAAGTGCTCAGAGCCAGACCAGCGCTAATCGGGAGTCCGTCTCAACCGAACCTACACCACCAACCCAATGGTGCGAACTTCGAACGTACTCCGAGGCCTGCCAAGGTTTTACCGGGACGGAGACGGTATGATAGTTGAATTGGAGCCGTTCACACACGAGTTTCACCTCGGCGCTACTGTGCAAAGCAACTAGGTCCAAACCATCACATCCGCCAGCCCAAAGCGTCAATTCCAGTTCGTTGTCCAAAGCGTAATCCAGATACAATAAGAGGGAACCTCACGGCACCCCCCATATCCTCGGGTCCGTGGGGGCGGCACTCCCCAAAGAATGCTAGCCTCCAAGAATGTTCTTGTCGACCGGCTTTCTCCCTGCGGGAATTTCCTCGGGTACGTGGGGGCGGAACTCCCTAAAGAATGCTAGCCTCCAAGAGTGGTCTTGTCGACCGGCGTTCCCCCTGCGGAGTTTCCTCGGGTACGTGGGGGCGGAACTCCCCAAAGAATGCTAGCCTCCAAGAGAGCTCTTGTCGACCGGCATTCCCCCTGCGGGGCAGGCGTGATCCTTGATAATGTATCCGGTACCACGTGCTGGCTTCCCTTGCGGTGTCTAATCGTGAAATCAAATGCCTGTAATTTCAAGGCCTATCTGGCCAAACGGCCGTGGAGATCAGTCTGGCTCATCAGCCATTTCAGAGAAGCATGGTGCGTAACGATTTCAAAGGGATGTCCCTCTACATATGCCCGAAAGCGTTTTACCACCAGCACAGACGCCAAGCATTCTTCCTCCGAGACCGTGTAGTTTCGCTGGGCCGGGTTAAGCTTGTGAGACATAAAGGCTATAGGCCTCTCCTCACCCCATGTTGACTCGCGTCACAATGGATTGAGAACGTTTTCCCAAAGTCCAGGCTATGTAGTACGGGGACTGTTGTCAGACTCTACTTTAGCTCTTCGAAGGCTTGCAAGCTGGGCCCTTCCCAGACGAACTTACGTCCCCTATGCAGCATGTCAGTCAAAGTTGTGGTAATTTATTTATTTATTTATTTAAACTCCATTTAACAGATAAAACATAATCCAATTACAAAATGGAACAAAACAAACAGAAAAGAAAATTAATAACAATTAGAATTAAGTGTTAAAGTAAATATAAAAAAGAAACTCAATGGCACTAACAATAATAAATATGCATGCAAAATTCAATTAAGCAACACAAAAAAAAAAAAGATTAATATTTACTCCAGTTGAGTTTTAAGAATCAGGCTTCTTAATCTCAATTTGAAAACTAGGTATGAGTCGGAAAAAGGGCCAAGCTCAAGGTTATCATAATTCCTTACCATTTGTATAATGGGAGAATGAAAATAAAAATTTATACGGGAATACACTGGCACGAAATAATTGTTTGCCCGAGAAGAACGCGATGATTGACGAGGACACAAGTCTGCAAACAATGTTAATGAAATTTGATTGTGATAGAGTTGATACAGAAAACACTGATCTAGATACATGAGACGGGACGACAGAGAAGGCAAACGTAGGAAGGATAAACGGCAGTCATAGAGTTGATATGGGATTTTGAATTTGTAAAACAAGACACGAGTAAATTTACACTGGACATTCTCTAACGAGTCAATGAGGTAGGAGTGTCGGGGAGACCATACTACAGAGCAATATTCGAGGGTAGGACGGACAAGACAGATAAACAATCGGACGGGGTTAGATATATTGTTAAATTTATAAGCATGCCTGAAAATAAGTCCCAATATTTTCGAGGCCCTAGTAGTCACGATTAGAATTTGAGCATCACAATTGAGCTTAGGATCAAAAGTAACGCCAAGGTCCTTACCAGAGCTCACAGCAGTGAGTGGGACTTCATTCAACATATAGGTGAAAGTCAGCGGAGAATGATTTAGATGAAAAGTCATTTTATAGCATTTGGCAACATTAAGACAGAGGTAGTTAGACGAACACCAGTTACTTAGTGCAATCAGGTCCATCTGAAGATATTGGCAATCTTGTACAGACCTGATAGCTCGAAAGACTTTAAAATCATCGGCATACAGTAGGCAATTGGAAGCGATAACCGAAGGAAGATCATTTATAAACAATAGGAATAGGAGGGGACCTAAAATGGAACCTTGTGGAACACCAGAAGATGGATAAAATGGAATAGAGGTAGTTCCACAGTAACTAACACAACATATACGAAAAGACAAGTAGGAGTCCATTCATGATAAGAGAGGGCCGGCAGCCCCCAAAGGTTTCAGTTTGTAACAAATAGGTTGATGGTTGACCGTGTCAAACGCCTTCGAGAAGTCAGTGAAGGTGACATCAACCTGCAATCGATTGTCTAGGGCCTTAGCAATGAAAATGGTGAATTCAATTAAATTTGAGGTCGTAGAGCGACCTTTGAGAAACCCCTGTTGTTCCTTCGACAAGATAGGGGTCAATGAAACTGAAAGCCGGTTATGTACCAGACGGTTATGTACCAGACGGTTATGTACCACGCGCTCGAGTGATTTTGGGAAACAGGACAATAAGGAAATAGGACGATAATTGGACAAAGAAGAAGGATCACCACTTTTAAGAATAGGAACAACGTTTGCTCTTTTCCAATAAGTAGGGAAAGTACCAGTCTTCAGACTGAGGTTGAAGAGAAAAGCCAAAGGAATACAAAGTGAAGACGCTAGTGACTTGACAAAAATATTCGGTAAGCCATCAGGACCAGGTGATATATTAGGATTTAGTGAATTAATCAGGGATTCAACTTCGATATGGTGAGTGAAAAGTGAAGAAATGTCAATGGAGTGAAGTACGGGTGTATTAACGGGATTGGAGACATGAGAAGAAGGAATAAAAGTTGACGAGGAGAACTGAGAGAACAAGTTGGAAATATCCTGTGGAGAAGAGCTAACTATATTATTCCAGCGGACTGAAGGAGGGACATAAGAGAACGACTTGAAGGATCTAATGTATGACCAGTATGGTTTCGTATTATTGGCCATGAAGGAACTCTCCAAGCTACTGAAGTAGTTTTTCATTGCAGTCTTTAGTTCTTTTTTGCTACAAGACGTAGATCACAAAAGTGGGCTCTGGATTCTTCAGTACCACGACACTTGAAACGGCGGTGTGCCTTGCTTTTAGCATGCAAGGCACTAAGTACTTGCTTGGTTAGCCATGGTTTCTGCTTTACTTTGCAAGGAGCTTGTAAAGGTGTGAAGTGTTTAATCAACTCATAGAGGTAATTATAAAACTTATTCAGAGCTTCTTCACAATCCAAATTATCAAAAAACTCCTGCCAGTCAACCAAGCTCAGCTCGGAGGCTAAAGCTTCGTAGTTTGCTTTGAAGAAGTTGAATTTTGGAGAAGAAGCAAAAGAACGACATGACAAAGGGGTAATGGAGAGATCGAGCGATAATGGCGGATGATGACTATCAATACTCACTAGAGGATTTAATGCAGTGGAAACAGATAGACAGTTAAGGGGAAAGTTAGAAAGAACAAGGTCAAGTACCCGGCCATTAGCATTAGGGATATTATTGAATTGCGATAGTGAACAGAGCGATAGAAACGAGGAGAGGGATAAAGAAGATGCATCGGTTGATGAAACAGAGAAAGAAAGGTTCTCCGTCCATTGCACTGTTCCCAAATCAAAATCACCGCATATTAGAATTAAAGATTGCGGATGATTAAATAAGACATAAGAGGAAAACTCGTCAAAGAATGTCTCATACACATACAAAAGAGAGTTACTAGGTATGTAGACAGAGGAAACTAATAAAGATGTATTGTTAGGAAGGAAGATCTTGACAATCACATAATCATCAACACGGGAAAAGCAAAAATCAGCTCAAAGAGAGCTACGCACTGTATTACTAACAGCTACAAGAACACCACCTCCATCTACTTTATTTGCAGAGGCCAAGTCCCGATCACAACGGTACATATCAAAATCAAGGGATATTTCCGAGTTTAAGAGGTTACTATTTAACCAGGTTTCCGTAAGACATATAAATACATCTTCGCTGAGTTGTAACGATAAGAAGAGCTTATCAAGCTTGGTGCTTAACCCTCTTACATTTTGGTGATATACTGAAATATTTGAAGTTAAGCTACAGTCATGAAATCTTATACTAATTTGTAGGTTTGGGTCTTCCCGGTGCAGAAAAGGACTTCCTTCTTCTTGAGCTGAATGGTTCAATAAGTACTCCAGGCGGCCAAACTTCAAGATTCAAAATAGTATCACAATTTGAGGGCACTGTAAGTTTGAAAGAAGCTACCACTTTGTCCTCCAATTATCCTTAGTTAATTTGAAACAACTAGTAACTTTAACAGCTGGCCCAAATTTTTTACAAACGTAGTTTTTTAGGTAGTCCACAGTTGTATGGTAGCTTAGGTGCGAAATAAAGATCTCCTTTGGAAGGGATACGATGTCAAGTGTTGGGACTTCGTCATCCGAAATCAGAGTAGCCACAGTAATGGCGGCATAGTCACGTACAAAACGTTGGTACCATCCGCATAAGCCTAGGAATCGGCGTAACTGCTTGGTGGTCTTGGGTAATGGACAAACTTCAATCGCTTGAGTCTTTTCCGGATCGGTCTTGATGTTGCCATGACAAATGATGTGGCCCAAATATTTCACCTCCATCATCACGAACTGACTCTTCTGTATGTTGATGGTTAATCCTGCCCTTCGGATGTGCAAAGCCACTTCCTGAAGCAGGTCGACGTGTTCGTTAAAGGTCTCGGCTATAAGCAGCAGATTGTCCAAGTATACGAAAACTTGGTGCCGTAAATGCGGTGGTATCACCTTATGCATAAGGTGCGTCATTGTCTGAAGGGCATTACACAATCCGAATGTATGGTCACAAATTGATACAGTGGACGACCTGGGACTGTGAAGGCTGTTTTCTCCTTTGAGCCAGCGTCTACAGGGATTTGGCAGAAAGCGTCCTTGAGGTCTAAACTCGTGATGTAACGGGCTTTAGGCAATCGACTCAAGATGCCCTCAATCAACGGCATTCAAATGTCTGGGATCTAAGCATAGCCGGACCTTGTTCAGCTTGACAACTAAGGTGACCGGGGAAGCCCACGCGCTCTGCGATTCTTCGATCACGCCTAGTGCTAGCATTCGATCAACTTCTGCATATAACGACTTTTCCTTCGCCTTCCTTCTCATGCTGTGGAAAAGCCGATATAGCCGAGTCAAGTCGCAGTTGTTGATTCGTATCCAGTGCATGTCATAATGAGGGGGTGGTTGGAGTTTCGTCGGGAACAGTGGCGACGGAATCCAGTGTCGTTCCGGAAAACAGTGCCGGGGCCAAGTCAAATTTCCGAACGAAATCCACCCCTAGGTAAAGATTCTGGGTTAATTGGGGGATAATGTAAAATTCCAGAGGTTTAGTTACCCCTTTAAATGTGACATCCGTCATAATTTTCCCCACTACGGAGTGACGAGTTCCATCCACCGTGCTTAACCAGGTAGTAAAATGATGGATTTGGTCCGGGTGAGTGGCCAGCACCTCCCCTGCAAAATTGGCTGATATGCAATTCACACTGGCTCCCGTATCGACTAAGCCTGACAATCG
The DNA here is from genome assembly GCA_963969285.1 of Odontomyia ornata. Lineage (NCBI taxonomy): Eukaryota > Metazoa > Arthropoda > Insecta > Diptera > Stratiomyidae > Odontomyia > Odontomyia ornata. The sequence goes on along the minus strand of OZ017742.1, from coordinate 182,510,305 downwards.
CTTTTGCAGGAGGTGAACTAACGCATATGGTCGAACGTCATCCTTCAATAATTCGCCTAAGGGTATTTCCCGCAACGCCTTCCTCGACTGCCTGACCCTTCTCCAGAAGCTCCGCATCTGACGCATGGCTCGCTTCCTTTTTCCGTAACTTGTAATCTGCGCAATCTGGTGCATAAGTGTCTGCCTTTCCACACCGGTAACAGAAGATCGTCGGTTCCGCTGGACATACATAGAACCGATGCCCCGGTTATCGGCAGTTCCAACAGACTGTCGGACTTGTAACTGCTTCAACGAATGGTCGGTCAATCATTGCTTCGAACTCGCGCTCCAGGGGTGCTCCACTCCTCATTACGGGTATCGGGTCGTCAATTATTTGACCCGCTGCCATTAATTTCGCAGTATTGTTATTTCGTGGATTAGGTCCCGTCATGCGAGGTTGTGGACGGAAGGTTCCTTTCCGCTCATCTAGCTGTTCTTGCCTACGCGCATGGAGGTGTAATCCCTGTACAGTGTGAATTGGTACATGAAGAAGACTGTTCTGAAGCTCCCAACGCATATTCTCCCTGATAATTTCCACCAGTTCGTCCTCGAGCATGGGTGTTCGTAACCGAGTGCTTAAGCGCAATATACTGGTGTAATACTGGTCGAATGGTTCGTGGGCGCCTTGCTTGCGTTTCTTCGGGTGTTCCAGTAGCTCTCTTTCAGCGAAGACACCGTCAAAGCGGTTGCGGAGGGCTGCACAGAAAGAACTCCAATCGGGGCGTGGCATCGATTCTATGAAACTCCAGTACCACTCGGCAGCATCTCCGCTGAACAGAAGGCGTGCGTGCCGGAGGAAAGCCGAGAAGTCACCTCCCAGGGTGCTGGTGACAAGAGCCTGAATTCTAAACAAGAACCGGTCCACCGGTGTCGTCGAATTGAAACCGGTGAAGCTAAGGCGCCAACCCTCCATGATAGGAGGCGTAGGGTCTCGGACGGGTGTCAATACGTTCGCGGGGGGAATCGCATCCTCGGTGGGCCTGCTGTAAGGGACCGAATCGGGAGCTGTGGGTATCAACGGCGGTGTGGTGCTGTATCGAGGTCGATATTCGGGAGCCCTGGGATCCATTCCCGAGTTCCTTGGAGGGAGGGTCCAATTATCAGCCGGTCTAGAGTGGGGCATAGCCACACTGGGATTGGGTTCCCAGCCAGACGGAGTTCTTACGTGGCTGGGGGGGGGTTGGCTAATCTGGATGTTGTGGAGTCCGCTCTTCAAGTGTCCGATCCTCTCGGACTTCCCTTGCAGTAGAGCCAGGATTGTGCCGACGGGGTTGGTCGAAGGCCCTGTTGGAACCTCGGCCGGGACAACGGCAACAGGAACTTCTCCGCCAACGGCTCCTTGGATGTCCGACAGTGGTTGAGGCGGTTCAACGTTTTGCGGTTCCTTCACTACTGTTCCGCGCGTCGGGACGTGCGTTCTGAGGGGGCGTCTACGGCGGTTCGATCTATAGGGCGTCGGCATAGTGGACAGAGCTCGGACGTCAGTAGGAGCTGTTGGACACAGGCGCGATGAAACAAGTGTCCGCACTCCAATCGCACACTGCTTACGCCCTCCACTACGTCCTCGAAGCAAAACCCACGTTTTGGAACGAGTCTAACGCCTTTCTGGGGTCCGCTTCGTCACCATGGTTGAGTTTCGTTGATTGTGTTGATTATATAGTAAAAAACTGCTCTTAACTATGAACTAAAACTATAGGTATATATAAAAAGCTTATTAATAATTTAGTGGCCGATAGTGGCGAGCTATTGCTATATATATTGAGAAAAAAAATTATTTATTAAACACTTTCCTTACCAGCCGCACTGACTCCTCCAAAGGCAAATGAGAGTAAATGGTAGTCTGCTGAGAATAGGGTACTTCCGGCCGATTTACAAGAATTTATCCCCAAACCCACATACATTACAAAAACCGCCTCAAAACTACAGTAGGGCTAGAATGCCAGTTCTGGAGCACTTTTTCCATACAAATTTCAAATGTGGTCGTGGGTGCTTGTATTAGGGTGGTATAGGTAGGTGCCTGAGATAAGAAGGTATGAATCCGGAATAGGTGTGGATGTAATGGATGGTTTCGGCGAGGGTGTGTGTCTAGGGTATGTGGATATGTGTCTAAGATTGGCATAGGTGGGTGCCTGGGATAAGAAGGTGTGAGTCCAGAATAGGTGTGGATGTCATGGATGGTTACGGTGAGGGTGTGTGTCTAGGGTATGTGGATATGTGTATCAGAATAGTGTAGGTGTGGGCCTTAGGTATGTAGGTGTATGTATTGAATTAGCATTGGTGAATGCCTGGGATGAGTATGTGTGTGCTTTAGATAACTATACATCTGTGTCTTGGTTAAGTCGGTAAGTGCTCCGGGCCTTAGTAGCCTCTAATGGTAAATAGTGAAACTAGGCATATTGACTATATTCTAGGATAGTCCTAAGTATTTCAATTAATACGTGTAGATTAAAGACCTAGATTTCTCAGCGTGTGTTTACATAGCTTTAATATATAGGTTTAAAATTAATAGCCTTTGACGCTTTTAGCGATTGATAATTATACTATTCATGGTTGTTATTCATCTATATTGGAAGGATTTTTCATATATTCATTGCTTCTAGTCTTCGAGTAGTTTTGTTATTCATCTTTGCTGAAAGTGCTTCTCGGGTCGTTTACGCTTCTAGCGGTAGATCGTTTTTTACCCATGGTCATTTTAATGTACACTAGATTCGTGTCGTGACGAAGGGCGCTGCTATAGATGGGTGACTTTGCATTATGGATGGGCGACGGGCTTGCCTTTCGATGGGTGTTCTAAGGTATGAGAATTTACTTAGTGGGTGCCTGCTTAAAGCGCACGTTGCTGTACGGCGTTGTGGGCGAGAAAACGTCATGCGTATCGCTTGTTCGAGAATGTAATTTGGGATGCAGGTTTCCGATGGGGCGGATGTTATGGGCCATAGAAATTTACGTTGTGAGCGCTTGGTTAAATTTCCGTGTTGCCTGTTCTTATGTCTGGACGGCCTTACCGACGAGTAGGACTGATTTGCGTTGCTTTTTGGAGGATCATGATTGGGGTGTAGTTTTGTACGGTGATGAATGCTGTTAGGCATGGAAATTGACGTCGGGAACGCTTGGCATATGTAAGTGACTTTGCTTGTTAAGAGAAGTGTTTCATAGGCATAGACTCATCTATGGATGGCAGTTTTAGGGCATCGGAATCTACAGCGTGGAAGAGAAGTGGCATGGCATACGTTACATTGTAAGGTGAATTTTCTTGATGGAGGTGGTTTTTTTTTTATTTTGGTGCCCGTTGGCGGCGGGTAACGTGATGCGCGGCATTGAGACGTGTTTTCATAAATGTCCATTCAAAGATGCGCCTGTTCTAGTTTGCTGATTATTGTATACATTGATCGTTTTCGGTTTCGTTTTTGCTTGGGTAGGTCGTTTCTTTGTACTGAGACTCATTACTATTACATTTTATTGCTTTTTTTTTGGTTTCATGTCAATAGTGCTTGAAGAATCGTCTACAATGTATTTTATTTAGTTATACTACTATGCTGATTGCTCAAATTTATGTATGATGTAGTTAAATAAATCTTAATGCTTGTTGTAATGCCTTCTTGATATTTAGTATAGTATTAATTTTTAGTTTGCTTGTAGCAGCATTTTGTTTGTCTTCATCATCATCACTTATTTATTAAAGCAGTTTCTTTGCTTCATTCTCTGATTTTAATATTATGTAGCAGTATGACATTATATTCATTCATGTTTTCTTTACTATAGGATGCTCATTGGTTTTGTTCAAAAATTCTAATAATTTTTTTCAAGACGAGTTATTTTTCCAAATGAATGATCTTGTAGTGCATAAGATGGTGATAATTTTGTTTGTACATCGTATCATTTGTATATGATTTTTCCGTTTTGATAAGTGCTTGGGTCTATTTGTTAGATCACTATGTTCAGATGTATGTTTTGGGTATCTATTCTAAATTTGAGATTATTTATGGGTGCTAGTACAGGAAAGATATAACGGTTTATGGCTTCTGGGATGCTACTTTTTTATGGAGTTTATGTATGATGGATGTGGGAATCATCGGAGTGATCCTAATAAGTAAGAATATGGATGCATTTTCAATGATAATTTTTTGGTACGTACTGAAAGGAAGAAGCTAATATAGAAAAATGTGAATGCGGTAGATCATTGACATTAGGGGTTTGTTGGTATTATGGTATTATTCTTTGTTTATGTCCATAATGCATGAAAATATATTTTTAGTCATATACGGTAGCATTATATGCATGCACTAAATTGAATAAATTTTTATATTTACTTTGAACTAGACGTTGTTATTATAGGTCTATATTAATTACTTTAGATAGTTTCATGAGTGTCAGTATACTATGGAGTAAGACTATTATTTTATGCTTGTCTCATATTCTTCACAGTTTGTATGATTTTTCGACACTTCCGGATCTCTTTAGCCATATCGGCATTAGGAACTTGTTGATGTTTTGAGTATGAGAATTTTTAATTTGTTATATCCTTAGAAAAATGATGCATGTTTGGATGATGCCATTTAGTTTATACTTTTCGGATGCATATTATCGCTTTTAGTGCATATAGGCACTATATGATTGCATGAGAATTTTTAAACCTCATACTTTGTGTGCTTGTATTAAGCGTAAAGCCACTTCTGCTATATTCATATACATTTTCAATATTTATGCATTAAGTGAAATACGTATTTACTACATTTTAAATATACTAGATTTATCATCATAGGGATTTGCGGGTATGCTCATTGACATATTCAAGTATTATTTTCACATAAATAAAATATGTTCTTGTTGAGTTTTTTCTTATCAGAATTTTTTTCTTTTGGATGCTTGGTTGATTTTTTATAAGTTTGAAGAAGATCTAATTAGTTTTCAACAAATAGGGAATGTTTCAGCTTGGCACACTACTACTGTAGATCACTTAGGCTAATGTTTATGTAAGATAGTTCGGTAAAGATAACGATGTGTGGTAGCATATGAGTTTATGGTAGGCTATTTTTAGACCGATCTCATCGTATCATGTAGAGACAAGTAGCGTATGTTATGGAGGGTTCTTGATAAGTATGGTCGCGAGTCATTATAGGAAGTTAAGAGATGATCAGTACTTTCAGGAGGTGTTTGTCTGCTGGTAATTTGATGAACAGATGTACACTTAAGTTGAATGAACTCATGCGGGTTTTTTTTGTCCATCGCTAGATATTTTTGAATGGCAGGGTTAAGTGTTTAATATTTGGTAGTTTTGGATATGATAAGAATGTTTAGATCATTTTGTTTTGTTGTTTGAAGTATTTGTTTACTTGAGCAGTGTTAGATTAGTTGTTAAAATAAAAAAGATTGTGTTTCTTTCTAATAGAAATAATTTATTGAGTAATGCTTGTTTTTGTTATATGTGAATGAATTTTGATACAATTTACAGCACATCTGATAAATGGCTTGATTTATTTACGAATTCTATAGCATATTGAACAATTTTCAAGTTAACTTAACTTAGGTTTATTCAGCTGCACTATTTCTGCCGTATGCCCGTACTGATGTATAATCAGTCCTCTCACATCTTTTTTAATGTTTATTGTACAATTTATATAGCAATTCAATATCTTCAGCATATCATTGTAGCTTATGCCCCTTCACTCTAGTGCAAACTGTTGATGTTTCAAATCCAATATCGTTTTGGTTGTATGTTATGAGAATAGTTTGTTCCTTGATGAATTACTGATGAGGATTTCCCGATACAAATTGAATATCAATGATAAACTTTTTCATTCTAATAGCGCTGGCCACCAGTTGGTTCTAGTCGTGTTTGTACTGTTTATACTACCCGGTGTCATGAATTATTACTTTGTCGAATGTACTCAAGACTGCAGGATTATATAATGTTTTATGAGTGTAAAAATATGTCTTGTCTCTTGATCATTTGAATGACAAATGCATGTATCAGTGCCTGATGTCGTATTAGAGTTGGACCATTCACATATTTGGTAGTGTATTCCATGTTTATTAGATACTTTCTCACCCATATTACCATATTTAAGCATATAATTCTCGATACGTATTCGGTGTTCAGGAAAAATATCACGGTACTCTTCCATGAAGTATAGGATGAGCATTGTAATAGATATTATCGCGTTGAAAGTTTATTGACCTCTGTCTTATTCGTTTTCTTGATGCTTTTTGAATGGATGTACTTAGGACCACTGTTTTGCTGAATTTTAAGAACATCAAAATAATCCGTAGAATAATATGTAGTCTAGTGAGAAAAAAAAAACGGAGGGCTGCGTTTAAGTTAACATACATTCATGTACTAGTTTGTACAGTGCAGCTAAGTTGAGGGTCTGTTTCTCAATATTAAACTTCAGTATTTTAGAGACTAAAGAGATTATACTTGGTTACCACGCCTTTGACAATAGTATGTTGTTTTTACCAAGTCTTAATATACAATTTTCAAATGAATAATGCCTTTTGGTGGAATAAAACGTTGTTGATTGTGATAGCCTACTTTGCATGAAAAAGAGACCAGTCGATCATATGATACTAACACATCGAAACTTGATAGCTATAGTAATGTTCATATCTAGAGACATTTGTCCGTTATGTTTCATTGTTTCACAGGTTGTGAGTAATGATGCAGCCTAAATCATTGAAACCATTCGAAACTGTTCTGAAAATGGATCAATTACAGATTTTTAGTGATTTGGAGATACCAAAATTTTACTCAATTGTTCAATGATAGGGGAAGAATCGTTCAGGTCATAACATACTGATCTTCCTGCATATCCCGCATAATCCAAAAGGGTTGATCATACATGAGAACACCAAGATAATTCAATATACTTAATAAGTTCTACTATAAGCCCTTAATACATCGACTAAACTACAGGCTAAATTAATTCATGTTAAGGCCCTAGCGATGGTCCGCATGAAGTAGAGATCTATTCAACTAGATTGTGCTTTATAAAATGATTCAAGTGGCCGATCAAAAGGATCATACGATTTTCGAGCATTTTTATTTCACCAAAAAGGAATTATTCATTTGAAAATTGTATATTAAGACTTGGTAAAAACAACATACTATTGTGAAAGGCGTGGTAACCAAGTATAATCTCTTTAGTCTCTAAAATACCGAAGTTTAATATTGAGAAACAGACCCTCATCTTAGCTGCACTGTACAAATTAGTACATGAATGTATGTTAACTTAAACGCAGCACGTCGGTTTTTTATCACTAGACTACATATTATTCTACGGATTATTTTGATGTTCTTAAAATTCAGCAAAACAGTGATCCTAAGTACATCCATTCAAAAAGCATCAAGAAAACGAATAAGACAGAGGTCAATAAACTTTCAACGCGATAATATCTATTACAATGGTCATCCTATACTTCATGGAAGAGTACCGTGATATTTTTCCTGAACACCGAATACGTATCGAGAATCATATGCTTAAATATGGTAATATGGGTGAGAAAGTATCTAATAAACATGGAATACACTACCAAATATGTGAATGGTCCAACTCTAATACGACATCAGGCACTGATAAATGCATTTGTCATTCAAATGATCAAGAGACAACACATATTTTTACACTCATAAAACATTATATAATCCTGCAGTCTCGAGTACATTCGACAAAGTAATAATTCATGACACTGGGTAGTATAAACAGTACAAACACGACTACGACCAACTGGTGGCCAGCGCTATTAGAATGAAAAAGTTTATCATTGATATTCAATTTGTATCGGGAAATCCTCATCAGTAGTTCATCAAGGAACAAACCATTCTCATAACATACAACCAAAACGATATTGGAATTGAAACATCAACTGTTTGCACTAGAGTGAAGGGGCATAAGCTACAATGATATGCTGAAGATATTGAATTGCTATATAAATTGTACAATAAACATTAAAAAAGATGTGAGAGGACTGATTATACATCAGTACGGGCATACGGCAGAAATAGTGCAGCTGAATAAACCTAAGTTAAGTTAACTTGAAAATTGTTCAATATGCTATAGAATTCATAAATAAATCAAGCCATTTATCAGATGTGCTGTAAATTGTATCAAAATTCATTCACATATAACAAAAACTAGCATTACTCAATAAATTATTTCTATTAGAAAGAAACAAAGTCTTTTTATTTTAACAACTAATCTGACACTGCTCATTTGAACACATACCTCAAACAACAAAACAAAATGATCTAAACATTCTTATCATATCCAAAACTACCAAATATTAAACACTTAACCCTACCATTCAAAAATATCTAGCGATGGACAAAAAAAACCCGCATGAGTTCATTCAACTTAAGTGTACATCTGTTCATCAAATTACCAGCAGACAAACACCTCCTGAAAGTACTGATCATCTCTTAACTTCCTATAATGACTCGCGACCATACTTATCAAGAACCCTCCATAACATATGCTACTTGTCTCTACATAATACGATGAGATCGGTCTAAAAATAGCCTACCATAAACTCATATGCTACCACACATCGTTATCTTTACCGAACTATCTTACATAAACATTAGCCTAAGTGATCTACAGTAGCAGTGTGCCAAGCTGAAACATTCCCTATTTGTTGAAAAATAATTAGATCTTCTTCAAACTTATAAAAAATCAACCAAGCATCCAAAAGAAAAAAATTCTGATAAGAAAAAACTCAACAAGAACATATTTTATTTATGTGAAAATAATACTTGAATATGTCAATGAGCATACCCGCAAATCCCTATGATGATAAATCTAGTATATTTAAAATGTAGTAAATACGTATTTCACTTAATGCATAAATATTGAAAATGTATATGAAGATAGCAGAAGTGGCTTTACGCTTAATACAAGCACACAAAGTATGAGGTTTGTAAATTCTCATGCAATCATATAATGCCTATATGCACTAAAAGCGATAATATGCATCCGAAAAGTATAAACTAAATGGCATCATCCAAACATGCATCATTTTTCTAAGGAGATAACAAATTAAAAATTCTCATACTCAAAACATCAACAAGTTCCTAATGCCGATATGGCTAAAGAGATCCGGAAGTGTCGAAAAATCATACATACTGTGAAGAATAAGAGACAAGCATAAAATAATAGTTTTACTCCATATTATACTGACACTCATGAAACTATCTAAAGTAATTAATATAGACCTTTAATAACAACGTCTAGTTCAAAGTACATATAAAAATTTATTCAATTTAGTGCATGCATATAATGCTACCGTATATGACTTAAAATATCTTTTCATGCATTATGGACATAAACAAAGAATAATACCATAATACCAACAAACCCCTAATGTCAATGATCTACCGCATTCACATTTTTCTATATTAGCTTCTTCCTTTCAGTACGTACCAAAAAATTATCATTGAAAATGCATCCATATTCTTACTTATTAGGATAACTCCGATGATTCCTACATCCATCATACATAAACTCCATAAAAAAGTAGCATCCCAGAAGCCATAAACCGTAATATCTTTCCTATACTAGCACCCATAAATAATCTCAAATTTAGAATAGATACCCAAAACATACATCTGAACATAGTGATCTAACAAATAGACCCAAGCACTTATCAAAACGGAAAAATCATATACAAATTATACGATGTACAAACAAAATTATCACCATCTCATGCACTACAAGATCATTCATTTGGAAAAATAACTCGTCTTGAAAAAAATTATTAGAATTTTTGAACAAAACCAATGAGCATCCTATAGTAAAGAAAACATGAATGAATATAGTGTCATACTGCTACAGAATATTAAAATCAGAGAATGAAGCAAAGAAACTGCTTTAATAAATAAGTGATGATGATGAAGACAAACAAAATGCTGCTGCAAGCAAACTAAAAATTAATACTATACTAAATATCAAGAACGCATTACAACAAGCATTAAGATTTATTTAACTACATCATACATAAATTTGAGCAATCAACATAGTAGTATAACTAAATGAAATACATTGTAGACGAGTCTTCAAGCACTATTGACATGAAACCAAAAAAAAGCAATAAAATGTAATAGTAATGAGTCTCAGTACAAAGAAACGACCTACCCAAGTAAAAACGAAACCGAAAACGATCAATGTATACAATAATCAGCAAACTAGAACAGGCGCATCTTTGAATGGACATTTATGAAAACACGTCTCAATGCCGCGCATCACGTTACCCGCCGCCAACGGGCACCAAAATAAAAAAAAAACCACCTCCATCAAGAAAACTCACCTTACAATGTAACGTATGCCATGCCACTTCTCTTCCACGCTGTAGATTCCGATGCCCTAAAACTGCCATCCATAGATAAGTCTATGCCTATGAAACACTTCTCTTAACAAGCAAAGTCGCTTACATATGCCAAGCGTTCCCGACGTCAATTTCCATGCCTAACAGCATTCATCACCGTACAAAACTACACCCCTATCATGATCCTCCAAAAAGCAACGCAAATCAGTCCTACTCGTCGATAAGGCCGTCCAGACTTAAGAACAGGCAACACGGAAATTTAACCAAGCGCTCACAACGTAAATTTCTATGGCTCATAACATCCGCCCCCCCACGGAAACCTGCATTCCAAATTACATCCTCGAACAAGCGATACGCATGACGTTTTCTCGCCCACAACGCCGTACAGCAACGTGCGCTTTAAGCAGGCACCCACTAAGTAAATTCTCATACCTTAGAACACCCATCGAAAGGCAAGCCCGTCGCCCATCCATAATGCAAAGTCACCCGTCTATAGCAGCGCCCTTCGTCACGACACGAATCTAGTGGACATTAAAATGACCATGGGTAAAAAACGATCTACCGCTAGAAGCGTAACCGACCCGAGAAGCACTTTCAGCAAAGATGAATAACAAAACTACTCGAAGACTAGAAGCAATGAATATATGAAAAATCATTCCAATATAGATGAATAACAACCATGAATTGTATAATTATCTATCGCGAAAAGCGTCAAAGGCTATTAATTTTAAACATATATATTAAAGCTATGTAAACACACGCTTAGAAATCTAGGTCTTTAATCTACACATATTAATTGAAATACTTAGGACTATCCTAGAATATAGTCAATATAACTAGTTTCACTATTTACTATTAGAGGCTACTAAGGCCCGGAGCACTTACCGACTTAACCAAGCCACAGATGTATATTTATCTAAAGCCCACACATACTCATCCCAGGCATTCACCTATGCTAATTCATTACATACACCTACATACCTAAGGCCCACACCTACACTAATTTGATACACATATCCACATACCCTAGACACACACCCTCACCGCAACCATCCATGACATCCACACCTATTCCGGACTTACACCTTCTTATCCCAGGCACCCACCTATGCCAACCTTATACACATATCCACATAACCTAGACACACACCCTCGCCGCAACCATCCATTGCATTCACACCTATTCCGGACTCATACCTTCTTATCTTTGCCACCTACCTAAACCACCCTAATACTAGCACTCACCCACCCAAGACACACACCCTAGACCATATTTGAAATTTGTATGGAAAAAGTGCTCCAGAACTGGCATTCTACCCCTACTTACTCCGTTAATTGAATCAACGAGACAAGTGGTGTCGCTACCGTAACAGCTTTGTACGCGGTCAAAATTCCCGACACGTGGAAGCATTTCGGGCTTCGCAACTCCAGCATACGCCACCGAACGTTGAACCGAAACTACTCGTCTATCACGCATAAAAAGGTGAATAGAATCCTTCCGCGACATAAAGGCAAGTTACCTTCTATTTTCTTGAGAGTCTAGGCCGATAGGAGAAACCTATCTGGCAGACAGTTCCATCAAGAAAATAGAAGGTCCTTACAGGTGTCAACCTGAGACAACACATCGGAAGGGTTCTGTCGCGAAAAAAAATCAAACAAAGGCGAGCGGAAGCTAAAAATCACGTGAAGCGACTGCAAGTGTGTATAACACAACTCCACTGCTCCTGTCTGTGGGGCTCGAGTACCGAGGTACCAACTCATCAGAAGACGCGAATCTTTTATCCCCTTAGGATATTTTGGCCCCAGGTTGGGCGCCATTTGTAATGATTTTCCGTCTTAACTCGCACGAACGAAGTTGGAACCGACCTCTTATCATTTCTAGACGTGAAGTCTGAGTCGTGCCAACGAATGGTACCAACCGGTCAACCAGTCCGTGTACCGTAATCCATTTCGCGGTGGCTGCTTGTCGGCCAGCTAGATCGGAGAGGATTTCGGTCGCAGGTCTTTAAATGGGTTACGCTCAATTACATATTTCAGCCACCATTAAATGCCCGTTTCAAACTCGTCGAAAACACAAACATGCGGAAAAGAAACCTACTTTACTTTATTCCCTATTTCTTCATTACTCCAGTCAATTTCAAAAACCTAAATTCAATTTCACGTTCCCGAGATTCACCGACGCGGTACCGAAAAATACACTCCGTTAATTCAATCCCGAAGCACTCTACGCTAATAAAAATACAAGGCAAACTAAGGTACCGCGTACCGCACGCGACGCGAAACCGGCCATCCTACCCTCTTTCTAGCATACTTAACATCCACTCCCACTGCCTCTAAAAAAGAAAGGCCGCTGGAAAGGAAAGTCGTGTTTGCCTTAGCAATTCATGTTTTAATCCTCTTGTTTAATTTCGATTATTAGCGTCTAGTTTCTGTGCAAACATTTCTATTAGTTATATTTTAGGATTACGAAACTTCTGACACATTGTTTTAAATTACACTCTACGACTCAAATGCAACTATTGTATGATAATTTCCAAATCAGTCCTGTACATTAATCTGCTATCAGCAAGACTACGTTACTCGCCGAAAAATCAGCTACGTTTGAATTCTGGAGGGAAATAAGTTTGCAACAATTTTTTTTTTGACAGGTTTCCTTGGTTATAACATGTTAAAAACAAAAATATTGATTTATTTACTTCAGAATAGAAATGTCATCACTCTTTCAAGGATGGACAATTTTTAAATAAGTTTTTGAACACCACAATATGTTATCTGTTAACCTTGAAATGACGTACCACCCCATACTTTTCTCAATAACAATTGTGTTGAAAGGTGTAGCGCTACAGCTATAACAACAACAAAAATTCATAAAACGCTGCCTCGACATTGAATGATTTTTTTTAAAAGGGCACTTGGTTAGTTTAAAACTAAAATTTTGTTTCTTGTCTAGTTTATCTAGATTTAATTTTCCTTCTTGCAAAAATATTGTATTGCAATCAAATTAACAGTAAGATCACCATTTTTTTTGATTGTTTACGAAGCTCACCTACGCTGTAACATAGCTTTAGTTACCAGTAAGAGAACACTCTAAAATATTGTCCTGAGAAATCATGAAACTAAAACTTGAATTCATTTAAAGGTTCGATATGAATATTTACGAAGTGACTTTCCCTTCATCGGCAATGGACCGGATGAGTAAAGGTTGTATGTAAACGTACTTGTAAAACATTCAAAATATTCTCAACTAATTCCCAGAGTACAAGACTTTGAGTGTACTTTTACTATCATCAAAGCAGATATTAAGTCTGTATCAATTAAATAACTTTAACCTAATTACTATTTGGATTCTTTTAACCTAGCTACTATCATCTAAGTTCTTAAAAGGAATAGAGAATGAATAATATGTGCCTAAAAATTATCAAAAAAACATGCATTTTGAAATTGTGCACTGAATTGCAGTCGAACGTTACATTCGTCTTTCAATAATGAGGAACGTAACTTACTCCGAAATTATCTTCTCTAAGAGTGGCCATGCAGTTCAGTCGAACTTTGATGATTGATAGTTGTTATTAACGGCTTCCAATGAGGCGGTGGGTGTATTTTTCACTAATGTCGCTAATTTCTTAACCAATGGCCGTAGAGAATTTGTTGCAAGTTCTAGGAAATTTTCAGCTAGCATATGATTTTCCTCAGCTATGCTTGCTGCTTTGGAAAACCGTCGCGGGAAGTGACTACTGGACGGTCGCTCCAAATTAAAATCAATGTTGCCGGCGATCCTCTGTGCAATGCTTAGGATCTGCGGCTTTGTGTAAGAATCGTCCGCGATATATATACAAAATCCCCCAATTTCTGGTGGATAGGGCTCTTCGTACTTTGCGGCCAGGAAAAGAGCGCCAACGCCTACTAGTTGCAGATATGGTCACTCTGTTGTCTGTACTTCCTCTGTCGGCTTACCCAAGTGTCCTTTGCCAGCCGATAATTCGATTTCCAATGGAAATAGGTACGAGTAGATATATCGTTTATATAATCTGACCCCACGGCAAATAATTGCTCGATAAAATCTGTAGATTTTACCAATCACCATGCACAAGACCCAGATCTCATTCATGGACGATATTTGAATTACTCATATTTTCATTCGTCATGGTTCCTGCACGCTCTTTAGTGATGATCGGATGCCTTACGAGGTAGGGAAAAATCCAACGAATTTATTTGTTCTTTCTTTTTGTTTTTGAATCCTCCCTCGAAGAAAGTTTAGCAGATGGTCAGATTCGTATACAATCCTCCTTAATTTGTTGCATGAGGTGAGTATCTAATACGAGAAGTTTGAAGTCACTTTGAGTGCACTAAGATCCTGTTAGTGTTTGAATAGTTATTTTTTTCATTATTAATGAATTGTGACTGCAGATTCGATTTGATCTGTTATATATATGCATGATAATTTTCTCAAGAAATACATATTTGACTTAGAAAAAAAATCACTATTCATGCACAAACAGGGACATTTTTGTTTTCTGCAGCTTTCTAAATCGTACATATTAAAAAGGTAGAGACTTTCGGAGAGTTTTGGATGGCATGATATGCATTTTCCCCTCAGATTCACTTTTTACAAATTTCCTCTTTAAATGCCTCATAGCCACACATGAACACCATCGTTTTTATGATTTAAAATACTTTGTTCAATAACTACTAACCTTGCTCCTAATTCCGCTGCTCGGCAATTCGCATAAATTCCAATTGGGGTTTTGTCCACTTTTCGATCGAGGATTTCCACAGTTGGTTTGCTGTTGCTGCTGCCGGGTGATAAGATGACTTGCCGGATATTTCCCTCTTAGCAAACTGTGTTGGTGTTGTGGAAGGATGTTAAGGTAATCCTTGTTGCGATTTGTGCATTTTAACTTGCAACGACTGGCCGGGCTGCATCTAGCGCGGATTTGAACGACTTTTTGGAGGTTATCGGTCAGACACCACGAGCTATCCTGCCGTCTGGCCCGTTTGACATTTAACGACTCCAACTGCCGTCAGCTTTGAATGATATTCCTCGACTCAAACTGACGTAGGATGGGAATGTCATCCAAAGTTGACGTTCGCTAGAAAGCCATATGGTAGCGCTGGGCGTGTGTGCGAGTTGGCAGTGGCGTAAGGCCGATTCGTTACAGGGTAGTGTCCACAATGCCAACAAGGCATGGGGAGATTGAAGGATACGCTGGTTGGCTATAGATGGCTTTACTTATATGGCGGCCGAATAGATCGTGTGGTTTGTGGATGGCAAGTCTTCCCGTGGCACGTTTTAGCCCGAAGAGATCGCTGATATTTTGAGCCCAGGTGAAGGTAATTGATGCTACGCAGGAGATAACAGCGGGGGACAACAGCGGAAAGGAAGAAGCTCTTCGCTGGCACTTTTCACCATCGTAAGTCTTTGGGATGGTAGACTCCCAGCTTCTTGCCGAACATGTCTGCAATGAGATATCGCGTGGGACTTAAAACTTGTAGAACACGACACTTCACGAACTTCTTGTCTACTTTGGCACTGCAGTGCCGGCTTGCATCACTTTGCCTGAAACTCCGTCAGTAGATTTCGTCGCCTGCCTTGAAGCCAGAAGGATGAAATTGCAGGTTATAACTTTCCTCCCACACCAACCTGCTTTCTTCAATCTTCTCCCGAATTTGTTCTCGTAGAATTTGGAGTTTCTCGTGCGGCACCAGAACCACTATTGGGTCTTCCAAACGTTTTAACTGCCGCAATAGCCGGTACGAGTGTCCATGGCAGATCATGTACTGGCCGAACACGGCTGTGGTGGAGTGGTATGACGAACGCAGGGCACAGATAATGACGGAAATCCTGCGGTCTCAATCCTTCTGATCCGGTTGGACGTAGGCACGAATGGCGGCTATGAGGGTGCGGTTCAGCCGCTCGGACGCATTGGCTTGCGCGGAATAAACGGTGGTCCGCTGATCCGTAATGCTATACTTGTCCATTAGATCCCGAAATCTAGCCGAGGTGTACTGAACTCCGTTGTCGGAGGTCACCTTTTCCGGTACTCCAAATATGTGGAAAACGCAATTTCTCAAGAAACTTGTAATGATTTAAAAGTCTACGTGCGAATGCGGAACCGACCTCTCATCGGTTCTAGACGTTAAGTCTGAGTAGTGCCAACGGATGGTACCATCCGGTCAACCAATCCGTACACCGTAACCCATTCACTCGGTGGCTGCTTGTCGGCCAGCTAGGTCGGAGAGGATTTCGGTCGCGGGTCTCCGAATAGGTTACGCTCATTTACAATATTCAGCCACCTATACATGCCCGTTTTCAAATGCGTTACAAAACAAAACCATATGGAGAGGAAACCTACTTTACGCTACCCCGCATTTCTTCATCAACCTGTCAAGAACAAAAATCTAATTTTTACTTCGCGTTCCCGAGTTTCCGACGCGGTACCGAAAAGTAAACTACGTTAATTCATCCCGACGAAAGCTATTCTAATAAAACGGCAAAACAACAAAGGTACCGCGTACCGCGCGCAACGCGAAACCGACTTCAGCGGATTTTCTCAAACCCTACCCTCGCGACGGCATACTTACCCTGCACCTCATTTCCCGCTGAAAAGCAGAACCACTGGAAAGGAAAGGCTATTTTTTTGTTAGCAATTCATGTTGTTTTATTCATTTTTAAATCGTATAAATGCAAATGTTAAACAATTCTTTTCTTTCATACTAAAACAAATTTCGATGATGTTTTGTTTTCATCTTCACTTACAATTTTCGTACGTATAAAATTTACAAATGAAATTTTAGCGCTTAAAACAGAAACGTTAACCTTCACGAACTCCTTATGGCTTCTAAGTTCTCTTCTGCTATTTCACTTAAATAATTTACAAGTTGCAACACATAATAATAGCAGCTTTCATAACCACTCATGTGTTGATTTTTAAAGAGACACGGATTTACCCAATTATAAAAAAAAAGAATTATTTCGAATAGTTTTGACTTTACAAAATTACTTACAATAATATTGAAAATGCTATGAAATAAATTTGCATGATTCGTTACTGAAATGAATACATTTCAACCTTGTGAAATGGCAATAGTATCTATTATGGTGTAAAGCAAAAAGTATTCTAGAATGCTTTAGGCTCTCTGAATTTTACATCAAAGATGATTATGATACGGCGAACATTTACAGAATAATCGGGGAAAATTTCTAAACTTTATACGTCTTACAGTAGTGGTGTCTAGAATAATAAATAATTTATAGCTACATTATTTCAACTATTTACAAATTTCATTTTGATTTATATTTACGCATTTAGTAAGAACGAGCATAGAAAAAAACATTTGCAATGAATGGCCATTAGTTGGAATGAAATGCAATTGGCTTAGGACTGTTTTTAGAATGGCAATCATCAAATTTATGCGTTGTGGACACAATGCATTCACGAGTAGAATCTTTCAAGACCTTCCAAAAATGTAGTGTGAATCGTAAATGCGAACGTTTTGGAATATTGGCAAAATATCCTTTTTGAAAGCATCTCTCGTTTTATTCCAGTGATTCACTCAGGCGTCCCTAACATTTGCATTGTGATCTTTCGGTTATGCATATTTTGTGTGTTTAATCATAGTAGTACCTTCCGATTGGATCGGATTTAACATCATGCAACATACTCATTGCAATATGGCCTTGTAGGTACGGGGTTTACAAGCAAGCACCGTGTTTCCAGCTCTTTGAGGTGCGTGAGTGGTTTCAAACCGCTCAACTCCTGAATATTGCTCCCAAATTTTGTATTTGCGGCGTTTTGTATCCTCATTGCAATCGTGGCAGACATGTGTCGAGCGTATGGATGTCAAATGACGGATTGGCGAAAGCATCACAGATTTATCGCCTTTTTATGCACGACCACTTGCAAAATGGCTAAGCATTAGCGGCGCATTGATTGTATCGGTCTGAACTGTTTACGTTGGGTTTAGGTGGTAACACAGAATCTTCACTTTATCCACAAAACTCACGATAAAATTTACATACTAAAATCCCGCTGCGATACAAGAAATTCCTTTTGATGACTCTCGCTACCCACACACTCTGCCACCATGTGGCTGTCAAAATTCTGTTGGCATCCCACGATAAAATAGACGTGGGATGTGCACTGGTCGCAATCAACGTAAAATGACAAGCCACATAGCAGCAAAGTGTGTTGGTAGTGGTCACCAGCGGCGTCGCATGCTTCATTACAGGGCAGTGTCCACGATGCCTACCAGGCATGGGGAGACTGAAGGAAACGCTGCTTGGCCCTATGATGTTGTTTTTTTTTTTTTCTTTCTCTCAGCGTCGTAGGTCTTTGGCATGGTAGACTCCCAGCTCCTTTCCGGACATGTCCGCAATGAGGTACCACGTGGGACTTAAAACTTGTAAGACTCGACAGTTCACGAACTTCTTGTCTAGCTTGGCAGTGTAGTGCCGAGCTGCTTCACTTTGTCTGAAATTCCGTCGGTAGATTTCGTCGCCTGCCTTGAAGCCAGAAGGATGGGATCGCAGATTGTACCGCTCCTCCTCCACCTGTCTACTGTCTTAAATCCTCTCCCGGATTTGTTCTCGTAGAATTTGGAGTTTCTCGTGCGGCTCCAGCACCACTATTGGGTCTTCCAACCCTTTCAACTGTCGCAATAGCCGGTACGAGTTTCCGTGACAAATCATATGCTGGCCGAACACGGCAAAGTATGGGGAGATGCCTGTGGTGGAGTGATAGGATGAACGCAGGGCACAGGTGATGGCGGAAATCCTGCGGTCCCAATCCTTCTGATCCGGTTGGACGTAGGCCCAAATGGTGGCTATGAGGGTGCGGTTCAACCGCTCGGACGCATTGGCTTGCGGAGAATAAACGGCAGTCCGCTGATGCGTAATGCCATACTTCTCCATTAATTCTCGAAATCTAGACGAGGTGAACTGAACTCCGTTTTCGGAGACCAGCTTCTCCGGTACTTCAAATGTATGGTAAACGTGATTTTCCAGAAAACTGACTATGGGGCCAGTGTGCAGGTTTCGAAGAGGTTCCACAATCGGAAATTTGGACAGGTGGTCCAGGACCACGACAGCTCCCGTTTATCCCGAAGTCGAGCGAGGGTACGAACTGATGAGATCTATATACAGACGCTGGAACACCCGCTCCGGTAGCTCGTATTTTCCCATCGGGGGCCGAAGAACAGTATTGGGCGCTTTAGTGCATTTGCACAGCTCACAAACGGCTACGTACTTTTTCACTTGCTGCGCCATCTTAGACCAAAAGAAGTAAGTCTTCAGTCGCCGAAGAGTACGACCATAACCGCCGTGTGCACTCAATGGGTGGTCATGAGCCCGCTTAATCAATTCGCATGTCAGTTCTTCGGGCACCCATAACTTCCACTGTTCCTCTTCTTGAATGGGGTCTCCGGAGGCGTGTCTTGTCCGCTTGTATATAAATCCCTCCGTCACCCGTAGTTCTGGCAGCTGTGGCAACTGGTTCTGAATCATATTCATCAGCTGGGTATAACATGCTGACTTGAAAGTGGAATGGTCCAAGTCAATCCATAGGGGGCTGTCGTCCTCCTGGACCTACTCGGCTCCTTCAGGGGCGAACATCCTGGATAAGGTGTCCGGTACCACGTGCTGATTTCCTTTGCGGTGTCTTATCGTGAAGTCAAATGCCTGTAATTTCAAAGCCCATCTGGCCAAGTGGCCGTGGAGATCAGTTTGGCTCATCAGCCATTTCAGTGACGCATGATTAGTGACGATTTCAAAAGGATGTCCTTCTACATATGCTCGAAAACGTTTCACTGCCAGCACAGCCGCTAGGTATTCCTGCTCCGAGACCGTGTAGTATCGCTGGGCCTGGTTTAGCTTGTGGGACATGAAGGCAATACGTCTCTCCTCGCCGTCTTGTGCAACCTGGACTAAGACTGCTCCCACCCCATGTTGACTCGCGTCACAATGGATTGAGAACGGTTTGTCAAAGTCCGGGCTGTGCAGTACGGGGGCTGTAGTCAGACTCTTCTTTAGCTCTTCAAAGGCTCGCAAGCTGGGCTCTTCCCAGACGAACTTACGTCCATTACGCAGCATGTCGGTCAAAGGAGTGGTAATGGTGGCATAGTCATGTACGAAACGCTGGTACCATCCGCATAAGCCTAGGAATTGGCGTAATTGCTTAGTGGTCTTGGGTAATGGAAAAACGTCAATCGCTCGAGCCTTGTCCGGGTCGATTTTGATATTGTCATGCCCAATGATGTGACCCAAATACTTCACCTCCGTCATCACGAACTGACTCTTCTGTATGTTGATGGTTAACCATGCCCTCCGGATGTGCAAAGCCACTTCCTGACGCAGGTCGATGTGTTCGTTAAAGGTCTCGGTTATAAGCAGCAGATCGTCCAAGTACACGAAAACTTGGTGCCGTAAATGAGATGGTATCACCTTATCCATAAGGCGCGTCATTGTTTGAGGGGCATTGCACAATCCGAATGGCATGGTCACGAATTGATACAGGGGCCGACCTGGGACTGTGAAGGCTGTTTTCTCCTTTGAGCCAGGGTCTAAAGGAATTTGCCAGAAGGCGTCCTTGAGGTCTAAGCTCGTGACGAAATGGGCTTTAGGCAACCGACTCAAAATGCCTTCAATAAACGGAAGAGGGTATGCGTCCTTGACAGTGACGGCGTTCAAGCGTCTGGCATCTAAGCATAGCCAGACCTTGTTCGGCTTGATAACTAAGGTGACCGGGGAAGCCCACGCGCTCTGCGATTCTTCGATCACGCCTAATAGCTAGCATTCGATCAACTTCTGCATATAACAACTTTTCCTTCGCCGGAGATTTGGCAAAATGTCTCTGTTTTATGGGTTCAGCATCCCCCACATCTATAGTGTGTAACACCAGTGCCGTCCGCCCGAGACCTTCCTTCTCATGCGATGGAAAAGCCGATATAGCCGAGTCAAGTCGCAGTTGCTGATTCACATCTAGTGTATGTCGTAATACGTGAGTGGTTTGAGTTTGGTCAGAAACGGTAGTGACGGACTCCAGGGTCGTACCGGAAAACAGTGCCGGGGCCAAGTTAAATTTTCGAACGAAATCCACTCCTAGATAAAGGTTCTGGGTTAATTGAGGTATGATGTAAAATTCCAAAGGTTTAGTTACCCCTTTAAAGGTGACATCCGTCGTAATTTTTCCCACTACAGAGTGGCGAGTTCCGTCCGCCGTGCTTAACCAGGTGGTAAAATGGTGGATTTGGTCCACGTGCATTGCCAGTACCTCCCCTGCGAAATCGGCTAATATGCAATTTACACTGGCTCCCGTATCGACTAAACCTGACACTCGTTTTTGCAGGAGGTGTGCTGACGCATATGGTTGAACGTCATCCCTCAATAATTCCTCTAAGTGTATGTCCTTCAGCACCTTCCTCGACTGCCTGACCCTTCTCCAGAAGCTCCACATCCGACGCGTAGCTCGCTTTCTTCGCGGTGGGACAGTTGTAGCCAACTCCTCATGGAAGATGCGCTGTCGAGTAGCCAAATAATTCCGCAGTCTGACGTGGAAAGGTTTGACATGCCAAGGAACCTTCGCCTCGCTATCATTTCCCTGCGCTTCTGCCTCGATAAAGGATGGCGTCGGTTGTGGAACTTCGGGAGAACTGTGTTTGGCGGTGCGAGTCAGCAGAATTGGAGTCATGTCTGGGGCTTGGTCATAGCTAGTGATGGGGTCAGCATTGGTTCGTCCGGGTTTTAGGAGTGCCGACGGGTGGTTGTGGCACTCGCTGGCAAGTTTTTTCGCAATTTGCAATTTGCGCAATCAGGTGCGTAAGTGTCGGCCTTCCCGCATCGGTAACAGAACAGCGTCGGTTCCGCTGGGCATGCATAGAACCGATGCCCCGTTTCTTGGCAGTTCCAACAGACCGTCGGGATTGTAATTGCTTCAAGGGAGGGTCGATCAATCAATACTGGGTCCTCAAGCTCCTGTGGTGCTCCGCTCCTCGGTACTGGTACTGGGTCAACAAGTAGGTGGTCCGCTGCCATCAACTCCGTGGTGTGATGATTTTGGGGTTTGGTCCCGTTATGCGAGGTTGTGAATGGAAGGTACCTCGCCGCTCATCCAGTTGTTCTTGCCTACGGGCATGGAGGCGCAATCTCTGTATGGTGTTGATGGGAAAATGCAGAAGGCTGTTCTGAAGCTCCCAACGCATATTCTCTCTGATAATTTCTACCAGTTCGTCCTCGGGCATGGTTGTTCACAAGCGAGTGCTCAATCTCACTATACTTGTGTAGTACTGGTCGAACGGTTCGTAAGCGCCTTGTTTCCGTTTCTTTATCTGTTCCCTTAGTTCTCTCTCAGTGAAGCCATCATCAAATCGATTGCGGAAGGCTGCACTGAAAGAGTTCCAAGTGGGACGTGGCGTCGACTCCTTAAAACTCCAGTACCAGTCGGCAGCGTCCCCGCTGAAGAACAGATGTGCATGCCGGAGGAAGGCCGAGAAATCACCTCCCAGGGTGCTGGATACTAACGCCTGAATCCGGAAAAGGAACCGGTCCGCTGATATCATATCGTTGAAACCCGTGAAGTTCAGGCGCCAACTCTCCATGATACGAGGCGTCGGGTCTCGGAAAGGTGTCCATGCGTTCCCGGGGGTAATCGGATCCTCGATTGACCTGTTGTAAGGAACTGCCTCGGGGACTGGAGGTACCAATGGAGGTGCGATGCTGTGTCGTGGTCTATACTCGGGAGCTCTGGGATCCATTCCCGAGTTCCTTGAAGGTAGGGCCCATTGATCAGATGGTCAAGAGTGGGGCATAGCCACACTGGGATTGGGCTCCCAGCAAAGCGGAGTTCTCACGCGGCTGGGTAGTTGGCTCATGGGGAGGTTCTGAAGCCTCCCCTCCAAGTTGCCCATCCTCTCAGACATATCCCGCATTAACGCCACGAAGGTGTCAATGGAGTGGGTGGAAGGTGCGGGTGTAACCTCGGCCGCGACAACTGTAGCAGGAACTTCCCCGCCTACGACTCCTTGAAAGTCCATCAGTGATTCGGGTGGTTCGGCATCTGGGACCCCTTTCGCCACTGCTCCACGCGTCGGGACGGGCGTTCCGAGGGGGAAGTCTACGGCGGTCCGATCTATGGGTCGCCGGCATAGTGGGCAAAGCTCGGACATGAGGAGGAGCTGTTGGACACAGGCACGATGGAAAAGGTGTCCGCACTCCAATCGCACGCTTTGTACGCCCTCCACTACGTCTTCGAAGCAGATCCCGCAGTTAGCTGGTTGGACCGTTTTGGATCTGGTCCAATGCTTGTCTGGGGTCCGCTTAGTCGCCATTGTCGTGTGGGTTAATCAAGGTGTTGTTGCTAATATTACTGAAAAAAAAAAATAAAATATATTTATTCCTACTATAACCCTACTATAACCTTAATATATACGTGGACAAAACTTACTACTAAATTAGTGGCCGATAGTGGCGAGCTATTGATGTAGAATGGAAGAAAAAAAAATGTATTTAATACACACTTTCCTTTCCAGCAGTCAACTCCTCCAAAGGGAAACGAGAGTGCGTGGTAGTCTGCCGAAGAAAGGGTGCTTTCGGTCGATTTACAAAATGTATCCCCTAAACCCACATACATTACAAAAAGCGTCTCTAAACTACGTTAAATGACTCGACGAGACAAGTGGTAGAGCTACCGTAACGGTTTTATACGCGGTCAAAATTCCCGACGCGTGGAAGCATTCCGGGCTCCGCAACTCCAGCATACGCCACCGAACGTTGAACCGATACCACTCGTCTATCACGCACACGAAATAAGCAGAATCCTTCTGCGACATAAAGGCAAGGTAGCCTTCTATTTTTTTGAGAGTCCAGGCCGACAGGAGAAACCCCATCTGGCTGACAGTTCCATCAAGAAAATAGAAGGACCTTACAGGGGTTAACCTGGGACAACACATCGGAAGGATTCTGTCGCGAAAAAAAATCAAACAAAGGAGAGCTGTTGCTACAACTGACGTGAAGCGACTGCTAGTGTATATCACACAACTCCGCTGCTCCTGTTTGTGAGGCTCGAGTACCAAAGTACCTTACATCCTCCGTAAAGGACCAACTCGTCAGAAGACGCGAATCTTTTATCCCCTAACGATGTTTTTGGCCCCACGTTGGGCGCCATTTGTAATGATTTAAAAGTGTACGTGCGAATGCGGAACTGACCTCTCATCGGTTCTAGACGTTAAGTCTGGGTAGTGCCAACGGATGGTACCATCCAGTCAACCAATCCGTACACCGTAACCCATTCACTCGGTGGCTGCTTGTCAGCCAGCTAGATCGGAGAGGATTTCGGTCGCGGGTCTCCGAATAGGTTACGCTCATTTACAATATTCAGCCACCTATACATGCCCGTTTTCAAACGCGTTACAAAACAAAACCATACGGAGAGGAAACCTACTTTACGTTGCTCCGTATTTCTTCATCAACCAGTTAAGAACAAAAATCTAATTTTTACTTCGCGTTCCCGAGTTTCCGACGCGGTACCGAAAAGTATGCTACGTTAATTCATCTCGACGAAAGCTATTCTAATAAAACGGCAAAACAACAAAGGTACCGCGTACCGCGCGCAACGCGAAACCGACTTCAGCGGATTTTCTCAAACCCTACCCTCGCGACGGCATACTTACCCTGCACCTCATTTCCCGCTGAAAAGCAGAACCACTGGAAAGGAAAGCCTATTTTTTTGTTAGCAATTCATGTTGTTTCATTAATTTGTAAATCGTATAAACAAGTTGCAAATGTTAAATAATTCTTCTCTTTCATACTAAAACAAATTTCGATGATGTTTTGTTTTCATCTTCACTTACAATTTTCGTACGTATAAAATTTACAAATGAAATTTTAGCGCTTAAAACAGAAACGTTAACCTTCACGAACTCCTTATGGCTTCTAAGTTCTCTTCTGCTATTTCACTTAAATAATTTACAAGTTGCAACACATAATAATAGCAGCTTTCATAACCACTCATGTGTTGATTTTTAAAGAGACACGGATTTACCCAATTATAAAAAAAAAGAATTATTTCGAATAGTTTTGACTTTACAAAATTACTTACAATAATATTGAAAATGCTATGAAATAAATTTACATGATTCGTTACTGAAATGAATACATTTCAACCTTGTGAAATGGCAATAGTATCTATTATGGTGTAAAGCAAAAAGTATTCTAGAATGCTTTAGGCTCTCTGAATTTTACATCAAAGATGATTATGATACGGCGAACATTTACAGAATAATCGGGGAAAATTTCTAAACTTTATACGTCTTACAGTAGTGGTGTCTAGAATTACAAATTTCATTTTGATTTATATTTACGCATTTAGTAAGAACGAGCATAGAAAAAAACATTTGCAATGAATGGCCATTAGTTGGAATGAAATGCAATTGGCTTAGGACTGTTTTTAGAATGGCAATCATCAAATTTATGCGTTGTGGACACAATGCATTCACGAGTAGAATCTTTCAAGACCTTCCAAAAATGTAGTGTGAATCGTAAATGCGAACGTTTTGGAATATTGGCAAAATATCTTTTTTGAAAGCATCTCTCGTTTTATTCCAGTGATTCACTCAGGCGTCCCTAACATTTGCATTGTGATCTTTCGGTTATGCATATTTTGTGTGTTTAATCATAGTAGTACCTTCCGATTGGATCGGATTTAACATCATGCAACATACTCACTGCAATATGGCCTTGTAGATACGGGGTTTACAAGCAAGCACCGTGTTTCCAGCTCTTTGAGGTGCGTGAGTGGTTTCAAACCGCTCAACTCCTGAATATTGCTCCCAAATTTTGTATTTGCGGCGTTTTGTATCCTCATTGCAATCGTGGCAGACATGTGTCGAGCGTATGGATGTCAAATGACGGATTGGCGAAAGCATCACAGATTTATCGCCTTTTTATACACGACCACTTGCAAAATGGCTTAGCATTAGCGGCGCATTGATTGTATCGGTCTGAACTGTTTACGTTGGGTTTAGGTGGTAACACAGAATCTTCACTTTATCCTCAAAACTCACGATAAAATTTACAAACTAAAATCCCGCTGCGATACAAGCAATTCCTTTTGATGACTCTCGCTACCCACACACTCTGCCACCATGTGGCTGTCAAAATTCTGTTGGCATCCCATGATAAAATAGACGTGAGATGTGCACTGGTCGCAATCAACGTAAAATGACAAGCCACCTAGCAGCAAAGTGTTGTTACCCTTCCACTTTAAGGGTTGACGCGCTGTTCAGCCTTGCGGGCCCGGTTCGCTCCATCGGAGACGGCGCAAGCGCCAACTCTCTGTCCCTAGGCTGGAAGGATTTAAAAATAAGATCGTCCGCGAATAAACGATCCAACAGCGCGCGCACGAGAACTAAACACTAAAAAGGAATAAAATGTTCCACCTCCTCTTCTCACCATAGACAAACCTCCCCCAACTCAACCTTTTTGTCCACCCACGACCTCCTGAAATCGAAATGATAGTCTGAAAAAAATAAAAGAAAAGGAAAAAGGAAGAACCCACCGCTTGAGCGCCACGCACAATCCAGGTTCTTTTCCGTTAACGATTGATAACTATGTTTTTGGTGTTAATTAAAGCACTATATTTACACTAGAGAAATCTAATACATAAATGTAAGAGCCAAAAATGATAAAAAGAAGGTACCTTTTTTTCCTACTAAACGTTAAGCTAACCCTACCCTGGGGCCCCAGCAAACAATCGCCCGTGGATACTGGCGCCAACCTTGGGAGCCGGATTTTCGTTCAGATGAGTTTTATTTTTTTCCACTCGGAATCGTTCTTCCGTGCGACAGGTGTTGCACCGCGGTATGATGAGCGTCGTGATAACTTCCGAATTTTGATTTTTTTCCTTTGATCCTCCCTCGCTCGTTCCAAGTCCACCCAAAAAGGGCCTCCTTTATCCATCAGCCCTTTAAATTGGTTCGCCTTAACGGACGCCCGCTGCATTGGAGGTGGTTGGCCTCCCATTCGTACGACGAACTTCTATTCTGCTTTTGGCGCAGTTCGTAGCGCGGCTACCAACCATCTTCGCTACCTCAGCTCCGCACCCATGGTTGCTGTATGCGAGTTGGTCTGCATTACCCATTATTTCGGATCAGCTGGGCAGTCCCAATATGTGGGTCACTAGAACATCGCAGAATGTCATCGCCGAATGACATTTTGTAGTTGTCAGCGAAAAGTAAATACAACGTGATTTCCGATCAATTAGCTTACGCCCTTTAAGTTGTGTTTCCGTCCTGGAAATGTCGCAAGAATTGCACGTCCTGCATACAGTCGCTGGTCCTGAACTAGTGTCCCCGAAAGAAATGTTTGTCCGCTTCATTTCACCGCGTTATCACTAATATGTTGCGAGTGTGTGGTTTGCACGTCACAACAAGCTGCGTGTCAGGATTTGGTGAAAAGGCTTGGCAATTTCCGAATGTCGGTCGACTTGAGTGCAGTACAGGTGTTATGTGTACCTGGTCGTGATGCCTGTATTACATCGTGAATATTGACCAACTTGGGAGTCGCCCCGTTTTGGCGTCGCACCAGAGACACAGTCAGGGAAGTGTAAGTTGGAGCCGACAATTCCCTCGAGGTAAGTTTTTGCATTCGTACACGACTGTGATAGCTTCGCATGTTTATGTTACCGTTTGCGCGATGCATCCCGTCACGGTTTTGATGGTGATATTACATTTGGTTTCGGCTTTGATTTTTTTTTTTTTCTGTCCTGATGCTGGTTGTGTTGATCCATCTGGTGCGGTGACCAGGAGTGGGCCCCTTAAACGCCTTCCGAGTAGGTGATAGCCTTTGTGGAGCGCTTGCGTTAGATGTGTTGCCATAGGCTATCCTTGTTGGGAAGAGTGATGGTCGACCGGCCCCCTTCTGATGTCGTTCGTCATCCGTTGCTGCCGTTTGCTTCATACCTAAGTTAAACGCCCTACTCCAGCTCGACTGATAAGTAACATTGCTTGTTATACAACAATAACATTTTTCTTTTGTATTAAAGTATTTGTGTTAAAGTTGAGACAAAAATACAATGGGTCAACTGTTACCTCGACGCTCAAGCGGGGTTGGGGTGTGTTAATAACATGCATCCCGATCTCCTTAGTGGTCGTGGTGTAGACTCCGGGTGAAAGCTGGTAACATTCCCCCCTACTTCAAGTGAATTTCCCTGGAAATTCACTCCTTCGTTATGCCTTACTACTACCGGCTGCACTTCTAAAGTAACTGGCTACTCGCAACTTCCTTCAATTTCCAAACCTATTCCCATATACACTGATGTCTTAATAAAGTTCCAAATCTGTGGCTAATTCAAAACTCCCTACTTCTTATCGAGCTTGATCCCTATCTCTATTTATGCCTCCTCTCTACCTATGCGTTTAAGTAAAACGGTATAGGTATATATACATAGCTTTGCTATTAATGTGATAATCCCTCTCATTATATGAGCCACACCACTTATTGCTGCTCCAACCCCAATCATACTACCTATCTACTTCTAACAAGTGCTAATCCTATATCCTTTTATGGTAATTACCCTCCACCAACCATCCCTAATCCTCTATATTATAACTACCCGTCTAAGTAACTATCCCTCCACCAATCATCCCTAATCCCTTATCTTATAACTACCTGTCTAAATAACTATCCCTCCACCAATCATCCCTAATCCCCTATCTTATAACTACCTGTCTAAATAACTATGATTATTCTTATGTCTCACTACTCGTTTTTAGATCGCAAACTCTATGTGACGGAAGAGAAAAAACACCCACGCAAATGGAGTTCGCGTGTCCTGCATGTGGCGGTTCCAGCGACGTGCAGCTATCGGAACAACACGCCCCGATAACGCGGACATAACCCGGACGGCGTGGAGCAACTTAACTACTCCCGAATACTTAAATCTAGAGATAAACATTTGTAATTGAAATTACATGTCTGTTGTGTCGTTATATCCCTTTTATTTCTGCTTTCCTCCCCCTTTCTCTGGTGTTTAGCGACTTAGCTTTATCCCGCTATTCGATGAACGGCTTCAAATCCTTGACGTGCCAGGTACCCGCGCCTTTGCCTTTCTCTTCCCGTAACTGCTAAGTCCAACCGGACACTTTCTTCCATATCCTAAACGGACCCAAGTAGTCAGGAGCCAACTTGGCTGAGTACAATTTGGATGCGTCGGAGATGGTATAATTCCTCCTCCATACTCGGTCCCCCACTTGGTAACCTATATCCCGCTTCCTGAGGTTATACCGGTTAGAGTTCTGTTCGGCAGCTGCCTGCATACGCTGCGATACTTCCGTCCGCAGTATCTCTAGCTTCTTTGCCCGTTGCTCAGGATCCATCTCCTCTTGAGGTCGCTCTGGCCCTTCACCCGGCTCCTGAAGAATCCGCATTTCCGTGCCAAAATTGTAAAAGTAAGGAGTGACTCGCATGGTTTCATGCCTATAGGTTCGTAGCGCGCAAGCGATTTTTGCCAATTGTCGGTCCCAGCACCGATGATTTTCCGACACGTAGGATCGTAACATGCGTTTGATGTCTTGATTCCTACGCTCGGCAGGGTTCGCCTGGGGATGGTATAGCGCAGTAAACTTAATCCGCGTTCCGTACCCCTCGACTAATTGCTGTAGGCCCTTCCCGCGGAATTGGACACCGTTATCGCACACTAGCCACCTCGGAAGTCCAAACAGCAGGAATACATGTTCCTCCAATAACCTGCAGATCTCCCTTGCCGTGGCCTTCCGTAGTGGGAATAGTAGAGAAAACTTACTCACATAATCCAGAACGGTCAGAACATAACAGTGTCCGCATGTAGATCGAGGTAGTGGGCCCACCAAGTCTACACAAATCATCTCCCACGGCCTTGTCGCTTCTCCCGCACGCGAAACCATAAAACCAGGCTGAGCCTTCCTTTCCACCTTGATTGCCTGACATACCTTACATCGGTTCACATAGGTACGGGCGTCAGCGGACATCTTCGGCCAGTAATAGAACTGCGACAGCCGATGAATCGTTCGGTCGATCCCCATATGACCCGCCGTTGGTTGGTCATGGCAACGCATGAGGGCTTCCCGCCTTTCACCCTTTTCCACGAGTCGGCTCCTTCTAACGCAGGATATCGTCCCGGTACATGCTTCCACAACTCTTCGTCCTTGATCCTCCAGTCGGGGTATAGCTCTCCGTTAGTGCGTATCCGCGCCTTCATTCGCTCGTACCAAACATCCCTTTGATTCTTTGCCACCTCCACCGTTTCCACTGTGACTGACCTCGATAATGCATCCGGAACCAAATGCTCGCTGCCTTTGCGGTGCATCACCTCATAATCGAACTGTTGCAGACGGACAGCCCAGCGAGCCAACCTCCCCGTAGGGTCCTTTAGATTGTTGAGCCAAACCAAAGAGTGATGATCCGTTATTACGCGGAAATGCGAACCCTCGATATACGGGCGTAGCTTCTCCACCGCCCAAAGGACTGCCAAGCACTCCCTCTCGGTGGTTGAATATTTTCGCTCCGCTTTGGTCAGAGCGCGGCTCAAATAACAGACCACCTTCTCCCCCTCCGGAAAAGTTTGGCTCAACACGGCTCCCACACCCACATCTGAGGCATCCGTCTGCACATTGAATGGGATGCTGAAATCAGGACACGTCAAAATAGGTGCTGAGGCCAGTTTCAATTTACAGCGTTCGAAGGCTTCCTCACATTCGGTGGTCCAGTCAATTTTTTTATTCTTGCGCAATAAATCGGTTAGGGGTGCTACCAAAGAGGCATGATCCGGGATGAACCTCCGATACCACGATACCATCCCAAGGAACTGTCGGATCTGCTTCACCGTATGAGGCCGTGGTATTTTTAACATGCTCTCGACTTTCTCAGGGTCGACATTCAACCCGTTCTCGTTCACCACATAACCCAGATATTTCAGCTCGGCTCGGCAAAAATGACATTTTTCCCGCGATAGTCTCAGTCCAGCTTGCCGTCTCAGTGCAGCTTCCGGGCCCAACACTCTGTCAATTAGGCGCTGCCAGTTCGCTGGCGCATTCGACAGTCCAAACGGCATTCTCCTAAATTGAAACAGACCCCGCCCTGGGATGGTAAACGCCGTGAACTGACGCGATTCTTCCGCCACTGGGACCTGCCAGTAAGCTGATTTAATATCCAAGGTGGATAGATACCTTGCATCCCGTAGCTTTTCTAAAGTGGCGGAAATATACGGAAGGGGATACGCATCCCGTGCGGTAACTTGATTCACCTTACGAAAATCTACACAGAATCTGTACGACCCATCCTTTTTCTTCACCATTAATATCGGGGAAGACCATGCGCTCTTAGAGGGCTCCACTACACCTAGCGCCAACATCTCGTCCAACTCCGTATTAATGTTCTTCTGCATGGTAGGAGAGACCGGATAATAACGCTGTTTGATGGGCGCTGCATCCGTCTTGATGACGTGCTGCACCAGATTAGTGCAACCCAGCCCCTCCCCCATGTTTTGGAACTCTATCCCAATTAACTGGGCTAACTCCTCTTCTTCAGTCTGAGTCAATACAGACCTACTGTGTAGATGTCCCCCCAACATCACCGCCTCATGGCATGCAAAACCCTACCTGTTATCCCGTAGGTTCAAAAGGACCCCAAACTGCCGCAAAAAATCTACTCCCACAATAATTTTGTGTGCAAGAGCCGGTACCACCAATACCTCCAGCCACTTCACCCTGCCCTCCAATCGAAAAGGTACCCAAGCCCTCCCCTCTATCGGGCACTGACCGTTGTCGGCTAGGCTCACCGCCTGATTCTGCGCAGTGATCATCTCCACCCCCAGTTCCCGCATCTCGGACCAACCATCTCCCGCGACAATTGTATTGGACGCCCCCGAGTCAACGAGGCCCTTAAAGCGCTTGCCCAACACCCAAACCTCCAAATGTGATCGTTCGTCCCCCCGACTATGTGTAAATAAAAAACTCGTACCCGCGGCCCCCAACTCCTCCCCGGCTCCGGTGCTCAATTTGCCGCCTAACGAGCACCGTGCTCGTTTCCCGACGGACCCGCCTCCGCCGGCGCTCGACCCCGCTGAGTAGAGCAATTCGGACAGGTGAATTTTGTTGCTCCAGATCGACCGCAGCCGAAGCATCTACGTGGTTGGCGACATTCCCGGGAGATGTGTCCTATACCGTTGCAGTTCCAGCACTTGACTCCTGCAGCCCTGCCCTCCGGAACTATTTCACTCACTGTAGGGACCTCCTCATAGGCTAAATCCGGTTCCAATAACTTTGGCGTCCTACGGCTGGGCGGGGGGGGCACAAACGCATCAACCGCCGCCTTAGTAGCCTCCATTTTCCGTCCCAACTGCACCAACTGCGCAACCGATGACACCTCTCTTAATGATAATTTCACCTGGTAGAACGGGCTGATATTATCCAGCAAAATCTCCAGCTTCTTGGCTTCCGAACAGGGTTCTCCCAATCTGCGAAACAGTCCATCCATGATGGCCATGTAAACTCCGATGGACTCGTTCCTTCCTTGCGTCCGCTGACGAATTTCTTCCCACAGCCTTTTATTGTAATTTGGGGGTAAAAATTCTGTCCGCAGCTCCTGACAAAGTTTATCCCAAGAAGCTACCCGCTCCCGTACCGAACGAAACCAAATCAGGGCTTTACCCTCAAAAAGCTCCGCGGCCATCCTCATCAGCTGTGGCTTTGACACGCCCTTTGTTAACCGAAGCTCCTCTACCCTTTCCAGAAAAGCACTTACCGAACCGGGAGAATCGCTAGAGAATTTGATCCCCCACTTGGATACGTCTGGAACCTTGCCTGTTCCCAGATCATCCCGATGTACCCCCACTGTCTGAGTTGCTAGCCCTTCCGATTCAAGTAGCCACCCCTCAGTGGTTACGTTCTGCTCCTCTACTTTTTCTCCGTTCCCGTGTCACTCTCCCCTTCTACCTTCTCCGTGATGCTTTTGGGAGGGCCTGCCTTCAGCCCGGGTGCCTCATTAACTCTGCCTCCCGGCTTAGCGCTGGTTTTTTCCCCCGTTAACCTCGCATTCGGTGTAGATGTCCTGCCTCTAGGAACCGTTTCCTCCTCCATCTCCTCCAAGTTGCCACCCGCTGTTACATCCAGACCCCCTAACGCCATCATGAAATCTTTTTCCAACCTGTTCATGACCTTTTCCTCCTCGGGATCCTCAGCTTGGATATTCGCCAACCTTCGCTGGCAAAACTCGATCTTGGCCAATAACTTCCAATACTCTCCCGACTCTCTATCACCCGAGAATCCTTCCAACAGGGAGTTAACTTCTGCCCATTTTTCCTCCAGCGCCTTGATATCCTCTGCGGGTGTGTAAGGGTACTCTTTGAAATTCACCACACTCGTGTTTTTTAAATTCTCCGCCCGTACCGCCACCCGTAACTTTGCTCGCATTTCATCCACTGTCCCAGCAGGCAGCCCCCTAATAGCCAATTCATATTGGAGCTCGTCGCTGGCCAGACGATTGATCAGCATTCTTCCCTTCCCTGCCATATTCAACTTATTTCTAATTCATATTAAATTTACGTATTACCTATTTTATATACCTATATATATATATATATATATATATATATATATATATATATATATATATATATATATATTCCGCTACTATTTTCACCACTATATTAACACTAGCGAGGAAAAAAAAAATTATTCTCCAGTTCAAATTGTTTATTTTTACACTAAAAGAAGTCAATTACACACAATTCACCACTAACGACACATTCAATCCGCAATCATTCATTCCCTCTACTCCCCCAATACCCAACACCCTCCTCACTCACTATATGGTGTATGTATATCACCACCACTCAACCTCAATTCCAATCACTCATGCAACAGTCAGACCCCAAAAAAAAAACACTCACTCCCAAACAACCCGCAAATTCAAATTTAGCCTTCGCACTTCCCCTCACACCAACACTCGCACTTTTATCCCAACGCACCCCCGCAAATTCACACTCTCACCAACACTCGCACTTTTATCGCAATACACCACCGCAAATTCACAATCTCACCAACACTCGCACCCCCGCAAATTCACAATCTCACCAACACTCGCACTTTTATCGCAACACACCCCCGCAAATTCACAATCTCACCAACAATCGCACCCCCGCAATTTCACACTAGAAAAACACTATCACTCACTGAATCACACTAGAAAAAAACCCCCGCAAATTCACACTAGAAAAACATTATCATTCACTGAATCACACAAACTTCCACTTCTATAACGACTAAACTTGACTCGCCTTAATAAACCACGTTGGGCGCCAATTTGTTACCCTTCCACTTTAAGGGTTGACGCGCTGTTCAGCCTTACGGGCCCGGTTCGCTCCGTCGGAGACGGTGCAGGCGCCAACTCACTGTCCCTAGGCTGGAAGGATTTAAAAATAAGATCGTCCGCGAGTAAACGATCCGACAGCGCGCGCACGAGAACTAAACACTAAAAAGGAATAAAATGTTCCACCTCCTCTTCTCACCATAGACAAACGTCCCCCAACTCACCCTTTTTGTCCACCCACGACCTCCTGAAATCGAAATGATAGTCTGAAAAAAATAAAAGAAAAGGAAAAAGGAAGAACTCACCGCTTGAGCGCCGCGCACAATCCAGGTTCTTTTCCGTTAACGATTGATAACTATATTTTTGTTGTTAATTAAAGCACTATATTTACACTAGAGGAATCTAATACATAAATGTAAGAGCAAAAATTATAAAAAGAAAAAGGTACCTTTTTTTCCTATTAAACGTTAAGCTAACCCTACCCTGGGGCCCCAGAAAACAATCGTCCGTGGATACTGGCGCCAACCTCGGGAGCCGGATTCTCGTTCAGATGAGTTTTATTTTTTTCCACTCGGAATCGTTCTTCCGTGCGACAGGTGTTGCGCCGCGGTATGATGAGCGTCGTGATAACTTCCAAACTTTGATTTTTTTCCTTTGATCCTCCCTCGCTCGTTCCAAGTTCACGCAAAGAGGGCCTCCGTTATCCCTCAGCCCTTTAAATTGGTTCGCCTTAACGGACGCCCGCTGCATTGGAGGTGAATGGCCTCCCATTCGTACGACGAACTTCTATTCTGCTTTTGGCGCGGTTCGTAGCGCGGCTACCAACCATCTTCGCTACCTCAGCTCCGCACCCATGGTTGGTGTATGCGAGTTGGTCTGCATTACCCATTATTTCGGATCAGCTGGGCAGTCCCAATATGTGGGTCACTAGAACATCGCAGAATGTCATCGCCGAATGACATTTTGTAGTTGTCAGCGGAAAGTAAATACAACGCGATTTCCGATCAATTAGCTTACGCCCTTTAAGTTGTGTTTCCGTCCTGGAAATGTCGCAAGAATTGCACGTCCTGCATACAGTCGCTGGTCCTGAACTAGTGTCCCCGAAAGAAATGTTTGTCCGCTTCATTTCGCCGCGTTATCACTAATATGTTGCGAGTGTGTGGTTTGCACGTCACAACAAGCTGCGTGTCAGGATTTTGGTGAAAAGGCTTGGCAATTTCCGAATGTCGGTCGACTTGAGTGCAGTACAGGTGTTATGTGTACCTGGTCGTGATGCCTGTATTACATCGTGAATATTGACCAACTTGGGAGTCGCCCCGTTTTGGCGTCGCACCAGAGACACAGTCAGGGAAGTGTAAGTTGGAGCCGACGATTCCCTCGAGGTAAGTTTTTGCATTCGTACACGACTGTGATAGCTTCGCATGTTTATGTTACCGTTTGCGCGATGCATCCCGTCACGGTTTTGATGGTGATATTACATTTGGTTTCGGCTTTGATTTTTTTTACTGTCCTGATGCTGGTTGTGTTGATCCATCTGGTGCGGTGACCAGGAGTGGGCCCCTTAAACGCCTTCCGAGTCGGTGATAGCCTTTGTGGAGCGCTTGCGTTAGATGCGTTGCCATAGGCTATCCTTGTTGGGAAGAGTGATGGTCGACCGGCCCCCTTCTGATGTCGTTCGTCATCCGTTGCTGCCGTTTGCTTCATACCTAAGTTAAACGCCCTACTCCAGCTCGACTGATAAGTAACATTGCTTGTTATACAACAATAACATTTTTCTTTTGGATTAAAGTATTTGTGTTAAAGTTAAGACAAAAATACAATGGGTCAACTGTTACCTCGACGCTCAAGCGGGGTTGGGGTGTGTTAATGACATGCATCCCGATCTCCTTAGTGGTCGTGGTGTGGACTCCGGGTGAAAGCTGGTCATCCGTAACAGTGTGTTGGTAGTGGTCACCAGCGGCGTCGCATGCTTCATTACAAACTGACTATCGGGCCAGTGTGCAAGTTTTGAATTGGTTCAATTGTTGGGAATTTGGACAGTTGTTCCAGGACCACGACAGCTCCTGTACATCCCGAAGTCGTGCGAGGGTACGGACCGATGAGATCTATATACAGGCGCTGGAACGCCCGCTCCGGTAGCTCGCATTTTCCCATCGGGAGCTGAAGAACAGAATTGGGCGCTTTAGTGCATTTGCACAGCTCACAGGCAGCTACGTACTCTTTTGCTTTCTGCGCCATCTTAGACCAAAAGAAGTACGTCTTCAGTTGCCGAGGCGTATGACCATAACCGCCGTGTGCACTCAATGGGTGGTCATGAGCCCTCTTAATCAAGTTGAAGGTCAGTTCTTCGGGCACCCATAACTTTCACTGTTCCTCTTCTTGGATGGGGTCTCCGGAGGCGTGTCCCATCCGCTTGTATATAAATCTCTCCGTCACCCGCAGTTCTGGCAGCTGTGGTAACTGTTTCGAATCGTATTCACCAGCTGGGTGTAACGTATTGACTTGAAGGTGGGATGGTCCAAGTTGATCCAAAGGGGGCTGTCGTCCTCCTGGGCCAACTCGGCCCCTTTCATTGGCGATCCTTGATAATGTGTCTGGTACCACGTGCTGGCTTCCCTTGCGGTGTCTGATCGTGAAATCAAATGCCTGTAATTTCAAGGCCTATCTGGCCAAACGCCCGTGGATATCAGTCTGGCTCATTAGTCATTTCAGAGAAGCATGGTCCGTAACGATTTCAAAGCGATGTCCCTCCACATATGCCCGAAAGCGTTTTACCACAGCCACCCCACCCGCCAAGCATTCTCGCTCCGAGACCGTGTAGTTTCGCTGGGCCGGGTTCAGCTTGTGAGACATAAAGGCTATAGACCTCTCCTCACCGGCTTCCGCAACCTGGACTAAGATTGCTCCCACCCCATGTTGACTCGCGTCACAATGGATTGAGAACGTTTTCCCAAAGTCCGGGCTGTGTAGAACGGGGACTGTTGTCAGACTCTTCTTTAGCTCTTCGAAGGCTTGCAAGCTGGGCCCTTCCCAGACGAACTTACGTCCCTTATGCAGCACGTCAGTCAAAGGTGTGGTAATTTATTTATTTATTTATTTAAATTCCATTTAACAGATAAAACAGAATCCAATTACAAAATGGAACAAAACAAACAGAAAAGAATATTATTGAAAATTAGAATTAAGCGTTTAAGTTAATATAAAAAAGAAACTCAATGGCACTAACAATAATAAATATGCATGCAAAATTCAACTAAGCAACACAAAAAAAATAAAGTCTAATATTTACTCCAGTTGAGTTTTAAGAATCAGGCTTCTTAATCTCAATTTGAAAACTAGGTACGAGTCGAAAAAAGGGCCAAGCTCAAGCTTATCAATATTCCTTACCATTTGTATAATGGGAGAATGAAAATATAAATTTATACGGGAATACAGTGGCACGAAAAAATTGTTTGCCCGAGAAGAACGCGATGATTGACGAGGACGCAAGTCTGCAAACAATGTTAATGAAATTTGATTGTGATAGAGTTGATACAGAAAACACTGATCTAGATACATGCGACGGGACGACAGAGTAGGCAAATGTAGGAAGGATAAACGGCAGTCATGGAGTTGATATGGGATTTTGAATTTGTAAAACAAGACACGGGTACATTTACGCTGGACATTCTCTAACGAGTCAATGAGGTAGGAGTGTCGGGGAGACCAAACTACAGAGCAATATTCGAGGGTAGGACGGACAAGACAGATAAACAATGAACGGGGTTAGATATACTCGTATTGTTAAATTTAAAAGCATGCCTGAAAATAAGTCCCAATATTTTCGAGACCCTAGTAGTCACGATTAGAATGTGTGCATCAAAATTGAGCTTAGGATCAAAAGTAACGCCAAGGTCCTTACCAGAAGATAATGGCAATCTTGTACAGACCTGATAGCTCGAAAGACTTTAAAATTATCGGCATACAGTAGGCAATTGGAAGCGATAACCGAAGGAAGATCATTTATAAACAATAGGAATAGGAGGGGACCTAAAATGGAATCTTGTTGAACACCAGAAGAAGGATACAATGGAATAGAGGTAGTTCCACAGTAACTAACACAACATATACGAGAAGATAAGTAGGAGTCCATTCATGATAAGAGAGGGCCGGCAGCCCCCAAAGGCTTCAGTTTGTAACAAATAAGTTGATGGTTGACCGTGTCAAACGCCTTCGAGAAGTCAGTGAAGATGACATCAACCTGCAATCGATTGTCTAGGGCCTTAGCGATGAAAATGGTGAATTCAATTAAATTTGAGGTCGTAGAGCGACCTTTGAGAAACCCCTGTTGTTCCTTCGACAAGATAGGGGTCAATGAAACTGAAAGCCGGTTATGTACCAGACGGTTATGTACCAGACGCTCGAGTGATTTTGGGAAACAGGACAATAAGGAAATAGGACGATAATTGGACACAGAAGAAGGATCACCACTTTTAAGAATAGGAACAACGTTTGCTCTTTTCCAATAAGTAGGGAAAGTACCAGTCTTCAGACTGAGGTTGAAGAGAAAAGCCAAAGGGATACAAAGTGAAGACGCTAATGACTTGACAAAAATATTCGGTAAGCCATCAGGACCAGGTGATATATTAGGATTTAGTGAATTAATCAGGGATTCAACTTCGATATGGTGAGTGAAAAGTGAAGAAATGTCAATGGAGTGAAGTACGGGTGTATTAACGGGATTGGAGACATGAGAAGAAGGAATAAAAGTTGACGAGAAGAACTGAGTGAACAAGTTGGAAATATCCTGTGGAGAAGAGCTAACTATATTATTCCAGCGGACAGAAGAGGACGACTTGTATGACCAGTATTATTTCGCATTATTGGACATGAGGGAACTCTTCAAGCTACTGAAGTAGTTTTTCGTTGCATTCTTTAGTTCGTTTTTTGCTACAAGACGTAGATCACAAAAGTGGTCTCTGGATTCTTCAGTACCACGACACTTGAAACGGCGGTGTGCCTTGCTTTTAGCATTCAAGGCACTAAGTACTTGCTTGGTTAGCCATGGTTTCTGCTTTACTTTGCAAGGAGCTTGTAAAGGTGTGAAGTGTTTAATCAACTCATAGAGGTAATTATAAAACTTATTCAGAGCTTCTTCACAATCCAAATTATCAAAAAACTCCTGCCAGTCAACCAAGCTCAGCTTGGAGGCTAAAGCTTCGTAGTTTGCTTTGAAGAAGTTGAATTTTGGAGAAGAAGCAAAAGAACGACATGACAAAGGGGTAATGGAGAGATCGAGCGATAATGGCGGATGATGACTATCAATACTCACTAGAGGATTTAATGCAGTGGAAACAGATAGACAGTTAAGGGGAAAGTTAGAAAGAACAAGGTCAAGTACCCGGCCATTAGCATTAGGGATATTATTGAATTGCGATAGTGAACAGAGCGATAGAAACGAGGAGAGGGATAAAGAAGATGCATCGGTTGATGAAACAGAGAAAGAAAGGTTCTCCGTCCATTGCACTGTTCCCAAATCAAAATCACCGCATATTAGAATTAAAGATTGCGGATGATTAAATAAGACATAAGAGGAAAACTCGTCAAAGAATGTCTCATACACATACAAAAGAGAGTTACTAGGTATGTAGACAGAGGAAACTAATAAAGATGTATTGTTAGGAAGGAAGATCTTGACAATCACATAATCATCAACACGGGAAAAGCAAAAATCAGCTCAAAGAGAGCTACGCACTGTATTACTAACAGCTACAAGAACACCACCTCCATCTACTTTATTTGCAGAGGCCAAGTCCCGATCACAACGGTACATATCAAAATCAAGGGATATTTCCGAGTTTAAGAGGTTACTATTTAACCAGGTTTCCGTAAGACATATAAATACATCTTCGCTGAGTTGTAACGATAAGAAGAGCTTATCAAGCTTGGTGCTTAACCCTCTTACATTTTGGTGATATACTGAAATATTTGAAGTTAAGCTACAGTCATGAAATCTTATACTAATTTGTAGGTTTGGGTCTTCCCGGTGCAGAAAAGGACTTCCTTCTTCTTGAGCTGAATGGTTCAATAAGTACTCCAGGCGGCCAAACTTCAAGATTCAAAATAGTATCACAATTTGAGGGCACTGTAAGTTTGAAAGAAGCTACCACTTTGTCCTCCAATTATCCTTAGTTAATTTGAAACAACTAGTAACTTTAACAGCTGGCCCAAATTTTTTACAAACGTAGTTTTTTAGGTAGTCCACAGTTGTATGGTAGCTTAGGTGCGAAATAAAGATCTCCTTTGGAAGGGATACGATGTCAAGTGTTGGGACTTCGTCATCCGAAATCAGAGTAGCCACAGTAATGGCGGCATAGTCACGTACAAAACGTTGGTACCATCCGCATAAGCCTAGGAATCGGCGTAACTGCTTGGTGGTCTTGGGTAATGGACAAACTTCAATCGCTTGAGTCTTTTCCGGATCGGTCTTGATGTTGCCATGACAAATGATGTGGCCCAAATATTTCACCTCCATCATCACGAACTGACTCTTCTGTATGTTGATGGTTAATCCTGCCCTTCGGATGTGCAAAGCCACTTCCTGAAGCAGGTCGACGTGTTCGTTAAAGGTCTCGGCTATAAGCAGCAGATTGTCCAAGTATACGAAAACTTGGTGCCGTAAATGCGGTGGTATCACCTTATGCATAAGGCGCGTCATTGTCTGAAGGGCATTACACAATCCGAATGTATGGTCACAAATTGATACAGTGGACGACCTGGGACTGTGAAGGCTGTTTTCTCCTTTGAGCCAGCGTCTACAGGGATTTGGCAGAAAGCGTCCTTGAGGTCTAAACTCGTGATGTAACGGGCTTTAGGCAATCGACTCAAGATGCCCTCAATCAACGGCATTCAAATGTCTGGGATCTAAGCATAGCCGGACCTTGTTCAGCTTGACAACTAAGGTGACCGGGGAAGCCCACGCGCTCTGCGATTCTTCGATCACGCCTAGTGCTAGCATTCGATCAACTTCTGCATATAACGACTTTTCCTTCGCCTTCCTTCTCATGCTGTGGAAAAGCCGATATAGCCGAGTCAAGTCGCAGTTGTTGATTCGTATCCAGTGCATGTCATAATGAGGGGGTGGTTGGAGTTTCGTCGGGAACAGTGGCGACGGAATCCAGTGTCGTTCCGGAAAACAGTGCCGGGGCCAAGTCAAATTTCCGAACGAAATCCACCCCTAGGTAAAGATTCTGGGTTAATTGGGGGATAATGTAAAATTCCAGAGGTTTAGTTACCCCTTTAAATGTGACATCCGTCATAATTTTCCCCACTACGGAGTGACGAGTTCCATCCACCGTGCTTAACCAGGTAGTAAAATGATGGATTTGGTCCGGGTGAGTGGCCAGCACCTCCCCTGCAAAATTGGCTGATATGCAATTCACACTGGCTCCCGTATCGACTAAGCCTGACAATCGCTTTTGCAGGAGGTGAACTAACGCATATGGTCGAACGTCATCCTTCAATAATTCGCCTAAGGGTATTTCCCGCAACGCCTTCCTCGACTGCCTGACCCTTCTCCAGAAGCTCCGCATCTGACGCATGGCTCGCTTCCTTTTTCCGTAACTTGTAATC
Organism: Odontomyia ornata; assembly: GCA_963969285.1. Classification (NCBI taxonomy): domain Eukaryota; kingdom Metazoa; phylum Arthropoda; class Insecta; order Diptera; family Stratiomyidae; genus Odontomyia; species Odontomyia ornata. The sequence goes on along the minus strand of OZ017742.1, from coordinate 182,468,004 downwards.
TGCGCAATCTGGTGCATAAGTGTCTGCCTTTCCATACCGGTAACAGAAGATCGTCGGTTCCGCTGGACATACATAGAACCGATGCCCCGGTTATCGGCAGTTCCAACAGACTGTCGGACTTGTAACTGCTTCAACGAATGGTCGGTCAATCATTGCTTCGAACTCGCGCTCCAGGGGTGCTCCACTCCTCATTACGGGTATCGGGTCGTCAATTATTTGACCCGCTGCCATTAATTTCGCAGTATTGTTATTTCGTGGATTAGGTCCCGTCATGCGAGGTTGTGGACGGAAGGTTCCTTTCCGCTCATCTAGCTGTTCTTGCCTACGCGCATGGAGGTGTAATCCCTGTACAGTGTGAATTGGTACATGAAGAAGACTGTTCTGAAGCTCCCAACGCATATTCTCCCTGATAATTTCCACCAGTTCGTCCTCGAGCATGGGTGTTCGTAACCGAGTGCTTAAGCGCAATATACTGGTGTAATACTGGTCGAATGGTTCGTGGGCGCCTTGCTTGCGTTTCTTCGGGTGTTCCAGTAGCTCTCTTTCAGTGAAGCCACCGTCAAAGCGGTTGCGGAGGGCTGCACAGAAAGAACTCCAATCGGGGCGTGGCATCGATTCTATGAAACTCCAGTACCACTCGGCAGCATCTCCGCTGAACAGAAGGTGTGCGTGCCGGAGGAAAGCTGAGAAGTCGCCTCCCAGGGTGCTGGTGACTAGAGCCTGAATTCTAAACAAGAACTGGTCCACTGGTGTCGTCGAATTGAAACCGGTGAAGCTAAGGCGCCAACTCTCCATGATAGGAGGCGAAGGGTCTCGGACGGGTGTGGTGCTGTATTGAGGTCGATATTCGGGAGCCCTGGGATCCATTCCCGAGTTCCTTGGAGGGAGGGTCCAATGATCAGACGGTCTAGAGTGGGGCATAGCCACACTGGGACTGGGTTCCCAGCCAGGCGGAGTTCTTACGCGGCTGGGGGGGGGGGGGGGGGGGGTTGGCTAATCTGGATGTTGTGGAGTCCGCTCTTCAAGTGTCCGATCCTCTCGGACTTCCCTTGCAGTAGAGCCAGGATTGTGTCGACGGAGTTGGTGGAAGGCCCTGTTGGAACCTCGGCCGGGACAACGGCAACAGGAACTTCTCCGCCCACGGCTCCTTGGATGTCCGACAGTGGTTGAGGCGGTTCAACGTTTTGCGGTTCCTTCGCTACTGTTCCGCGCGTCGGGACGTGCGTTCCGAGGGGGCGTCTACGGCGGTTCGATCTATAGGGCGTCGGCATAGTGGACAGAGCTCGGACGTCAGTAGGAGCTGTTGGACACAGGCGCGATGAAACAAGTGTCCGCACTCCAATCGCACACTGCTTACGCCCTCCACTACGTCCTCGAAGCAAAACCCACGTTTTGGAACGAGTCTAACGCCTTTCTGGGGTCTGCTTCGTCACCATGGTTGAGTTTCGTTGATTGTGTTGATTATATAGTAAAAAACTGCTCTTAACTATGAACAAAAACTATAGGTATATATAAAAAGCTTATTAATAATTTAGTGACCGATAGTGGCGAGCTATTGCTATATATATTGAGAAAAAAAATTATTAAACACTTTCCTTTCTAGCCGCACTGACTCCTCCAAAGGCAAATGAGAGTAAATGGTAGTCTGCTGAGAATAGGGTACTTCCGGCCGATTTACAAGAATTTATCCCCAAACCCACATACATTACAAGAACCGCCTCTAAACTACAGTAGGGGTAGAATGCCAGTTCTGGAGCACTTTTAGCATACAAATTTCAAATGTGGTCGTGGGTGCTTGTATTAGGGTGGTATAGGTAGGTGCCTGAGATAAGAAGGTATGAGTCTGGAAAAGGTGTGGATGTAATGGATGGTTTCGGCGAGGGTGTGTGTCTAGGGTATGTGGATATGTGTATAAGATTGGCATAGGCGGGTGCCTGGGATAAGAAGGTGTGAGTCCAGAATAGGTGTGGATGTCATGGATGGTTACGGTGAGGGTGTGTGTCTAGGGTATGTGGATATGTGTATCAGAATAGTGTAGGTGTGGGCCTTAGGTATGTAGGTGTATGTATTGAATTAGCATAGGTGAATGCCTGGGATGAGTATGTGTGTGCTTTAGATAACTATACATCTGTGTCTTGGTTAAGTCGGTAAGTGCTCCGGGCCTTAGTAGCCTCTAATGGTAAATAGTGAAACTAGGCATATTGACTATATTCTAGGATAGTCCTAAGTATTTCAATTAATACGTGTAGATTAAAGACCTAGATTTCTCAGCGTGTGTTTACATAGCTTTAATATATAGGTTTAAAATTAATAGCCTTTGACGCTTTTAGCGATTGATAATTATACTATTCATGGTTGTTATTCATCTATATTGGAAGGATTTTTCATATATTCATTGCTTCTAGTCTTCGAGTAGTTTTGTTATTCATCTTTGCTGAAAGTGCTTCTCGGGTCGTTTACGCTTCTAGCGGTAGATCGTTTTTTACCCATGGTCATTTTAATGTACACTAGATTCGTGTCGTGACGAAGGGCGCTGCTATAGATGGGTGACTTTGCATTATGGATGGGCGACGGGCTTGCCTTTCGATGGGTGTTCTAAGGTATGAGAATTTACTTAGTGGGTGCCTGCTTAAAGCGCACGTTGCTGTACGGCGTTGTGGGCGAGAAAACGTCATGCGTATCGCTTGTTCGAGAATGTAATTTGGGATGCAGGTTTCCGAGGGGGCGGATGTTATGGGCCATAGAAATTTACGTTGTGAGCGCTTGGTTAAATTTCCGTGTTGCCTGTTCTTATGTCTGGACGGCCTTACCGACGAGTAGGACTGATTTGCGTTGCTTTTTGGAGGATCATGATTGGGGTGTAGTTTTGTACGGTGATGAATGCTGTTAGGCATGGAAATTGACGTCGGGAACGCTTGGCATATGTAAGCTTGTTAAGAGAAGTGTTTCATACGCATAGACTTATCTATGGATGGCAGTTTTAGGGCATCGGAATCTACAGCGTGGAAGAGAAGTGGCATGGCATACGTTACATTGTAAGGTGAATTTTCTTGATGGAGGTGGTTTTTTTTCTGTGTTGGTGCCCGTTGGCGGCGGGTGACGTGATGCGCGGCATTGAGACGTGTTTTCATAAATGTCCATTCAAAGATGCGCCTGTTCTAGTTTACTGATTATTGTATACATTGATCGTTTTCGGTTTCGTTTTTGCTTGGGTAGGTCGTTTCTTTGTACTGAGACTCATTACTATTACATTTTATTGCTTTTTTTTGGTTTCATGTCAACAGTGCTTGAAGAATCGTCTACAATGTATTTTATTTAGTTACACTACTATGCTGATTGCTCAAATTTATGTATGATGCAGGTAAATAAATCTTAATGCTTGTTGTTATGCGTTCTTGATATTTAGTATAGTATTAATTTTTAGTTTGCTTGTAGCAGCATTTTGTTTGTCTTCACCATCATCACTTATTTATTAAAGCAGTTTCTTTGCTTCATTCTCTGATTTTAATATTATGTAGCAGTATGACATTATATTCATTCATGTTTTCTTTACTATAGGATGCTCATTGGTTTTGTTCAAAAATTCTAATAATTTTTTTCAAGACGAGTTATTTTTCCAAATGAATGATCTTGTAGTGCATGAGATGGTGATAATGTTGTTTGTACATCGTATAATTTGTATATGATTTTTCCGTTTTGATAAGTGCTTGGGTCTATTTTTTAGATCACTATGTTCAGATGTATGTTTTGGGTATCTATTCTAAATTTGAGATTATTTATGGGTGCTAGTATAGGAAAGATATTACGGTTTATGGCTTTTGGGATGCTACTTTTTTATGGAGTTTATGTATGATGGATGTAGGAATCATCGGAGTGATCCTAATAAGTAGGAATATGGATGCATTTTCAATGATAATTTTTTGGTACGTACTCAAAGGAAAAAGCTAATATAGAAAAATGTGAATGCGGTAGATCATTGACATTAGGGGTTTGTTGGTATTATGGTATTATTCTTTGTTTATGTCCATAATGCATGAAAAGATATTTTTAGTCATATACGGTAGCATTATATGCATGCACTAAATTGAATAAATTTTTATATTTACTTTGAACTAGACGTTGTTATTATAGGTCTATATTAATTACTTTAGATAGTTTCATGAGTGTCAGTATAATATGGAGTAAAACTATTATTTTATTTGTAATCGAATTCATTTTCGCCTTCACAAAATACTTCAACTGAAAATAGAAAAAGACAGCTTCCTTTTAATTTTGTGTACTTTATTTATTTTTATTCTCGAAATCGATTTTCGACCGTAATCGTTCGGTCTTCTTCAGCGATTTATTTATTTTTATTTTTATTTTTACTCACATTCCTGCTTATATACTAGCTCTGTTTAAGGAAATTTACTCTAGATCATTAAAAAGTAATTAGGGAAATTTGCTTAAGCTAATAAAAGGTAGGGAAGGTAATTTACAGAAGGGGTAGTTATGAAAATATTATTTTTACATGATTCAGAAAAGATATTATTATTTAATTAATTTAAATAGCCATGATCTGCAGTTTCCGTCATCCTGATTCATCAACTTTTTCCTTTCCCGGGTAATTGCCAGGCTTTCCATCACATCCAATTCACGTGTATCTCTAGCTTCCTTGATGACTACAGCGTCCTCCATTGTTATCTCATGTCCCTTCGTGATAATATGTTCCGCTACCGCTGACTTGAAATTCGAAGTTCTTTCTTTCTTTCTTGCTGCTGCTGCTTCGCCTAGATGCTCCTTGATTCGCGTGCTGATGAGCCTCCTCGTTTGACCTATGTACACTTCTTCACAAGTGGGACATTCGATGCGATAGATACCAGATTTCTCGTGTGGTTCGCGCTTGTCTTTCGTTGATCCGAGAACGTTTTTGAGCTGGTTCTTGCTGCTTGATTCGATTAACCGCACAGAATTGAGCTGATTTATTCGCCGCTTGATCCGATTGCTGATGCCTTCGTGATAAGTTAGAGCCTTCCAGTACGTTCTTTCGGTATTCGCATTTGATAATGTTGATCGTCCCTGACGCTGTCTTTTAATCTGGATCTTCTGTGCCATTCTCCTAATCGTCGAGCCGATGTATACCGGAAAGCAACTCACACACAAAGAACGATTCAAAATACATCAAATCATTCGCAGCAAATCAAGATTTCTCCGTACAGAGCCATGATCCACAGGATGCTCGATTTGCCGCTAAGCAAGGAAGCTAAGGAAAAAGGAGATGAGGTACATTGTTGAGACAGCTAAACTAAACCGCTTCAAGGGCTCGACGATTAGGGACGATCAACATTATCAAATGCGAATACCGAAAGAACGTACTGGAAGGCTCTAACTCATCACGAAGGCATCAGCAATCGGATCAAGCGGCGAATAAATCAGCTCAATTCTGTACGGTTAATCGAATCAAGCAGCAAGAACCAGCTCAAAAACGTTCTCGGATCAACGAAAGACAAGCGCGAACCACACGAGAAATCTGGTATCTATCGCATCGAATGTCCCACTTGTGAAGAAGTGTACATAGGTCAAACGAGGAGGCTCATCGGCACACGAATCAAGGAGCATCTAGGCGAAGCAGCAGCAGCAAGAAAGAAAGAAAGAACTTCGAATTTCAAGTCAGCGGTAGCGGAACATATTATCACGAAGGGACACGAGATAACAATGGAGGACGCTGTAGTCATCAAGGAAGCTAGAGATACACGTAAATTGGATGTGATGGAAAGCCTGGCAATTACCCGGGAAAGGAAAAAGTTGATGAATCAGGATGACGGAAACTGCAGATCATGGCTATTTAAATTAATTAAATAATAATATCTTTTCTGAATCATGTAAAAATAATATTTTTTTAACTACCCCTTTTGTGAATTACCTTCCCTACCTTTTATTAGCTTAAGCAAATTTCCCTAATTACTTTTTAATGATTTAGAGTAAATTTCCTTGAACAGAGCTAGTATATAAGCAGGAATGTGAGTAAAAAAAAATTGATCGCTGTAAAAGACCGAACGATTACGGTCGAAAATCGATTTCGAGAATAAAAATAAATAAAGTACACAAAATTAAAAGGAAGCTGTCGTTTTCTATTTTCAGTTATTATTTTATGCTTGTCTCATATTTTTCACAGTATGTATGATTTTTCGACACTTCCGGATCTCTTTAGCCATATCGGCATTAGGAACTTGTTGATGTTTTGAGTATGAGAATTTTTAATTTGTTATCTCCTTAGAAAAATGATGCATGCTTGGATGATGCCATTTAGTTTATACTTTTCGGATGCATATTATCGCTTTTAGTGCATATAGGCACTATATGATTGCATGAGAATTTTTAAACCTCATACTTTGTGTGCTTGTATTAAGCGTAAAGCCACTTCTGCTATATTCATATACATTTTCAATATTTATGCATTAAGGGAAATACGTATTTACTACATTTTAAATATACTAGATTTATCATCATAGGGATTTGCGGGTATGCTCATTGACATATTCAAGTATTATTTTCACATAAATAAAATATGTTCTTGTTGAGTTTTTTCTTATCAGAATTTTTTTCTTTTGGATGCTTGGTTGATTTTTTATAAGTTTGAAGAAGATCTAATTAGTTTTCAACAAATAGGGAATGTTTCAGCTTGGCACACTGCTACTGTAGATCACTTAGGCTATGTAAGATAGTTCGGTAAAGATAACGATGTGTGGTAGCATATGAGTTTATGGTAGGCTATTTTTAGACCGATCTCATCGTATCATGTATAGACAAGTAGCATATGTTATGGAGGGTTCTTGATAAGTATGGTCGCGAGTCATTATAGGAAGTTAAGAGATGATCAGTACTTTCAGGAGGTGTTTGTCTGCTGGTAATTTGATGAACAGATGTACACTTAAGTTGAATGAACTCATGCGTGTTTTTTTTGTCCATCGCTAGATATTTTTGAATGGTAGGGTTAAGTGTTTAATATTTGGTAGTTTTGGATATGATAAGAATGTTTAGATCATTTTGTTTTGTTGTTTGAGGTATTTGTTTACTTGAGCAGTGTTAGATTAGTTGTTAAAATAAAAAGACTTTGTTTCTTTCTAATAGAAATAATTTATTGAGTAATGCTATTATTTGTTGTATGTGAATGAATTTTGATACAATTTACAGCACATCTGATAAATGGCTTGATTTATTTAAGAATTCTATAGCATATTGAACAATTATCAAGTTAACTTAACTTAGGTTTATTCAGCTGCACTATTTCTGCCGTATGCCCGTACTGATGTATAATCAGTCCTCTCACATCTTTTTTAATGTTTATTGTACAATTTATATAGCAATTCAATATCTTCAGCATATCATTGTAGCTTATGCCCCTTCACTCTAGTGCAAACTGTTGATGTTTCAATTCCAATATTGTTTTGGTTGTATGTTATGAGAAAAGTTTGTTTCTTGATGAATTACTGATGAGGATTTCCCGATACAAATTAAATATCAATGATAAACTTTTTCATTCTAATAGCGCTGGCCACCAGTTGGTTCTAGTCGTGTTTGTACTGTTTATACTACCCAGTGTCATGAATTATTACTTTGTCGAATGTACTCGAGACTGCAGGATTATATAATGTTTTATGAGTGTAAAAATATGTCTTGTCTCTTGATCATTTGAATGACAAATGCATGTATCAGTGCCTGATGTCGTATTAGAGTTGGACCATTCACATATTTGGTAGTGTATTCCATGTTTATTAGATACTTTCTCACCCATATTACCATATTTAAGCATATAATTCTCGATACGTATTCGGTGTTCAGGAAAAATATCACGGTACTCTTCCATGAAGTATAGGATGAGCATTGTAATAGATATTATCGCGTTGAAAGTTTATTGACCTCTGTCTTATTCGTTTTCTTGATGCTTTTTGAATGGATGTAATTAGGACCACTGTTTTGCTGAATGTTAAGAACATCAAAATAATCCGTAGAATAATATGTACGTGCTGCGTTTAAGTTTACATACATTCATGTACTAGTTTGTACAGTGCAGCTAAGATGAGGGTCTGTTTCTCAATATTAAACTTCAGTATTTTAGAGACTAAAAAGATTATACTTGGGAACCACGCCTTTCACAATAGTATGTTGTTTTTACCAAGTCTTAATATACAATTTTCAAATGAATAATGCCTTTTGGTGGAATAAAACGTTGTTGATTGTGAATAACCTACTTTGCATGAAAAAGAGACCAGTCGATCATATGATACTAACACATCGACACTTGATGGCTATAGTAATGTTCATATCTAGAGACATTTGTCCGTGATGTTTCATTGTTTCACAGGTTGTGAGTAATGATGCAGCCTTAGTCATTGAAACCATTCGAAACTCTTCTGAAAATGGATCAATTACAGATTTTTAGTGATTTGGAGATACCAAAATTTTACTTAATTGTTCAATGATAGGGGAAGAATCGTTCAAGTCATAACATACTGATCTTCTTGCATATCCCGCATAATCCAGAAGGGTTGATCATACATGAGAACACCAAGATAATTCAATATACTTAATAGGTTCTACTATAAGCCCTTAATACATCGACTAAACTACAGGCTAAATTAATTCATGTTAAGGCCCTAGCGATGGTCCGCATGAAGTAGAGATCTATTCAACTAGATTGTGCTTTATAAAATGATTCAAGTGGCCGATCAAAGGGATCATACGATTTTCGAGCATTTTTATTTCACCAAAAAGGAATTATTCATTTGAAAATTGTATATTAAGACTTGGTGAAAACAACATACTATTGTGAAAGGTGTGGTAACCAAGTATAATCTCTTTAGTCTCTAAAATACTGAAGTTTAATATTGAGAAACAGACCCTCAACTTAGCTGCACTGTACAAACTAGTACATGAATGTATGTTAACTTAAACGCAGCACGTCGTTTTTTTTATCACTAGACTACATATTACTCTACGGATTATTTTGATGTTCTTAAAATTCAGCAAAACAGTGGTCCTAAGTACATCCATTCAAAAAGCATCAAGAAAACGAATAAGACAGGGGTCAATAAACTTTCAACGCGATAATATCTATTACAATGCTCATCCTATACTTCATGGAAGAGTACCGTGATATTTTTCCTGAACACCGAATACGTATCGAGAATTATATGCTTAAATATGGTAATATGGGTGAGAAAGAATCTAATAAACATGGAATACACTACCAAATATGTGAATGGTTCAACTCTAATACGACATCAGGCACTGATACATGCATTTGTCATTCAAATGATCAAGAGACAAGACATATTTTTACACTCATAAAACATTATATAATCCTGCAGTCTCGAGTACATTCGACAAAGTAATAATTCATGACACCGGGTAGTATAAACAGTACAAACACGACTAGAACCAACTGGTGGCCAGCGCTATTAGAATAAAAAAGTTTATCATTGATATTTAATTTGTATCGGGAAATCCTCATCAATAATTCATCAAGGAACAAACTTTTCTCATAACATACAACCAAAACAATATTGGAATTGAAACATCAACAGTTTGCACTAGAGTGAAGGGGCATAAGTTTAATATTGAGAAACAGACCCTCATCTTAGCTGCGCTGTACAAACTAGTACATGAATGTATGTTAACTTGAACGCAGCACGTACATATTATTCTACGGATTATTTTGATGTTCTTAAAATTCAGCAAAACAGTGGTCCTAAGTACATCCATTCAAAAAGCATCAAGAAAACGAATAAGACAGAGGTCAATAAACTTTCAACGCGATAATATCTATTACAATGCTCATCCTATACTTCATGGAACAGTACCGTGATATTTTTCCTGAACACCGAATACGTATCGAGAATTATATGCTTAAATATGGTAATATGGGTGAGAAAGAATCTAATAAACATGGAATACACTACCAAATATGTGAATGGTCCAACTCTAATACGACATCAGGCACTGATACATGCATTTGTCATTCAAATGATCAAGAGACAACACATATTTTTACACTCATAAAACATTATATAATCCTGCAGTCTCGAGTACATGACACTGGGTAGTATAAACAGTACAAACACGACTAGAACCAACTGGTGGCCAGCGCTATTAGAATGAAAAAGTTTATCATTGATATTTAATTTGTATCGGGAAATCCTCATCAGTAATTCATCAAGAAACAAACTTTTCTCATAACATACAACCAAAACAATATTGGAATTGAAACATCAACAGTTTGCACTAGAGTGAAGGGGCATAAGCTACAATGATATGCTGAAGATATTGAATTGCTATATAAATTGTACAATAAACATTAAAAAAGATGTGAGAGGACTGATTATACATCAGTACGGGCATACGGCAGAAATAGTGCAGCTGAATAAACCTAAGTTAAGTTAACTTGATAATTGTTCAATATGCTATAGAATTCTTAAATAAATCAAGCCATTTATCAGATGTGCTGTAAATTGTATCAAAATTCATTCACATACAACAAATAATAGCATTACTCAATAAATTATTTCTATTAGAAAGAAACAAAGTCTTTTTATTTTAACAACTAATCTACTACTGCTCAAGTAAACAAATACCTCAAACAACAAAACAAAATGATCTAAACATTCTTATCATATCCAAAACTACCAAATGTTAAACACTTAACTCTGCCATTCAAAAATATCTGGCGATGGACAAAAAAAAACCCGCATGAGTTCATTCAACTTAAGTGTACATCTGTTCATCAAATTACCAGCAGACAAACACCTCCTGAAAGTACTGATCATCTCTTAACTTCCTATAATGACTCGTGACCATACTTATCAAGAACCCTCCATTACATATGCTACTTGTCTATACATGATACGATGAGATCGGTCTAAAAATAGCCTACCATAAACTCATATGCTACCACACATCGTTATCTTTACCGAACTATCTTACATAAACATTAGCCTAAGTGATCTACAGTAGCAGTGTGCCAAGCTGAAACATTCCCTATTTGTTGGAAACTAATTAGATCTTCTTCAAACTTATAAAAAATCAACCAAGCATCCAAAAGAAAAAAATTCTGATAAGAAAAAACTCAACAAGAACATATTTTATTTATGTGAAAATAATACTTGAATATGTCAATGAGCATACCCGCAAATCCCTATGATGATAAATCTAGTATATTTAAAATGTAGTAAATACGTATTTCACTTAATGCATAAATATTGACAATGTATATGAATATAGCAGAAGTGGCTTTACGCTTAATACAAGCACACAAAGTATGAGGTTTAAAAATTCTCATGCAATCATATAGTGCTTATATGCACTAAAAGCGATAATATGCATCCAAAAAGTATAAACTAAATGGCATCATCCAAGCATGCATCATTTTTCTAAGGAGATAACAAATTAAAAATTCTCATACTCAAAACATCAACAAGTTCCTAATGCCGATATGGCTAAAGAGATCCGGAAGTGTCGAAAAATCATACATACTGTGAAGAATATGAGACAAGCATAAAATAATAGTCTTACTCCATATTATACTGACACTCATGAAACTATCTAAAGTAATTAATATAGACCTTTAATAACAACGTCTAGTTCAAAGTACATATAAAAATTTATTCAATTTAGTGCATGCATATAATGCTACCGTATATGACTTAAAATATCTTTTCATGCATTATGGACATAAACAAAGAATAATACCATAATACCAACAAACCCCTAATGTCAATGATCTACCGCATTCACATTTTTCTATATTAGCTTCTTCCTTTCAGTACGTACCAAAACATTATCATTGAAAATGCATCCATATTCCTACTTATTAGGATCACTCCGATGATTCCTACATCCATCATACATAAACTCATAAAAAAGTAGCATCCCAGAAGCCATAAACCGTAATATCTTTCCTATACTAGCACCCATAAATAATCTCAAATTTAGAATAGATACCCAAAACATACATCTGAACATAGTGATCTAAAAAATAGACCCAAGCACTTATCAAAACGGAAAAATCATATACAAATTATACGATGTACAAACAAAATTATCACCATCTCATGCACTACAAGATCATTCATTTGGAAAAATAACTCGTCTTGAAAAAAATTATTAGAATTTTTGAACAAAACCAATGAGCATCCTAAAGTCAAGAAAACATGAATGAATATAATGTCATACTGCTACATAATATTAAAGTCAGAGAATGAAGCAAAGAAACTGCTTTAATAAATAAGTGATTATGATGAAGACAAACAAAATGCTGCTACAAGCAAACTAAAAATTAATACTATACTAAATATCAAGAACGCATAACAACAAGCATTAAGATTTATATAACTGCATCATACATAAATTTGAGCAATCAGCATAGTAGTATAACTAAATAAAATACATTGTAGACGATTCTTCAAGCACTATTGACATGAAACCAAAAAAAAAAGCAATAAAACGTAATAGTAATGAGTCTCAGTACAAAGAAACGACCTACCCAAATAAAAACGAAACCGACATTTATGAAAACACGTCTCAATGCCGCGCATCACGTCACCCGCCGCCAACGGGCACCAACACAAAAAAAACACCTCCATCGAGAAAATTTACCTTACAATGTAACGTATGCCATGCCACTTCTCTTCCACGCTGTAGACTCCGATGCCCTAAAACTGCCATCCATAGATAAGTCGGTGCCTATGAAACACTTCTCTTAACAAGCAAAGTCGCTTACATATGCCAAGCGTTCCCGACGTCAATTTCCATGCCTAACAGCATTCATCACCGTACAAAACTACACCCCAATCATGATCCTCCAAAGAGCAACGCAAATCAGTCCTACTCGTCGATAAGGCCGTCCAGACTTAACAACAGGCAACACGGAAATTTAACCAAGCGCTCACAACGTAAATTTCTATGGCTCATAGCATCCGCCCCCACGGAAACCTGCATCCCAAATTACATCCTCGAACAAGCGATACGCATGACGTTTTCTCGCCCACAACGCCGTACATCAATGTGCGCTTTAAGCAGGCACCCACTAAGTAAATTCTCATACCTTAGAACACCCATCGAAAGGCAAGCCCGTCGCCCATCCATAATGCAAAGTCACCCGTCTAAAGCAGCGCCCTTCGTCACGACACGAATCTAGTGTACATTAAAATTACCATGGGTAAAAAACGATCTACCGCTAGAAGCGTAACCGACCCGAGAAGCACTTTCAGCAAAGATGAATAACAAAACTACTCGAAGACTAGAAGCAATGAATATATGAAAAATCCTTCCAATGTAGATGAATAACAACCATGAATAGTATAATTATCTATCGCGAAAAGCGTCAAAGGCTATTAATTTTAAACCTATATATTCAAGCTATGTAAACACATGCTGAGAATCCTAGGTCTTTAATCTACACATATTAATTGAAATACTTAGGACTATCCTAGAATATAGTCAATATGCCTAGTTTCACTATTTACCATTAGAGGCTACTAAGGCCCGGAGCACTTACCGACTTAACCAAGCCACAGATGTATATTTATCTAAAGCCCACACATACTCATCCCAGGCATTCACCTATGCTAATTCAATACATACACCTACATACCTAAGGCCCACACCTACACTAATTTGATACACATATCCACATACCCTAGACACACACCCTCACCGCAACCATCCATGACATCCACACCTATTCCGGACTCACACCTTCTTATCCCAGGCACCCGCCTATGCCAATCTTATACGCATATCCACATAACCTAGACACACACCCTCACCGCAACCATCCATTACATCCACACCTATTCCGGACTCATACCTTCTTATCTTAGGCACTTACCTTAACCAGCCTAATACAAGCACTCACCCACCCAAGACACACACCCTAGACCACATTTGAAATTTGTATGGAAAAAGTGCTCCAGAACTGGCATTCTACCCCTACTAACTCCGTTAATTGAATCGACGAGACAAGTGGTATCGCTACCGTAACAGCTTTGTACGCGGTCAAAATTCCCGACACGTGGAAGCATTTTGGGCTTCGCAACTCCAGCATACGCCACCGAACGTTGAACCGAAACTACTCGTCTATCACGCATAAAAAGGTGAATAGAATCCTTCCGCGACATAAAGGCAAGTTACCTTCTGTTTTCTTGAGAGTCTAGGCCGATAGGAGAAACCCATCTGGCAGACAGTTCCATCAAGAAAATAGAAGGTCCTTACAGGTGTCAACCTGGGACAACACATCGGAAGGGTTCTGTCGCGAAAAAAAATCAAACAAAGGCGAGCGGAAGCTAAAAATCACGTGAAGCGACTGCAAGTGTGTATAACACAACTCCACTGCTCCTGTCTGTGGGGCTCGAGTACCGAGGTACCTTGCATTCTCCGTAAAGGACCAACTCATCAGAAGACGCGAATTTTTTATCCCCTTAGGATGTTTTGGCCCCAGGTTGGGCGCCATTTACAATGATTTTCTGTCTTAACTCGCACGAACGAAGTTGAAACCGACTTCTTATCATTTCTAGACGTGAAGTCTGAGTCGTGCCAACGAATGGTACCAACCGGTCAACCAGTCCGTGTACCGTAATCCATTTTGCGGTGCCTGCTTGTCGGCCAGCTAGATCGGAGAGGATTTCGGTCGCAGGTCTTTAAATGGGTTACGCTCAATTACATATTTCAGCCACCATTAAATGCCCGTTTCAAACGCGTCGAAAACACAAACATGCGGAAAAGAAACCTACTTTACTTTATTCCCTATTTCTTCATTACTCCAGTCAATTTCAAAAACTTAAATTCAATTTCACGTTCCCGAGATTCACCGACGCGGTACCGAAAAATACACTCCGCTAATTCAATCCCGAAGCACTCTACGCTAGTAAAAATATAAGGCAAACTAAGGTACCGCGTACCGCACGTGACGCGAAACCGACCATCCACGATTTTTTCAAAACCCTACTTACCATCCACTCCCACTGCCTCTGAAAAAGAAGGGCCGCTGGAAAGGAAAATCGTGTTTACTTTAGCAATTCATGTTTTAAATCTCTTGTTTAATCTCGATTATAAGTGTCTAGTTTCTGTACAAACATTTCTATAAGCTATATTTTAGGATTACGAAACTTCTGACACATTGTTTTAAATTACACTCTACGACTCAAATGCAACTATTGTATGATAATTTCCAAATCAGTCCTGTACATTAATCTGCTATCGGCAAGACTACATTACTCGCCGAAAAATCAGCTACGTTTGAATTCTGGAGGGAAATAAGTTTGCAACTATTTTTTTTTGACAGGTTTCCTTGGTTATAACATGTTAAAAACAATAATATTGATTTATTTACTTCAGAATAGAAATGTCATCACTCTTTCAAGGATGGACAATTTTTAAATAAGTTTTTGAACACTACAATATGTTATCTGTTAACCTTGAAATGACGTACCACCCCATACTTTTCTCAATAACAATTTTGTTGAAAGGTGTAGCGCTACAGCTATAACAACAACAAAAATTCATAAAACGCTGCCTCGACATTGAATGATTTTTTTTAAAAGGGCACTTGGTTAGTTTAAAACTAAAATTTTGTTTCTTGTCTAGTTTATCTAGATTTAATTTTCTTTCTTGCAAAAATATTGTATTGCAATCAAATTAACAGTAAGATCACCATTTTTTTTAGATTGTTTACGAAGCTCACCTACGCTGTAACATAGTTTTAGTTACCAGTAAGAGAACACTCTAAAATATTGTCCTGAGAAATCATGAAACTAAAACTTGAATTCATTAAAAGGTTAGATATGAATAGTTGCGAAATTACTTTCCCTTCATCGGCAATGGACCGGATGAGTAAAGGTTGTATGTAAACGTACTTGTAAAACATTCAAAATATTCTGTAATGATCACCCATAATCTAAAAACATTCATTCTCACATAATCTAAAACAGTCATTCAATTATAATTAATCTAAAACATTCATTCAATTATAATATTAGATTCAAAAACATTCATTCAATTATTAGAAACATTCATTCAATATCAAACGCACTATATCCAAATTACATACAAATTAACGTACATACAATTATACGTGAACATACAAACATCTAAAATATTGCTTACCAATAAGTCAATAAGTGGAACGTACTTGAAATATTTAAATCTCAAGAGTCAGCACTCAACGATTTCGCTTTCACTTTCTTCCATTCCGAAAAGTAAACAAAAACATTGCCATGCATTCTTGGGTCATCGAACATGCACTTGGAAGAATGTATGACCCAAAGAAAAAGATTACATAACATATGCATTTGTGTGGTTATGGAATAACAAATGCATAT
This sequence comes from Odontomyia ornata, assembly GCA_963969285.1. NCBI lineage: Eukaryota > Metazoa > Arthropoda > Insecta > Diptera > Stratiomyidae > Odontomyia > Odontomyia ornata. The sequence goes on along the minus strand of OZ017742.1, from coordinate 182,451,649 downwards.
GATGAATTTATGAGGTGTTAATCGATTTGTGGGTCACAAGACCACACAAATCTGGGTGCTGATTAATGAGGTTAGTACGTAATAAATTAAGTATTTTATGTTTGAGAAATTGGATAAATAGTGGAAGAAATTATAGAATCGAGATCAGAAGGTTCTGACTCGTTCGCTAATAAAGATTCGGCCATCGGTAAAACTTTGGCTGGCATTATTATAGCACGGAGAAGAACACTCTTTTGATCAAAGTACTTTGGCTGGATGATTCGGCCAAACTCAGGTATAACTTGCTGCATAGAAGCTTTGCTTTGGTGCATTGTCTAATTTGGCCAGATCTCATCAGGCTAGACGACACTTAGGTAATTTACTTTTATATTTCTTTCTAAAACTCAAATCGTAATTCAACAATTCTCAACTAATTCCCAGAGTACAAGACTTTGAGTGTACTTTTACTATCATCAAAGCAGATATTAAGTCTGTATCAATTAAATAACTTTAACCTAATTACTATTTGGATTCTTTTAACCTAGCTACTATCATCTAAGCTCTTAAAAGGAATAGAGAATGAATAATATTTGCCTAAAAATTATCAAAAAAACATGCATTTTGAAATTGTGCACTGAATTGCAGTCGAACGTTACATTCGTCTTTCAATAATGAGGAACGTAACTTACTCCGAAATTATCTTCTCTAAGAGTGGCCATGCAGTTCAGTCTTCCAAGCAATCCTGTCGAACTTTGATGATTGATAGTTGTTATTAACGGCTTCCAATGAGGCGGTGGGTGTATTTTTCACGAATGTCGCTAATTTCTTAACCAATGGCCGTAGAGAATTTGTTGCAAGTTCTAGGAAATTTTCGGCTAGCATATGATTTTCCTCAGCTGTGCTTGCTGCTTTGGAAAACCGTCGCGGGAAGTGACTACTGGACGGTCGCCCCAAATTAAAATCAATGTTGCCGGTGATCCTCTGTGCAATGCTTAGGATCTGCGGCTTTGTGTAAGAATCATCCGCGATATATATACAAAATCCCCCAATTTCTGGTGGATAGGGCTCTTCGTACTTTGCGGCCAGGAAAAGAGCGCCAACGCCTACTAGTTGCAGATATGGTCACTCTGTTGTCTGTACTTCCTCTGTCGGCTTATCCAAGTGTCCTTTGCCAGCCGATAATTCGATTTCCAATGGAAATAGGTACGAGTAGATATATCGTTTATATAATCTGACCCCACGGCAAATAATTGCTCGATAAAATCTGTAGATTTTACCAGTCACCATGCACAAGACCCAGATCTCATTCATGGACGATATTTGAATAACTCATATTTTTATTCGTCATGGTTCCTGCACGCTATTTAGTGATGATCGGATGCCTTACGAGGTAGGGAAAAATCCAACGAATTTATTTGTTCTTTCTTTTTGTTTTTGAATCCTCCCTCGAAGAAAGTTTAGCAGATGGCCAGATTCGTATACAATCCTCCTTAATTTGTTGCATGAGGTGAGTATCTAATACGAGAAGTTTGAAGTCACTTTGAGTGCACTAAGATACTGTTAGTGTTTGAATAGTTATTTTTTTCATTATTAATGAATTGTGACTGCAGATTCGATATGATCTGTTATATATATGCATGATAATTTTCTCAAGAAATACATATTTGACTTAGAAAAAAAATCACTATTCATGCACAAACAGGGACATTTTTGTTTTCTGCAGCTTTCTAAATCTTACATATTAAAAAGGTAGAGACTTTCGGAGAGTTTTGGATGGCACGATATGCATTTTCCCCTCAGGTTCACTTTTTACAAATTTCCTCTTTAAATGCCTCATAGACACACATGAACACCATCGTCTTTATGATTTAAAATACTTTGTTCAATAACTACTAACCTTGCTCCTAATTCCGCTGCTCGGCAATTCGCATAAATTCCAATTGGGGTTTTGTCCACTTTTCGATCGAAGAATTCCACAGTTGGTTCGCTGTTGCTGCTGCCGGTTGATAAGATGACTTGCCGGATGACATTTCCCTCTTAGCAAATTATGTTGGTGTTGTGGAAGGATGTTAAGGTAATCCTTGTTGCGATTTGTGTATTTTAACTTGCAACGACTGGCTGGGCTGCATCTAGCGCGGATTCGAACGACTTTTTGGAGGTTATCGGTCAGACACCACGAGTTATGCTGCCATCTGGCACGTTTGACATTTACCGACTCCAACTGCCGTCAGCTTTGAATGACATTCCTCGACTCAAACTGACGTAGGATGGGAATGTCATCCAAAGCTGACGTTCGCTAGAAAGCCATATGGTAGCGCTGGGCGTGTGTGCGAGTTGGCAGTGGCGTAGGGCCGATTCATTACAGGGCAGTGTCCACAATGCCAACCAGGCATGGAGATTGAAGCGTACGCTGGTTGGCCATAGATGGCTTTACTTATATGGCGGCCGAATAGATCGTGTGGTTTGTGGATGGCAAGTCTTCCCGCGGCACGTTCTAGCCCAAAGAGATCGCTGATATTTTGATCCCAGGTGAAGGCGATTGATGCTACGCAGGAGATAACAGCGGGGGACAACAGCGGAAAGGAAGAAGCTCTTCGCTGGCACTTTTCACCATCGTAAGTCTTTGGGATAGTAGACTCCCAGCTTCTTGCCGGACATGTCTGCAATGAGATATCGCGTGGGACTTAAAACTTGTAGAACACGATACTTCACGAACTTCTTGTCTACTTTGGCACTGCAGTGCCGGCTTGCTTCACTTTGCCTGAAACGCCATCGGTAGATTTCGTCACCTGCCTTGAAGCCAGAAGGATGAAATCACAGGTTATAACTTTCCTCCCCCACCCACCTGCTATCTTCAATCTTCTCCCGAATTTGTTCTCGTAGAATTTGGAGTTTCTCGTGCGGCTCCAGAACCACTATTGGGTCTTCCAAACGTTTTAACTGCCGCAATAGCCGGTACGAGTGTCCGTGGCAGATCATGTACTGGCCGAACACGGCTGCGGTGGAGTGGTATGACGAACGCAGGGCAAGATAATGACGGAAATTCTGTGGTCTCAATCCTTCTGATCCGGTTGGACGTAGGCACGAATGGCGGCTATGAGGGTGCGGTTCAGCCGCTCGGACGCATTGGCTTGCGCGGAATAAACGGTGGTCCGCTGATGCGTAATGCTTCACTTGTCCATTAGATCCCGAAATCTAGCCGAGGTGTACTGAACTCCGTTGTCGGAGATCACCTTTTCCGGTACTCCAAATATGTGGAAAACGCAATTTCTCAAGAAACTGACTATCGGGCCAGTGTGCAAGTTTCGAATTGGTTCAATTATTGGGAATTTGGACAGTTGTTCCAGGACCACGACAGCTCCTGTATATCCCGAAGTCGTGCAAGGGTACGGACCGATGAGATCTATATACAGGCGCTGGAAGACCCGCTCTGGTAGCTCACATTTTCCCATCGGGAGCTGAAGAACAGAATTTGGCACTTTAGTGCATTTGCACAGCTCACAGGCAGCTACGTACTCTTTTGCTTTCTGCGCCATCTTAGGCCAAAAGAAGTACGTCTTCAGTTGCTGAAACGTATGACCATAACCACCGTGTGCACTCAATGGGTGGTCATGAGCCCTCTTAATCAAGTTGAAGGTCAGTTCTTCGGGCACCCATAACTTTCACTGTTCCTCTTCTTGGATGGGGTCTCCGGAGGCGTGTCCCATCCGCTTGTATATAAATCTCTCCGTCACCTGCAGTTCTGGCAGCTGTGGTAACTGTTTCGAATCGTATTCACCAGCTGGGTGTAACCTATTGACTTGAAGGTGGGATGGTCCAAGTCAATCCATAGGGGGCTGTCGTCCTCCTGGGCCAACTCGGCTCCTTCAGGGGCGATCCTTGATAATGTGTCTGGTACCACGTGCTGGTTTCCCTTGCGGTGTCTAATCGTGAAATCAAATGCCTATAATTTCAAGGCCTATCTGGCCAAACGCCCGTGGAGATCAGTCTGGCTCATTAGCCATTTCAGAGAAGCATGGTCCGTAACGATTTCAAAGCGATGTCCCTCTATATATGCCCGAAAGCGTTTTACCACAGCCACCCCACCCGCCAAGCATTCTTGCTCCGAGACCGTGTAGTTTCGCTGGGCCGGGTTCAGCTTGTGAGACATAAAGGCTATAGACCTCTCCTCACCGGCTTCCGCAACCTGGACTAAGATTGCTCCCACCCCATGTTGACTCGCGTCACAATGGATTGAGAACGTTTTCCCAAAGTCCGGGCTGTGTAGTACGGGGACTGTTGTCAGACTCTTCTTTAGCTCTTCGAAGGCTTGCAAGCTGGGCCCTTCCCAGACGAACTTACGTCCCTTATGCAGCATGTCAGTCAAAGGTGTGGTAATTTATTTATTTATTTATTTAAATTCCATTCAACAGATAAAACATAATCCAATTACAAAATGGAACAAAACAAACAGACAAGCAAATTGGTGAAAATAAGAATTAAGTGTTAAAGTCTCAATGGCACTAACAATAATAAATATGCATGCAAAATTCAATTAAGCAACACAAAAAAAAATAAAGTCTAATATTTACTCCAGTTGAGTTTTAAGAATCAGGCTTCTTAATCTCAATTTGAAAACTAGGTATGCGTCGGAAAAAGGGCCAAGCTCAAGCTTATCATAATTCCTTACCATTTGTATAATGGGAGAATGAAAATATAAATTTATACGGGAATACAGTGGCACGAAAAAATTGTTTGCCCGAGAAGAACGCGATGATTGACGAAGTCAAGTCTGCAAACAATGTTAATGAAATTTGATTGTGATAGAGTTGATACAGAAAACACTGATCTAGATACATGCGACGGGACGACAGAGTAGGCAAACGTAGGAAGGATAAACGGCAGTCATAGGGTTGATATGGGATTTTGAATTTGTAAAACAAGACACGAGTAAATTTACGCTGGACATTCTCTAACGAGTCAATGAGGTAAGAGTGTCAGGGAGACCAAACTACAGAGCAATATTCGAGGATAGGACGGGCAAGACAGATAAACAAGCGGACAGGGGTAGATATATTGTTAAATTTATGAGCGTGCCTGAAAATAAGTCCCAATATTTTCGACGCCCTAGTAGTCACGATTAGAATGTGTGCATCAAAATTGAGCTTAGGATCAAAAGTAACGCCAAGGTCCTTACCAGAGCTCACAGCAGTGAGTGGGACTTCATTCAACATATAGGTGAAAGTCAGCGGAGAATGATTTAGATGAAAAGTCATTTTATAGCATTTGGCAACATTAAGACAGAGGTAGTTAGACGAACACCAGTTACTTAGTGCAATCAGGTCCATCTGAAGATATTGGCAATCTTGTACAGACCCGATAGCTCGAAAGACTTTAAAATCATCGGCATACAGTAGGCAATTGGAAGCGATAACCGAAGGAAGATCATTTATAAACAATAGGAATAGGAGGGGACCTAAAATGGAACCTTGAGGAACACCAGAGGACGGATGAAATGGAATAGAGGTAGTTCCACAGTAACTAACACAACATATACGAGAAGACAAGTAGGAGTCCATTCATGATAAGAGAGGGCCGGCAACCCCAAAAGGTTTCAGTTTGTAATAAATAAGTTGATTGTTGACCGTGTCAAATGCCTTCGAGAAGTCAGTGAAGATAACATCAACCTGTAATCGATTGTCTAGGGCCTTGGCAATGAAAATGGTGAATTCAATGAAACTTGAGGTCGTCGAGCGACCTTTGAGAAACCCCTGTTGTTCCTTCGACAAGATAGGGGTCAATGAAACTGAAAGCCGGTTATGTACCAGACGGTTATGTACCAGACGCTCGAGTGATTTTGGGAAACAGGACAATAAGGAAATAGGACGATAATTGGGCACAGAAGAAGGATCACCACTTTTAAGAATAGGAACAACGTTTGCTCTTTTCCAATAAGTAGGGAAAGTACCAGTCTTCAGACTGAGGTTGAAGAGAAAAGCCAAAGGGATACAAAGTGAAGACGCTAATGACTTGACAAAAATATTCGGTAAGCCATCAGGACCAGGTGATATATTAGGATTTAGTGAATTAATCAGGGATTCAACTTCGATATGGTGAGTGAAAAGTGAAGAAATGTCAATGGAGTGAAGTACGGGTGTATTAACGGGATTGGAGACATGAGAAGAAGGAATAAAAGTTGACGAGAAGAACTGAGTGAACAAGTTGGAAATATCCTGTGGAGAAGAGCTAACTATATTATTCCAGCGGACAGAAGAGGACGACTTGTATGACCAGTATTATTTCGCATTATTGGACATGAGGGAACTCTTCAAGCTACTGAAGTAGTTTTTCGTTGCATTCTTTAGTTCGTTTTTTGCTACAAGACGTAGATCACAAAAGTGGGCTCTGGATTCTTCAGTATCACGACACTTGAAACGGCGGTGTGCCTTGCTTTCAGCATTCAAGGCACTAAGTACTTGCTTGGTTAGCCATGGCTTCTGCTTTACTTTGCAAAGAGCTTGTAAAGGTGTGAAGTGTTTAATCAACTCATAGAGGTAATTATGAAACTAATTCAGAGCTTCCTCACAATCCAAACTATCAAAAAACTCCTGCCAGTCAACCAAGCTTAGCTCGGAAGCTAAAGCTTCGTAGTTTGCTTTGAAGAAGTTGAATTTTGGAGAAGAAGCAAAAGAAATACATGACAAAGGCCTAATGGAGAGATCGAGCGATAATGGCAGATGATGACTATCAATACTCACTAGAGGATTTAATGCAGTGGAAACAGATAAACAGTTAAGGGGGAAGTTAGAAAGAACAAGGTCAAGTACCCGGCCATTAGCATTAGGGATATTATTGAATTGCGATAGTGAACAGAGCGATAGAAACGAGGAGAGGGATAAAGAAGATGCATCGGTTGATGAAACAGAGAAAGAAAGGTTCTCCGTCCATTGCACTGTTCCCAAATCAAAATCACCGCATATTAGAATTAAAGATTGCGGATGATAAAATAAGACATAAGAGGAAAACTCGTCGAAGAATGTCTCATACACATACAAAGGAGAGTTACTAGGTATGTAGACAGAGGAAACTAATAAAGATGTATTGTTAGGAAGGAAGATCTTGACAATCACACAATCCACAACACGGGAAAAGCAAAAATCAGCTCAAAGAGAGCTACGCACTGTATTACTAACAGCTACAAGAACACCACCTCCATCTACTTTATTTGCAGAGGCCAAGTCCCGATCACAACGGTACATATAAAAATCAAGGGGTATTTCCGAGTTTAAGAGGTTAATATTTAACCAGGTTTCCGTAAGACATATAAATACATCTTCGCTGAGTTGTAACGATAAGAAGAGCTTATCAAGCTTGGTGCTTAACCCTCTTACATTTTGGTAATATACTGAAATATTTGAAGTTAAGCTACAGTCATGAAATCTTATACTAATTTGTAGGTTTGGGTCTTCCCGGTGCACGAAAGGACTTCCTTCTTCTTGAGCTGAATGGTTCAATAAGTACTCCAGGTGGCCAAACTTCAGGACTCAAAATAAAATCACAATTTGAGGGCACTATAAGCCAGGAGTGACGATTCACTTCTGCAGTGGTCCGTCGTCGTATTGGGCAAGTGGCATACGAGCTTGAGGATGGATCCGGTAAGCTGCTTGGGACCTTTCATGCCAAAGACACCCGATCCGATTCATAATTACCCCTGCCGACATTCTTTGTTTGCCCCGCTGAATGAGACACTCAGGTTCTGGGTCGTCCCCACGATTGTTGCGAATTCCGGCGTACCGACTTTCTCCCATTCGCAACTTCTAATTGCCGCCGTAAGATTTCCACCTTCCTTTGGGCACTCCTACCTTTTCCTCTGTGTATTCATCTAATTTTATTAACATTCTTCCCATTTCCCTTCAATTTTTATTTCTTCATCATCACAATCCTACCCTCATTTCCAACTAAAATCATATAACATATACTAATAATTTCAATTTTCCCACTGACAACATTCCATTTATTAATTTCCACTAACAAACTTCAATCAATACCTTTTCCCTAACAAAACCTAATTCCTTTCCTTCATACTAACTAATTCTATTTACTAATTCCCACTAACAAATTTTATTTTTTATACTAACAAAAATTAATCCACGTTCCCCTACTAACAAAATTCAATGTCATGCCCAAATGCATCGTTAAAGTTGCTTATGAGATGAATGGGAGATCGACAAACCATGGCACCATTAGCTGCGTCGTGAGTTCTCGATGGAACCCTGAGTTCAAGTTCCCCCGGGCGCACGGAAGCACTCTTTTTGGGGTATCGGCAAAACCAATAGCTTCCGAAATGTGTATATGTGACCCTTTGAATTCAATCAAGCGCTTCTTGGAGTGTTCAATTTGCCATATGTAAAACAATGGACACTATTGAGTTTGTCGATATGGAACAAAAGATGTGTGGGTAGCGGAATCGAAGTGTAATGGACTGTTACGGATGACCAGCTTTCACCCGGAGTCCACACCACGACCACTAAGGAGATCAGGATGCATGTCATTAACACACCCCAACCCCGCTTGAGCGTCGAGGTAACAGTTGACCCATTGTATTATTGTCTTAACTTTACCACAAATACTTTAATACAAAAGAAAAATGGTATTGTTGTATAACAAAGCAATGTTGCTTATCAGTCGAGCTGGAGTAGGGCGTTTAACTTAGGTATGAAGCAAACGGCAGCAACGGATGACGAATGACATCAGAAGGGGGCCGGTCGACCATCACTCTTCCCAACAAGGATAGCCTATGGCAACGCATCTAACGCAAGCGCTCCACAAAGGCTATCACCGACTCGGAAGGCGATTAAAGGGCCCACTCCTGGTCACCGCACCAGATGGATCAACACAACCAGCATCAGGACAGTAAAAAAAAATCAAAGCCGAAAACAAATGTAAAATCACCATCATAACCGTGACGGGATGCGTCGCGCAAACGGTAACATAAACATGCGAGGCTATCGCAGTCGTGTACGAATGCAAAATCTTACCTCAAGGGAATTGTCGGCTCCAACTTACATTTCCCTGACTGTGTCTCCGGTGCGACACCAAAACGGGGCGACTCCCAAGTTGGTTAATATTCACGACGAAATACAGGCATCACGACCAGGTACACATAACACCTGTACTGCACTCAAGTCGACCGACATTCGGAAATTCCTGAGCCTTTTCACCAAAATCCTGACACGCAGCTTGTTGTGACGTGCAAACCACACACTCGCAACATATTAGTGATAACGCGGCGAAATGAAGCGGACAAACATTTCTTTCGGGGACACTAGTTCAGGACCAGCGACTGTATGCAGGACGTGCAATTCTTGAGACATTTCCAGGACGGAAACACAACTTAAAGGGCGTAAGCTAATTGATCGGAAATCGCGTTGTATTTACTTTCCGCTGACAACTCGAAATGTCATTCTGCGATGACATTCTGCGATGTTCTAGTGACCCACATATTGGGACTGCCCAGCTGATCCGAAATAATGGGTAATGCAGACCAACTCGCATACAGCAACCATGGGTGTGGAGCTGAGGTAGCGAAGATGGTTGGTAGCCGCGCTACGAACCGCGCCAAAAGCAGAATAGAAGTTCGTCGTACGAATGGGAGGCCAACCACCTCCAATGCAGTGGGCGTCCGTTAAGGCGAGCCAATTCAAAGGGCTGAGGGATAACGGAGGCCCTCTTTTGTGGACTTGGAACGAGCGAGGGAGGATCAAAGAAAAAATCAAAGTTTGGAAGCGCAAGAGAAGGGTGCATCAGCCTGGAAACAACATCATCAGCGTTTTCACGACGCTCATCATACCGCGGTGCAACACCTGTCGCACGGAAGAACGATTTCGAGTGGGAAAAAAAAGCTCATCTGAACGAGAATCCGGCTCCCGAGATTGGCGTCAGTATCCACGGACGATTGTTTGCTGGGGCTGTTACTCTTCCACTTTAAGGGTTGTCACGCTGTTCAGCCTTGCGGGCCCGGTTCGCTCCGTCGGAGACGGCGCAGGCGCCAACTCGCTGTCCCAAGGCTGGAAGGATTTAAAAAAAAAGATCCGCCGCGAGTAAACGATCCGACAGCGCGCGCACGAGAACTAAACACTAAAAAGGAATAAAATGTTTCACCTCCTCTTCTCACAATAGACAAACCTCCCCCAACTTACCCTTTTTGTCCACCCCACGACCGCCTGAAATTGAAATGATAGTCTGAAAAAAAGGGAAAAGAAAAACCCACCGCTTGAGTGCCGCGCACAATGCAAGTTCTTTTCCGTTAACAATGATAACTATATTTTTGTTGTTAATTAAAACACTATATTCACACAAGAGGATTCTAATAAATAAATGTAAGAGCAAAAATGATAAAAAGAAGAAGGTACCTTTTTTTCCTATTAATCGCTAAGCTAACCCTACCCTCGATTACGTTACCCAGATGCGACAGCGGTAATTGGAGAAGAATTGGATTGCGGGATCGGATTGGATAAAGGTGAAAGTGAAATTAAGTGGTGAGGATTGAGGGAGTCAGATTTTCATTTGGAAAAGACGAGGAAGTTTTCGGAGTGCAATAAAATTGATTTTTGGTGTGTTTTGCGGTGCGGAATGGTGAATTCGTAAAAAAACAAGATTCCGGATTTGGTTTTGTGAAGAAGAGGGAGTTTTTTTTCTTGGGATAGAGTCTGATTTTGGAGTGGATAAATGATTGGTTTCGCAATAGTGACAGTGAAAAAGGGATGAGTCTGTTTGAGGCGGAGGTGAACAGAAAAAAAACATAAATTTACTAAAAATCACGTATTAAAGAAAAGAAAAAGAAAGAAAAAAGAAGAGTTCACAGGTTTATAGTTTGTCGTGAATATTATTATTGAATATTTTCGAAATAGAATAGTAAAGCAAGTGTATAGAGGGAGAGTAGGAATTGTAGTTGAAGTAATAGTGCAGCTAATGAACTTCTTAGTAAAAGATAGTCCAAGTTGATACAGCGATTGGATTAAGAAAAAAGTAACGGTTAAAGAAAAATTAAGTGGCAAGTGCTAGCCTTTTTTTTGTGGTAGGGAGGTGAAGGCATTTACGCCCGCCGAGTCTGGCAGTGTGGGACTCCCATGGGGGATACCCTTGGACTACCCACTAAACACCTCCCCTGTCAATCTGAGAACCTAGCCTGGAACCGTTTGACACATTACTTCGGGCCAGGTCTCGTTTTGTTACGCCGTGGGGCGCCTTCAAGCTGGGGAGTCCCTTTCCTAGAGGGAAGGGAGAGGGGAAGAGGAAATGCCAGAAGAGCGATCCCTCAGCCCCAGCACCTCCGGCTGCTGCGAGTCCCTTTTATATTTTAGGACTGCCCGAGCATAATGTGCCACCAGGTTCCATTTGTCAACCGATTTGAGCATCACCGCAATTTTATTATCTGGGGTGAGCTCTCCCGTCTCCCTGTAGAGTTCCCTTCGCAGCCTGGCCCATTTGGTACACGCAAAAACTGTGTGACAGGCATTGTCCTCCTCTCCTGGGCAAAACCGACGATCAGGAGACCGTGACTTACCGATCTTGTGCAGGTAAGACTGAAAACACCCGTGCCCGCTCAAAAGCTGGGTCAGATAGAAGTCAGTCTCACCATGCCTTCGATTTAGCCACTGTGCATGCATATCTAGCTCATTAACGCCTTGCATATTTGCGCGCACATGCATATCCAAATACATATGAACCCAAAATTGAATTTCTTAATTAATGCATATGCGCGCAAATTACCTTTCATTCACAGTCATGGGTCATTGCCTGCATATCCCATCACTGCATGCAATGATCTATACAGTGCATTGAACGCAATTGCATAAATTTGATGTACGCACTTTTTCTATTTGCATATGCATGCACATATGATCAGCTAAAATGAAACATTCATAGGTCATTGCCTGAATTTTGCTCATTTCATGCAATGAACTATGAATGACAAATTATTAGATGTAAGCATAATTTCATTGTATATAAATTCACATTAATGATCAATAAAATCACTTGTCGTTTATCCATTATTCAAGACGTTCGTTTCAATTTTGGTAGTTTGGTAGTTATTGAAAGTTTAATCCTGAGAGTTTTACTTTGGTGATTGAACATTGGTGACCCCAGTTGTCCAAGTTGGGACAGTGAACACTGCATTGAGTTCTTCATTAATTTTGTCTAAGTATTTCTTATTCAGAAGATACTTAGTTTATTTGCACCCATTTTGTTCACTTCAATCGACACTCTATTAATTTTTTCCTTATTCACTTGCAGATAAATATTTTTATCTTTAATGGAGTCTGTAGCTTCTCAACAGGTCGCTATTGGACAGGCTGTTGAAAGGTACTTATCCAATTTCTTCAAGGACTCTAAGTCAAGGAAAAACAGACGATATTATGAAAATCAGTTACATAAATTAGAGTCAGATTGGGCTGTTTTCCAGTTACGAAATGCAGAGATTCAGCTTTTGCGAGCAGCAAACAAGGATCACGCATATTTCAAGGAAAACTATCCAGCCCAGGTGCGCGAAATATATGAAGAACTCAAGGGTGAGTTAGAAGACGGTTTACGGGATTTGGAAAAATTACAACCAGTTTCCGTTCTCGAAAATTCAGTCAAGAAACAATTATCATTGATTGCTTCAATGAATGACTCAATAAAATTGGTCAACGATTTGCTAGGCGAAAATTCAAATCGTTCAACAATTTTTTGTCAACAATTTTTGTCTACGCTGACAAAGTATTGGGAAACTATCTTTAGTGCTCATCACAAGCTAGCAGCTGAGAGTAGTAATTATGACACAGAATGCGTGTCATCCCTAGAAAAGAACTACCAAGCTACAATTGTTAAGTTAATGGAGATTATGGAGAAGAATGGCTCCACTCCAACAGACAACCGTCCATTGAACTCATCGTTTAAGTTACCGAAAGTTAACATTCCGACATTTTCAGGCGATTACCTAAAGTGGTTTTTATTTTCAGAGTTATTTAAGCAGATAATCGATAGCCAAGCGCTACCCGACACCCAGAAGCTCTTTTATCTACGATCGAATCTAGAAGGAGAGGCCAGTCGATTAATCGAACATCTTCCCATCACGAAGGAAAACTATCAAACCGCATGGCAAATTTTGCGTAACAGGTATGAAAACCAACGCCTTATTGTTACAGCCTTTTTAAATAGCATTTTAAGTATCCCAGTTGCATTTGCTGAGACTGCAACACATTTGAAACGTTTACACGATACGATCAAAGAGTCGCTTTGTGGTATCACGAATTTGGGGATAGAGGCATCTAGTTGGGATCCTATTATTGTGCATTTACTACTTCAGAAAGTAGATAAAGAAACTCACCGTCTCTTTGAGCAATCTCTTGATAACCCACGCCAATTTCCAAAACTAAACAACTTTCTCAATTTCATTGAAACCAGGTTCCAGCTTTTAGACAATATTGTTGACAGTAGATCAAAAAAAAAAAATGAGAAACGACAATCTGCATTTTTGAGCACAAAGGAAAAAAACTCATGTACGTTTTGCAAAAAACAATGCAATAATTTACGTCAGTGCTCAAGATTCCTCCAACTCTCGGTAAAAGATAGATTAGCGACTATTAAGAAGATACAAAGGTGCCTCAATTGTCTTCAAGCTGGTCACACAATCAAAGACTGCTCTTCTAGAAATTGCTACAAGTGTAACAAAAAACACCACACATTACTGCACTTTGATTTTGAAGAGAATACAGCACAATCAGAAGCACTAATATCCGATTCTGACGCACAATTCACAACAAAACCCGCAAGCGAATTGAACCACTCAGCTTTAAGTTGTGTTAAAGCAACAAGCTATGTGTTCCTCGGCACCGCTATGATCAAAGTCATAAGCAAGGATGGGAACTTTAAAACAAGTAGAGCGATCTTAGATTCTGGCTCACAACTCAACTTTATTACAGAGAAGTTGCTTCATAAACTTGGTTTTAAAGGCCTCACACAATCAATTGAAATAAGCGGCATTGGGGGCTCAAAATTAAATACACAAGGGAGAGTTATGTTGACAATTCAGTCCAGGGTAAGCGATTTCAAAACAGTAATTGAAGCGATCATTATCCCTGAGATAACCTCACATCAGCCAAGTCGAAGTTTGGATACAACGTCTTGGCCCATCCCAAGCAACATTGATCTCGCGGATCCTGAGTTTAATATTCCTCGTCGAGTTGACATTTTATTAGGAGCAGACATCTACGCCGATATAATGGCTGCTGGTCAGATCAAATTCTCACCAAATCTGCCGACGCTTCAAAATTCAGTTCTGGGATGGATCATTCTTGGAAAGGCCAAATGTGATCACCCACCTTCAACCTTTATTTGCGGTATTTCTACCAATAGCCTAGACTCTCGCCTGGAGAAGTTTTGGGAACTCGAAAACATTCAATATAGAACTAATCCACTAACCAGTGAAGAGAAAGAATGTGAAGATTTCTTCTACAAGACTCTTAAAAAGAACCATGAAGGTCGATTCATAGTAAGACTTCCCTTTAAAGACGCATCAATCGAATTGGGTGAATCAAAAAAAATTGCAGTTTGTCGTTTCTTCAATCAAGAAAGACGGTTGCAAAAAAATCCTGACCTAAGACTTCAATACACAGCATTTATGGACGAGCTGCTACAGCTTCGTCATATGGAACCTGTTGAACCAAAAACCATTCCAAAAGATCACTATTACCTTCCACACCACTGTGTATTCAAACCAGATAGCACTACGACAAAATTGAGGGTAGTGTTTGATGGGTCCTGTAGATCATCGAATAATAAGGCTCTGAACGACATTCTCATGGTCGGCCCTACCATTCAGGATGAATTATTTTCTATACTGTTACGATTCCGGCTGCATAAATTTGTGTTTACTGCAGATATAATGAAAATGTACCGTCAAATACTAGTCTCCCCAGAAGATCGTAACTTCCAACTTATCGTTTGGAGAGATGATCCTTCTAAAGAATTAAAAATTTACCGATTACGTACAGTAATGTACGGTACTTCTTGTGCCCCATATCTTGCAACAAAAGCATTACAGCACTTAGCAACTGAGCAAAAAGAGAACTATCCATTGGGCTCTAAAACGGCATTCCGTGACTTCTATGTGGATGACATTATCATAGGCTCTAACAACTTAGAAGAAGCCATACAAATACAAACTCAACCCAGAAATATGCTCGTCAGAGGGGGAGGCTCTTGTCGACCGGCATTCCCCCTGCGGGGAGAGGGGGATTTCAATTGCGTAAATGGTGCGCAAACCATCCAGCATTGCTCCAATCAATTCCCAAGGACCAACGAGAAACTATGGCATCTTTTGACGCAGAAGACGAGCTGCACACTAAGTCACTGGGACTTATCTGGTACCCGGAGACAGATGTCTATTCAGTTCGAGTGGAATTGTCACCACAAAGAGAAATAACCGAACATTCCGTCCTTAAAGATGTAGCCCTTATATATGACCCATTAGGACTAATTAACGCGATTGTTGTATTAGGCAAGATTTTTTTACAAGAGCTATGGCAGATGAAAATAGACTGGGATACAAGACTGACTGCAGAATTCGAATCAAAATGGATTAAGTTTAGGCAACAACTCCAACAATCAAACTCTTTCACAATTCCTCGATTCGTGTTATCAAGTGGCATCAATTCAAAGGTACATTTACACGGATTTTCCGATGCAAGCGATAAAGCCTATGGAGCCGTTGTTTACATACAGTCTTTTTATGAAGGCTCCTACTGTTGTCGTCTTTTGTGCGCCAAATCACGAGTTGCCCCAATTAAAAAAGCTGAGCACTCCTCGACTTGAATTATGTGCAGCTCAACTTTTGGTTACACTAATGGAGAAAGTCCAAAAATCAGTATGCATTCAAGTAGAGCAAACGCATTACTGGACAGATTCAACCATAACTTTAGCAAGAATTAATGCCTCTTCCTCTAACTTTAAAACTTTCGTGGCAAATAGAATAGCATACATTCAAGAACACTCTCATAAGACACAATGGAATTACGTTCCCACAGATGTTAACCCAGCAGACATACTATCGAGGGGCACAACACCAAGCGAACTACTGTCGTCAACGATGTGGTTCAATGGACCAGATTTTCTCAAGGGTCCATGTTGTAACTGGCCCAAAATGCCAACCAAACAGGCATACGATGATTGTGAGGTTCGGAAATCTAAAACCACTCTCCTAGCTCAAATCTCAACATCAACCTTAGAATCAATCAACCATAGAAATTCGTTCAAATTTCTAAAAAAAACACCCTGGCTTACATATTGAGATTTACAGAAAACCTTAGAAGGCCTCGATCAGAACGGAAAACTGGACTCTTGAAACCTGCAGAAACTGAAAATGCCCTATCTATCCTGTTTAGAACTATTCAAGGATCCGCTTTAAATAAAGAAGTGAAAATTTTGAAAAAGACACCAATATTGCCCAAAAAAAAACCCATTAAGTCCAATGAAACCATATATAGACGCAGAAGGCCTCATTCGAGTCGGCGGGAGGCTCCAAAAATCAGTCGTAGACTATGATGCAAAACATCCTATTTTGTTACCTCATTCTGACAGTTTCGTCAAATTACTGGTGCAAGACATTCATCAAAGGCATTTACATGTGGGCCCCACAGACCTTCTTAACATCATCCGACAACAATATTGGCCTCTGAGAGGCAAGCAGCTAGCAACAACTATTGTTAATAACTGCATTCGTTGTTACAGGGCCAAACCAAAACTCCTAGAACAAATAATGGGAGACCTGCCAGCAGAGCGCATTCAACCGTCACGTCTATTTAAAAATGTTGGCATTGATTTTTGTGGTCCTATTTACATTCATTATAGGATACGGGGTAAGTCTCCCACCAAATCCTACATATCTGTTTTTGTATGTTTTGCCACCAAGGCGGTACACTTGGAACTAGTTTCCGATTTAACCAAAGACGCCTTTCTGGGCGCCCTTAAAATTTTTATGGCCAGAAGAGGCAAACCAGCTAAGATATTTTGCGACAACGCAACAAATTTCATTGGTGCCAAAAACGAAATAAATGAGCTGCAGAAACTGATTGCGAATCCAAACACACAGCTCGATATTGCCCAGTACTGTACGGATGAACAAATCATATGGAAGTTTATCCCGCCAAGATCTCCACATTTCGGTGGATTATGGGAAGCGGCGGTGAAGGCTGCCAAATACCACTTAAAACGAGTGATGAGCAGTGCATTTCTTACATATGAAGAGTTGAATACTATCATCAGCGAAATAGAAGCAATACTGAACTCCAGACCCCTCACTCCACTCTCTAACAACCCAAATGACCTGCAACCCCTTACTCCTGCTCATTTTTTGATTGGCGAACCCTTAACAACTATCCCTAACCCACATTCTCCCGACAAAAAAATGTCACTCTTGAAGAGGAAAGAACAAATCGAAGCTTGCCAATGGGACTTTTGGAATCGATGGAGCAAAGAGTATTTACAACATCTACAAATCACAACAAAATGGGCAAGCTCAATATCAACGTTTCCTCTCGGCACGTTAGTTCTTCTCAAGGATGACAATGCACCACCGCTAAAATGGGCCTTAGGAAGAGTTGTCGCTGAACATAAAGGTCCTGATGGTCGCGTTCGAGTTGTGGACGTCAAAACCGCACAGGGAATTCTTCGAAGAGCTGTTCATAATCTTTGCCCGTTACCACTGGAGGAGGCTGCATCAGACCCAAATGAAGCACAACTCGCAACTGCTAAGACTACACCAACCTCGGATACAAAATGTGAAAATCAAGCGGGACCTTTAATCAGCGCTTTGGTGACCAGAGCCAAGAATAAAAAAACGCAAAATACAACCAATCAACCCTAATTGGCTTTTCAACGATACACTATACCACCGTGAAAAGGATCGCATCTCCGAACCATCAAGCACCAGCAGATTGCCTCTCCAATCTCATCGCCCATCCGAGAATCATCAAGCACCAGCAGAGCGCCTACCCAATCCGAAACGAGCAAAGATAAGTTCATCATCACTGTTGCGCATCGCACTAGTACTACTTGTATTCTTGGTTCCATCCATCAAAGGAGCACCTACCACGCAAGGATACGCTGAAGAAGACAACATTAAATTAACACCTTTCAAATCCGGAACAATCGCTTACTTTGAAGAAATCTCCCAGATTTCTATGGTTACTGACCACTGGAACATCATCGTGTATTATAACATGCAGAACTACTGGATTGAGCTACAAAATATTCAGGCTCAGGTAAAAAGAATAAGAGAAATATGCAATAGCCTTGGACATAATAGGCAGTGCTCACTACTCACAATCCAGTTTCAAGTAAGAGTAGACAAGCTTCAAATAAAGAATGATTTATTACTTAACAAGGACACCAGCATCAACCGGCATAGACGATCCCCATTTGACTTCGTTGGCACAATCAGCAACAAATTATTTGGCCTGTTGGATCAGCAATATACAGATGAGATGTCATCAACAATCGACAGAATATCTACTGACGACAACCATTTACTCAGTCTCATTAAAAATCAGACTTCTTTAATTGACTCGACTATGAATGTAATTACACGTGACAGAGACTTTTTTAACAAACAACTGCGAACAGTCAACAACTACTTTGAAAATTTCGTGGAAACGATTAATTCTACAAATAAGGTACTGGACGAGCAAAAAATCCTATCCACGTTCAACACTCTAGCGATACATCTTGCAATCATAATGGAAGCTTACGAACACACGCAATCATTACTTTTCAACATTGTGACCGACAGCCGGAACGGAAAGGTTAGCCCTTCAATTCTTTCTCCCGACCAGTTATCCAACGAAATTCGAATAATTAGGGAGCACATACCGGCAACTTTAACCATTCCCGGCCACTCTATGGATAAGCTACTAACCCAGCTCTACATGCTTAAGAGTATCGAGGCGAGGATTTCGAGAAACAAAACCATCTTTAAAATAACCGTACCATTGGTAAAAAATGAAATCTACCAGCTATTTAAAATTATTCCTTTAACTTTCGAACTACACGCAAGATACGTCCAAATAAAAACCAACTCTAACTTTTTGGCTCTAACACTTCACAGGGATTACTACTACCAACTGTCAAAGGACGAGCTCGATCGCTGTCTTGTCGATCCTGATGGGAATCGTATTTGCAATCAAAATCACGCCTTTTTTACAAGGAACGCCGGCCCCGCACAATGTGAACTCCAGTTGATAGACCAGCCAGTACAATTTCCAAAGACCTGTAAAATAGAAACAGTTCCCGCCACCGAAAGATGGATCCAACTATACAACCTTAACTCCTGGATATATTTCCACAGCAATGAAACACCAATAACGGTCGTCTGCGGAAATCAAATAAAACAAACCAAATTGTTCAAATTGGGGCTTCTCATTTCTTTAAGGATTGTTCATTAAAGGATGGACCTTACACAATAACTGCTCATCACGATTACCAAAGTAGAATAAAAAGCGGCTACGATCTTCCAGTAACTATAAATATCACTGACATTACGGACAGTATGTACCAAAACACCCGACCTGAACTTCACCGCATACTCACACTTAACCACACTGACGATATTAAGAAATTAAAAAATGACTTACAACTCCTTGCATCTCAACAATATTTACAGTTGTCAAAGCCGTATCACGTGGTTGCCAACACTGCCGGCGTTACATCTATCATCATCCTCCTCATTTTGGGATTCATTTTCTGTTACCAACGTCATTGCAGTCACAACAAGGCAGGATCCCCCGATGCAACACAAAGTGAATTTCGATTGCGGCCTCAAAGAAGACAATCATATTGAAACTTGTCATTTCATGCCCCGGGAATATGTGCATGCATATCCAGCTCATTAACGCCTTGCATATTTGCGCGCACATGCATATCCAAATACATATGAACCCAAAATTGAATTTCTTAATTAATGCATATGCGCGCAAGTTACTTTTCATTCACTGTCATGGGTCATTGCCTGCATATCCCATCACTGCATGCAATGATCTATACAGTGCATTGAACGCAATTGCATAAATTTGATGTACGCACTTTTTCTATTTGCATATGCATGCACATATGATCAGCACAAATGAAACATTCAAAGGTCATTGCCTGAATTTTGCTTATTTCATGCAATGAACTATGAATGACAAATTATTAGATGTAAGCAAAATTTCATTGTATATAAATTCACATTAATGATCAATAAAATCACTTGTCGTTTATCCATTATTCAAGACGTTCGTTTCAATTTTGGTAGTTTGGTAGTTATTGAAAGTTTAATCCTGAGAGTTTTACTTTGGTGATTGAACAGCCACGGTCTCACATCCGGGATGAGGCGCACAGTCCACCTTCCCTTCGTGCAATTCCTACAAGACTGCTGCCAATCGTTGAGCGAGCGTTGTCCCTCCTCGCGGACAACCATCTCCCTCGCATCCTCATTTTGGCGCAGGTAAATAGCGCGGCGCTCTCTAGCAAGGAGGACGACAGGTATCACGCCTGCAATCACTCTCACCGCCGAGTCAGAGACTGTTGGATACGAAGATGCAATTCTCAGTGCTCCTCTTCTCTGTACCTGTGCCAATCGTTTTCGGTATACCTCCTTGCTGAGAGCGCCGCCCCATACCTCTGCTCCGTACAGTAGCACTGACCCTACAGCACTCATCAAGAGGCGTCTTCTTGATGGGTTGGGTCCTCCTACTTAGGCCAAAAGTCGACTCAGAGCCGATATTTCCGAAGCAGCTTTCTCAGCCGTTGCCCTGAATTGCTCAGAGAAACTCATCTTCGAGTCGATCAGTAGCCTCAGGTACTTCACCGCTGGCTTCGATTCGATTTGTATATCTCCAATACTGATCATCCTTACTCTAGGGATTATCTTTTTTGTCAAGATGACCACTTCGGTTTTCTCCAGTGCTACACTGAGCCCGCGAGCAGTCATCCAGTCCCTCACTCGGCGCATTAGCATACCTAGCCTAAGTTGCGCTTGTTCAACGGTGCGTCCGGCGACCAGAGCCGCAACATCATCCGCATAGCCGACCAAGTGCGACTCATCTGGCATCTCAAGTCTCAGTAGCCCGTCGTAAGACACGTTCCACAGGTCCGGACCAAGGATAGATCCCTGGGCAACACCCGATGTAATTTCCATCCTTTGTTGGCCCTGTGTCGTGTCTTAGAGCAGGCTTCGGTCCTTGAGGTAGTTCCTCAAAAGCCGCATTAGATATTCTGGAACTTGAAAAGAGTTTTCCAGCGTGTCCAGAATATCCACCCATCTAGCGGAGTTGAAGGCATTCCTGACGTCGAGTGTCACCAACAGGACGATCCGTCGCTTGGTGCGACTACATGCCTTGCCTTTTGGACCGCGTTCACCACCTCTGCAACCGCATCAATGGTAGAACGTCCTGCTCTAAAGCCGTACTGCCGAGGAGATAGGTCCCCAGCAGCACGAATCACCTCAGTGAGTCTCCCCTTGATAAGTTTCTCTAGCACTTTCCCAGCCGTGTCTAGCATGCATAACGGGCGGTATGCAGACGGCGTTTCGGGATTTCCCTTCCCCTTGCTGACCAGCACGAGCCTCGCCACCTTCCATCGTACCGGGAAAACCCCGTCCCGTAGGCAAGCGTTGAATGTGCTGAGCAGCAAGTCAGGACAATGGTGATAGACGAGCTGCAAAACCTCAGCTGGAACACCATCTGGACCTGGAGCCTTCCTCGCTTTCAGGGAGAGGACTGCCTCCTCCAGTTCCAGCTGTATGAAGAGTGGTCACTCGACTGCTGTTTCACCATGGACAGCGTCAACACGGACGGCATGGGCGGGGAAGAGTCCCCGCACTATCGCGTCCATGTTTTCCGCGTCATGTATACAAGGCTTCCGTAGGGCACCAAGTTTCCCCATGACCAGTTTGTAGCCAAGGCCCCACGGATCCCTATTTTCATCGTCCACGAGGACTTGCCAGCATCGGGCCTTGCTCTTGTTAGTAAGCCTGCGAAGATATTTCCTGCTGGACCTGTATGCTGCTAGCATAGTGTCTGCCTCCTCCCGTGTTTGCGCCCACTGGGCCTCTCGCCGAAGTTTGTGACACTCGCTTCTTTGTTCGGCGATCTTGTTTGACCACCAGTATACTGGAGGCTTACCGTGTCGGGATCTCCGATGGGGCATGGAAGACTCGCAAGCAGTTATGATGGTACTCATAGTTGAGTTCACCAAGTCCTTGGCTGTAGGCCCTCCACTCCCTGGCGGAGCTCCCAGCAACGGTGCACCTGCCGTAAGCGCGTCAGCGAACCTCTCAACGTCCATCCTCCCAGTCCTCCATCCGAGGATTGAAGTTTGGGCATATGCACGCAGAGTGGCACTGTCGTGAATCTCAATCGCTATATACTGGTGATCACTAGCCGAGTAGTCCTCTAGTACTCGCCAGTTGTGTACTCTAGGTACCAGGGACTCCAAAGCGAGTGTCACATCGGGTATGGTTCCTACGCAACCCCAGCGGTGGAAAGTAGGGGCGCTACCAGTATTTAGGACAAAAAGCGCTGTTCTGGCCGCCATGTCCAAGATTTGCTTTCCCCTTGGGTCGGATTGTGGCATACCCCCTTCAATGGCTCTAGCGTTGAAGTCTCCCCCAACCAGCATGTGGCCCTCTGTGTTCGAGACAGCGTCCTCCAGGGCATCGAGTTTGGTTCGAAAAGATCGCATTTCCTCGTTAGGCGTCAGATAAACACTGAAATATGTTATCCCTGAACACCGCACCCACACAAAACCATCCCCGCGTCCATGGCCCTGCACCTGAAGGCGGGCGCTGTCTCGAACCCAGATGGCCGAGGTACTAGATTCGTCAGGGTTATGATGTTGCTCGCTCAGCAACAGGAGGTCAGCTTTCTTATCCCTCGCAAACTGCTCAAGTAGGTCCTGGGCGTTTGTGCTTCGGTGCAAATTGACCTGCAGGATACGGATCATTTGAGTATCGATTTTGCTTTAGTTAGGGCCTCCTTGAAAACCCAGCATCTCCCTGTCCCCGGCTCATGTTTGAGGTCACCGGGTGCTAGCTTAGCATCCTTGTAAAGAATGCATTTTGCCTCGTTCGTGCACTCCTTCCTTTTGTGCCCCGTTTCACCACATTTGTAGCACAGAGATCTCCTGTTGGGTCCCCTACAGCCATACGCGGTGTGTCCGTATTCGAAGCATCTGAAGCAGCGGATAGGGATCGCTCTTCTCCGTATCCTGCAGATCACCCAACTTATCTTAATTTTGCCCTTCACCAGGATTTGCTGGGCGTCTTTATCAGCTAGTTCGACAATAGCCATGCGTTGCCCCCTTGTGTTTTCATGTGTCAATCTTGCCTTGACTTCACTTAAGCTGGGGAACTCCCTCCTAATGGCATCCTCTACTTCAGCTTTGTCCGTGACGCAGTCGAGGTCCCTGATTTCCAGGGTGGCCATTGGTTCGAGCGAGGCAACCGTTGCCGCATCTCCAAGAACCTTTTGAACCACGTCACGGAATGCATCTTTGTTTGTGGCCTCTGGCCCGAATTCCACCAGCAGGCCACCGGTCCGGGTTGGTCGAACTGCTTTGATGGCAGTTTTGGTGTCGTCTGGCTTGACCGCTAGTTTAATTTCACGGAGGACATCTGCGTAGGTTCGGCCCTTAGTGGGTTTAATAAGCAGTGCCTCTCGCAAGGGTTTACGCCGCGGTTTGCTTTTTGTTTTCTGCGGTATATCGGGGGGTTCTTTGTTCTTCTTTTCATGGTTGAGCTCTTTGTCTGTTTTTTCTAGGAGTAGCTTTTTGGCCGCTTTTTGCGCTGCCTTGTTTCGCACCACATGAAACTCCTCGCCTGGAGTGTCAACTTCGTTTATGGTCTCGTTCTTTCTCCTTTTCTCACGGTCGCCTTCAATTAGGCTACCGGCCATTCTTTTGCTGCTGCTAGGACCCACTGATGCCTCAAGGGAGAGCGTGACTTTTTGGTGCTTTTCGGTTGCAAGCCACCGCCGCCTGTAGTGCGTTATGCGGCCAAAAAGCTCCTCCAGTTCAAGAATGCCATTCTTGACACTCTTGCCTATGTTTTTCTGTACTTCGCAGGCAGCCCTCAGTTGTTTGACGATAGTCTCCGCTTTCCGAGTAAGCCGCTCCTCTTCGGCGCGGTCAAGGGCGATTTTGTTATTTGGCGCCACCTCTTGGGAGAGGCCCCCGTTTCCTAGCCCTTTTGCTTCTATCACTTGGGTCGCGTTTGAAGTGGCGTCGGCCAACGGCAAGACTTCTTCCTCCCCCAGTCTTACACTGGCCTCTGTTGGTGTCGCAGCTTGATCCGGATTGTGTACGTCTTGCACTGGACGCTCCGGGGTGCACATAATCCTTCTACTGCGCCCAAAGGCCGCAATGATGCCAGGTTGCACAACGCAATCTGCCTTCTTTGTTCGTGAGTCCATCGGTGGTCTGTCTCCGATGATTTAACCTGTGATGTTGACTTTGACAGTGTGACTTGCTTTATCGGTGTTCTTGCCAACAACGGTTTTGCCTGAAAGGGTTCTCCGTGCTAGCGTCCTGTTTGCTTGTAGTTATATCTGTTACAGAAGCCAAGTTCACCACTTCTATAACATTGCAGTCGCTGGATGACGACGGCCGGGAGCCTGCTCGCTCACTACCCTCTGCCGCCGGTACTGGGGATCCGACCCCCTGCACCGTAATTTGGTTCCCCTTGTGGACCTGCATGATTTAGTTTTCTGTCTGGGTTTCCGTTCCCATAGCATTTTACATACTGCCAGGATATATGGATAATTGATGACGCCATATATTTCGTCATGTCACAGTGAAGATCATTGACACTCAGGTATTTGTCCTGAGACTCTCCCTTCACTGCCGACCATTGTCTGCAGCTGCTTATTGGTTATTCGCAGCGAACCTTTTGAGAAAGGTCTGCCCCTATCCGCAACCCTGGGGACGCGTTTGGTTCCCCAGTCTGAGGGCACTATCGATAAATCGATATCCAAAAAATGCTAGCCTTAGTAACAGCTGAATACTCAAGTGCCGGTACTCGTAAACTATAAAAAAAGAAAATACGCAAGAATAATATCTGTGGGCGGATTCCTTCTGGTAGATGGATTGAATTTGAAGGAATAATTGAAATTATACGTGAAGTAATTATTTCAACTTAATGGGGTAAACTGCCGTACAGCGGATTAGTGGCTGCGTAAATTATAAAATTTAAGGTAAAGTTTATATTGTTTTTTTGTGGTTTTATGCTAATGTAAAGGAAAAGAAAACATAACGTAGAGTTCGTGAATTTAATCTGTTTCAGTGATTTGTTTTCAGTGCCCCTCCCTTCAGTTGCCGAGCACTCAGCAGCACCAATAGGGGTGAGTAATGCACATACTTTAGTTTTCTATAATAATTTTTTTCGATTTCTCTCCATAATAATTTTTGCCGAATTCTCTCAACAGTTTACAATTCAGAGGCTAGTTTTGTTTTACAATATTATTTTTTTTTCACAAATAGTTGTTGTGTATTTTCTTAAATTGAAATAAAAATGGCCACAATGTTTTAAGATAACAATTATTTTTCATTTCTCAATGTGACCTCCCCTTTCCCATCCTTTTCCCTTTGTGCTAGTTTTTATGTAAGGTGGCTCAGCACGAGCAGAGGGTGTCCCGGAAGACCCACGACACGACTGAGCGCTAGCCGGCCTCAGTATGCCACCCCGGGCTACACACCTCTCTGCTAATTACTTAATGTCTGCAACTGCGGTGACTTCCGTGGTTGCTACATATCGCTCTAATGGTCACCACAAAGGGCTGACTACGATACCATTATAAAACGCTTTCGGCCCTTCCATCATCTATCTGGTGGTAGCTTTGGGATTTGTGTGGCTCTTGTCCGAGCCATTATGAAGTCCGAAGTGTTTTATAATGGTCTCGTAGTAAGCCCTCTGTGGTGACCATTAGAGCGGAGTCCGCCTACGAGTTCCATTGTTATACCAGGCCCTGTTGTGGTTTGTCTGCGTCGTGTTTGGTCTAAATTTTAATCACTATCCCATTCAATTACCTTTTCTTTTCCTTTCCATTAATGGGTAGAATCATTTTGAGAAATGATAGCAAAATCAGTTCCATTTACACTCGCCTGCACTCATTTCACTTCTTAACATATATTTCCTTTTATTTCACCATCGCTTTATTGATTGTTCAGTAGTTACCGTTAGGTTGCTTGTTTGATTTTGAAGTCATTGAATGTAGGTAGTTTAGTTATAGATTATGAGAGTTAATTAGGGTTTATGATTTAGATTAGTTTTAGATAATTGGGTTTACGGTATTTGTTAGTTTTGAGTAATTTTTATTAGTTTTAGTTTTGATGATTGAGATTGAGTTTAGTTTAATTAGTTTTGGGTTTGAGTAATATTAGGTTGAGTTTGATAATTGAGTTTAGTGTAGGTTTATCAGTTAGGTTTTGGTTAGGGTTAATTTTCATGTATGAATTTTAATTTTTATTTTATCTAGTAAGATTTAAAATTTTTAAATTTTATATATTTATTTACTTGTCGGTCTGTCTGTCGGCTATCTAATTTATTTTTATAGAATAGTTTGTTTGTCCGTCTGTTATTTATTAAATTATTTATTTTATTCAAATTGTCGGTATAGTCCGTCTGCTAATTATTGATTTTGCTGATTTTGTCGGTGTGTCCGTCCGTTAATTGTTAATTGATTTATTGATTTTACAGTTTGTTTATCCAGTATTTATAATATTAATTTTCAATTATGGCATCGCATAACGCTTCTTACTCCACCTATTCTAGCTCTGACGACGAGTTTTATTCCTTCCCACCAATGCATAAGTGGAGGGTCAGTTTTGATGGTTCTTCGGCTGGTCTAGATGTTGAGCAGTTCCTGTTTCGAGCCACCACCTTGGCAAGAAATTACAAAATTCACTTGGAGGAACTGGCATCTAGCCTCCACATTCTTCTGAAAGGAGCAGCAGAAGAATGGTACTGGTTATTCCGGCAGCTCAACCCCAATTTTACATGGCCTGATTTGGAAGCTGCGTTGAAGGAGCGTTATAGATCTTATCGGACCGACGTAGATGTGGGGCGAGCAATCGATGCGCGTTTCCAGAGGCCAGAAGAATCTTTCCGTGAGTTTCGATGCTTTATAATAGAGATGGCCTTGCGTCTTAAAAATCGGTTATCTGATTTTGACATGCAGGCCATTCTATTGCGGAACATGGACGAACGAATGAGGAATCATCTGGCAGGCTTGGAATTTGCATCGACAGCAGAGTTAGTTCGTCACTGCACTAGAGTTGAAGCTGTGTGGTATCCCTCCGGTAGACCTGTGGCTGACCATCGCAGTAGGCATCCTCCCAGCATTGACGCTGTTGATATGTTGGAGAATGCCTGGTGTGATCCTCAAGAGAGATCTGCTGCAGGATATCATGCACGCTTCCAGGGTCAGTCTCCAAGTGGGATCCCTTCGTCCTTCTATAACACAATGAATAACCAGATACCATACCAGTGCCCATGCACAAATTTCTTCAACTTGCCTCATAAGTCCGATTCACCACCATTTTCTAGCAATGTGATTGCTCCAGGCAGGTTCTCGGACTACGTTGAATGTAATGGAAAGGCGGGCGATGATCGTGAATCAGCCGCTTACTCTGTCACTCTGTCCTTCAATTATCCTTAGTTAATTTGAAACAACTAATAACTTTAACAGCTGGCCCAAATTTTTTACAAACGTAGTTTTTTAGGTGGTCTGCAGTTGTATGGTAGCTTAGGCGCGAAATAAAGATCTCCTTTGGAGGGGATACGATGTCAAGTGTTGGGACTTCGTCATCCGAAATCAGAGTAGCCACAGCAATGGCGGCATAGTCACGTACAAAACGTTGGTACCATC
Organism: Odontomyia ornata; assembly: GCA_963969285.1. Lineage (NCBI taxonomy): Eukaryota > Metazoa > Arthropoda > Insecta > Diptera > Stratiomyidae > Odontomyia > Odontomyia ornata. The sequence goes on along the minus strand of OZ017742.1, from coordinate 182,423,750 downwards.
CGCATAAGCCTAGGAATCGGCGTAACTGCTTGATGGTCTTGGGTAATGGAAAAACGTCAATCGCTTGAGTCTTGTCCGGATCGGTCTCGATGTTGCCATGACCAATGATGTGGCCCAAATATTTCACCTCCATCATCACGAACTAACTCTTCTGTATGTTGATGGTTAATCCTGCCCTTCGGATGTGCAAAGCCACTTCCTGAAGCAGGTCGAGGTGTTCGTTAAAGGTCTCGGCTATAAGTAGCAGATTGTCCAAGTATACGAAAACTTGGTGCCGTAAATGCGGTGGTATCACCTTATCCATAAGGTGCGTCATTGTCTGAAGGGCATTACACAATCCGAATGGTATGGTCACAAATTGATACAGTGGATGACCTAGGACTGTGAAGGCTGTTTTCTCCTTTGAGCCAGGGTCTAAAGGGATTTGCCAGAAAGCGTCCTTGAGGTCTAAACTCGTGATGTAATGGGCTTTAGGCAATCGACTCAAGATGCCTTCAATCAACGGTAGTGGGTATGCGTCCTTGACAGTGACTGCATTCAAACGTCTGGGATCCAAGCATAGCCGGACCTTATTCAGCTTGACAACTAAGGTGACCGGGGAAGCCCATGCGCTCTGCAATTCTTCGATCACGCCTAGTGCTAGCATTCGATCAACTTCTGCATATAACGACTTTTCCTTCGCCGGAGATATGGCAAAATTTCTCTGCTTTATGGGTTTGGCATCCCCCACATCTATTGTGTGAAACACCAGGACCGTCCTGCCAAGACCTTCCTTCTCATGCGGTGGAAAAGCCGATATAGCCGAGTCAAGTCGAAGTTGTTGATTCGTATCCAGTGCATGTCATAATGAGTGGGTGGTTGGAGTTTCGTCGAATCCAGTGTCGTTCCGGAAAACAGTGCCGGGGCCAAGTCAAATTTCCGAACAAAATCCACCCCTAGGTAAAGATTCTGGGTTAATTGGGGGATAATGTAAAATTCCAGAGGTTTAGTTACCCCTTCAAATGTGACATCCGTCATAATTTTCCCCACTACGGAGTGACGATTTCCATCCACCGTGCTTAACCAGGTAGTAAAATGATGGATTTGGTCCGGGTGAGTGGCCAGCACCTCCCCTGCAAAATTGGTTGATATGCAATTCACACTGGCTCCCGTATCGACTAAGCCTGACAATCGCTTTTGCAGAAGGTGAACTGACGCATATGGTTGAACATCATCCTTCAATAATTCGTCTAAGGGTATTTCCCGCAACACCTTCCTCGACTGCCTGACCCTTCTCCAGAAGCTCCGCATCTGACGCATGGCTCGCTTCCTTCGTGGTAGGGTAGTTGTAACCATCTCCTCATTGAAAATGCGCTGGTGAGTAGCCAAATAATCCCGCAGTCTGACGTAGAAGGACTTAACATGCCAAGGGACCTTCGTCTCGCTACCATTCCCCTACACGTCCACCTCGACAACGTGTGACGTCAGCTGCGGAATTTCAGGAGAACTGTGTTTAGCGGTGCGAGTCAGTAAAGTTGGGGTCGTGTCTAGGGATTGGTCGCAATTAGTGATAGGGTTGGTATTGGTTCGTTCGGGTTCTAGGAGTGCCAACGGGTGGTTGCGGCACTCGTTGGCAAGTTTTTCCGTAATTTGCAATCTGCTCAATCTGGTGCATAAGTGTCTGCCTTTCCACACCGGTAACAGAAGATCGTCGGTTCCGCTGGACATACATAGAACCGATGCCCCGGTTATCGGCAGTTCCAACAGACTGTCGGACTTGTAACTGCTTCAACGAATGGTCGGTCAATCATTGCTTCGAAATCGCGCTCCAGGGGTGCTCCACTCCTCGTTACGGGTATCGGGTCGTCAATTATTTGACCCGCTGCCACTAATTTCGCAGTATTGTTATTTCGTGGGTTATGTCCCGTCATGCGAGGTTGTGGACGGAAGGTTCCTTTCCGCTCATCTAGCTGTTCTTGCCTACGGGCATGGAGGCGTAATCCCTGTACAGTTTGAATGGGTACATGAAGAAGACTGTTCTGAAGCTCCCAACGCATATTCTCCCTGATAATTTCCACCAGTTCGTCCTCGAGCATGGGTGTTCGTAACCGAGTGCTTAAGCATAATATACTGGTGTAATACTGGTCGAATGGTTCGTGGGCACCTTGCTTGCGTTTCTTCGGGTGTGCCAGTAGCTCTCTTTCAGTGAAGCCACCGCCAAAGCGGTTGCGGAGGGCTGCACAGAAAGAACTCCAATCAGGGCGAGGCATCAATTCAATGAAACTCCAGTACCACTCGGCAGCATCTCCGCTGAACAGAAGGCGTGCGTGCCGGAGGAAAGCCGAGAAGTCGCCTCCCAGGGTGCTGGTGACTAGAGCCTGAATTCTAAACAAGAACCGGTCCACCGGTGTCGTCGAATTGAAACCGGTGAAGCTAAGGCGCCAACTCTCCATGATAGGAGGCGTAGGGTCTCGGACGGGTGTCAATACGTTCGCGGGGGGAATCGCATCCTCGGTGGGCCTGCTGTAAGGGACCGAATCGGGAGCTGTGGGTATCAACGGCGGTGCGGTGCTGTATCGAGGTCGGTATTTGGGAGCCCTGGGATCCATTCCCGATTTCCTTGGAGGGAGGGTCCAATTATCAGCCGGTCTAGAGTGGGGCATAGCCACACTGGGATTGGGTTCCCAGCCAGACGGAGCTCTTACGTGGCTGGGGGGGGTTGGCTAATCTGGATGTTCTGGAGTCCTCTCTTCAAGTGTCCGATCCTCTCGGACTTCCCTTGCAGTAGAGTAAGGATTGTGTCGACGGAGTTGGTGGAAGGCCCTGTTGGAACCTCGGCCGGGACAACGGCAACAGGAACTTCTCCGCCCACCGCTCCTTGGATGTCCAACAGTGGTTGAGGTGGTTCAACGTTTTGCGGTTCCTTCGCTACTGTTCCGCGCGTCGGGACGTGCGTTCCGAGGGGGCGTCTACGGCGGTTCGATCTATAGGGCGTCGGCATAGTGGACAGAGCTCGGACGTCAGTAGGAGCTGTTGGACACAGACGCGATGAAACAAGTGTCCGCACTCCAATCGCACACTGCTTACGCCCTCCACTACGTCCTCGAAGCAAAACCCACGTTTTGGAACGAGTCTAACGCCTTTCTGGGGTCCGCTTCGTCGTCATGGTTGGGTTTCGTTGATTGTGTTGATTATATAAAAGAAACTGCTCTTAACTATGAAAAAAACTACAGGTTGCTATATATATTGAGACAAAAAATTATTTATTAAACACTTTCCTTTCCAGCCGCACTGACTCCTCCAAAGGCAAATGAGAGTGAATGGTAGTCTGCTGAGAAAAGGGTACTTCCAGCCGATTTACAAGAATTTATCCCCAAACCCACATACATTACAAAAACCGCCTTTAAACAGTAGGGGTAGAATGCTAGTTCTGGAGCACTTTTTCCATACAAATTTCAAATGTGGTCAAGGGTGCGTGTCCTGGGTGGGTGGGTGCTTGTATTAGGGTGGTGTAGGTAGGTGCCTGAGATAAGAAGGTATGAGTCCGGAATAGGTGTGGATGTAATGGATGGTTGCGGCGAGGGTGTGTGTCTAGGGTATGTGGATATGTGTATAAGATTGGCATAGGTGGGTGCCTGGGATAAGAAGGTGTGAGTCCAGAATAGGTGTGGATGTCATGGATGTGTGCCGACGCAGTGCAAAGTTGCATCGCGCTTAGCACCAATTGCTATTCTGACCACCAGGCAGCAGCGTAGCAGTTAAGTAAGCAATGACTTCGTTTTCTCTCTCTTGTCTTCTGGACTTCGATAGACGCAGACGCATATGGCCATCGCTTATGTAGATAAGTGAAATAAAGAGATTGATTTAAACATTTGTAATCGAGCGTTCATTATTAGCATCTCGCATACACAATATTGGTGACCCCCCACGTGATTTTCTTTATAATGCCAAACGAATTCTTCGATGCCGATGAAGGCAATATCGACCGAGCCTCCGCTGGCATCAACGCCGCCATCATGGTGAAATTGCCACCTTTCTGGCACACCAAACCAGCACTTTGGTTCACGCGCGTTGAAGCGGAGTTCCGCAGCGGAAAAATTAGCTCGGACGCGGCACGTTTCGACAAAGTCGTGGCAGATTTGGACATGCCAATTCTATCACAGGTGGCAGACATTGTAGAGGATCCACCCGAGGCAGGCAAGTACGAAGCCCTGAAACGAAGACTTTTAGCTGTTTTTGGCGTCACAGATGAAGAAAGGACGCGCCAGGAGCTGTTTGAGCTTGAAATGGAGGATATGCGGCCGTCCCAGTTTTTGCATCGCTAAGGTGTCGCGCCCCATTCTAGGCGCCGATTTTCCAAAGTGTTTCGGTCTACTTGTGGATGTTAAGAATCGTAAGCTTGTGGACCCTCCGAGTCTGGCGGTTATATCAGGAAGGATTAGCCGGCATCAACAGGTGTCCGTGTCAACTGTTGTGGGAAGTTTGCCGTACGTGTCGCTGCTCAAGGAATTTCCGGGCGTAACCAATCCAGCAGTCTCCACGTGCTCTCCGACACATCAGACAAAACATTACATAACGACTATGGGCCCCCGGTAGCAGACCGCCCCCGTCGACTAACCCCGGACAAGCTGAGCGTAGCCCGAGAGGAATTCCAATTCCTGCTGAATAAAGGTTTCTGTCGACCATCCAAGAGCACCTGGGCAAGCCCCTTACACCTCGTTCCAAAGAAAGACGGCACATGGCGTCTATGCGGGGACTATCGTCACCTTAACGTCGCTTAGATTCCGGATAAATATCCGATACGACACATTGAAGATATTTCCGTGAGCTTGAGTGGAATGCGTATATTCTCAAAGATAGACTTACTGCGCGCGTTCCACCAGATCCCAATAGCGGAAGAGGACATCCCGAAAACGGCAGTCACGACGCCGTTTGGACTGTTTGAGTATACGGTGATGACTTTCGGTCTTCGGAACGCGGCACAGACATTTCAGCGATTTATGAACGAGGTGCTCTGAGGGCTCGATTACTGCTTTTGCTACCTCGACGACGTGCCAATCGCATCAAAATCGGAATCAGAGCATTTACAGCATCTACGAGCAGTATTTGAACGCCTGTCAACTTTCGGGATTGTTATTAACGTCCCTAAGTGCGAATTCGGCGTGAGTGAAATAGAATACATCGGACACGTAATTAGCGAGAAGGGCATACGCACTCCGACGTCCAGAGTAGATGCAATCCAAAAGTCTAAAAGGCCCGTCACGGTGAAGGATCTCCAGCGGTTTCTGGGAACACTAAACTTTTATCGGCGGTTCATCCGCAACGCCGCGGTGCTTCAAGCCCCCCTCAACAAGTTATGTGCTGGCAACAGGAAAGGAGATAGGACGGAAATCGAGTGGAACCCGGAAACGGAGGAGGCGTTCGTAAAATCTAGGAACAGCTTGGCAGATGCCACATTGCTCGTACATTTTCAGACCTGTAGACCTCTCAGGCTGACTACTGATGCATCCGACGTAGCCATAGGTGCCATTTTAGAACAAGAGCAAAATGGTCGATGGCTTCCCTTAGCGTTTTTTTCAAAGGAAGCTCTCTTCGCTTGAGTCTAGATATAGCGTTTACGACCGCGAATTACTCGCTATTTATACTAGCGTTCATCACTTCCGACACTTTCTGGAAGGCTCTTCGTTTTTTGTGCTAACGGACCATAAACCGCTGACGTATGCGTTCGCCCAATCCGCTAGCAAAGCCTCGCCACGCCAACTCAGACATCTAAACTACGTTTCGCAGTTCACGACGGATTTCCGCTTCATTTCCGGGGCCAGCAATGAAGTCGCGGATGCGCTTTCCCGTGTGAACACTATAGAGATGCCGACTATGGTCAGCGAGGACAAGCTCGCTCAAGAGCAAAGCCGCGACAGTGAGCTTCAACAGCTGCTCTGGAGCAACAGCACATCGTTGAAACTTATCCAGCGTTCATGCGGTTCGCAGCAGGTGTTGATTTGTGATGAGTTCTTGGGCCGGCTTTGACCCTTCGTCCCGGTTTCGTTGCGCAAGAAAGTCTTCGAAATTTTTCACCGACTGACGCACCCCAGTGCTTGCTCTACCTGTAAGGCCATCGCTAGAAGATTTGTGTGGACGAACATGAAGAGAGACATCCGTATTTGGGCTCGCTCGTGCGTGCCGTGCCAATGCTCGAAGGTTACTCGTCATCAAAGGAACCCAGTGCAGCCATTTCCGGCGCCTGACGGCCGTTTCCAGCACATCCATTTGGACATCATTGGGCCGCTCACCCCATCACAAGGCTATAAATATTGCCTAACGATGATCGACCGCTTTACGAGATGACTAGAGGCCGTTCCCATCGCCAATTAGACAGCGGAACCCGTGGCGAAGGCACTGTTCAATAACTGGATCACCCATTACGGCACTCCTCGCCTCATCACGACAGATCAGGGTACTCAGTTCGAGTCAGCACTGTTCAAATCCCTCGCGGTTTTCTCCGGAAGTACCAGAATTAGAACTTCACCGTATCACCCTTCATCAAACGGAATTATTGAGCGCTGGCATCGTACGTTAAAAGCCGCAATTATGTGTCACGGCGGTGGCGTTTCCTGGCCGGATATTCTCCCGACTGTATTATTGGGGCTACGCACCAGTTACAAAGAAGATATCGATGCATCGTGTGCAGAGCTGCTGTATGGAACTACGTTGTGGATTCCAGGTGATTTCATCAGTCCTGACAGCCCTTCGGCTAGCCCGCATAGTTTTCTCCTCAAACTGCAACAGCATGTATCGCAAATCCGACCAGTGCTGACGGCCCACCGACACGAGCGAACAATCTTCGTTAACAAAAGGCTCAGTAGCTGCACACATGTTTTCCTACGCGTGGATGCAGTCCGTAAACCCCTGTCACCGCCTTACACAGGACCACATCGTGTGCTGCAGAGACTGTCGGAGTTGCTGTACAAGATCGATGTGAATGGCCGCCATGTCAACGTATCGGCTTTTCAAGAACTTGAAAGAATACGCATCAACCCACCAACACACCGATTCACCGAAAGCCTTTTGTTCGCCGAAAGTTCCTGTGGCATCCGGAGTGCCTAGTGTAACTCCCGCCAAAGCGAATCATGCGAGCCCATCGGCGCTACAACATTCTGCACCCAGCGCATACTTCCCGCCAGGTCAATAAAAGCTCACACCGGTGAACCCGCCACCCCCAGGGACAAGGACTTACCCGCCAAGTAAGAAGCGGAGATGTTACAATGGTCGAACGATCAGTGTCATATGACTGACACTTGGAAGGAAGTACTGTGCCGACGCAGTGCAAAGTTGCATCGCGCTTAGCACCAATTGCTATTCTGACCACCAGGCAGCAGCGTAGTAGTTAAGTAAGCAACGACTTCGTTTTCTCTCTCTTGTCTTCTGGACTTCGATAGACGCAGACGCATATCGCCATCGCTCATGTAGATAAGTGAAATAAAGAGATTGATTTAAACATTTGTAATCGAGCGTTCATTATTAGCATCTCGCATACACAATAGATGGTTGCGGTGAGGGTGTGTGTCTCGGGTATGTGGATATGTGTATCAGAATAGTGTAGGTGTGGGCCTTAGGTATGTAGGTGTATGTATTGAATTAGCATAGGTGAATGCCTGGGATAAGTATGTGTGGGCTTTAGATAACTATACATCTGGGCCTTGGTTAAGTCGCCAAGTACTCCGGGCCTTAGTAGCCTCTAATAGTAAATAGTGAAACTAGGCATATTGACTATTGTTACAGCGTAGTTTCCCGGCGTCAAGGCGAGGCGGTAACCCTAAAGAAAGACGCACATAGAATCGGCAACGTGTGGGTGATCGGCGGCATGGCGTGCAACAGGCGAGTGTAAAGAGTAGTCTTCTTGTCGACATCGGCGCGGACAGAGTCCATATAGAATATGGCGTGAATTATATTACGGTGTGAAATAATTATGGCGTTTTAAATAAAAGGCGAATTCAATTTTATTAGGACTGTGCTGTGTTTAAATTAATTATGATGTAACAATTCAGAAGTGGGATTGAGAATCCAGCGTGTGCGATATATTTAGAAAAACTAGGGGCGACCATATTAAGTGCATTCCTATAGATAGGTGTCGGTTGGGTATTTTGGTCGCACTGTACTTTTGTGTGGCGAAAGAAAAAAAAAAGAACAAAACAAAAAACAAAGAGTTCAATCGGCGTGTGTGTGTATGTGTGGTGTTGGTGTATATAAAAAAAAAGAGAAGAGCACGTTCGTTATCCAATTCGGCTTTGAAAGATTTCCTGTGTTAAAAAAAAAAAAATGTCAAATCGGCGTAAAGATACAAGCATGGATAGCGAAGACGAAGAGATTTCTTGGCGACGGACTTCGTCGGATGGCAATGAGGCGACGAAGGAAGCAAGTGGTCCGAGTCAAGGCGATGGGCTCGGTGGCGACAAGGAGAAGGGTTTGGCGAGTGCGGACGGCGACGCGACGGCGAAAGCCATACGCGAGCTTATGCGCTCTGGACTGGCGGGTCAAATAAAGAAGGCGGTCCAGCAACAGGCTGCCTTGGCGTTTGGCGAGTTGCTGGAACAGCAGCAGGAGGAACGCTCGGCGTCGCGTTCGGATAGTGCTGACGGTAGGTCGAATGGCGGATGGCAGGCATTGCGCATCGGGCATGAGATTATCGACACGTTCGATCCTGCCGATGCCGAGCAGAACGTGGAGCGGTGGCTTGGGAAAATCGACCAGCATGGTGATGTTCATGGATGGTCGGAGTACGAACGGGCAACGATTATGCAAGCGAAGTTGGCGGGAAATGCAAAGCGGTGGTTCCATCGATTGGATCAGTACAATTTTTCGTGGGAGCAGTGGAAGGTAAAGTTGCGGGCGGCATTTCCACGGCGTTATGAGTATGCGGTTATGCTCGAGAAGATGATTGCGCGGCGGAAGCAATCCGGCGAGGGCATGACGGCATATTATCATGCCAAATTAGGACTGTGCGCACGGGTAAAAATCCAAAGCGAGGATGCCGTGTCGTGCATTGTTCGAGGATTGCCCGAAGAACTTCGTGCCAATGCACAGGCGACAGGTTGCAAAACGCCGGAAAGATTGTATGAACGATTCATGGCGGGGTTGGAGTCGTACAGAGAATCGGGTGGTGGCAAGGCGATTGTGCCAGCGCGAGAAGGCAGCTTTAGTCGCAACATCGGTGGAGAACGGCAATGGTATGGACACAATTTAGCAAGGCGATGCTATAATTGTCAGGAACAGGGCACGCACCTGAGCAGAGATTGTCCTAAGGCGAGATTGGAGCGATGTTGGCGATGTGGCGAAGGCGGTCATTTATCGAAAGATTGTGCTCGGAAACAGGTGAGTATTAATAATTCCTGTGATAAAAATCAAAACAAACTTGTGGGCCAGATAAACGGCGTCAAAGTTCGGGTATATGTAGATACGGGTAGTGAAAGTAATCTCATGACGGTGGATTTAGTCAAGAGATTAGGGCTTAGCGTAGCACGGTCGGGCGCAGGCATTAAACTGTGTGGATTTGGCGGCGGAGTGTTGAAAGCACTAGGCTGGGTAAAATGTCTTTTGGTGCTGCCGGACTGTGAGATAAACATAGAGGCGTTGGTAACTGACGGTAGTATGGGAAGAGCAGAGTTGCTGTTGGGATGGCCGGCGATTAATGATCCCGGTGTCGTTTTGATAATTGGCGGTGAAGGTGTCAAACTGGTTAGGAAAAACGATGCTGCAAGAGCACTTAGTCAGCTGACATTAGAGGCGGAACCCACACGGCGGAAAGTGGTGTTAGTAAAAGATTTTAAGTGCCAAGGCGAGACTACAGGGCGGGCAGTAGTTGAGGTGCTAGAAGCAACGGCGGGTGAACAAGTTTGCATGGCGGTAAAAATGTTTCGAGACGGACAAGTCTGGACGGCGATGCCCAGCGGAGTGTTAATAGGCGGACAGTCCAATGAGATATTGGTGAGCAATCTAGGCAATAAGGAATTAAATTGGGCGAAAGGACGGCTCATCGCTAGGGCAGAGACTCGACAAAACGAAGGCGAGATACAGACGGTTCAAAAAGACAGAGTGAGTATTAAATTGGTAGATAGTAAAGTTGAGTTAGACAAATTGAAAATAGGAAACATTTCGGCAAATGATAGAAGAAAATTAATGCAAGTATTAGAACAAAAGGCACACTGTTTCGCACAAAATGAGGGTGATTTGGGGTTGACTGGATTGGGTGAGATGGAAATTCGGTTAACAACAGAACTTCCCGTGTTCCGGCGACCTTATAGATTATCGGTGGCCGTAAGAGATACAGTAAGAGATAAGGTGGATAAAATGTTGCAGGCGGGGATTATTAGGGAATCAAGCTCGGCGTATGCAAGTCCAATTGTGTTAATTCCAAAGAAGACCGGCGAATGGCGAATGTGCGTGGATTATCGGGCGCTAAATGCAATTACGGTGAAGGATCGATATCCTTTACCACTAATATCGGATCAGTTGGATAAGCTGGCAAATAAAATGTTTTATACGACACTTCATCTGGTGCAGGGTTACCACCAGGTCCCTATGCAGGAAGCATCAGTGAGTAAAACGGCGTTCATTACTCCTGACGGCCATTATGAATACTTAAGAGTACCTTTTGGATTGGCGAATGCTCCGGCGATATTTCAGAGGGTAATCAATAAAATGTTGGGTGTTTTGAAGCATGGAAAAGTGTTGGCGTATATGGATGATTTATTAATTCCATCAGCAAGTGTTGGTGAAGGTATGGAAATGTTAAGTATTGTGTTAGATTTGATAGAAAAGGCGGGACTAAAATTAAATAAGGAGAAATGTTCGTTTTTGATGGGAACTGTTGAATATCTAGGGCATGAGATCTCGGTGGATGGCGTAAGACCAGGTGCTCGGAAGACAGAGGCGGTGTCCGAATATATAGCTCCAAAGGATGTACATGGCGTGCGACGATTTATAGGATTAGTATCTTATTTTAGAAAGTTTGTTAGGAATTTCTCTTCAATTGTGAGGCCTATAACGGCTCTTACCAAGAAGGGGTGTACTTGGAATTGGGGCGATGAGCAACAAAAGGCGTTTGAGTTACTGAAAAACAATCTGGTGACACGACCACTGTTGGCGATATATGACAGTAAGGCACAAACGGAGTTACACACAGATGCTAGTAAATGGGGATTAGGTGGCATATTGTTACAGCGTTATGAGAAAAACGAGGCATGGCGGCCAGTAGAGTATTTCAGTCGAGTCACTTCGATACAAAAGCAGGTGTATCATAGCTATGAGCGTGAAACCTTGGCGGTGGTAGATTCGATAAGGCGTTTTCGGGTCTATTTGGTAGGAATTAAATTCAAGGTGGTAACTGATTGCATGGCGGTGCGCGCAACAATGTTAAAGAAAGATTTAATTCCTTGAATAGCTCGATGGTGGTTGGCGTTACAGGAGTATGACTTCGAAGTGGAGTATCGTCCTGACGAAAGGATGCAACATGTAGATGCTCTAAGTCGGAATCCGTTGGGTTTGGAGGCTGAAGAAGGTGTTAAGCGGATCAACGTTGTAGAAATAGGAGAACATGATTGGTTCTTTACCGTACAGCTACAGGATCCTAAGACGCAGGAAATTACACGGGCGTTCAGTGATGGAACACCGAGTCCTGAGTTAATGGCGAATTATAAAATTAAAGGTGGGCGATTATATCGGAAGACATTAAATGGCGATAGACTGTATGTTCCTGCATTGGCTCGTTTTAGTCTGATACATAAGCATCATGATGATATAGGACATCCGGGCTATGAGAGGTGCCTAAAGTTAGTTCAGGAGACGTATTGGTTTCCCAAAATGAGGCGCTTCATTTTGAAATATGTGAGGGCATGTTTGAAATGTGCATTTGTAAAAGGCGATTACGGGCGTGGCGAAGGATATCTACATCCAGTAGAGAGACGGGCGATATCATTTGACACGGTGCATGTCGATCATTTGGGACCTTTTGTGAAGAGTGCGAAGGGTAATAATTATCTGTTGGTGTTGATTGATGGGTTTACTAAGTTTGTGCTGGCGCGCGCAACTAAGACCTTAAGATCTACGGAGACGGTGATAAAGTTGAGAGAAATATTTTCGGAATATGGGTATCCAAGGCGGATCATTAGCGATCAGGGATTGGCGTTTACGAGCCAGGTGTTTAAGGACTTCTTGGCGGAAAAAGGCGTTAGGCATGTGTTGAATGCGATAGCGACACCAAGGGCGAATGGACAGGTGGAAAGGTCCAACCGAACAATTATAGAAGCGTTGGCGGCTGGCGCAGAAACGGAAGCCCGGTGGGATGAGGCATTACCTGAGATTGGGTGGGGTCTGAATAACACGATGAATGCCAGTACAAGGTTTTCCCCGGCGCAATTGTTGTTCTCCCATGGAAGTCGTGGTGTAATAGCGAATTTGGCGAGTGGCGAGCTAGCTAGCGAGGCGACAGGCGAGGCGAGAGTTCAAGGCGGTGAAGGGAATTCGGGGGAGACGAATCTTCACGAAGAGAACTCACAAGGCGGGGTGGGCGATGACCTAATAGGCGTGGCGACCGATCTACATCATGATCTTGGTCAAGGTGAGGGGATGACGACTACTGGCGTTGCAACGAGGAAACGGATGGGTGACGACTCAGCTGTTCCAAGTCACGCAAAAAGGCTATTACTGGACCGCGCAAAGGCGAGTGAAAATATAACTAAGGCGGCAGGGCGAATGAAGTCAAGATACAATCAAAGGCGAAAGAGGGCTGATAAGTATAAGCCGGGCGAATTGGTGTTATGGCGACAAGCGGCTACTAACAAGGCAGGTATTGGCGTAGGGCGGAAACTGGCGAATAAGTATGACGGACCGTATCGAATCGTTAAGGCGTTGCAGAACGATCGATACATAATCCAAACGATTAAAGGCGTTCGAGGGTACAAACGGTACGAGGCATTAGTGGCGGTAGATTCACTTAGGCGGTATCACGGAGTGAATGAAATTGAGGTGGCTGGCGATGACGAAAGTGGTGAAGAGGTTGACCGATTAGATTTGATAGATTTGTTAGAGTCGTAGTAGGTAGTATGTAAATGTCCTATTATTAATGAGGACATTTAATATTGCAGGATGGCCGAATGTTACAGCGTAGTTTCCCGGCGTCAAGGCGAGGCGGTAACCCTAAAGAAAGACGCACATAGAATCGGCAACGTGTGGGTGATCGGCGGCATGGCATGCAACAGGCGAGTGTAAAGAGTAGTCTTCTTGTCGACATCGGCGCGGACAGAGTCCATATAGAATATGGCGTAAATTATAGTACGGTGTGACATAATTATGGCGTTTTAAATAAAAGGCGAATTCAATTTTATTAGGACTGTGCTGTGTTTAAATTAATTATGATGTAACACTATATTCTAGGATAGTCCTAAGTATTTCAATTAATACGTGTAGATTAAAAACCTAGATTTCTCCGCGTGTGTTTACATAGCTTTAATATATAGGTTTAAAATTAATAGCCTTTGACGCTTTTAGCGATAGATAATTATACTATTCATGTGTTTCCTGCGTAAAGAAACAATGAAAATCAATTAATGACTGTTAAAACAACAATGATTTATTCCTCATTCCTACAAACAATTTATACATATATTTTGCATTGATGCACAATTTCTTTTTATCGCGCGTGTGAAGTAATGAGTGCCATCTCAAGCAAGTCAATGTTCTTCGATTGAACTTTAAGGAATTTGCTTGAGGTAGCAATAATTTTACAATAGGTTTATTGCTATTAATTGGAGCATTTGCATGAACAAGCTAAACAAAGTTCAAATGCTTATTACAGGAAGTTTATTGGACTTGCAATTTGGAACAAAACAATATTGTATGAATAAGCTAAATAAAGTTCAAATGCTTATTACAGTGAGTTTATTGGACTTGCAATTAATTTGGTACAATGCAATACAGCATTAAAATGAAATTGATAATGACTACTTTATGAATAAATTCTTCTAAATTTGTATTGTACAATCTTTTAATCTTAATACCTATAGTTACTCTAACATAACCGCCCACTAAGAGCCGTCAGGGTCTTAAAGACGGTGGTCGTTGTACCATGTCGTGAATGAGGAAGGTTGTGATGTGCAGTTTATCTCTCTGGTTTTAGTTCTTCTGCATAGATAGATGGTGATGATAATTAGTGCAGCAAGTATTGAACCAGAGATGCTGATGAAAATTGTTTATAGTGTTGTATGTGGCTTAATGGCTTTCCATTGGATTCCATCAATCGCGGTGGCTAGCTCTTCCTGTTCATTTATCAGAGTTGTAAATGATTCTTCTGTATCGATTACCTTTGACACATTTAATAATTTGAAGTCCGCATGTTGTAACGTAATATTTAATTCCGGAACAGTTGGTGCGATGTAGATTGGAAGAGAGCGTCCCTCGTGTGTTTGATCTGCTACAAGGATGAACTCTTTAGCTTGCAGTTGGCAATCTTGAGCGAGTTTGATAGTCCCTGTCCCATTGATTAAAATTGTCTTGTCCTAGTCCGCTGCAGACGGTCTGGGCATGAACTGGTTGTGGGGTGAAGAACAACCAGGTGCTGGTAGACATCAATTTTTGCAGAACTAATGACGGTGTCCGAAAATGGGTTTGTGGGCAAGTAGGTTGATTGTGGAGGCTGTAGAGTTCTCTGATGATACAATTTGTCTTGGCTTTCATGTCAATTAAAGTTTTACTGGAGAGAAGGTACGTCCCAAGTGCCAGTTCTGATGCAGAGGCTAAATTTGCGCTTGTTGTCTCGAAGTATAGTTGGTCGTGGTAGTTTATCCCCATGATTAAATTTGGAATGTTGAACGCTGCAAATAGGGTAGATGTATGTTGAATAGGAATAGCTGTTGCTTTAATTAGATCGAATTTCCGGTTGTCCATGATTGGTAAGTATCCATAAATTTTGATGTTGTTTTCATTTGAGGTAGTTGTGACTTTTGAAGTTGAAGAGTGCAGAATTGTGAGGTGAGCTGGTAGTAATCCTTGTGTTCCTTGAATAGTTTTTTGCAGCTCTGCTATTTTGATACATTCTAGTATTCCTTGCTTAGTGTTTATGGCCATCAGAATGTGGGTGTACTTTAGGTCTACTTCTGTTATAAAATTGATGGCACGTTGATATGTTCCTAAAAATTGTATATTTAATTGGTTTGAATCCACCATAGAAAACCACTTTTTCGACGCATTTATCTCTTCCAGTGCCTTATTCAATTGATCTGAAAATCGGTTAAGTTGTCGGTTGATTCTGCTAGTTGTGGTATTTAGCCGTTTTGTGACTTGTAGTGCTATTTTTCCTTGATGGTTGATCAGATTTTTTAGTACTTCTTGGTTCGTTGATAGGTGTTGCACGTCCGTAATGATTTCATCATTGACCCCAAAAACTGCTGTAAGCATTTGTCCAAAGATTCCACGTTTCTTTCGGCTATGCGTGAATCGTATTAGATTGATTTTGTGCTTGGTGTCGTCAATAGTGTCCGATATATGGTGGACAAGATCCCAGCAGTGCACTTTCTCGGTGATACGTTTACCCATAGAACACATAGAATATATACTAGAATTTATGCTCCCCATATTCCTCTCATCGGTGGCCAGGTCTGAGAACGAAAGCTCAATGTTGATTCGCAAGGTCCCTCGATTCAGGTTAGCTTTCCCGATACTCTCCATGTACAGGCCACCATCCAGACCTGTAATGGTAGCTTCAGATAATACAGGAGGTAGTAGGACCCCAATAACAAGGAGTGTATTAATCACCAATGCCAAGAGACTTGGAAGACGACCAGTAGTAACTTTCCTCTTCTTAGGTGTGTCCGGTGTTTCGTCTGGGGGTCGTTTGATTGCCTGTTTGGATGATTGACTGTCTAAGTTAGCTGGAGTTGAGTATACTTCTGCCGTTCGCTCTATTTCCTTGTGGAATGGTAGCTTGCAAATTTTCACTATAGGGCGCTTTTTGATGGTTCCGTTCAAGTTCAGAGACACTGTTCGAACCAGCCCATCTGGGCCAGGATGTGTTGCGACAATTCTGGCTAACGGCCATCGCATCAAAGGGATTGTTAATGCCCGTCCACACGATCAGTGGCGTTAGACTTAAGTAAAAAAATTTTATTTTACAAATCGTATGTGCAAAGATGGATAATTAATTTCGTCACCTTATGTGACTAATATTGTTTGACTTAGCTGCTAAATCATAGATGCTTG
This sequence comes from Odontomyia ornata, assembly GCA_963969285.1. NCBI lineage: Eukaryota > Metazoa > Arthropoda > Insecta > Diptera > Stratiomyidae > Odontomyia > Odontomyia ornata. The sequence continues at coordinate 182,407,523 of OZ017742.1, read as the reverse complement.
CATGTCTCATGTTGCCACATTTTGCATCGCCACAGACGCGGGCGTCAGCAGTTTCGCGTGATGTTCGAATCATCTTGTTAACTTATACGCGTCAGCGAAACGATCGGAAGACACAAGCACCACATTTGCATGCATGATGTGGCCGCATGAACGCATTGCAATGCGAAACCAAGTTTCTTTTCCCGTACCAGACGCGGGCGTCAGCGGTTTCCGGGCATGGAATGCTTGTGGACGCTCAAGCGTCAGCATTTTTTCGTGGAATGCTTGTGGACGTTCAAGCGAATGCTTGTGGACGCTCAAGCGTCAGCATTTTCGTGCGTGGGAACTGCTGGCGCCTTTTGCTCGGTGTGGGAAGGTAATAGTCAGTCGTCATCAGGTCGTCGCGTTGTATTAACTGAAATCGTATGTGATTTACTCCGCTGCGCGTTCTTTCAGAATTTCTCATAGCATTATTTCATAATTCATTGTATTTAATAAATATAGAAAGCAATAAATTTTGTAACGGCTAAAGTATTCATTTTTATTAAAATATTACAGTTAATAGTAATTGACACGCTCGGTGCTGAACTACCCAAACGGCAACGTGCAATATTGAATAATGAAATATTAAGTGAATTAAACTCAAATTATTGTGAAGGATTTCTGGTGAGAAGAATAAGTGACAGGAAGAGGCCAGGACAAAAGAGTCCGGCCGCAAACATTTTGGAGGCCCCGGCGAGATTCACACTCGCAATCTCGCCTGCATTTGGATTACCAGTGTCAAGTGGTAGTGTCAAGTGGTGGTGGTTTGTGCCGGTAAACGTGCCTGTCGTGCGTGCGTAACATAAAATGGTGGATACGGAGGTCGTGTTCCGGGAGCTGAAGTTATTGGCCAGAGCTGTAGAGGCCGTAATTTCCAACTATAAGAAGGATTCGGCCAGCCGCAAACTAGATGTCAGCTACTATGATGAGCGGCTGCGGCGTTTAGAAACTGCCTGGGAGGAATTCGAACGCAAGGACACCGAAGTTCGATCCTTACCCGAAATCACACCGGAACACGACTACTTCAAGGGCGAAACGTATGAAACGACCAAGATAAATTACGACACTTTTCAGAAGCACTTCCTCGAAAGGATCAACGCTCAAAAGGGCACGGCACTGCCAATGTCGCAGCCACCCTCATCAGCACACGAGAGCAATGACAAGCCTTCAGCCGCACTGGTCTCGGTACAGAAAAATGCAGTTTTCACATGCAAGTTGCGACGGTATCGGGCCTCGGCAGATTCACTGAGAAGGACGATGGCTCGCCCAGAACCGCCAGAAAACACGAAGACTTGGTGTAAGGCTAGAGCGGAGGCGGTGCAACGAGGCTGGCAACAATTGGATGAGCTTCATCAGCAAGTCTATGAATCCTGTGAGGATCCTGAAGAGCAGGGCTTTAATTTGGAAGAGCATATCCGGTTGGAGGAGGACGTGCAGGACTGCATTGTTCGCTTGCAAGTAAAAGTCAACGCCACCACCGAAATGCCGCCCTCGTCTGTTACGCCTGCTGCGACTCCAGGCTTGGTGCTCCCAAAAATTGCTTTGCCCACCTTCAACGGAGATTACCTCCACTGGCGACATTTCCGGGATTTGTTTATGCAAATGGTGCATAACCAGCCGATGTCCGCGTGCCAGAAGCTGTGGTATCTGAAGATTAACCTTACAGGAGAGGCTGGATCCTTGATCAGAAACTTTGCGTTGTCAGACGAAAATTATCAAACTGCCTGGAAGAATGAGAGATTTGACAATCGACGACTCTTGGTGTCGGCCCTCATCGACAAATTAATGGGGCAGCCATCTCAGGCCAGTGAAAAACCGTCAGCGGTAGCCGTAAAGTCACTGCATGACACCACACAAGAGTGTCTCAGAGGCCTGGAAAACCTGCAAATATCCACAAGGGATTGGGATCCATTGCTACTGCACATTTTGCTGCGAAAATTGGATTCGACAACGCATGCCCTTTATCAGCAATCTTTAGCTAACCCGCGCGAGCTGCCACCTTTGAAGGGTTTACTGAATTTCCTACAAGTGCGATTCCAGGCACTCGAAGCGCTTGATAGTATGCCTAAGGACCCAGACCGCAATCACAAGAAGGTTACAAAAGCTACCGTGGCCGCCGTGGCTGCATTGCGATGTCCAAGGTGCTCGCAGGATCACCCGCTATACTACTGCCCTGAGTTTCTCCAAGACAACGCTGTGAAAAGGCTAAACTTTGTACGTTTAAAGAAGCTATGTGTAAATTGCTTGCGAGAGGGTCACCAGTCTTCCGGCTGCGTGGCAAGAAGCTGCAAGGAGTGCGCCAGAAAACACAATACCTTGTTACATATGACGGGAAGCAAAATCTCCAAGCAGACCAAGATGACAACGCCTGGCTCCACAGTCAAGAAGCCAGACATTCAGCCGCCACCTGTGCCGCCCGCCCTCACGTTGACGGCTCTCATGCAACCTGGAGTGAGGAAAAATGTTCTGTTGAGCACAGCCGTTGTGAAGGTGGTTGCCAGCAATGGAAGAGTGACCGACTGCCGAGCAGTATTGGACCCTGGCTCACAAATCAATCTAGTAACCGAGCGCATTATCAAGAAACTAGGGCTAGCGGCTTCGCCGCAATTTGCACTGATTGAGGGAGTGGGCGGAAACATCGAGAAGGCGCATCGTAAGGTGGAGCTTGGCCTAAAATCCAGAGTGTCTGGATACGCCGCGCAGTTAGAGGCCTACGTCCTCGATCAAATCATATCTCCTCAACCTTCTCAGAGTCTGGACACATCGGAATGGCAGATTCCTGGGAATATCAAGCTGGCGGATCCTGAATTCCATCGAACGGAGCGCATCGATATGCTGCTGAGTGCGGAGCATTTCTACGAAGTTCTTGCCATCGGGCAAATCAAGTTGGGCCCTGAACTTCCTGTGCTCCAGAACACGCTGTAGTGATGTCACAACATCAAACTACGCAAACTTAAAATCCAAACTTAAATTCCATTCCAATCATTCTAATTGGAATGCAATTTCCTACAACGAAATTCCACACGAATCACATGTGCATATTCGACCACGCGACCAACCATAAACAATCATGTTTATTACTTCATGGTCACGGTCGAATATCATATTGCACATTTGTATAAATGTTCTTGCCGGTATTTCACACCTCGTAAAGATAGAACGTTGCATTCATAAATTATGAATGAGAATCGAGTGCATCATATGACAACGTAGAACGAGTACATATGATGACTCGTATGTATGGATATACGACGAGGTGTTGGATGGATAAGATAACATGTGGGTAAATATGAAATGTAGGACAAGTGGATGAGCAATAAATATTGATATTTATTGAACTAGATTTTCGGGTGACATGATTACCACTTGAAAGGGTCAGTCATGTTCTCACCAGTTTCTTCAAGTAGAACATAAATCAATATGACTAATGTATTTAGTAGACTAAGAAATAGTATTTAAGGAAAAATTAGTGGAAAATAAAGCAGACTTGTTTTAGAAGTCAACTGCCGACATTGGCGTTGTTTCATTTCATTTCTATTATCACATATAGGCGCCCATAGGCTGCCATAGGCATCAGCGTGCAAACGCTGATAAAAGGTAATTCAATTTAAATTTCGGTCCAAGAACTAAACTTACAATATGGCGATCCTGCCTAGATTCGAACCGAATGGAAGGCTTTGGGGAACTTTGGGAGCGCTACATGCCCAGAGATCGCGTTGAGGAGTACGTGCCCGGACCAGTGGCGGACGAAGCCCCAGCTTACAAACCGGAGAAGTCACAACCAGAACCTGGACCGAACATGACAAAAAGTAATGGGGAACTGTTCATCGACAACCAACCAAGGAATTTCGGTTGAATACAAACAGGCAACGACGACGGCGACGATTTTTATAGTTATAATTATTTTCATGTATTTTTATAATAGACATCAAAACAAATATGTGTCCAGAAAAGTAGCTAGGTTAGCGACGGTGTAATGTAATTTCATGTAATGTATTTTCTTGGGTAATATAATAATGTCAATCTATTTTTTCTCTTTTCAATTGTTAATAATGAATTTTCCTTATGGAGGAAATTAGGACTTTGATTGAGGAAACGGAAAGGTTACTGATAAATTCTAAAAAGAGTGTCAACAAAGTTTTTAGAGTTGAGACTGTGCAACAAAAGAATGAAAGAGTTGATACTATTAAAACAGAAATAAACACTTTGTTTAGCAATTTCGAGGATTCCGAGATTTTAGAGCTAAAATTACGGTTTAGAAAACTGTATACCGAATTAAAGGAAATTCTGTTGGCACAGTTGGAAATTTCTAGGAGATCTCTAGCCAAAATGGGGGATTTTGATCTACACATGGCCATTAAGACCATTCCTATGTTTGATGGCAACTCTAAGGAGTTGAATGCATTCATAAAAATTGTGGAGTATGTAGAGAAAAAGCTGGTAGACGCAGCTAAGCCCGAATTGGTAGATTTTATTGTTAATGTGAAGTTATCAGATAACGCTCGGACTTCCCTTAGTACTGATATTCCGCAGACAGTAGCAGAATTACAGTCAAAATTGTTGCTTAGGTATAAACCCCAGAATACTGTTGCGAATATTCACACTTCCCTAAACTCATTGTCTCAGAAGCGTTCGAGTGTAACGCAATATAAAGAGAAGCTCTTAAGCTTAATTAGTGAACTTAATCAGTACCAAATAACCGGACTTGGCGACAAGGTTACACTTGCACAGAAAGAACTGGTGTCAACTTTGAACGATTCATACGCCCTAACCATATTCAAGAATGGTCTAAACGACCAATACAAAAATACTGTGTTTTCAGCACGACCCAAAAATTTGACGGATGCCATAAATTTAGCGTTAGAGCTAGAGAAAAGTGAGATCACACAACAAAACGTCATGTATTATAAACGCGGTAATGAAAACTTTAAAAAGAAGAAAGAAAGTTATGTCAAGAAAGGTGATGGAAAAGGGAATGAAGGGGGTAAGAATAAGTACACCCGCAACAATGGTAATAATGGAAACAGTTATAATGGAGGGAATGGCAACTATCGGAAGAAGAAGTGGAAAAATCAAAGAAACAATAGTGAGGGTAATAATTATAGGAACGTAAACGTTGTCCAGGAACAGGGAAACGTACAGTCCTCCGGAGAGGAGTAGGTCGTCAAAATATAGAGAACCCTCCCGGAGTAGAACATAGAGTAAAAGAATCCAACTCCGGATCAAAAGACAATAATAATATATATACTATCTCCAGAAATTGTCCCAATTTTATAGAACTATTTTGCAAGGATGTCAAATCAAGCCTCACTTTCCTTGTAGATACAGGCGCAGATATATCGATTTGTAGATTTAATAGTAGATTCAGTGGGAGTATTGATGAGAATGACAGATGCAAACTAACTGGAATTACAAATCAGGCAATCACATCTCTTGGAAAAGCCTATTTGAAATTACAAATTGGAGGTTGCTGTGTAACTAACCAATTCCAGATAGTCGAGGAGTCATTCCCAATAAAAACTGATGGAATTATTGGTAGAGATTTTCTTGAAGGATATCGGTCTAAGATAGATTATGAGACCTACACGATAACTTTCAATATTAAGGATGATGAAGTAATTATTCCTATAAGTGTCAAACCATTGAATATCTATAAGATCGAGATACCTGCGAGAACAGAGACTGTACTACCGATTGATTTGACGAGGGATGAGGATTGTATTATCCTTAATAAGGAGATACAAAAAGGTGTTTTCTTAAGCAACACTATTGTACCAGCGAAAGGTATATGCCATGTTAAAGTGTTAAATGTTAATGATCATCCCGTTAAGTTAGAGAAATTTGAGGTTGAAACTGAGCCTCTGGATGATTATTTCGTATTACAAAACACTAAATGTGAGGAGAAAAGCAACCCCGACCGCCTTAAAAATTTAATTAAGAAAATTAATCTAAATAACTGTGATGAGAAAGCAATACATAGTATATTGGGTATTGTTGGGAAATTTCAGGATGTATTCCATATGGAAGGCGACAAGTTGACTGTCAATAACTTCTATAAGCAGAAGATTAACCTTTCGGATAACACACCAGTGTATATCAAAAATTATAAGTTACCCCATGCACAACTTGAGGAGATCAATGATCAAATCAAGGAGCTGGAGAACAATGATATAATAGAACCATCTATTAGTCCATATAATTCACCACTATTGGTGGTCCCCAAAAAGAGTTCTGACGACAAGAAGCATTGGCGTTTGGTCGTAGATTTTCGACGATTAAACAACAAAATCATCAATGATAAATTCCCGCTGACTAGATTGGAAGACGTTTTGGACAAACTAGGTAGAGCGAAATATTTCTCTACGCTAGACATGACCAGCTCGTTTCACCAGATAGAGTTAGAACGAGGATCCAGACCACTGACAGCTTTTTCGACTGGAAATGGTCATTTTCAGTTCAAGCGCTTACCCTTTGGACTTAAAATTTCATCTAATAGTTTCCAAAGGATGTTAACTATAGCTCTGTCAGGCCTCAATTCAAAAGCATTTCTGTATGTTGACGATATTATTGTATTTGGATGTAGTATCGATCATCATAACCGGAATCTGATACAAGTTCTTCAGAGGTTACGCAAGTATAACCTCAAGTTAAATCCCGGTAAGTGCCAATTTCTGAGATCAGAAGTTGTGTACTTAGGCCATTTGATAACTGACGAAGGTATCAGAACTGATCCTTCGAAGAATGAAGCAATTAAAAATTATCCTGTTCCCAAAAACGCAGACGAAGTCAGAAGATTCGTAGCTTTTTGCAATTATTATAGGCGCTTCATTCCGGACTTCGCGGAGATTACAAAGTGTTTGAATGGTCTACTGAAAAAGAACACTGCTTTTGTGTGGGACGATAACTGTCAACAGGCGTTCGAAACGTTAAAACTGAAGTTAATTAAACCACCCATCCTACAATATCCTGATTTTGATAAACCGTTCGTACTAACAACGGACGCATCTAGTTATGCTCTAGGTGCTGTACTTTCACAAGGCGAGATAGGATCCGACTTACCTATATCCTATGCCAGTAAATCTCTCGGTAAGCACGATGTGAATAAACCGATTATCGAGAAAGAATTACTCGCGATACATTGGGGGATCAATTTCTTTAGACCATATCTATATGGCAGGAAATTTATAGTGGTCACTGACCACAGACCGTTAGTGTCACTTTTCTCTCACAAAAACCCATCCTCAAAATTAACAAGAATAAGGCTCGATTTATCAGATTATGATTTCGAGATAATTTTTAAACAAGGCAAAATGAATTGTAATGCAGATGCATTGTCGAGAATTAAAATTGATTCCGACATATTGAAGTCGATGATTCCTTTAGAACGAGATGAAAATGTAAAAAAAATGTTGGCGTTAACACGGGGAATGTCTGTTAAGCAAAAAGTGGACAGTAAAAGTAAAACCATTGATGACAAACCCGAGACAACTGTAGAGCCTGATCAACTTTACGTTTGGGATTGTACATCATTATCAGACATTAGAAATGTCATGAGATTAAAGTTTATATTTTGCAACAATAAAACGTTTGATATCGTCCGGACAAACGATGAAGTAATTGTATACTGTGATGGTGATAAATCTAACGGGAAACAAGTTTCCGTTAATGACAAACCGCCAGTTAGTGCAAATACCAATAAATCTTGTAGAGCGGTCAATAACGATAATACCAGTATGATATACGTATCTACCATGGAGAAGTTATTGGACAAACTGGCCGAAATGAATATTTTTGAGCTAGCTCTTTCAAGTAAAGATAAAATATTTGAATTCATGCATAAATTCGAATTCAAAAATATAATCAATATGTTGCAACAAATGGAGAAATATAAACAGCGCGCTAAAATTAAGATACTTATTTACGAACCCCCGAAAAACATACAAGACACTGCAGTGCAACATCAGTTAATACGTGAATATCACGATACGCCACAAGGAGGTCACTTAGGTATTCGAAAAACGTTACTTAAGTTGAAGCAAAGATATTGCTGGAAGAACATGAACAGCATGGTTAAAAGGTATGTCAGCGATTGCGAACAATGTAAAATTAACAAGCAAGTAAGAAATACCAAAGAAAATATGGTAAAGACTGACACACCAACAACGAGTTTTGAAACCATAGCTATTGACGTGGTTGGACCTCTGAGAATCTCGAACAATCATCGATACATTTTGACTATGCAGTGCGAACTAACAAAGTTCGTAGTAGCTGCACCGATGGAAACTAAGGATGCAAAAACTGTAGCATTCACTTTGGTAAATGAATTTATACTAAAATTTGGTCATTTTAAGATATTAAAATCAGACCAAGGGACCGAATTCACAAATAGTTTGATGCAAGAAATTTGCAACTTATTAAAAATCGAACAAGTTTTCTCTACACCCTATCACCATGAAACTTTAGGCGCTGTAGAACGCAATCATAGGGTACTGAATGAGTACATGTTAGCATTTTCTGAGGATTCTGACTGGGACAAGTGGATTCCGTATTATACTTTTGCGTATAATACAACCCCACATGTAGACAACAACTACACACCATATGAATTGATATTTGGCAAGCTACCTTATCTCCCAGACGATATTTTGAGTAATCAAGAGAAATTCTATGATCTAGACAACTATGCCAAAGAATTGAGAACCCGGTTAAAACATGCTCTCAATAGAGCCAGAGAAATCATTGAAATTGTTAAACAAAATCGTATTAAGAACAATACAGTAAACCCGATTCATTTAGAACAAGGTGATTTAGTACTTTTGAAAAGAGAAAACAGGAAAAAATATGAGACACCTTTCAAAGGTCCATTTAAAGTAATAAAATTAAAAGGTGTCAATGCTATAATTGAAATTAACGGAAAGTTAAAAGAAGTACACAGAAACAATTTAAAACCATTTAAAACCATGTAAATAGCAGTGAATTTCATTTTTACAAACTTTGTAGAGTTAATATGATATAGAATAAGTACAAATATAATCTACAATAAAAATGTGTACAGTATTAGAATAAAACATACATTAAGATAAAGTAATTTAGCATAAGTAGCTATTAAATTTATATTATTAAGAAATAACTTTGATTACAATCATACAAAACCGTAAATGTAAGCATAAAGAATCAATAATATTCAAGTTGAACTGTAGATATTAGAATATAAGATTCATTTAATATTGAGCATCGAGTAATGATTTTTAAATTTTAAAATTATAATTATAATGCAAAGCTATATGAGTGGGAATATGACTTACTTTGATTCAAGTGTTTCGCACTAATTGAAATTTGTACGCAACACTCCTTGCCCTATGGGTGTAGTGATGTCACAACATCAAACTACGCAAACTTAAAATCCAAACTTAAATTCCATTCCAATCATTCTAATTGGAATGCAATTTCCTACAACGAAATTCCACACGAATCACATGTGCATATTCGACCACGCGACCAACCATAAACAATCATGTTTATTACTTCATGGTCACGGTCGAATATCATATTGCACATTTGTATAAATGTTCTTGCCGGTATTTCACACCTCGTAAAGATAGAACGTTGCATTCATAAATTATGAATGAGAATCGAGTGCATCATATGACAACGTAGAACGAGTACATATGATGACTCGTATGTATGGATATACGACGAGGTGTTGGATGGATAAGATAACATGTGGGTAAATATGAAATGTAGGACAAGTGGATGAGCAATAAATATTGATATTTATTGAACTAGATTTTCAGGTGACATGATTACCACTTGAAAGGGTCAGTCATGTTCTCACCAGTTTCTTTAAGTAGAACATAAATCAATATGACTAATGTATTTAGTAGACTAAGAAATAGTATTTAAGGAAAAATTAGTGGAAAATAAAGCAGACTTGTTTTAGAAGTCAACTGCCGACATTGGCGTTGTTTCATTTCATTTCTATTATCACATATAGGCGCCCATAGGCTGCCATAGGCATCAGCGTGCAAACGCTGATAAAAGGTAATTCAATTTAAATTTCGGTCCAAGAACTAAACTTACAATAACGCTCCTCGGTTGGATTGTTGCCGGAAAGGTGGTAACACCTCAAGGGCTACCAGTAACGTGTGGAGTCCTCACGGAAGAGACTCAGCTGACTCAAGCTATCAAGCGATTCTGGGAGGTTGACGAGGAATCGGATCCACAACACAATCTCACAGCGACTGAAAGAGCGTGCGAAGTACATTTCGCCCAGGCGACTCAACGTGAATCCGATGGCCGTTTCTTGGTACGGCTCCCCTTCAAGGAAGATCCCAAAGGGCTTGGTGACTCGCAGGACGTTGCCATACGCAGATTCATGGCGATAGAGCGCAGACTGGAGAAGAACCCCGACCTAAGACGGCAGTATTGCGAATTCATGGACAAATACGAACGACTGGGACATATGGAGCGAATCACATGGTCAGCGAATAGGAAAGCACATTATTTTTTGCCGCACCATTGCGTCTTGAAACCAGGTAGTAGTACCACTAAATTGAGGGTGGTTTTCGACGCGTCCAGCAGAACATCAACGAACGTTTCTCTGAACAATATCCTACATACAGGACCCACGATTCAGGATGATCTATTTGCGATTTTGATCCGTTTCCGTTTGCCACGCTTCGTTTTCACTGCCGACATTGTCAAAATGTATCGGCAAATAAGGCTTCAGCATGACGATTGCAATTTTCAATTGGTGATTTGGAGAACAAGTCCAACCCAGCCTTTGCGATATTATCGACTCAAGACCATTACGTACGGCACAACGTGTGCCCCATACTTGGCAACTAAATGCCTCCAGGTTCTGGCACAAGCCGAACAAAATCGAGCACCCTTAGGCAGCAGCGCCTTGCAGTATGATTGTTACATAGACGACGTCATGACAGGGGCAGACAGCTTGACGGAGGCAATCCGAACACAGGAGGAATTGCGTCAGATTCTTACCAGTTCAGGGATGCATTTGCACAAATGGTGTGCCAATCATCCGCATCTTCTACAGCAAATCAGTGTCGAGGATCAGGAGGTCCAGCTGGATTTTGGTAGCTTGTCGGAAGACTACATCAAAACCTTGGGGGTAATTTGGCTCCCAAAAACGGACGATTTCCAAATCGGCATTAACTTGGACCTCGCTGAGGTCAAGTTCACAAAACGGACGATCGCTTCAGACATCGCCCGAATGTTCGACCCATTGGGTATCCTGGCGCCGGTTATCGTAACCGCAAAATTGTTCCTGCAGGCGCTATGGCGGTTGGAATTAGACTGGGACGCAGCTTTGCCACTCGAAATACATACACAGTGGGCCAAGTTCCGCAGTGAGCTACCATCATTGCAAAGGGTTCGCTTTCCCCGACACGTTATCGCCTGCGAGAAACCAATTCAGCTGCAGCTACACACCTTCTGCGATGCCTCGGGGAGTGCGTATGGCGCTGTGATCTATGTTCGCTCAACGTCCCCGTGCGGTCAAGTCAACGTTCGACTGCTCTGTTCCAAATCCAGGGTAGCCCCCATCAAGGTGTTGACAGTACCGCGTTTGGAGTTGTGTGCCGCCAAGCTGGGAGTGGAATTGACGAGTCGAGTCAAGAGAGCGCTCAGTCTGCCGGATGTTTTTCACGTTCTCTGGTCCGATTCAGAGGTCGCATTGGCGTGGATTAACTCAACCGCTTCATCCTACAGCACGTTCGTGGCCAATCGTGTTTCGACCATCCAAACATTGTCACGACCAACTCAGTGGCAACATGTGGCGTCCCACGACAATTCTGCGGACATCCTATCCCGTGGCCTGGCGCCAGCTGCGCTAAGGGACTGCAAGCTCTGGTTGCAGGGGCCCTCCTTCTTGACTGGACCTGAGGCGGACTGGCCGCCTCCATACAAGGGCACTGAGGCCTGCGAAGTCGAGCAAAAACAAATCAGGATTGCAATGACAACAACAGCTAATGCTAGCAACCATTTTGTTTACGAAATTCAACACGGCAACTCATTTGGAAGGCTTCAACGGGTGATCGTTTATATGCTGCGTTTTGTAACACATTGCAGGGCAAGCTCCCAGTCTTCTCAGATGCGCAGCCGCGCAGTAACAACTCATGAACTCTCCATAGCAACCGGAGTGATCGTTAAATGTATTCAGCAGCACGATTTTCGTGAGGATCGGCGAGACATCCAACTACACGGGCAGGTCAGCAAAAACAGCCCCCTATCGAGTCTGACTCCCTTCCTGGATTCGGACGGAATCCTGCGCGTTGGCGGGAGGCTAGAAGCGTCACAACTTGCTTTCGAGGCCAAGCATCCTATGTTGCTGCCGTTCGCGAATCCACTTACTAGACTACTGATGACGGATATCCACCGCAATAATTGCCACCTCGGAGCTCAGGCACTGCTAGCTACCACGAGACAACGCTTTTGGCCCATCAGGGGGAAGCAGCTGGCCCGGGCGGTTGTTCAAAAATGCGTGCGATGTGTTAAGGCAAGGCCACAACTGTTCAATCAAGTTATGGGAAATCTACCAGGTGCTCGCGTGCAAGCGGCTCGCCCTTTCATCCGTTCGGGCGTCGACTTTTGTGGGCCAATGCTGATACACTACCGGGGTAGAGGCGTGCGGCCTCAGAAGGGATACATCACTATATTCTGCTGCTTCGCTACCAAGGCCGTCCATCTGGAGTTGGTGAGCGATCTCAGCACAGAAGCCTTCATCGGTGCTCTGAAGCGTTTCATCGGGAGACGAGGTCTCTGCAAGGACATCTATTGCGACAATGCGACCAATTTTGTAGGTGCGCAACGTCAACTACGCGAGCTGTCTTCATCACTTCATTCAGCCGAGGGTCAACACAAGGTGACCGACTCTTGCAGCACACGGGGAATACAATTTCACTTCATCCCCCCTCGCGCCCCCCACTTTGGTGGATTGTGGGAGGCGGCCGTCAAATCAGCCAAGAACCTGCTTCGCCGGGGCGCTTCATCAGCCACACTCACGTACGAGGAACTGCATACCCTGGTGGTCCAGGTGGAGGCCATCCTCAACTCCAGACCTTTAACTGCGATGTCCGACGATCCTAATGACCTGGCGGCGTTGACTCCGGGCCATTTTCTTATCGGTGAGCCCCTCACGGCCATGGTGGATGCTCGGGCAGAGCCGGTCGCAGGCGAACTTCATACACGATGGAAGCGGATAAATCATTTGAAGAACGAGTTTTGGCGCCGATGGTCCCGCGAATATTTGAACCAACTGCAACTTCGCGTTAAGTGGCAGCAAGGTCAACCAAATGCTACCCGGGGAACCATCGTCATCATCAAGGACGACAACCTACCAACTATGAAATGGCCTCTGGGACGAATCATTGACACGCATCAAGGGGCTGATGGTTTTGTCAGAGTTGCAGACGTAAAAACAGCCACTGGAATAGTAAGAAGGCCCATTCATCGTTTAGCGCCACTACCAGTGACGGAGACCACTATACCTGAAGCAGCTGGGCCTGAAGCGAATACTCAAAACCAACCTGAGGCACCGCATCAAGCAGACACACCCGATACTTGCCACACCGGGCTCCGATCCGGGAGCAGAAGGACGCCTCTTCTATCGCTCCTGCTGGTCTGCCTACTGAGCCCTCTAACAGCAACCAACCCCATCAAGGTGTCATCAACTGGACCACATCCAGGACTGCATTTTCAATCATTGGGAAATGCCTTCCTGTCGACAAGCGAGTGGAAACTCTTGGTCTACTATGACCTAGAAGCCTACTGGACGGAGCTGGCTACGCTGCAGAACGGCACGATTTGGCTGCAACAACTATGTGATCGTGATTCTCGACCAGCCGACTGCTCGCATCTGCATGAGCAGTTCCGACACTTGACCGATCAGTTTTCTAGCGCAAACCAGATGCTGAGGACCAGGTCAAGGCGAGGCGCAATAAACGCAGTGGGCGGACTGGCCAGATCGTTGTTCGGAGTTCTGGACGAAGAGTACGCTAATCAAATGGCTCAAACCATTAAGACAATGCAGGGAGATCAGACCAAGCTGCACTCCTTACTCAAAAACCAAACGTCAATCATCGACTCGACATTGAATCTCCTCGGTCAAACGGAACAGATGGCTAAAAACGTTTTGCCTCCATAGAGCACGAACTGACAAAACTCTCCAACGAGGTCAAGGGTCCGCAACTCGAAGGCACCGCAGCCCGAGTACCAGATTTAATCTCAATTCTATCTTTCCAGATGACCCTGGCAACACTCAATTTGTAGCGCATCCAATCCAGCCTCTTGGACGTAATCACAGACACACAGCATGGGAACTTCAATCCTCTGCTGTTGTCTCAACAGCAACTTAATGCGGCAATGACCGACATCAGGGATCACCTGCCGGAAAATCAGCGTCTCCCTGTTGGCCGAGAAGACTTTCTGAAATTATTTGGGCTAACATCTATCAAGGCCAAGGCAAATGCGAACTTCATTCTTTTCGAGCTCAAGATGCCACTCATCGATGTATCAACGTTTGAGCTCTATCGAATCCTACCAATTCCAACGGCAAAACGGAACCATCTCGTTGCTATACAGCCAACCGCTCCTTATCTGATCATCAGCCCACATCGCGACGTCTACTATCCGCTCAACGAGATGGATTATGCTGCCTGTAACTGGATTGAGCCAAACACCCACTTATGCCGACAGTCCCATCCGTTGTATCACAAGGACGCCAATATGAGCACTTGCGAAGTGACGCTGCTAAGGGGAATGCCGACGATGACCAACTGTCACCTAGTTGAGCTGTTTACATCCTTCTCGTGGACGAATATCCCACAGTCCAATGAGTGGATCTATGCTTTCACCACACCGATGGTGGCCCAGCTGGTGTGCAGTGGCAACACATCCATCCTGACACTGCAGGGCTCCGGAATTCTGCAGCTGACTCCCGACTGCACGCTCAAATCCGATGCAGTAACTATCAAGGGTCACCGCATATATGAATCCTCAATCAAAACGACTCAGCCGAAGACCTATTATTACACTGATCACGACAACCTGGGATATGTACAACAGCTCCTTGAGCCCATACCTTTCCGGACGCACACTTCGGAGATCAACGATCTGCGAAATCAACTCAAGGAGCAGGATCTATCCTGGAGGGACCAGCTGGATGTGCATGATGTTCACCAGTATGCACTAGGATATCTGAGCTTCGTCGCAGTTCTCGCTATTGTCACCTTCCTATGGTGCAAGGCCAAAAATGTAAGCTGCCAACCACGATCGCAACGACCGAGACCAGTGCCACTGCCTAGACGTCACAGCTTGCCCTACACACTGGAAGAGGTTGAACAGACCGTTCAACGGGGGGGTGGATGTTAATGCCCGTCCACACGATCAGTGGCGTTAGACTTAAGTAAAAAAATTTTATTTTACAAATCGTATGTGCAAAGATGGATAATTAATTTCGTCACCTTATGTGACTAATATTGTTTGACTTAGCTGCTAAATCATAGATGCTTGCATGTCTCATGTGGCCACATTTTACCTGTCGCCCTCCTTGCTAGAGAGCGCCGCGCTATTTACCTGCGCCAAAACGAGGATGCGAGGGAGATCGTTGTCCGCGAGGAGAGAAAACGCTCGCTTATCGATTGGCAGCAGTCTTGGAGGAATTGCACGAAGGGAAGGTGGACTGCGCGCCTCATCCCGGATGTGAGACCGTGGCTAAATCGAAGGCATGGTGAGACTGACTTCTATCTGACCCAGCTTTTGAGCGGGCACGGGTGTTTTCAGTCTTACCTGCACAAGATCGGCAAGTCACGGTCTCCCGATTGTCGGTTTTGCCCAGGAGAGGAGGACAATGCCTGTCACACATTTTTTGCGTGTACCAAATGGGCCAGGCTGCGAAGGGAACTCTACAGGGAGACGGGAGAGCTCACCCCGGATAATATAGTTGCGGTGATGCTCGAATCGGTTGACAAATGGAACCAGGTGGCACATTATGCTCGGGCAGTCCTAAAATATAAAAGGGACTCACAGCAGCTGGGGGCACTGGGGCTGGGGGATCGCTCTTCTGGCAATTCCTCTACCCCCCTCCCCTCCCGCTAGGAAAGGAACTCCCCAGCTTGAAGGCGCCCCACGGCGTAACAAAACGAGACCTGGCCCGAAGTAGTGTGTCAAACGGTTCCAGGCTAGGTTCTCAGATTGACAGGGGAGGTGTTTAGTGGGTAGTCCAAAGGTATCCTCCATGGAAGTCCCACACTGCCAGACTCGGCGGGCATAAATGCCTTCACCTCCCTACCACAAAAAAAAAAAAAAAAAATACTGCTCCGTTAAGCTCCAATCTAGGAATTGACTCTACATTTATTGGAGTGACCTTCGATTTAGCTGCTAGTAAAGTGGCCTTGGTTGACGTTGTGGTCACTACGCGAATATAAATAGCGGCAGCATAAGCTGTTGATGATGGGTCGCAAAACCCGTGAAGCTCAAATTGATGGGACGGACTGAACTCTACCCACCTTTTTATTCTTATGGCTTCCAAGTCTGGTAGTTGTTGTCGTAACCGAGTCCACTCCTTAGTTAAATTGTAATCCAGTGGTTCATCCCAGTCCTTTTTTGCAAGCTATAGATCGCGAATTATCGTTTTCCCTATGATGGTGCATGGCTGTAGCCAACCAAGAGGGTCGAACAGCTTAGCAACTTCTGCTAACACAATCCTTTTTGTGAGAACCTTTTCGTCGCTTGGATTCATGATCTTAAATGAAAATTCGTCTGTGGCTGAGTGCCATTGTATGCCCAGGGTTTTGATTTGCTCCGTGGCTGCTATGTTAAATGGGAGTTGTGTTTCTCTCTCTTGAATTGGAATACGCTCTAATAGCCTTGTATGGTTGGAGGACCATTTTCTCAAATGGAACCCACCTTTCCTTAGAAGATTGCGCAGTTCATTTTGAAGCTTGAGCAGGTCTTCTAACTTATCTGCACCCGTTAGCACGTCATCAACATAGAAGTCGGTTGTTAGGGTCTGTGAAGCTTGAAGAAATGACGCTGATTCATCTGCAGCCAATTGGTGTAGTGTTCGAATCGCCAAGTATGGAGCACATGCAGTTCCGTATGTGACTGTCCTCAATTGAAAATGTTGAATTGGTTCTGTTTGGTTGAATCGCCATAAAATCCGTTGGAAGTGCTGGTCTTTCTCATGTACGAATATTTGCCGGTACATCTTTTCAATATCGGCTGCAATTACGTATTTATGCTGCCTCCACCGCATTAAAAGATGGAGTAGGTTTCCTTGAATGATGTGCCCCGTATAAAGAAGATCGTTTAAGGATTTCCCCTTGGAACCTTTTTGAGATGCGTTGAATACCACTCTAAGTTTGGTGGTACTACTGCTTTCTTTCACCACAGCATGGTGTGGCAGATAGTAGGCCGTATCCATCTTCATGCGGTCTGCAGGTACTCTTGACATGTGTCCTAGGGTAATGTATTCCTCCATAAAATTCCGATACTGCTCATATAAAGCTGGGTTACGTGCCAATCGATGTTCTAATTATCGAAATCGTATGTACGCAACTTTTTGTGTGTCACCAATATCCGAAAAGGGGTCTACGTTGTGCTTGAATGGTATGCTAACAGAGTACCTTCCTGATGGTTGCCGGTAAACGTTCTGCACAAAATGAGCCTCATTTGCTTTCTCTTCGTTTGTGAGGTGTCTTGTTTCTGGAAGTTCCTCTGTTTCCCAAAACTTCCGTACCGACTCCTCCAGTCCTTGATAGGACACAAAAGCACATACTGATGTTGCTGGTTTGTATGGAACAGTGCCGAAGAGTACCCATCCTAATTTCATTTTCTGGGCACATGGCTTACCAGGTAACAGTCCTGGCAATAACAACTGATCGTAAAAGTCCGCTCCGATGAGAATATCTATGGCTGACGGGATGTTGAAATTTGGATCCGCTAGATCATTAATCGTCAATCCCTTTGGAATTGTCAAATGTATTTTGTTGCATGGTAGCGGTGTAGTAATCGTTGCCAGAATGAGTGGTTTGAAGACAATTACCTCGGTTTGCTCAGATTCAGATTTGACGATAGCGTGTAACTTGGTTTCCCCTTTTGATGTTACATTCTCCATGGCACCAATGCCACTGATTCTGAACTTGGCACTTGTGCGTGTGGCTTGCAAAAGTTGAACAGCTGCTTCGCTTATAAAAGACCGTTGTGCTCCAGAGTCCAGCAATGCTCGAAACGTTACATCTTCTCCATCTGGACGGCGTACTTTTATGTAGGCAGTGGCGAGCAATATGTACGTCTGCTTCGTGTATACACCGTGGCCTTGTATGGTTGTCGGAGCCGATGGTTTGCTTCGTAACGTGTCTTCTGTAGCAGGTATGTGCAGTAATGTGTTGTGTTTTTTACTGCAAACTTTGCATCCATGTGTGGACGTGCATTTATTAACCCTGTGTTGTCCAAAACAGTTAAAACACAGATTAGCACTTTTAACAACGTTGCGTCTTACTTGGACATTGGCTTGTTTGAATGAGTTGCATTCAAACAGCTTATGTGTGCTCTTGCACATTGGACAAGAACCCTTTGCGTTTATTTGTGTCGTATTCGCTTTCACTGTTTTTGCTTTCGCTTTTCCGGTGGATACGGCTTCTAGCATCGAAAACCTCTGTTTTAAGAAGTCCAGAAACTGTTGCAATGATGGAATCTTATTTGAGTCAGAGATGGTTCGTTGCCACTCCTTTCTTGAGTCTTCATCAAGCTTCTGATTGAGCATGAAAATGGTTGATAGCGCGAAGGAATCAGCGTTCAATGTTTTGATTCCTGCGAGTAATTGATTCGTTGTATCAAGCATTTGCCTTAGGCCTGACGGGTCATTGCGTGTGCAGTTCTCTATGTTGAAGAGTCGCTGCATCATCTCTTGTGCTATGATACGATGGTTATCGTATCGCTCGCAAAGTAATGTCCATGCAGGATCGTAGTTACCTTCTGTAACGCTTAAATGGTTAATGAGTTGTTCCGCTTCTCCACGAAGGGCACTTCTTACATATTGAAACTTTTGCACATTAGTCAATTGCGTGTTCTGATGAACCATGCTTTTGAACAAATCATGAAATGCGAACCAATCGCTGTATACACCATTGAAAGACGGAACTCGAATTCTCTCCAGTTTGACTGAATCTGGGAGAACTGATGATGTTGCTACAGGTGTGTATCCGTTGATTTTAGCCTGGAACAAAGTAAGGTAATCCATTGTTAACTCTTCCAGACGCTCAAACTCCGTGCAGTATTGTTCAAGTTCCTTCTTGTTTTCCTTCAACCGCGTGTACTCTGCATCCTGCTGTTCCTCACACTTTGCCCATAAACCCTTTAATTTCTCTATCCTCGTTTGGAAATAAGCGAGGCTGTGCCTTGATTCGCTATCCTTCTTGAAGTTCGTGATGAGCCTTTGAACTTGTTTGAAGATAGTTTCTTGGCCACTCATAATGACTTTCCCTCAAAGCCAAAGACAACTTCTCTCTGAAGTTTACAGGTAACTCAACGGCAAGTCGCTTGAATTGATGAGATACCAATAGTGTAATTGCCACCACGAGCCCAATGTTACTCTAACCGTCCAATATGCGAGCCAGTTTAGCGCACAATTGACTAACTCTGCCTTTGTGTGTACTCCTTGTACATGTAGTATTTCTTGAATAAACTGCTATCCGTTAACTTCCCTTTGGATTTGGTAATTACGCTCCAAATGAACTTCCAGTGCCCAAGTGCAGTTCCTGGTTGACGTGTAGTTCGCTAATCTCAATGTTGATCGTCCAACTGCCAAGGCGTAGTGTGATTCCCGCTAGCGAAATTTCTTCAAATCCAATGAAGTTATCCGGCTCGACGGACCAATGTTTCCTGCGTAAAGAAACAATGAAAATCAATTAATGACTGTTAAAACAACAATGATTTATTCCTCATTCCTACAAACAATTTATACATATATTTTGCATTGATGCACAATTTCTTTTTATCGCGCGTGTGAAGTAATTAGTGCCATCTCAAGCAAGTCAATGTTCTTCGATTGAACTTTGAGGAATTTGCTTGAGGTAGCAATAATTTTACAATAGGTTTATTGCTATTAATTGGAGCATTTGCATGAACAAGCTAAACAAAGTTCAAATGCTTATTACAGGAAGTTTATTGGACTTGCGATTTGGAACAATACAATATTGTATGAATAAGCTAAATAAAGTTCAAATGCTTATTACAGTGAGTTTATTGGACTTGCAATTAATTTGGTACAATGCAAAACAGCATTAAAATGAAATTGATAATGACTACTTTATGAATAAATTCTTCTAAATTTGTATTGTACAATCTTTTAATCTTAAAACCTATAGTTACCCTAACATCATGGTTGTTATTCATCTATATTGGAAGGATTTTTCATATATTCATTGCTTCTAGTCTTCGAGTAGTTTGGTTATTCATCTTTGCTGAAAGTGCTTCTCGGGTCGTTTACGCTTCTAGCGTAAGATCGTTTTTTACCCATGGTCATTTTAATGTACACTAGATTCGTGTCGTGACGAAGGGCGCTGCTATAGACGGGTGACTTTGCATTATGGATGGGCGACGGGCTTGCCTTTCGATGGGTGTTCTAAGGTATGAGAATTTACTTAGTGGGTGCCTGCTTAAAGCGCACGTTGCTGTACGGCGTTGTGGGCGAGAAAACGTCATGCGTATCGCTTGTTCGAGAATGTAATTTGGGATGCAGGTTTCCGTGGGGGCGGATGTTATGAGCCATAGAAATTTACGCTGTGAGCGCTTGGTTAAATTTCCGTGTTGCCTGTTCTCAAGTCTGGACGGCCTTATCGACGAGTAGGACTGATTTGCGTTGCTTTTTGGAGGATCATGATTAGGGTGTAGTTTTGTACGGTGATGAATGCTGTTAGGCATGGAAATTGACGTCAGGAACGCTTGGCATATGTAAGCTTGTTAAGAAAAGTGTTTCATACGCATAGACTTATCTATGGATGGCAGTTTTAGGGCATCGGAATCTACAGCGTGGAAGAGAAGTGGCATGGCATATGTTACATCCTAAGGTGAATTTTCTTGATGGAGGTGGTTTTTTTGTGTTTTGGTGCCCGTTGGTGGCGGGTAACGTGATGCGCAGCATTGAGACGTGTTTTCATAAATGTCCATTCAAAGATGCGCCTGTTCTAGTTTACTGATTATTGTATACATTGATCGTTTTCGATTTCTTTTTTGCTTGGGTAGGTCGATTCTTTGTACTGAGACTCATTACTATTACATTTTATTGCTTTTTTTTGGTTTCATGTCAATAGTGCTTGAAGAATCGTCTGCAATGTATTTCATTTAGTTATACTACTATGCTGGTTGCTCAAATTTATGTATGATGTAGTTAAATAAATCTTAATGCTTGTTGTAATGCGTTCTTGATATTTAGTATAGTATTAACTTTTAGTTTGCTTGTAGCAGCATTTTGTTTGTCTTCATCATCATCACTTATTTATTAAAGCAGTTTCTTTGCTTCATTCTCTGATTTTAATATTATGTAATGGAGAGATCGAGTGATAATGGCTGAGGATGACTATCAATACTCACTAGAGGATTTAATGCAGTGGAAACAGAAAGACAGTTAAGGGGAAAGTTAGAAAGAACAAGGTCAAGTACCCGGCCATTAGCATTAGGGATATTATTGAATTGCGATAGTGAACAGAGCGATAGAAACGAGGAGAGGGATAAAGAAGATGCATCGGTTGATGAAACAGAGAAAGAAAGGTTCTCCGTCCATTGCACTGTTCCCAAATTAAAATCACCGCATATTAGAATTAAAGATTGCGGATGATGAAATAAGACATAAGAGGAAAACTCGTCAAAGAATGTCTCATACACATACAAAAGAGAGTTACTAGGTATGTAGACAGAGGAAACTAATAAAGATGTATTGTTAGGAAGGAAGATCTTGACAATCACACAATCCACAACACGGGAAAAGCAAAAATCAGCTCAAAGAGAGCTACGCACTGTATTACTAACAGCTACAAGAACACCACCTCCATCTACTTTATTTGCAGAGGCCAAGTCCCGATCACAACGGTACATATCAAAATCAAGGGATATTTCCGAGTTTAAGAGGTTACTATTTAACCAGGTTTCCGTAGGACATATAAATACATCTTCGCTGAGTTGTAACGATAAGAAGAGCTTATCAAGCTTGGTGCTTAACTCTCTTACATTTTGGTAATATACTGAAATATTTGAAGTTAGCTACAGTCATGAAATCTTATACTAATTTGTAGGTTTGGGTCTTCCCGGTGCACGAAAGGACTTCCTTCTTCTTGAGCTGAATGGTTCAGGATTCGAAATGGTATCACAATTTGAGGGCACCATAAGCTTGAAAGAAGCTACCACTCTGTCCTGCAATTATCCTTAGTTAATTTGAAACAACTAATAACTTTAGCAGCTGGCCCAAATTTTTTACAAACGTAGTTTTTTAGGTAGTCCGCAGCTGATGGT
This sequence comes from Odontomyia ornata, assembly GCA_963969285.1. Classification (NCBI taxonomy): domain Eukaryota; kingdom Metazoa; phylum Arthropoda; class Insecta; order Diptera; family Stratiomyidae; genus Odontomyia; species Odontomyia ornata. Next base: position 182,384,975 of record OZ017742.1, on the reverse strand, counting down.
AGCTTAGGCGCGAAATAAAGATCTCCTTTGGAAGGGATACGATGTCAAGTGTTGGGACTTCGTCATCCGAAATCAGAGTAGCCACAGCAATCGCGGCATAGTCACGTACAAAACGTTGGTACCATCCGCATAAGCCTAGGAATCGGCGTAACTGCTTGGTGGTCTTGGGTAATGGAAAAACGTCAATCGCTTGAGTCTTGTCCGGATCGGTCTCGATGTTGCCATGACCAATGATGTGGCCCAAATATTTCACCTCCATCAGCACGAACTTACTCCTCTGTATGTTGATGGTTAATCCTGCCCTTTGGATGTGCAAAGCCACTTCCTGAAGCAGGTCGAGGTGTTCGCTAAAGGTCCGGCTATAAGCAGCAGATTGTCCAAGTATACGAAAACTTGGTGCCGTAAATGCGGTGGTATCACCTTATCCATAAGGCGCGTCATTGTCTGAAGGGCATTACATAATCCAAATGGTATGGTCACAAATTGATACAGTGGATGACCTGGGACTGTGAAGGCTGTTTTCTCCTTTGAGCCAGGGTCTAAAGGGATTTGCCAGAAAGCGTCCTTGAGGTCTAAACTCGTGACGTAACGGGCTTAAGGCAATCGACTCAAGATGCCTTCAATCAACGGTAGTGGGTATGCGTCCTTGACAGTGACGGCATTCAAACGTCTGGGATCTAAGCATAGCCGGACCTTGTTCAGCTAGACAACTAAGGTGACCGGGGAAGCCCACGCGCTCTGCGATTCTTCGATCACGCCTAGTGCTAGCATTCGATCAACTTCTGCATATAACGACTTTTCCTTCGCCGGAGATATGGCAAAATTTCTCTGCTTTATGGGTTTGGCATCCCCCACATTTATTGTGTGAAACACCAGGGCCGTCCTGCCAAGACCTTCCTTCTCATGCGGTGGAAAAGCCGATAAAGCCGAGTCAAGTCGCAGTTGTTGATTCGTATCTAGTGCATGTCATAATGAGTGGGTGGTTGGAGTTTCGTCGGGAACAGTGGCGACGGAATCCAGTGTCGTTCCGGAAAACAGTGCCGGGGCCAAGTTAAATTTTTGAACAAAATCCACCCCTAGGTAAAGATTCTGGGTTAATTGGGGGATAATGTAAAATTCCAGAGGTTTAGTTACCCCTTTAAATGTGACATCCGTCATAATTTTCCCCACTACGGGGTGACGAGTTCCATCCACCGTGCTTAACCAGGTAGTAAAATGATGGATTTGGTCCGGGTGAGTGGCCAGCACCTCCCCTGCAAAATTGGCTGATATGCAATTCACACTGGCTCCCGTATCGACTAAGCCTGACAATCGCTTTTGCAGGAGGGGAACTGACGCATATGGTCGAACGTCATCCTTCAATAATTCGCCTAAGGGTATTTCCCGCAACAACTTCCTCGACTGCCTGACCCTTCTCCAGAAGCTCCGCATCTGACGCATGGCTCGCTTCCTTCGTGGTAGGGTAGTTGTAACCATCTCCTCATTGAAAATGCGCTGGTGAGTAGCCAAATAACCCCGCAGTCTGACGTAGAAGGGCTTAACATGCCAAGGGACCTTCGTCTCGCTACCATTCCCCTGCACGTCCACCTCGACAACGTGTGACGTCAGCTGCGGAATTTCAGGAGAAGTGTGTTTAGCGGTGCGAGTCAGTAAAGTTGGGGTCGTGTCTAGGGATTGGTCACAACTAGTGATAGGGTCGGTATTGGTTCGTTCGGGTTCTAGGAGTGCCAACGGGTGGTCGCGGCACTCGCTGGCAAGTTTTTCCGTAACTTGCAATGTGCGCAATCTGGTGCATAAGTGTCTGCCTTTCCACACCGGTAACAGAAGATCGTCGGTTCCGCTGGACATACACAGAACCGATGCCCCGGTTATCGGCAGTTCCAACAAACTGTCGGACTTGTAGCTGCTCCAACGAATGGTTGGTCAATCATTGCTTCGAACTCGCGCTCCAGGGGTGCTCTACTCCTCGTTACGGGTATCGGGTCGTCAATTATTTGACCCGCTGCCACTAATTTCGCAGTATTGTTATTTCGTGGATTAGGTCCCGTCATGCGAGGTTGTGGACGGAAGGTTCCTTTCCGCTCATCTAGCTGTTCTTGCCTACGGGCATGGAGGCGTAATCCCTGTACAGTGTGAATGGGTACATGAAGAAGACTGTTCTGAAGCTCCCAACGCATATTCTCCCTGATAATTTCCACCAGTTCGTCCTCGAGCATGGGTGTTCGTAACCGAGTGCTTAAGCATAATATACTGGTGTAATACTGGTCGAATGGTTCGTGGGCGCCTTGCTTGCGTTTCTTCGGGTGTTCCAGTAGCTCTCTTTCAGTGAAGCCACCGTCAAAGCGGTTGCGGAGGGCTGCACAGAAAGAACTCCAATCGGGGCGTGGCATCGATTCTATGGAACTCCAGTACCACTAGGCAGCATCTCTGCTGAACACAAGGTGTGCATGCCGGAGGAAAGCTGAGAAGTCGCCTCCCAGGGTGCTGACTCCTCCAAAGGCAAATGAGAGTGAATGGTAGTCTGCTGAGAAAAGGGGACTTCCGGCCGATTTACAAGAATTTATCCCCAAACCCACATACATTACAAAAACCGCCTTTAAACAGTAGGGGTAGAATGCCAGTTCTGGAGCACTTTTTCCATACAAATTTCAAATGTGGTCAAGGGTGCGTGTCCTGGGTGGGTGGGTGCTCGTATTAGGGTGGTGTAGGTAGGTGCCTGAGATAAGAAGGTATGAGTCCGGAATAGGTGTGGATGTAATGGATGGTTGCGGCGAGGGTGTGTGTCTAGGGTATGTGGATATGTGTATAAGATTGGCATAGGTGGGTGCCTGGGATAAGAAGGTGTGAGTCCAGAATAGGTGTGGATGTCATGGATGTGTGCCGACGCAGTGCAAAGTTGCATCGCGCTTAGCATCAATTGCTATTCTGACCACCAGGCAGCAGCGTAGCAGTTAAGTAAGCAACGACTTCGTTTTCTCTCTCTTGTCTTCTGGACTTCGATAGACGCAGACGCATATCGCCATCGCTCATGTAGATAAGTGAAATAAAGAGATTGATTTAAATATTTGTAATCGAGCGTTCATTATTAGCATCTCGTATACACAATATTGGTGACCCCGACGTGATTTTCTTCATAATGCCAAACGAATTCTTCGACGCCGATGAAGGCAATATCGACCGAGCCTCTGCTGGCATCAACGCCGCCCTCATGGTGAAATTGCCACCTTTCTGGCACACCAAACCAGCACTTTGGTTCACGCGCGTTGAAGCGGAGTTCCGCAGCGGAAAAATTAGCTCGGACGCGGTACGTTTCGACAAAGTCGTGGCAGAGTTGGACATGTCAATTCTATCACAGGTGGCAGACATCGTGGAGGATCCACCCGAGGCAGGCAAGTACGAAGCCGAAGGCTATTAGCTGTTTTTGGCGTCACAGACGAAGAAAGGACGCGCCAGGTGCTGTTTGAGGTTGAAATGGAGGATATGCGGCCGTCCAAGTTTTTGCATCGCTAAGGTGTCGCGCCCCATTCTAGGCGCCGATTTTCTAAAGTGTTTCGGTCTACTTGTGGATGTTAAGAATCGTAAGCTTGTGGACCCTCCAAGTCAGGCGGTTATATCAGGAAGGATTAGCCGGCATCAACAGGTGTCCGTGTCAACTGTTGTGGGAAGTTCGCCGTACGTGTTGCTGCTCAAGAAATTTCCGGGCGTAACCAATCCAGCAGTCTACACGTGCTCTCCGACACATCAGACAAAACATTACATAACGACTATGGGCCCCCCGGTAGCAGACCGCCCCCGTCGACTAACTCCGGACAAGCTGAGCGTAGCCCGAGAGGAATTCCAATTCCTGCTGAATAAAGGTTTCTGTCGACCATCCAAGAGCACCTGGGCAAGCCCCTTACACCTCGTTCCAAAGAAAGACGGCACATGGTGTCTATGCGGGGACTATCGTCGCCTTAACGCCGCTACGATTCCGGATAAATATCCGATGCGACACATTGAAGATATTTCCGTGAGCTTGAGTGGAATGCGTATATTCTCAAAGATAGACTTACTGCGCGCGTTCCACCAGATCCCAATAGCGGAAGAGGACATCCCGAAAACGGCAGTCACGACGCCGTTTGGACTGTTTGAGTATACGGTGATGACGTTCGGTCCTCGGAACGCGGCACAGACATTTCAGCGATTTATGGACGAGGTGCTCTGAGGGCTCGATTACTGCTTTTTCTACCTCGACGACGTGCTAATCGCATCAAAATCGGAATCAGAGCATTTACAGCATCTACGAGCAGTATTTGAACGCCTGTCAAATTTCGGGATTGTTATTAACGTCCCTAAGTGCGAATTCGGCGTGAGTGAAATAGAATACATCGGACACGTAATTAGCGAGAAGGGCATACGCACTCCGACGTCCAGAGTAGATGCAATCCGAAAGTCTAAAAGGCCCGTCACGGTGAAGGATCTCCGGTGGTTTCTGGGAACACTAACCTTTTATCGGCGGTTCGTCCGCAACGCCGCGGTGCTTCAAGCCCCCCTCAACAAGTTATGTGCTGGCAACAGGAAAGGAGATAGGACGGAAATCGAGTGGAACCCGGAAACGGAGGAGGCGTTCGTAAAATCTAGGAACAGCTTGGCAGATGCCACATTGCTCGTACATTTTCAGACCTGTAGACCTCTCAGGCTGACTACTGATGCATCCGACGTAGCTGTAGGTGCCGTGTTAGAACAAGAGCAAAATGGTCGATGGCTCCCCTTAGCGTTTTTTCAAAGGAAGCTCTCTTCACCTGAGTCTAGATATAGCGTTTACGACCGCGAATTACTCGCTATTTATACTAGCGTTCATCATTTCCGACACTTCCTGGAAGGCTCTTCGTTTCTTGTGCTAAAGGACCATAAACCGCTGACGTATGCGTTCGCCCAATCCGCTAGCAAAGCCTCGCCATGCCAACTCAGACATCTAAACTACGTTTCGCAGTTCACGACGGATTTCCGCTTCATTTCCGGGGCCAGCAACGAAGTCGCGGATGCGCTTTCCCGTGTGAACACTATAGAGATGCTGACTATGGTCAGCGAGGACGAGCTCGCTCAAGAGCAAAGCCGCGAACTTATCCAGCGTTCATGCGGTTCGCATCAGGTGTTGATTTGTGATGAGTCTTTGGGCCGGCTTAGACCCTTCGTCCCGGTTTCGTTGCGCAAGAAAGTCTTCGAAATTTTTCACCGACTGGCGCACCCCAGTGCTCGCTCTACCTGTAAGGCCATCGCTAGAAGATTTGTGTGGACGAACATGAAGAGAGACATCCGTATTTGGGCTCGCCCGTGCATGCCGTGCCAATGCTCGAAGGTTACTCGTCATCAAAGGAACCCAGTGCAGCCATTTCCGGCGGCCGACGGCCGTTTCCAGCATATCCATTTGGCCATCATTGGGCCGCTCAATCCATCACAAGGCTATAAATATTGCCTCACGATGATCGATCGCTTTACGAGATGGCCAGAGGCCGTTCCCATCGCCGATCAGACAGCGGAAACCGTGGCGAAGGCGCTGTTCAATAACTGGATCACCCGTTACGGCACTCCTCGCCTCATCACGACGGATCAGGGTACTCAGTTCGAGTCAGCACTGTTCAAATCCCTCGCGGTTTTCTCCGGAAGTACCAGAATTAGAACTTCACCGTATCACCCTTCATCAAACGGAATTATCGAGCACTGGCATCGTACGTTAAAAGGATCAATTATGTGTCACGGCGGTGGCGTTTCCTGGCCGGATATTCTCCCGACTGTATTATTGGGGCTACGCACCAGTTACAAAGAAGACATCGATGCATCGTGTGCAGAGCTGCTGTATGGAACTACGTTGTGGATTCCAGGTGATTTCATCAGTCCTGACAGCCCTTCGGCTAGCCCGCATAGTTTTCTCCTCAAACTGCAACAGCATGTATCGCAAATCCGACCAGTGCTGACGGCCCACCGACACGAGCGAACAATCTTCGTTAACAAAAGGCTCAGTAGCTGCACACATGTTTTCCTACGCGTGGATGCAGTCCGTAAACCCCTGTCACCGCCTTACACAGGACCACATCGTGTGCTGCAGAGACTGTCGGAGTTGCTATACAAGATCGATGTGAATGGCCACCATGTCAACGTATCGACGGAGCGCCTGAAGCCGGCTTTTCAAGAACTTGAACAGAATACGCATCAACCCACCAACACACCGAGCATCACCGATTCACCGAAAGCCTTTTGTTCGCTGAAAGTTCCTGTGGCATGCGGAGCGCCTAGTGTGACTCCCGCCGAAGCGAATCATGCGAGCCCATCGGCACTACAACATTCTGCACCCAGCGCATACTTCCCGCCAGGTAAACAAAAGCTCACACCGGTGAACCCGCTACCCCCAGGGACAAGGACTTACCCGCCAAGTAAGAAGTGGAGACGTTACGATGGTCGAACGATCAGTGTCATATGACTGACACTTGGGAGGGAGTACTGTGCCGACGCAGTGCAAAGTTACATCGCGCTAAGCATCAATTGCTATTCTGACCACCAGGCAGCAGCGTAGTAGTTAAGTAAGCAACGACTTCGTGTTCTCTCTCTCTTGTCTTCTGGACTGCGATAGACGCAGACGCATATCGCCATCGCTCATGTAGATAAGTGAAATAAAGAGATTGATTTAAACATTTGTAATCGAGCGTTCATTATTAGCATCTCGCATACACAATAGATGGTTGCGGTGAGGGTGTGTGTCTCGTGTATGTGGATATGTGTATCAGAATAGTGTAGGTGTAGGCCTTAGGTATGTAGGTGTATGTATTGAATTAGCATAATTGAACGCCTGGGATGAGTATGTGTGGGCTTTAGATAACTATACATCTGTGCCTTGGTTAAGTCGGTAAGTGCTCCGGGCCTTAGTAGCCTCTAATAGTAAATAGTGAAACTAGGCATATTGACTATATTCTAGGATAGTCCTAAGTATTTCAGTTAATACGTGTAGATTAAAGACCTAGACTTCTCAGCGTGTGTTTACATAGCTTTAATATATAAGTTCAAAATTAATAGCCTTTGACGCTTTTCGCGATAGATAATTATACAATTCATGGTTGTTATTCATCTATATTGGAAGGATTTTTCATATATTCATTGCTTCTAGTCTTCGAGTAGTTTTGTTATTCATCTTTGCTGAAAGTGCTTCTCGGGTCGTTTACGCTTCTAGCGGTAGATCGTTTTTTACCCATGGTCATTTTAATGTACACTAGATTCGTGTCGTGACGAAGGGCACTGCTACGGGCTTGCCTTTCGATGGGTGTTCTAAGGTATGAGACTTTACTTAGTGGATGCCTGCTTAAAGCGCACGTGGCTGTACGGCGTTGTGGGCGAGAAAACGTCATGCGTATCGCTTGTTCAAGAATGTAATTTGGGATGCAGGTTTCCGAGGGGGCGGATGTTATGAGCCATAGAAATTTACATTGTGAGTGCTTTGTTAAATTTCTGTGTTGCCTGTTCTCAAGTTTGGACGGCCTTATCGACGAGTAGGACTGATTTGCGTTGCTTTTTGGAGGATCATGATTGGGGTGTAGTTTTGTACGGTGATGAATGCTGTTAGGCATGGAAATTGACGTCGGGAACGCTTGGCATATGTAAGCTTGTTAAGAGAAGTGTTTCATACGCATAGACTTATCTATGGATGGCAGTTTTAGGGCATCGGAATCTACAGCGTGGAAGAGAAGTGGCATGGCATACGTTACATTGTAAGGTGAATTTTCTTGATGGAGGTGGTTTTTTTTTGTTTTGGTGCCCGTTGGCGGCGGGTAACGTGATGCGCAGCAGTGAGACGTGTTTTCATAAATGTCCATTCAAAGATGCGCCTGTTCTAGTTTACTGATTATTGTATACATTGATCGTTTTCGATTTCTTTTTTGCTTGGGTAGGTCGATTCTTTGTACTGAGACTCATTACTATTACATTTTATTGCTTTTTTTTGGTTTCATGTCAATAGTGCTTGAAGAATTGTCTACAATGTATTTCATTTAGTTATACTACTATGCTAGTTGCTCAAATTTATGTATGATGTAGTTAAATAAATCTTAATGCTTGTTGTAATGCGTTCTTGATATTTAGTATAGTATTAACTTTTAGTTTGCTTGTAGCAGCATTTTGTTTGTCTTCACCATCACTTATTTATTAAAGCAGTTTCTTTGCTTCATTCTCTGATTTTAATATTATGTAATGGAGGAATCGAGTGATAATGGCTGATGATGACTATCAATACTCACTAGAGGATTTAATGCAGTGGAAACAGAAAGACAGTTAAGGGGAAAGTTAGAAAGAACAAGGTCAAGTACCCGGCCATTAGCATTAGAGATATTATTGAATTGCGATAGTGAACAGAGCGATAGAAACGAGGAGAGGGATAAAGAAGATGCATCGGTTGATGAAACAGAGAAAGAAAGGTTCTCCGTCCATTGCACTGTTCCCAAATTAAAATCACCGCATATTAGAATTAAAGATTGCGGATGATGAAATAAGACATAAGAGGAAAACTCGTCAAAGAATGTCTCATACACATACAAAAGAGAGTTACTAGGTATGTAGACAGAGGAAACTAATAAAGATGTATTGTTAGGAAGGAAGATCTTGACAATCACACAATCCACAACACGGGAAAAGCAAATATCAGCTCAAAGAGAGCTACGCACTGTATTACTAACAGCTACAAGAACACCACCTCCATCTACTTTATTTGCAGCGGCCAAGTCCCGATCACAACGGTACATATCAAAATCAGGGGATATTTCCGAGTTTAAGAGGTTACTATTTAACCAGGTTTCCGTAAGACATATAAATACATCTTCGCTGAGTTGTAACGATAAGAAGAGCTTATCAAGCTTGGTGCTTAACTCTCTTACATTTTGGTAACATACTGAAATATTTGAAGTTAGCTACAGTCATGAAATCTTATACTAATTTGTAGGTTTGGGTCTTCCCGGTACACGAAAGGACTTCCTTCTTCTTGAGCTGAATGGTTTAATAAGTACTCCAGGTGGCCAAACTTCAGGATTCAAAATGGTATCACAATTTGAGGGCACTGTAAGCTTGCAAGAAGCTACCACTCTGTCCTCCAATTATCTTTAGTTAATTTGAAACAACTAATAACTTTAACAGCTGGCCCAAATTTTTTACAAACGTAGTTTTTTAGGTAGTCCGCAGCTGATGGTAGCTTAGGCGCGAAATAAAGATCTCCTTTGGAAGGGATACGATGTCAAGTGTTGGGACTTCGTCATCCGAAATCAGAGTAGCCACAGCAATGGCGGCATAGTCACGTACAAAACGTTGGTACCATCCGCATAAGCCTAGGAATCGGCGTAACTGCTTGGTGGTCTTGGGTAATGGAAAAACGTCAATCGCTTGAGTCTTGTCCGGATCGGTCTCGATGTTGCCATGACCAATGATGTGGCCCAAATATTACACCTCCATCATCACGAATTTGGTCTTCTGTATGTTGATGGTTAATCCTGCCCTTCGGATGTGCAAAGCCACATCCTGAAGCAGGTCGAGGTGTTCGTTAAAGGTCCGGCTATAAGCAGCAGATTGTCCAAGTATACGAAAACTTGGTGCCGTAAATGCGGTGGTATCACCTTATCCATAAGGCGCGTCATTGTCTGAAGGGCATTACACAATCCGAATGGTATGGTCACAAATTGATACAGTGGATGACCTGGGACTGTGAAGGCTGTTTTCTCCTTTGAGCCAGGGTCTAAAGGGATTTGCCAGAAAGCGTCCTTGAGGTCTAAACTCGTGACGTAACGGGCTTAAGGCAATCGACTCAAGATGCCTTCAATCAACGGTAGTGGGTATGCGTCCTTGACAGTGACGGCATTCAAACGTCTGGGATCTAAGCATAGCCGGACCTTGTTCAGCTTGACAACTAAGGTGACCGGGGAAGCCCACGCGCTCTGCGATTCTTCGATCACGCCTAGTGCTAGCATTCGATCAACTTCTGCATATAACGACTTTTCCTTCGCCGGAGATATGGCAAAATTTCTCTGCTTTATGGGTTTGGCATCCCCCACATCTATTGTGTGAAACACCAGGGCCGTCCTGCCGAGACCTTCCTTCTCATGCGGTGGAAAAGCCGATATAGCCGAGTCAAGTCGCAGTTGTTGATTCGTATCCAGTGCATGTCATAATGAGTGGGTGGTTGGAGTTTCGTCGGGAACAGTGGCGACGGAATCCAGTGTCGTTCCGGAAAACAGTGCCGGGGCCAAGTTAAATTTTTGAACAAAATCCACTCCTAGGTAAAGATTCTGGGTTAATTGGGGGATAATGTAAAATTCCAGAGGTTTAGTTACCCCTTTAAATGTGACATCCGTCATAATTTTCCCCACTACGGGGTGACGTGTTCCATCCACCGTGCTTAACCAGGTAGTAAAATGATGGATTTGGTCTGGGTGAGTGGCCAGCACCTCCCCTGCAGAATTGGCTGATATGCAATTCACACTGGCTCCCGTATCGACTAAGCCTGACAATCGCTTTTGCAGGAGGTGAACTGACGCATATGGTCGAACGTCATCCTTCAATAATTCGCCTAAGGGTATTTCCCGCAACAACTTCCTCGACTGCCTGACCCTTCTCCAGAAGCTCCGCATCTGACGCATGGCTCGCTTCCTTCGTGGTAGGGTAGTTGTAACCATCTCCTCATTGAAAATGCGCTGGTGAGTAGCCAAATAATCCCGCAGTCTGACGTAGAAGATCTCGCTACCATTCCCCTGCGCGTCCGCCTCGACAACGTGTGACGTCAGCTGCGGGTTTTCAGGAGAACTGTGTTTAGCGGTGCGAGTCAGTAAAGTTGGGGTCGTGTCTAGGGATTGGTCACAACTAGTGATAGGGTCGGTATTGGTTCGTTCGGGTTCTAGGAGTGCCAACGGGTGGTCGCAGCACTCGCTGGCAAGTTTTTCCGCAACTTGCAATCTGCGCAATCTGGTGCATAAGTGTCTGCCTTTCCACACCGGTAACAGAAGATCGTCGGTTTCGCTGGACATACATAGAACCGATGCCCCGGTTATCGGCAGTTCCAACAGACTGTCGGACTTGTAGCTGCTCCAACGAATGGTTGGTCAATCATTGCTTCAAACTCGCGCTCCAGGGGTGCTCCACTCCTCGTTACGGGTATCGGGTCGTCAATTATTTGACCCGCTGCCACTAATTTCGCAGTATTGTTATTTCGTGGATTATGTCCCGTCATGCGAGGTTGTGGACGGAAGGTTCCTTTCCGCTCATCTAGCTGTTCTTGCCTACGGGCATGGAGGCGTAATCCCTGTACAGTTTGAATGGGTACATGAAGAAGACTGTTCTGAAGCTCCCAACGCATATTCTCCCTGATAATTTCCACCAGTTCGTCCTCGAGCATGGGTGTTCGTAAACGAGTGCTTAAGCGCAATATATTGGTGTAATATTGGTCGAATGGTTCGTGGGCGCCTTGCTTGCGTTTCTTCGGGTGTTCCAGTAGCTCTCTTTCAGTGAAGCCACCGTCAAAGCGGTTGCCGAGGGCTGCACAGAAAGAACTCCAATCAGGGCGTAGCATCGATTCTATGAAACTCCAGTACCACTAGGCAGCATCTCCGCTGAACACAAGGTGTGCGTGCCGGAGGAAAGCTGAGAAGTCGCCTCCCAGGGTGCTGGTGACTAGAGCCTAAATTCTAAACAAGAACCGGTCCACCGGTGTCGTCGAATTGAAACCGGTGAAGCTTAGGCGCCAACTCTTCATGATACGAGGCGTAGGGTCTCGGACGGGTGTCAATACGTTCGCGGGGGGAATCGTATCCTCGGTGGGCCTGCTGTAAGGGACCGAATCGGGAACTGTGGGTATCAACGGCGGTGCGGTGCTGTATCGAGGTCGGTATTTGGGAGCCCTGGGATCCATTCCCGAGTTCCTTGGAGGGAGGGTCCAATTATCAGCTGGTCTAGAGTGGGGCATAGCCACACTGGGATTGGGTTCCCAGCCAGACGGAGTTCTTACGCGGCTGGGGGGGTTGGCTAATCTGGATGTTCTGGAGTCCTCTCTTCAAGTGTCCGATCCTCTCGGACTTCCCTTGCAGTAGAGTAAGGATTGTGTCGACGGAGTTGGTGGAAGGCCCTGTTGGAACCTCGGCCGGGACAACGGCAACAGGAACTTCTCCGCCCACCGCTCCTCGGATGTCCAACAGTGGTTGAGGTGGTTCAACGTTTTGCGGTTCCTTCGCTACTGTTCCGCGCGTCGGGACGTGCGCTCCGACGGGGCATCTACGGCGGTTCGATCTATAGGGCGTCGGCATAGTGGACAGAGCTCGGACGTCAGTAGGAGCTGTTGGACACAGACGCGATGAAACAAGTGTCCGCACTCCAATCGCACACTGCTTACGACCTCCACTGCGTCCTCGAAGCAAAACCCACGTTTTGGAACGAGTCTAACGCCTTTCTGGGGTCCGCTTCGTCGTCATGGTTGGGTTTCGTTGATTGTGTTGATTATATAAAAAAAACTGCTCTTAACTATGAAAAAAACTACAGGTTGCTATATATATTGAGACAAAAAATTATTTATTAAACACTTTCCTTTCCAGCCGCACTGACTCCTCCAAAGGCAAATGAGAGTGAATGGTAGTCTGCTGAGAAAAGGGTGCTTCCGGCCGATTTACAAGAATTTATCCCCAAACCCACATACATTACAAAAACCGCCTCTAAACTACAGTAGGGGTAGAATGCCAGTTCTGGAGCACTTTTTCCATACAAATTTCAAATGTGGTCGTGGGTGCTTGTATTAGGGTGGTATAGGTAGGTGCCTGAGATAAGAAGGTATGAGTCTGGAATAGGTGTGGATGTAATGGATGGTTGCGGCGAGGGTGTGTGTCTAGGGTATGTGGATATGTGTATAAGATTGGCATAGGTGGGTGCCTGGGATAAGAAGGTGTGAGTCAAGAATAGGTGTGGATGTCATGGATGTGTGCCGACGCAGTGCAAAGTTGCATCGCGCTTAGCATCAATTGCTATTCTGACCACCAGGCAGCAGCGTAGCAGTTAAGTAAGCAACGACTTCATTTTCTCTCTCTTGTCTTCTGGACTTCGATAGACGCAGACGCATATCGCCATCGCTCATGTAGATAAGTGAAATAAAGAGATTGATTTAAACATTTGTAATCGAGCGTTCATTATTAGCATCTCGCATACACAATATTGGTGACCCCGACGTGATTTTCTTTATAATGCCAAACGAATTCTTCGACGCCGATGAAGGCAATATCGACCGAGCCTCCGCTGGCATCAACGCCGCCATCATGGTGAAATTGCCACCTTTCTGGCACACCAAACCAGCACTTTGGTTCACGCGCGTTGAAGCGGAGTTCCGCAGCGGAAAAATTAGCTTGGACGCGGCACGTTTCGACAAAGTCGTGGCAGAGTTGGACATGCCAATTCTATCACAGGTGGCAGACATCGTGGAGGATCCACCCGAGGCAGGCAAGTACGAAGCCCTAAAACGAAGGCTATTAGCTGTTTTTGGCGTCACAGACGAAGAAAGGACGCGCCAGGTGCTGTTTGAGGTTGAAATGGAGGATATGCGGCCGTCCAAGTTTTTGCATCGCTAAGGTGTCGCGCCCCATTCTAGGCGCCGATTTTCTAAAGTGTTTCGGTCTACTTGTGGATGTTAAGAATCGTAAGCTTGTGGACCCTCCAAGTCAGGCGGTTATATCAGGAAAGATTAGCCGGCATCAACAGGTGTCCGTGTCAACTGTTGTGGGAAGTTCGCCGTACGTGTCGCTGCTCAAGGAATTTCCGGGCGTAACCAATCCAGCAGACTACACGTGCTCTCCGACACATCAGACAAAACATTACATAACGACTATGGGCCCCCGGTAGCAGACCGCCCCCGTCGACTAACCCCGGACAAGCTGAGCGTAGCCCGAGAGGAATTCCAATTCCTGCTGAATAAAGGTTTCTGTCGACCATCCAAGAGCACCTGGGCAAGCCCCTTACACCTCGTTCCAAAGAAAGACGGCACATGGTGTCTATGCGGGGACTATCGTCGCCTTAACGCCGCTACGATTCCGGATAAATATCCGATGCGACACATTGAAGGTATTTCCGTGAGCTTGAGTGGAGTGCGTATATTCTCAAAGATAGACTTACTGCGCGCGTTCCACCAGATCCCAATAGCGGAAGAGGACATCCCGAAAACGGCAGTCACGACGCCGTTTGGACTGTTTGAGTATACGGTGATGACGTTCGGTCTTCGGAACGCGGCACAGACATTTCAGCGATTTATGGACGAGGTGCTCTGAGGGCTCGATTACTGCTTTTCTACCTCGACGACGTGCCAATCGCATCAAAATCGGAATCAGAGCATTTACAGCATCTACGAGCAGTATTTGAACGAGTGTCAAATTTCGGGATTGTTATTAACGTCCCTAAGTGCGAATTCGGCGTGAGTGAAATAGAATACATCGGACACGTAATTAGCGAGAAGGGCATAGGCACTCCGACGTCCAGAGTAGATGCAATCCGAAAGTCTAAAAGGCCCGTCACGGTGAAGGATCTCCGGTGGTTTCTGGGAACACTAACCTTTTATCGGTGGTTCGTCCACAACGCCGCGGTGCTTCAAGCCCCCCTCAACAAGTTATGTGCTGGCAACAGGAAAGGAGATAGGACGGAAATCGAGTGGACCCCGGAAACGGAGGAGGCGTTCGTAAAATCTAGGAACAGCTTGGCAGATGCCACATTGCTCGTACATTTTCAGTTCGTGGGCGCCTTGCTTGCGTTTCTTCGGGTGTTCCAGTAGCTCTCTTTCAGTGAAGCCACCGTCAAAGCGGTTGCCGAGGGCTGCACAGAAAGAACTCCAATCAGGGCGTAGCATCGATTCTATGAAACTCCAGTACCACTAGGCAGCATCTCCGCTGAACACAAGGTGTGCGTGCCGGAGGAAAGCTGAGAAGTCGCCTCCCAGGGTGCTGGTGACTAGAGCCTAAATTCTAAACAAGAACCGGTCCACCGGTGTCGTCGAATTGAAACCGGTGAAGCTTAGGCGCCAACTCTCCATGATACGAGGCGTAGGGTCTCGGACGGGTGTCAATACGTTCGCGGGGGGAATCGTATCCTCGGTGGGCCTGCTGTAAGGGACCGAATCGGGAACTGTGGGTATCAACGGCGGTGCGGTGCTGTATCGAGGTCGGTATTTGGGAGCCCTGGGATCCATTCCCGAGTTCCTTGGAGGGAGGGTCCAATTATCAGCTGGTCTAGAGTGGGGCATAGCCACACTGGGATTGGGTTCCCAGCCAGACGGAGTTCTTACGCGGCTGGGGGGGGTTGGCTAATCTGGATGTTCTGGAGTCCTCTCTTCAAGTGTCCGATCCTCTCGGACTTCCCTTGCAGTAGAGTAAGGATTGTGTCGACGGAGTTGGTGGAAGGCCCTGTTGGAACCTCGGCCGGGACAACGGCAACAGGAACTTCTCCGCCCACCGCTCCTTGGATGTCCAACAGTGGTTGAGGTGGTTCAACGTTTTGCGGTTCCTTCGCTACTGTTCCGCGCGTCGGGACGTGCGCTCCGACGGGGCATCTACGGCGGTTCGATCTATAGGGCGTCGGCATAGTGGACAGAGCTCGGACGTCAGTAGGAGCTGTTGGACACAGACGCGATGAAACAAGTGTCCGCACTCCAATCGCACACTGCTTACGACCTCCACTGCGTCCTCGAAGCAAAACCCACGTTTTGGAACGAGTCTAACGCCTTTCTGGGGTCCGCTTCGTCGTCATGGTTGGGTTTCGTTGATTGTGTTGATTATATAAAAAAAACTGCTCTTAACTATGAAAAAAACTACAGGTTGCTATATATATTGAGACAAAAAATTATTTATTAAACACTTTCCTTTCCAGCCGCACTGACTCCTCCAAAGGCAAATGAGAGTGAATGGTAGTCTGCTGAGAAAAGGGTGCTTCCGGCCGATTTACAAGAATTTATCCCCAAACCCACATACATTACAAAAACCGCCTCTAAACTACAGTAGGGGTAGAATGCCAGTTCTGGAGCACTTTTTCCATACAATTTTCAAATGTGGTCGTGGGTGCTTGTATTAGGGTGGTATAGGTAGGTGCCTGAGATAAGAAGGTATGAGTCTGGAATAGGTGTGGATGTAATGGATGGTTGCGGCGAGGGTGTGTGTCTAGGGTATGTGGATATGTGTATAAGATTGGCATAGGTGGGTGCCTGGGATAAGAAGGTGTGAGTCAAGAATAGGTGTGGATGTCATGGATGTGTGCCGACGCAGTGCAAAGTTGCATCGCGCTTAGCATCAATTGCTATTCTGACCACCAGGCAGCAGCGTAGCAGTTAAGTAAGCAACGACTTCATTTTCTCTCTCTTGTCTTCTGGACTTCGATAGACGCAGACGCATATCGCCATCGCTCATGTAGATAAGTGAAATAAAGAGATTGATTTAAACATTTGTAATCGAGCGTTCATTATTAGCATCTCGCATACACAATATTGGTGACCCCGACGTGATTTTCTTTATAATGCCAAACAAATTCTTCGACGCCGATGAAGGCAATATCGACCGAGCCTCCGCTGGCATCAACGCCGCCATCATGGTGAAATTGCCACCTTTCTGGCACACCAAACCAGCACTTTGGTTCACGCGCGTTGAAGCGGAGTTCCGCAGCGGAAAAATTAGCTTGGACGCGGCACGTTTCGACAAAGTCGTGGCAGAGTTGGACATGCCAATTCTATCACAGGTGGCAGACATCGTGGAGGATCCACCCGAGGCAGGCAAGTACGAAGCCCTAAAACGAAGGCTATTAGCTGTTTTTGGCGTCACAGACGAAGAAAGGACGCGCCAGGTGCTGTTTGAGGTTGAAATGGAGGATATGCGGCCGTCCAAGTTTTTGCATCGCTAAGGTGTCGCGCCCCATTCTAGGCGCCGATTTTCTAAAGTGTTTCGGTCTACTTGTGGATGTTAAGAATCGTAAGCTTGTGGACCCTCCAAGTCAGGCGGTTATATCAGGAAAGATTAGCCGGCATCAACAGGTGTCCGTGTCAACTGTTGTGGGAAGTTCGCCGTACGTGTCGCTGCTCAAGGAATTTCCGGGCGTAACCAATCCAGCAGACTACACGTGCTCTCCGACACATCAGACAAAACATTACATAACGACTATGGGCCCCCGGTAGCAGACCGCCCCCGTCGACTAACCCCGGACAAGCTGAGCGTAGCCCGAGAGGAATTCCAATTCCTGCTGAATAAAGGTTTCTGTCGACCATCCAAGAGCACCTGGGCAAGCCCCTTACACCTCGTTCCAAAGAAAGACGGCACATGGTGTCTATGCGGGGACTATCGTCGCCTTAACGCCGCTACGATTCCGGATAAATATCCGATGCGACACATTGAAGGTATTTCCGTGAGCTTGAGTGGAGTGCGTATATTCTCAAAGATAGACTTACTGCGCGCGTTCCACCAGATCCCAATAGCGGCAGAGGACATCCCGAAAACGGCAGTCACGACGCCGTTTGGACTGTTTGAGTATACGGTGATGACGTTCGGTCTTCGGAACGCGGCACAGACATTTCAGCGATTTATGGACGAGGTGCTCTGAGGGCTCGATTACTGCTTTTCTACCTCGACGACGTGCCAATCGCATCAAAATCGGAATCAGAGCATTTACAGCATCTACGAGCAGTATTTGAACGAGTGTCAAATTTCGGGATTGTTATTAACGTCCCTAAGTGCGAATTCGGCGTGAGTGAAATAGAATACATCGGACACGTAATTAGCGAGAAGGGCATAGGCACTCCGACGTCCAGAGTAGATGCAATCCGAAAGTCTAAAAGGCCCGTCACGGTGAAGGATCTCCGGTGGTTTCTGGGAACACTAACCTTTTATCGGTGGTTCGTCCACAACGCCGCGGTGCTTCAAGCCCCCCTCAACAAGTTATGTGCTGGCAACAGGAAAGGAGATAGGACGGAAATCGAGTGGACCCCGGAAACGGAGGAGGCGTTCGTAAAATCTAGGAACAGCTTGGCAGATGCCACATTGCTCGTACATTTTCAGACCTGTAGACCTCTCAGGCTGACTACTGATGCATCCGACGTAGCTGTAGGTGCCGTGTTAGAACAAGAGCAAAATGGTCGATGGCTCCCCTTAGCGTTTTTTCAAAGGAAGTTCTCTTCGCCTGAGTCTAGATATAGTGTTTACGACCGCGAATTACTCGCTATTTATACTAGCGTTCATCATTTCCGACACTTCCTGGAAGACTCTTCATTTTTTGCGCTGACGGACCATAAGCCGCTGACGTATGCGTTCGCCCAATCCGCTAGGAAGGCCTCGCTATGCCAACTCAGACATTTAAACTACGTTTCGCAGTTCACGACGGATTTCCGCTTCATTTCCGGGGCCAGCAACGAAGTCGCGGATGCGCTTTCCCGTGTGAACACTATAGAGATGCCGACTATGGTCAGCGAGGACGAGCTCGCTCAAGAGCAAAGCCGCGACAGTGAGCTTCAACAGCTGCTCTGGAGCAACAGCACATCGTTGAAACTTATCCAGCGTTCATGCGGCTCGCAGCAGGTGTTGATTTGTGATGAGTCCTTGGGCCGGCTTAGACCCTTCGTCCCGGTTTCGTTGCGCAAGAAAGTCTTCGAAATTTTTCACCGACTGGCGCACCCCAGTGCTCGCTCTACCTGTAAGGCCATCGCTAGAAGATTTGTGTGGACGAACATGAAGAGAGATATCCGTATTTGGGCTCGTTCGTGCATGCCGTGGCAATGCTCGAAGGTTACTCGTCATCAAAGGAACCCAGTGCAGCCATTTCCGGCGCCCGACGGCCGTTTCCAGCACATCCATTTGGACATCATTGGGCCGCTCACCCCATCACAAGGCTTTACGAGATGGCCAGAGGCCGTTCCCATCGCCGATCAGACAGTGGAAACCGTGGCGAAGGCGCTGTTCAATAACTGGATCACCCGTTACGGCACTCTTCGCCTCATCACGACAGATCAGGGTACTCAGTTCGAGTCAGCACTGTTCAAATCCCTCGCGGTTTTCTCCGGAAGTACCAGAATTAGAACTTCACCGTATCAACCTTCATCAAACGGAATTATCGAGCGCTGGCATCGTACGTTAAAAGCCGCAATTATGTGTCACGGCGGTGGCGTTTCCTGGCCGGATATTCTCCCGACTGTATTATTGGGGCTACGCACCAGTTACAAAGAAGACATCGATGCATCGTGTGCAGAGCTGCTGTATGGAACTACGTTGTGGATTCCAGGTGATTTCATCAGTCCTGACAGCCCTTCGGCTAGCCCGCATAGTTTTCTCCTCAAACTGCAACAGCATGTATCGCAAATCCGACCAGTGCTGACGGCCCACCGACACGAGCGAACAATCTTCGTTAACAAAAGGCTCAGTAGCTGCACACATGTTTTCCTACGCGTGGATGCAGTCCGTAAACCCCTGTCACCGCCTTACACAGGACCACATCGTGTGCTGCAGAGACTGTCGGAGTTGCTACACAAGATCGATGTGAATGGCCGCCATGTCAACGTATCGACGGAGCGCCTGAAGCCGGCTTTTCAAGAACTTGAACAGAATACGCATCAACCCACCAACACACCGAGCATCACCGATTCACCGAAAGCCTTTTGTTCGCCGAAAGTTCCTGTGGCATCCGGAGCGCCTAGTGTAACCCCCGCCCAAGCGAATCATGCGAGCCCATCGGCACTACAACATTCTGCACCCAGCGCATACTTCCCGCCAGGTAAACAAAAGCTCACACCGGTGAACCCGCCACCCCCTGGGACAAGGACTTACCCGCCAAGTAAGAAGTGGAGACGTTACGATGGTCGAACGATCAGTGTCATATGACTGACACTTGGGAGGGAGTACTGTGCCGACGCAGTGCAAAGTTGCATCGCGCTTAGCATCAATTGCTATTCTGACCACCAGGCAGCAGCGTAGTAGTTAAGTAAGCAACGACTTCGTTTTCTCTCTCTTGTCTTCTGGACTTCGATAGACGCAGACGCATATCGCCATCGCTCATGTAGATAAGTGAAATAAAGAGATTGATTTAAACATTTGTAATCCAGCGTTCATTATTAGCATCTCGCATACACAATAGATGGTTGCGGTGAGGGTGTGTGTCTCGGGTATGTGGATATGTGTATCAGAATAGTGTAGGTGTAGGCCTTAGGTATGTAGGTGTATGTATTGAATTAGCATAATTGAACGCCTGGGATGAGTATGTGTGGGCTTTAGATAACTATACATCTGTGCCTTGGTTAAGTCGGTAAGTGCTCCGGGCCTTAGTAGCCTCTAATAGTAAATAGTGAAACTAGGCATATTGACTATATTCTAGGATAGTCCTAAGTATTTCAATTAATACGTGTAGATTAAAGATCTAGATTTCTCAGCGTGTGTTTACATAGCTTTAATATATAGGTTTAAAATTAATAGCCTTTGACGCTTTTGGCGATAGATAATTATACTATTCATGGTTGTTATTCATCTATATTGGAAGGATTTTTCATATATTCATTGCTTCTAGTCTTCGAGTAGTTTTGTTATTCATCTTTGCTGAAAGTGCTTCTCGGGTCGTTTATGCTTCTAGCGGTAGATCGTTTTTTACCCATGGTCATTTTCATGTACACTAGATTCGTGTCGTGACGAAGGGCGCTGCTATAGACGGGTGACTTTGCATTATGGATGGGCGACGGGCTTGCCTTTCGATGGGTGTTCTAAGGTATGAGAATTTACTTAGTGGGTGCCTGCTTAAAGCGCACGTTGCTGTACGGCATTGTGGGCGAGAAAACGTCATGCGTATCGCTTGTTCGAGAATGTAATTTGGGATGCAGGTTTCCGTGGGGGCGGATGTTATGAGCCATAGAAATTTACGTTGTGAGCGCTTGGTTAAATTTCCGTGTTGCCTGTTCTCAAGTCTGGACGGCCTTATCGACGAGTAGGACTGATCTGCGTTGCTTTTTGGAGGATCATGATTGGGGTGTAGCTTTGTACGGTGATGAATGCTGTTAGGCATGGAAATTGACGTCGGGAACGCTTGGCATATGTAAGCGACTTTGCTTGTTAAGAGAAGTGTTTCATACGCATAGACTTATCTATGGATGGCAGTTTTAGGGCATCGGAATCAACAGCGTGGAAGAGAAGTGGCATGGCATACGTTACATTGTAAGGTGAATTTTCTTGATGGAGGTGGTTTTTTTTTGTTTTGGTGCCCGTTGGCGGCGGGTAACGTGATGCGCAGCATTGAGACGTGTTTTCATAAATGTCCATTCAAAGATGCACCTGTTCCAGTTTGCTGATTATTGTATACATTGATCGTTTTCGATTTCGTTTTTGCTTGGGTAGGTCGATTCTTTGTACTGAGACTCATTACTATTATTACATTATTGCTTTTTTTTGGTTTCATGTCAATAGTGCTTGAAGAATCGTCTACAATATATTTTATTTAGTTATACTACTATGCTGATTGCTCATATTTATGTATGATGTAGTTAAATAAATCTTAATGCTTGTTGTAATGCGTTCTTGATATTTAGTATAGTATTAACTTTTAGTTTGCTTGTAGCCGCATTTTGTTTGTCTTCATCATCATCACTTATTTATTAAAGCAGTTTCTTTGCTTCATTCTCTGATTTTAATATTATGTAATGCAGAGATCGAGCGATAATGGCTGATGATGACTATCAATACTCACTAGAGGATTTAATGCTGTGGAAACAGATAGACAGTTAAGGGGAAAGTTAGAAAGTACAAGGTCAAGTACCCGGCCATTAGCATTAGGGATATTATTGAATTGCGATAGTGAACAGAGCGATAGAAACGAGGAGAGGGATAAAGAAGATGCATCGGTTGATGAAACAGAGAAAGAAAGGTTCTCCGTCCATTGCACTGTTCCCAAATTAAAATCACCGCATATTAGAATTAAAGATTGCGGATGATGAAATAAGACATAAGAGGAAAACTCGTCAAAGAATGTCTCATACACATACAAAAGAGAGTTACTAGGTATGTAGACAGAGGAAACTAATAAAGATGTATTGTTAGGAAGGAAGATCTTGACAATCACACAATCCACAACACGGGAAAAGCAAAAATCAGCTCAAAGAGAGCTACGCACTGTATTACTAACAGCCACAAGAACAGCACCTCCATCTACTTTTTTTGCAGAGACCAAGTCCCGATCACAACGGTACATATCAAAATCAAGGGATATTTCCGAGTTTAAGAGGTGACTATTTAACCAGGTTTCCGTAAGACATATAAATACATCTTCGCTGAGTTGTAACGATAAGAAGAGCTTATCAAGCTTGGTGCTTAACTCTCTTACATTTTGGTAATATACTGAAATATTTGAAGTTAGCTACAGTCATGAAATCTTATACTAATTTGTAGGTTTGGGTCTTCCCGGTGCACGAAAGGACTTCCTTCTTCTTGAGTTGAATGGTTTAATAAGTACTCCAGGCGGCCAAACTTCAGGATTCAAAATGGTATCACAATTTGAGGGCACTGTAAGCTTGAAAGAAGCAACCACTCTGCCCTCCAATTATCCTTAGTTAATTTGAAACAACTAATAACTTTAACAGCTGGCCCAAATTTTTTAAAACGTAGTTTTTCAGGTAGTCCGCAGTTGTATGGCAGCTTAGGCGCGAAATAAAGATCTCCTTTGGAGGGGATACGATGTCAAGTGTTGGGACTTCGTCATCCGAAATCAGAGTAGCCACAGTAATGGCGGCATAGTCACGTACAAAACGTTGGTACCATCCGCATAAGCCTAGGAATCAGCGTAACTGCTTGGTGGTCTTGGGTAATGGAAAACGTCAATCGCTCGAGTCTTGTCCGGATCGGTCTCGATGTTGCCATGAAATAAAGATCTCCTTTGGAGGGGATACGATGTCAAGTGTTGGGAGTTCGTCATCCGAAATCAGAGTAGCCACAGCAATCGCGGCATAGTCACGTACAAAACGTTGGTACCATCCGCATAAGCCTAGGAATCGGCGTAACTGCTTGGTGGTCTTGGGTAATGGAAAAACGTCAATCGCTTGAGTCTTGTCCGGATCGGTCTCGATGTTGCCATGACCAATGATGTGGCCCAAATATTTCACCTCCATCATCACGAACTTACTCTTCTGTATGTTGATGGTTAATCCTGCCCTTCGGATGTGCAAAGCCACTTCCTGAAGCAGGTCGAGGTGTTCGTTAAAGGTCTCGGCTATAAGCAGCAGATTGTCCAAGTATACGAAACTTGCTGCCGTAAATGCGGTGGTATCACCTTATCCATAAGGCGCGTCATTGTCTGAAGGGCATTACACAATCCGAATGGTATGGTCACGAATCGATACAGTGGATGACCTGGGACTGTGAAGGCTGCTTTCTCCTTTGAGCCAGGGTCTAAAGGGCTTTGCCAGAAAGCGTCCTTGAGGTCTAAACTCGTGATGTAACGGGCTTAAGGCAATCGACTCAAGATGCCCTCAACCAACGGCAGTGGGTATGCGTCCTTGACAGTGACGGCATTCAAACGTCTGGGTTTTAAGCATAGCCGGACCTTGTTCGGCTTGACAACTAAGGTGACCGGGGAAGCCCACGCGCTCTGCGATTCCTGGATCACGCCTAGTGCTAGCATTCGATCAACTTCTGCATATAACGACTTTTCCTTCGCCGCAGATATGGCAAAATTTCTCTGCTTTATGGGTTTGGCATCCCCCACATGTATTGTATGAAACACCAGGGCCGTCCTGCCGAGGCCTTCCTTCTCATGCGGTGGAAAAGCCATATAGCCGAGTCAAGTCGCAGTTGTTGACTCGTATCCAGTGCATGTCATAATGAGTGGGTGGTTGGAGTTTCGTCGGGAACAGTGGCGACGGAATCCAGTGTCGTTCCGGAAAACAATGCCGGGGCCAAGTCAAATTTTCGAACAAAATCCACCCCTAGGTAAAGATTCTGGGTTAATTGGGGGATAATGTAAAATTCCAGAGGTTTAGTTATCCCTTTAAATGTGACATCCGTCATAATTTTCCCCACTACGGGGTGACGAGTTCCATCCACCGTGCTTAACCAGGTAGTAAAATGATGGATTTGGTCCGGGTGAGTGGCCAGCACCTCCCCTGCAAAATTGGCTGATATGCAATTCACACTGGCTCCCGTATCGACTAAACCTGACAATCGCTTTTGCGTCATCCTTCAATAATTCGCCTGAGGGTATTTCCCGCAACGCCTTCCTCGACTGCCTGACCCTTCTCCAGAAGCTCCGCATCTGACGCATGGCTCGCTTCCTTCGTGGTAGGGTAGTTGTAACCATCTCCTCATTGAAAATGCGCTGGTGAGTAGCCAAATAATCCCGCAGCCTGACGTAGAAGGGCTTAACATGCCAAGGGACCTTCGTCTCGCTACCATTCCCCTGCACGTCCGCCTCGACAACGTGTGACGTCAGCTGCGGAATTTCAGGAGAACTGTGTTTAGCGGTGCGAGTCAGTAAAGTTGGGGTCGTGTCTAGGGATTGGTCGCAACTAGTGATAGGGTCGGTATTGGTTCGTTCGGGTTCTAGGAGTGCCAACGGGTGGTCGCGGCACTCGCTGGCAAGTATTTCCGTAACTTGCAATCTGCGCAATCTGGTGCATAAGTGTCTGCCTTTCCACACCGGTAACAGAAGATCGTCGGTTCCGCTGGACATGCATAGAACCGATGCCCCGGTTATCGGCAGTTCCAACAGACTGTCGGACTTGTAACTGCTCCAACGGATGGTTGGTCAATCATTGCTTCGAACTCGCGCTCCAGGGGTGCTCCACTCCTCGTTACGGGTATCGGGTCATCAATTATTTGACCCGCTGCCACTAATTTCGCAGTATTGTTATTTCGTGGATTAGGTCCCGTCATGCGAGGTTGTGGACGGAAGGTTCCTTTCCGCTCATCTAGCTGTTCTTGCCTACGGGCATGGAGGCGTAATCCCTGTACAGTGTGAATGGGTACATGAAGAAGACTGTTCTGAAGCTCCCAACGCATATTCTCCCTGATAATTTCCACCAGTTCATCCTCGAGCATGGGTGTTCGTAACCAAGTGCTTAAGCGCAATATACTGGTGTAATACTGGTCGAATGGTTCGTGGGCGCCTTGCTTGCGTTTCTTCGGGTGTTCCAGTAGCTCTCTTTCAGTGAAGCCACCGTCAAAGCGGTTGCGGAGGGCTGCACAGAAAGAACTCCAATCGGGGCGTGGCATCGATTCTATGAGACTCCAGTACCACTCGGCAGCATCTCCGCTGAACAGAAGGTGTGCGTGCCGGAGGAAAGCCGAGAAGTCGCCTCCCAGGGTGCTGGTGACTAGAGCCTAAATACTAAACAAGAACCGGTCCACCGGTGTCGTCGAATTGAAACCGGTGAAGCTAAGGCGCCAACTCTCCATGATACGAGGCGTAGGGTCTCGGATGGGTGTCAATACGTTCGCGGGGGGAATCGCATCCTCGGTGGGCCTGCTGTAAGGGACCGAATCAGGAACTGTGGGTATCAACGGCGGTGCGGTGCTGTATCGAGGTCGATATTCGGGAGCCCTGGGATCCATTCCCGAGTTCCTTGGAGGGAGGGTCCAATTGTCAGCCGGTCTAGAGTGGGGCATAGCCACACTGGGATAGGGCTCCCAGCCAGACGGAGCTCTTACGCGGCTGGGGAGGGGTTGGCTAATCTGGATGTTCTGGAGTCCGCTCTTCAAGTGTCCGATCCTCTCGGACTTCCCTTGCAGTAGAGTAAGGATTGGTGGAAGGCCCTGTTGGAACCTCGGCCGGGACAACGGCAACAGGAACTTCTCCACCCACGGCTCCTTGGATGTCCAACAGTGGTTGAAACGGTTCAACGTTTTGCGGTTCCTTCGCTACTGTTCCGCGCGTTGGGACGTGCGTTCCGACGGGGCGTCTACGGCGGTTCGATCTATAGGGCGTCGGCATAGTGGACAGAGCTCGGACGTCAGTAGGAGCTGTTGAACACAGGCGCGATGAAACAAGTGTCCGCACTCCAATCGCATTCTCCTTACGCCCTCCACTACAACCTCGAAGCAAAACCCACGTTTTGGAACGAGTCTAACGCCTTTCTGGGGTCCGCTTGGTCGCCATGGTTGGGTTTCGTTCATTCTGTTGATTATATCAAAAAAAAATGCTCTTAACTATGAAAAAAAACTATAGGTATATATAAAAAGCTTATTAATAATTTAGTGTCCGATAGTGGCGAGCTATTGCTATATATATTGAGACAAAAAATTATTTATTAAACACTTTCCTTTCCAGCCGCACTGACTCCTCCAAAGGCAAATGAGAGTGAATGGTAGTCTGCTGAGAAAAGGGTACTTCCGGCCGATTTACAAGAATTTATCCCCCAACCCACATACATTACAAAAACCGCCTTTAAACAGTAGGGGTAGAATGCCAGTTCTGGAGCACTTTTTCTATACAAATTTCAAATGTGGTCAAGGGTGCGTGTCTTGAGTGGGTGGATGCTTGTATTAGGGTGGTGTAGGTAGGTGCCTGAGATAAGAAGGTATGAGTCCGGAATAGGTGTGGATGTAATGGATGGTTGCGGCGAGGGTGTGTGTCTAGGGTATGTGGATATGTGTATAAGATTGGCATAGGTGGGTGCCTGGGATAAGAAGGTGTGAGTCCAGAATAGGTGTGGATGTCATGGATGGTTGCGGTGAGGGTGTGTGTCTAGGGTATATGGTTATGTGTATCAGAATAGTGTAGGTGTGGGCCTTAGGTATGTAGGTGTATGTATTGAATTAGCATAGGTGAATGCCTGGGATGAGTATGTGTGGGCTTTGATAACTATACATCTGTGTCTTGGTTAAGTCGGTAAGTGCTCCGGGCCTTAGTAACCTCTAATAGTAAATAGTGAAACTAGGCATATTGACTATATTCTAGGATAATACTAAGTATTTCAATTAATACGTGTAGATTAAAGACCTAGATTTCTCAGCGTGTGTTTACAAAGCTTTAATATATAGGTTTAAAATTAATAGCCTTTGACGCTTTTCGCGATAGATAATTATACTATTCATGGTTGTTATTCATCTATATTGGAAGGATTTTTCATATATGCATTGCTTCTAGTCTTCGAGTAGTTTTGTTATTCATCTTTGCTGAAAGTGCTTCTCGGGTCGTTTACGCTTCTAGTGGTAGATCGTTTTTTACCCATGGTCATTTTAATGTACACTAGATTCGTGTCGTGACGAAGGGCGCTGCTATAGACGGGTGACTTTGCATTATGGATGGGCGACGGGCTTGCCTTTCGATAGGTGTTCTAAGGTATGAGAATTTACTTAGTGGGTGCCTGCTTAAAGCGCACGTTGCTGTACGGCGTTGTGGGCGAGAAAACGTCATGCGTATCGCTTGTTCGAGAATATAATTTGGGATGCAGGTTTCCGAGGGAGCGGATGTTATGAGCCATAGAAATTTACGTTGTGAGCGCTTGGTTAAATTTCCGTGTTGCCTGTTCTCAAGTCTGGACGGCCTAATCGACGAGTAGGACTGATTTGCGTTGCTTTTTGGAGGATCATGATTGGGGTGTAGTTTTGTACGGTGATGAATGCTGTTAGGCATGGAAATTGACGTTTGGAACGCTTGGCATATCCAAGCTTGTTAAGAAAAGTGTTTCATACGCATAGACTTATCTATGGATGGCAGTTTTAGGGCATCGGAATCTACAGCGTGGAAGAGAAGTGGCATGGCATACGTTACATTGTAAGGTGAATTTTCTTGATGGAGTTGGTGTTTTTTTATTTTGGTGCCCGTTGGCGACGGGTAACGTGATGCGCGGCATTGAGACGTGTTTTCATAAATGTCCATTCAAAGATGCGCCTGTTCTAGTTTGCTGATTATTGTATGCATTGATCGTTTTCGATTTCTTTTTTGCTTGCGTAGGTCGTTTCTTTGTACTGAGACTCATTACTATTACATATTATTGTTTTTTTTGGTTTCATGTCAATAGTGCTTGAAGAATCGTCTACAATGTATTTTATTTAGTTATACTACTATGCTGATTGCTCAAATTTATGTATGATGTAGTTAAATAAATCTTAATGCTTGTTGTAATGTGTTTTTGATATTTAGTATAGTATTAATTTTTAGTTTGCTTGTAGCAGCATTTTGTTTGTCTTCATCATCATCACTTATTTATTAAAGCAGTTTCTTTGCTTCATTCTCTGATTTTAATATTATGTAGCATTATGACATTATATTCCTTCGTGTTTTCTTGACTATAGGATGCTCATTGGTTTTGTTCAAAAATTCTAATGATTTTTTTCAAGACGAGTTATTTTTCCAAATGAATGATCTTTTAGTGCATGAGATGGTGATAATTTTGTTTGTACATCGTATAATTTGTATATGATTTTTCCCTTTTGATAAGTGCTTGGGTCTATTTTTTAGATCGCTATGTTCAGATGTATGTTTTGGGTGTCTATTCTAAATTTGAGATTATTTATGGGTGCTAGTATAGGGAAGATATTACGGTTTATGGCTTCTGGGATGCTACATTTTTATGGAGTTTATGTATGATGGATGAAGGAATCATCGGAGTGATCCTAATAAGTAGGAATATGGATGCATTTTCAATGATAATTTTTTGGTACGTACTGAAAGGAAGAAGCTAATATAGAAAAATGTGAATGCGGTAGATCATTGACATTAGGGGTTTGTCGGTATTATGGTATTATTCTTTGTTTATGTCCATAATGCATGAAAATATATTTTTAGTCATATACGGTAGCATTATATGAATGCACTAAATTGAATAAATTTTTATATGTACTTTGAACTAGACGTTGTTATTATAGGTCTATATTAATCACTTTAGATAGTTTCATGAGTAACAGTATAATATGGAGTAAAACTATTATTTTTTGCTTGTCTCATATTCTTCACAGTATGTATGATTTTTCGACACTTCCGGATATCTTTAGCCATATCGGCATTAGGAACTTGTTGATGTTTTGAGTATGAGAATTTTTAATTTGTTATCTCCTTAGAAAAATGATGCATGCTTGGATGATGCCATTTAGTTTATACTTTTCGGATGCATATTATCGCTTTTAGTGCATATAGGCACTATATGATTGCATGAGAATTTACAAACCTCATACTTTGTGTGCTTGTATTAAGCGTAAAGCCACTTCTGCTATATTCATATACATTTTCAATATTTATTTATTAAGTAAAATACGTATTTACTACATTTTAAATACACTAGATTTATCATCATAGGGATTTGTGGGTATGCTCATTGACATATTCAAGTATTATTTTCACATAAATAAAATATGTTCTTGTTGAGTTTTTTCTTATCAGAATTTTTTTCTTTTGGATGCTTGGTTGATTTTTTATAAGTTTGAAGAAGATCTAATTAGTTTTCAACAAATATGGAATGTTTCGGCTTGGCACACTGCTACTGTAGATCACTTAGGCTAATGTTTATGTAAGATAGTTCGGTAAAGATAACGATGTGTGGTAGCATATGAGTTTATGGTAGGCTATTTTTAGACCGATCTCATCGTATCATGTATGGACAAGTAGCATCTGTTATGGAGGGTTCTCGATAAGTATGGTCACGAGTCATTATAGGAAGTTAAGAGATGATCAGTACTTTCAGGAGGTGTTTGTCTGCTGGTAATTTGATGAACAGATGTACACTTAAGTTGAATGAACTCATGCGGGTTTTTTTTTGTCCATCGCTAGATATTTTTGAATGGAAGAGTTAAGTGTTTAATATTTGGAAGTTTTGGATATGATAAGAATGTTTAGATCATTTTGTTTTGTTGTTTGAGGTATTTGTTTTCTTGAGCAGTGTTAGATTAGTTGTTAAAATAAAAAGACTGTGTTTCTTTGTAATAGAAATAATTTATTGAGTAATGCTATCTTTTGTTATATGTAAATAAATTTTGATACAATTTACAGCACATCTGATAAATGGCTTGATATATTTAAGAATTCTATAGCATATTGAACAATTTTCAAGTTAACTTAACTTAGGTTTATTCAGCTGCACTATTTCTGCCGTATGCCCGTACTGATGTATAATCAGTCCTCTCACATCTTTTTTAATGTTTATTGTACAATTTATATAGCAATTCAATATCTTCGGCATATCATTCTAGCTTATGCCCCTTCACTCTAGTGCAAACTGTTGATGTTTCAATTCAAATATCGTTTTGGTTTTATGTTATGAGAACAGTTTGTTCCTTAATGAATTACTGATGAGGATTTCCCGATACAAATTTAATATCAATGATAAACTTTTTCATTCTAATAGCGCTGAGCACCAGTTGGTTCTAGTCGTGTTTGTACTGTTTATACTACCCGATGTCATGAATTATTACTTTTTCGAATGTACTCGAGACTGCAGGATTATATAATGTTTTATGAGTGTAAAAATATTTCTTGTCTTGATCATATGAATGACAAATGCACGTATCAGTGCCTGATGTCGTATTAGAGTTGGACCATTCACATATTTGGTAGTGTATTCCATGTTTATTAGATACTTTCTCACCCATATTACCATATTTAAGCATATAATTCTCGATACGTATTCGGTGTTCAGGAAAAATATCACGGTACTCTTCCATGAAGTATGGGATGACCATTGTAATAGATATTATCGCGTTGAAAGTTTATTGACCTCTGTCTCATTCGTTTTCTTGATGCTTTTTGAATGGATGTACTTAGGACCACTGTTTTGCTGAATTTTAAGAACATCAAAATAATCCGTAGAATAATATGTAGTCTAGTGAGAAAAAAAAAACGGAGGGCTGCGTTTAAGTTGACATACATTCATGTACTAGTTTGTACAGTGCAGCTAAGATGAGGGTCTGTTTCTCAACATTAAACTTGAGTATTTTAGAGACTAAAGAAATTATACTTGGTTACCACGCCTTTCACAATAGTATGTTGTTTTTATCAAGTCTTAATATACAATTTTCAAATGAATAATTCCTTTAATCAAGAGACAAGACATATTTTTACACTCATAAAACATTATATAATCCTA
The DNA here is from genome assembly GCA_963969285.1 of Odontomyia ornata. NCBI lineage: Eukaryota > Metazoa > Arthropoda > Insecta > Diptera > Stratiomyidae > Odontomyia > Odontomyia ornata. The sequence goes on along the minus strand of OZ017742.1, from coordinate 182,353,942 downwards.
CAATCTTGAGTACATTCGACAAAGTAATAATTCATGACACCGGGTACTATAAACAGTACAAACACGACTAGAACCAACTGGTGCTCAGCGCTATTAGAATGAAAAAGTTTATCATTGATATTTAATTTGTATCGGGAAATCCTCATCAGTAATTCATCAAGGAACAAACTATTCTCATAACATACAACCAAAACGATATTGGAATTGAAGCATCAACAGTTTGCACTAGAGTGAAGGGGCATAAGCTACAATGATATGCCGAAGATATTGAATTGCTATATAAATTGTACAATAAACATTAAAAAAGATGTGAAAGGACTGATTATACATCAGTACGGGCATACGGCAGAAATAGTGCAGCTGAATAAACCTAAGTTAAGTTAACTTGAAAATTGTTCAATATGCTATAGAATTCTTAAATAAATCAAGCCATTTATCAGATGTGCTGTAAACTGTATCAAAATTTATTTACATATAACAAAAAATAGCATTACTCAATGTATTATTTCTGTTAGAAAGAAACAGAGTCTTTTTATTTTAACAACTAATCTAACACTGCTCAAGTAAACAAATACCTCAACCAACAAAACAAAATGATCTAAACATTCTTATCATATCCAAACCTTCCAAATATTAAACACTTAACTCTTCCATTCAAAAATATCAAGCGATGGAAAAAAAAACCCGCATGAGTTCATTCAACTTAAGTATACATCTGTTCATCAAATTACCAGCAGACAAACACCTCCTGAAAGTACTGATCATCTCTTAACTTCCTATAATGACTCGCGACCATACTAGTAGGGGTAGTTTGCGGGTTCTAATCCACTTTTTCCATACAAACTTCAAATGTTGTCGAGGGTGAGTGTCTCGGGTGTGTAGGTGCATGTATTTGGGTGGAATAGGTAGGTGTCTGAGATAAGAAGGTGTGTGTCCGGGATATGTGTGGATGTCTTGGATGGTTGCGGTGAGGGTGTGTGTCTAGGGTATGTGGATATGTGTATCGGATTAGTGTAGATGTGAGCCTTAGGTATGTGGAAATGTGTATAAGACTGGTATAGGTGGGTGCCTGGGATAAGAAGGTATGAGCCCGGAATAGGTGTGGGTCTCTTGGGTAATTGCCAGGGGAGGGTATGGATCTTAGGTATATGGGTGTATGTATTGAAATAGCATAGGTGAGTGCCGGGGATGAGAAGGTATGGGTCTTAGGTAAATAAACATGGGAATCTTGATTAAGTAGGTAAGCGTTCCGGGTCTTAGTACCCTCTAGCGGTTAGTAGAAGTAGTCATATGTCTTTAGATTACTGGTGCATATCCTTAGCCTTAGTAGCCTCTAATGGTAAATAGTGAAACTAGCCATATTGACTATAGGCTAGGATAGTCTCATATTTTCAATTAATAGATTAAAGACCGAAATTTCTCGGCGTGTGTTTATATAGAGTTAATATACAAGTTTACAATTAATAGGAACTAGCCTTTGACGCTTTTAGCGGTAGATAATTATACTATTCATAGTTGTTATTTCTGTATAGTGGAAGGATTTTTCATATATTCATTGCTTCTAGTCTTTAAGTAGTTTTGTTATTCAAAGTTGTTATAATCTTTAGTTGAAGTGCTTCTCGGGTCTTTAACGCTTCTAGTGGTAGATCGGTTTTTACCCACGACTACTTTAATGTATATGCTAGGAGGTCCTTGTCTAGAGTTGATAGTTTGAAGTATTAGGGCTGCTAATCCATTAGGGAAGATCTATTGATAGGTAGCGCTCTGGGCATTAGGTTTACCGCTTATAGGGCTTGAGAATTTCTAGCGTATCTCACTACTGAGGGGCTTCCGGGTCGAGCGATTTACTTTATCACATTAGGCGTGCCAGATGTTTTTCATGGTGACGGAGAGCGCTGATATATACGCGTGGTTTTGCATTATAGATGGGCGATAGGTTCGCCTTTCGACGGGTGCTCTAAGGCGTGAGAATTTGCTTCATGGGTGCTTGGTTAAGGAACGCGTTGCTCATCGATTGGCGTCAGCTGTTAAAGATGGACGGCAGTGTGTGGAAATCACCGATTCGCTTGATCATGCTAGGTGTGCCGGAAGTTTTTATGACGCGGGTAGTTGGCTGGTGATGGAGGGCGCTGCTATAGACAGGTGGCTCTGCATTATGGATGGGCGACGGGCTTGCCTTTCGATGGATGCTCTAAAGCATGAGAATTTACTCCATGGGTGCTTGCTTAAGGTACGTTTTGCTCCTCGTTTGATGTCTGTGGTTTAAGAAGGACGGTATTGTAGATGTGATGCGCGTCGTTTGTTGGAGGAAGTAATTTGAGGTGTACGTTTCCACCGAGGCGAATGTTATGAGCCGTAGAAATTTGCCTCGTGACCGTTTGGTTAAGTTTCCGCGCTGCTCATCAAAGGGTGCCTGTCTTTAAGTATGGACGGCCTTGTCGGCGATTCGGAATGATTTGCGTCACTTTTTGGAGGATCGTGATTGGGGTGTAGATTTGTTCGGCGGTGAATGATGTAAGGCATGAAAATCGACCTTGGGGATGCGTGGCATGTGCAAGTGAGTTTGCTTGTTAAGAGTAGTGTTTCGTACGCATAGACTCCTCTGTCGGCGGGAGTTTTAAGCCATCGGAATCTACAGCGTGGAAGGGAATAGGAATAATACATTGCATTGCAATATGGTTTTGCTTGATGGAGGCGGTTTTTGTTGTGTTGGCCGTGGGCAGCGGGTAACGTGATGCGCGGCATTGAGACGTGTTTTCGTAAATGTCCATTCAAAGATGCGCCAGTTCTAGTTTGCTGATTATTATTTACAATGATCGTTTTCAGTTTCTTTTTGCTTGGATACGTCGTTTCTTTGTTTTGTGACTCATTGCTATTGTATATTATTGCTTTTATCGGTTTCATGTCAAAAGTACTTTAAGAATCGTCTACAATGTATTTTGTTCGGTTAGACTACTATGTTGATTGCTCAAATCTATGGACGCAGTGAAAGAGATAATGCGTTCTTGATATTTAGTATAGTATTAAATTTTAGTTTGCTTGTAGCAGCATTTTGATTGTCTTCATCATCAGTTTCTATCCTTCATTCTCTGATTTTACTATTATGTAGAAGTATGGCACTATATTCATTCATGTTTTCTTTACTATAGGATGCTCATTGGTTTTGTTCAAACATTCTAATTATTTCTTCCAAGACGAGTTATTTTTTCAAATTAATGATCTTGTAGTGCCTGAGATGGTGATAATTTTGTTCGCACAATATATGATTTGTCCCTTTTGATAAGTGCTTGGGTCTATTTTTTAGATCACTATGTTGACATGTATATTTTGGGTATCTATTTTAAATTTGAGATTATTTATGGATGTTGTATAGGAAAGATATTACGGTTTATGGCTTCCGGAATGCTACTTTTTTATGGAGTTTATGTATGATGGATGTAGAAATCATCGTGGTGGCCCTAATGAGTGGACGCATTTTCATTGATAAATTTTGGGTACGTACTGAAAGGAAGAACGTAATATAGAAAAAAGTGAATGCGGTAGGTCATAGACATTAGGGGTTTGTTAGTATTATGGTATTATTCTTTGTTTATGCCCATAGTGCATGGAAAAATATTTTTTAAGTCATATACGGTAGCATTATAGGCATGCACTGGATTGAATAAATTTTTATATTTACTTTGAATTAGGTGTTGTTATTGTGGATCTGTATTATTTAGTTTAGGTAGTTTCATGAGTGTCAGTATAATATAGAGTAAAACTATTATTTTATGCTTGTCTCACATTCTTCACAGTATGTATGATTTTTCGACATTTCCGAATTTCTCTAGGCATATTTTCATTTAGAACTTGTTGATGTTTTGAGTATGATAATTTTTAATTTGTTATCTTCTTAGGAAAATGATGCATGCTTGGATGGTGCCATTCAGCTGATACTTTTCGGATGCAAATTATCGCTTTTAGTGCCTATATGATTGCATCATAATTTACAAACCTCATACTTTGTGTGCTTGTATTAAGCGTAAAGTCACTTCAGCTATAGTCATATACGAGTACATTTTCAATATTTGAGCATTAAGTAAGATACGTATTTACTTCATTTTAAATACACTAGATTTATCATCATAGGGATTGTCGGGTATGCTCATTGACATATTCAAGTATTATTTTCACATAAATAAAATATGTTCTTTTTGAGTTTTTTCTTATCAGAATTTTTTTCTTTTGGATGCTTGATTTTTTATAGGTTTGAAGAAGATCTAATTAGTTTTCAACATAAAGGGTATGTTTTGGGTTGGCGCACTGCTACTATAGATCACTTAGGCTAATGTTTATGTAAGATAGTTCGGTATAGATAACGATGTGTGGTAGCATATGAGTTTATGGTAGGTTATTTTTAGATCGATCCCATTGTATCTTGTATAGACAAGTAGCATATATTATGAAGTGTTCTTGATAAGGATGGTCACGAGTCATTGTAGGATGTTAAGATATGATCATTACTTTCAGGAGGTGTTTGCCTGCTAGTAATTTGATGAACAGATGTATACTTGAGTTGAATGAACTCATGCGGGTTTTTTTTTTCCATCGCTTGATATTTTTGAATGGTAGAATTGAGTGTTTGATATGCTAGGAACGTTTAGGTTTATTTTTGGTTTGTTGTTTGAGGTATTTGTTTACTTGAGCAGTGTTAGATTAGTTGTTAAAATAAAAAGATTGTGTTTCTTTCTAAAAGAGATAATTTATTGAGTAATGCTATTTTTTGTTATATATAAATAAATTTTCATACAATTTACAGGACATCTAATATATGGGTTGATATATTTATGAATTCTATAGCATATTGAACAATTTTCAAGTTAACCTAACCTAGATTTATTCAGCTGCACTATTTCTGCATTAGGACCATAGAAATGTATAGTAAGTCCTCTCACGTCTTTTTTAATGTTTATTATACAATTTATATAGCAATTCAATATCCCCAGCATATAATTGTAGCTTATGTCCCCTTCACTCTAGTGCAAACTGTTGATGTTTCAATTCCAATATCGTTTTGGTTGCATTTTATGAGAATAGTATGTTCCTTGATGAATTACTGGTGAGGATTTCCCGATACAAAGTGCATACCAATTATAAACTTTTTCATTCTAATAGCGCTGGCCACCAGTTGGCTCTAATTTTGTTTGGACTATTTATACTACCCGATGCTATGAATTATTACTTTGTCGTACGTATGCGAGACTGCAGGAGTATGTACTGTTTTATTAGTTTAAAAATATTTCTTGTCTCTTGATCATATGAATGACAAATGCATGTATCAGTGCCTGATGTCGTATTAGATTTGGACCATTCACATATTTGATAGTGATTTCCATGCTTATTAGATACTTTCTCACCCATATTACCATATTTAAGCATATAACTCTTGATTCGTATTCGGTGTTCAGGAAAAATATCACGGTACACTTCCACGAAGTATAGGATAACCATTGTAATAGATCTTATCGCGGTGAAAGTGTATTAACCTCTGACGTATTAGTTTTCTTGACGTCGTTTAAGTTGGTTTGCTGAATTTTAAAATCCTCATAATAATCCGTAGAAATATATGTAGTCTAGTGATAGAAAAAATGACGTGCTGCCTTTAAGTTAACATACATTTATGTCCTAGTTTGTACAGTGCAGCTAAGATGAGGGTCTGTTTCTCAATATTAAATTTCAGTATTTTATAGACTCAAGAGATTATACCCGATTTCAAAGCCTTTCATAATAGTTTGTAGTTTACCAAGTCTCAATTTCCAATTTCCTAATGAATAATTCCTTTAAGTGAAGTAAAACATTGTTTATAGGGTTTTTAGTATTTTATTTCATCACATGGAAAATTAGGTCGTTACATAGTACTGGTATTTCATAAAAAAGCCTAGAGTAGTTTATATTTACAAATGATGTTTGAGTTCGAGTGAAGAAGTCGTTGATAGCCCGTTGAAGTACGCTTTTTTCTCTGCATCTTGCACAATATTGATCATAGTATTCCTTCACACAATCGGTAAGCAAATTGTTGTATTGCATGACAATGTTGAAAAAATCCATCAAGATGAAAAGCGTGAAGAGCTCGGGATGTTTAAGTATTAGTCTCTCTCCTCCAATAGGTATGTAGAAGAGTTCAAGAAGTCCAAGCTGATTTGCAGGGAATTCATCTACTCTATCCTTGAGATCAATGAGGTATTGGCGAAGTGAAGTCCATTGACTGTTATCTAACTCCAACTGATTTTGTCCACTGCATTGGAAGATTATTTTCGCTTGAAATGTCAGCGGGTCGAATCCAAGTATTACTTTGCTTTTGTGGAAGCCTTCATCAAGATAGTATGTATAGTTCAGCAAGAGGGTTTTCTCATAGATTCGCTGTTTCTCTCGATTCTTTTTTAGTCTCTTCTCTTTCTTGTTCACTTTTCTGGCTGAAGTAGCCTTATCAGTATGGCTGGCCTTTTCATGCTTCTGACTAGCTGACGAATTTACTGGATCTGCTCCGATCATTTTAAATGACTGCTTCTCGTAGTAAAACTAAATATGTATATTTATTACACCAGCATATATATTCACTTTTCTCAATTTACGGATGGAGGAGGGGTCAAGTTCAATATATGTTGATAATTCTATTGCATGAGTAAACATGTTTAGCCCTTGGATGCTATAATGTTGCTTACTCTCATGATTTAAATTCAAAGATAAGAAAGTGCTATGGAGTTAAGATTTGAACCACCAAGCTAATAGGAGTAGGAGTCAGTAACAGGAAATGACACTTTGCTCCGTATTTTCTTTAGAATTTTTAAGGAGTACTGCTGGACCACAATAGATTCTAGGCTAATTAGCTGTCTTTTTATCTGTTAAACTATCTATTTAGCTGTCGCTTTTGCTGATGAGCTGTCTATCTTATGTGTAATGCTGTATATGTAGCTGTTTATTTAGCTGATGCCTTGTCTGTTTAGTTGTTATGCTGTCTGCTGAGCTAACCGTTTAGCTGATAAGCCCGTCTATTTAGCTGGTAAGTGGTCTATATAGCTATCTTTTTAGCTGATGCCCTGTCTGCTTAGTTGATATGTTATCTCTTGAGCTGTCTGTATAGCTATCTTTAGGTGATAAGTTGAGCGTTTGACCTAACGTGCTATCTTCCATTCGGTAAATTTATTTGTTTGTTGATAATTCTTTATCCATAAAAAAATTCTTACTTTCCATACTGTTGCAGTCAGCTTTTTTTACACCTTACTTTAAATGTTATATGCTCATCACGATTTACGTTAGGCCTATTGGTTACAAAGACTGCATGTTGATCATCTTCCAAGTTATTCGTAGGCATACATGGGTCAGACAAGAATATTCACGTCTAGGTTGCTGTTCTGGTAAACAAATCTTGAGTAGGAGGAAGCCATTGTTAGTTGCTCGAGAACTAATTGATCGTATTTTATGTTGATATATTCTTCATAAGATTGAGTCAATACACACTTCTTTTTTCATGTGCATCAGTTTTTCTCCTGACCCCTGTCCATCTTATCTGTAGGAACCCCTTTTGACAGCAATTTGAGTTCACTTGTCCAACCTTTACTTGTCTTCATAGGACTTGCGGTCCGTCATTATTTTTTAAGTAAATAATGCTTGAGACTCTTACCGCCCACAATGATGTTCCGTTGCATTGAAATCATGCTACTATACTTATGAACTTATCCAAAATGCTCAAAAATCGTATGATCCCTTGAATCAGCCATTTGAACCATTTTGTAAAGCACAAACTTGTTGAGTAAATCTCTACTTGATGCAAACCATTGCTAGGGCCTAAACATGAGTTAATTTGGCCTGTTATTTAGTCGATGTATTAAGGGCTTATAGTGGAACTTATTAAGTATATTGAATCATCTTGGTTTTCTCATGTATGATCAACCCTTTTGCATTATCCGGGATATGCAGAATGATCAGTATGTTATGACCGGAACGATTTTTCCCTATCATTGAAGAACAATTGAGTAAAATTTTGGTCCCTCCAACTGACTAAAAATCTGTCATTGATCCGTTTTCAGAAGAGGTTTGAATGGTTTTGATGACTTGAGACTGCATCATTACTCACAACCTGTGAAATGATTCAACATCACGGACAAATGTCTCTAGATATGAAACGTCGTTGAATTAGTATCATATGATCGACTGGTCTCTTTATCATGCAAAGAGGGTTATCCGCAATCACTGATCAGTTGAGCAGTCTGATAGGGTCATGAGTAGTCTGTTCAGCAGCTGAACTATGATCAACTTCACAGCAATATTCTTGCTCTTTTGCACCTACTATCCCAATTGCCTGACGAACTCAAGTTAGCTTTCTCTTTCACACCTACTACCCAAGTTAATTGATGAGCAGAAGGTGGTGAACGGCCTCGCAGAGGCTTCTCCCCAGCCTGCTCCTTGCCACGCAGGCATGATGACAGGTCATCATGCGTTATGACGCGTCACAATGCATGATGATGGGTCATCATGCATGCATGGCATGGGGCAGGCTGGGGAGAAGCCTCTGCGAGGCCGTTCACCACCTTCTGCTCATCAATCAACTTGGGTAGTAGTTGTGAAAGAGAAAGCTAACTTGAGTTTGTCAGGCAATTGGGATGGTAGGTGCAAAAGAGCAAGAATATTGCTGTGAAGTTGATCATAGTTCAGCTGCTGAACAGACTACTCATGACCCTATCAGACTGCTCAACTGATCAGTGATTGCGGATAACCCTCTTTGCATGATAAAGAGAGCAGTCGATCATATGATACTAATACAACGACGTTTCATATATAGAGACATTTGTCCGTGATGTTGAATCATTTCACAGGTTGTGCGTAATGATGCAGTCTCAAGTCATCAAAACCATTCAAACCTCTTCTGAAAACGGATCAATGACAGATTTTTAGTCAGTTGGAGGGACCAAAATTTTACTCAATTGTTCTTCAATGATAGGGAAAAATCGTTCCAGTCATAACATACTGATCATTCTGCATATCCCGGATAATGCAAAAGGGTTGATCATACATGAGGAAACCAAGATGATTTAATATACTTAATAAGTTCCACTATAAGCCCTTAATACATCGACTAAAAAACAGGCTAAATCAACTCATGTTAAAGCCCTAGCAATGGTTTGCATCAAGTACAGATTTACTCAACAAGTTTGTGCTTTACAAAATGGTTCAAATGGCTGATCCAAGGGATCATACGATTTTTGAGCATTTTGGATAAGTTCATAAGTATAGCAGCATGATTTCAATGCAACGGAACATCATTGTGGGCGGTAAGAGTCTCAAGCATTATTTACTTAAAAAATAATGACGGACCGCAAGTCCTATGAAGACAAGTAAAGGTTGGACAAGTGAACTCAAATTGCTGTCAAAAGGGGTTCCTACAGATAAGATGGACAGGGGTCAGGAGAAAAACTGATGCACATGAAAAAAGAAGTGTGTATTGACTCAATCTTATGAAGAATATATCAACATAAAATACGATCAATTAGTTCTCGAGCAACTAACAATGGCTTCCTCCTACTCAAGATTTGTTTACCAGAACAGCAACCTAGACGTGAATATTCTTGTCTGACCCATGTATGCCTACGAATAACTTGGAAGATGATCAACATGCAGTCTTTGTAACCAATAGGCCTAACGTAAATCGTGATGAGCATATGACATTTAAAGTAAGGTGTAAAAAAAGCTGACTGCAACAGTATGGAAAGTAAGAATTTTTTTATGGATAAAGAATTATCAACAAACAAATAAATTTACTGAATGGAAGATAGCACGTTAGGTCAAACGCTCAACTTATCACCTAAAGATAGCTATACAGACAGCTCAAGAGATAACATATCAACTAAGCAGACAGGGCATCAGCTAAAAAGATAGCTATATAGACCACTTACCAGCTAAATAGACGGGTTTATCAGCTAAACGGTTAGCTCAGCAGACAGCATAACAACTAAACAGACAAGGCATCAGCTAAATAAACAGCTACATATACAGCATTACACATAAGATAGACAGCTCATCAGCAAAAGCGACAGCTAAGTAGATAGTTTAACAGATAAAAAGACAGCTAATTAGCCTAGAAGCAATCTATTGTGGTCCAGCAGTACTCCTTAAAAATTCTAAAGAAAATACGGAGCAAAGTGTCATTTCCTGTTACTGACTCCTACTCCTATTAGCTTGGTGGTTCAAATCTTAACTCCATAGCACTTTCTTATCTTTGAATTTAAATCATGAGAGTAAGCAACATTATAGCATCCAAGGGCTAAACATGTTTACTCATGCAATAGAATTATCAACATATATTGAACTTGACCCCTCCTCCATCCGTAAATTGAGAAAAGTGAATATATATGCTGGTGTAATAAATATACATATTTAGTTTTACTACGAGAAGCAGTCATTTAAAATGATCGGAGCAGATCCAGTAAATTCGTCAGCTAGTCAGAAGCATGAAAAGGCCAGCCATACTGATAAGGCTACTTCAGCCAGAAAAGTGAACAAGAAAGAGAAGAGACTAAAAAAGAATCGAGAGAAACAGCGAATCTATGAGAAAACCCTCTTGCTGAACTATACATACTATCTTGATGAAGGCTTCCACAAAAGCAAAGTAATACTTGGATTCGACCCACTGACATTTCAAGCGAAAATAATCTTCCAATGCAGTGGACAAAATCAGTTGGAGTTAGATAACAGTCAATGGACTTCACTTCGCCAATACCTCATTGATCTCAAGGATAGAGTAGATGAATTCCCTGCAAATCAGCTTGGACTTCTTGAACTCTTCTACATACCTATTGGAGGAGAGAGACTAATACTTAAACATCCCGAGCTCTTCACGCTTTTCATCTTGATGGATTTTTTCAACATTGTCATGCAATACAACAATTTGCTTACCGATTGTGTGAAGGAATACTATGATCAATATTGTGCAAGATGCAGAGAAAAAAGCGTACTTCAACGGGCTATCAACGACTTCTTCACTCGAACTCAAACATCATTTGTAAATATAAACTACTCTAGGCTTTTTTATGAAATACCAGTACTATGTAACGACCTAATTTTCCATGTGATGAAATAAAATACTAAAAACCCTATAAACAATGTTTTACTTCACTTAAAGGAATTATTCATTAGGAAATTGGAAATTGAGACTTGGTAAACTACAAACTATTATGAAAGGCTTTGAAATCGGGTATAATCTCTTGAGTCTATAAAATACTGAAATTTAATATTGAGAAACAGACCCTCATCTTAGCTGCACTGTACAAACTAGGACATAAATGTATGTTAACTTAAAGGCAGCACGTCATTTTTTCTATCACTAGACTACATATATTTCTACGGATTATTATGAGGATTTTAAAATTCAGCAAACCAACTTAAACGACGTCAAGAAAACTAATACGTCAGAGGTTAATACACTTTCACCGCGATAAGATCTATTACAATGGTTATCCTATACTTCGTGGAAGTGTACCGTGATATTTTTCCTGAACACCGAATACGAATCAAGAGTTATATGCTTAAATATGGTAATATGGGTGAGAAAGTATCTAATAAGCATGGAAATCACTATCAAATATGTGAATGGTCCAAATCTAATACGACATCAGGCACTGATACATGCATTTGTCATTCATATGATCAAGAGACAAGAAATATTTTTAAACTAATAAAACAGTACATACTCCTGCAGTCTCGCATACGTACGACAAAGTAATAATTCATAGCATCGGGTAGTATAAATAGTCCAAACAAAATTAGAGCCAACTGGTGGCCAGCGCTATTAGAATGAAAAAGTTTATAATTGGTATGCACTTTGTATCGGGAAATCCTCACCAGTAATTCATCAAGGAACATACTATTCTCATAAAATGCAACCAAAACGATATTGGAATTGAAACATCAACAGTTTGCACTAGAGTGAAGGGGACATAAGCTACAATTATATGCTGGGGATATTGAATTGCTATATAAATTGTATAATAAACATTCAAAAAGACGTGAGAGGACTTACTATACATTTCTATGGTCCTAATGCAGAAATAGTGCAGCTGAATAAATCTAGGTTAGGTTAACTTGAAAATTGTTCAATATGCTATAGAATTCATAAATATATCAACCCATATATTAGATGTCCTGTAAATTGTATGAAAATTTATTTATATATAACAAAAAATAGCATTACTCAATAAATTATCTCTTTTAGAAAGAAACACAATCTTTTTATTTTAACAACTAATCTAACACTGCTCAAGTAAACAAATACCTCAAACAACTACCCAAAAAAAAACCTTAACATTCCTAGCATATCTGATACCCCCAAATATCAAACACTCAATTCTACCATTCAAAAATATCAAGCGATGGAAAAAAAAAACCCGCATGAGTTCATTCAACTCAAGTATACATCTGTTCATCAAATTACTAGCAGGCAAACACCTCCTGAAAGTAATGATCATATCTCAACATCCTACAATGACTCGTGACCATCCTTATCAAGAACACTTCATAACATATACTACTTATCTATACAAGATACGATGAGATCGATCAAAACCTACCATAAACTCATATGCTACCACACATCGTTATCTATACCGAACTATCTTACATAAACATTAGCCTAAGTGATCTATAGTAGCAGTGCGCCAACCCAAAACATACCCTTTATGTTGAAAACTAATTAGATCTTCTTCAAACCTATAAAAAATCAAGCATCCAGCAGAAAAAAATTCTGATAAGAAAAAACTCAACAAAAATATATTTTACTTATGTGAAAATAATACTTGAATATGTCAATGAGCAAACCCGACAATCCCTATGATGGTAAACGCAGTATATTTAAAATGTAGTAAATACGTATCTTACTTAATGCGCAAATATTGAAAATGTACTCGTATATGACTATAGCTGAAGTGACCTTACGCTTAATACAAGCACACAAAGTATGAGGTTTGTAAATTCTCATGCAATCATATAGGCACTAAAAGCGATTATATGCATCCGAAAAGTATCAGCTGAATGGCACCATCCAAGCATGCATCATTTTCCTAAGAAGATAACAAATTAAAAATTATCATACTCAAAACATCAACAAAGTTCTAAATGAAAATATGCCTAGAGAAATTCGGAAATGTCGAAAAATCATACATACTGTGAAGAATGTGAGACAAGCATAAAATAATAGTTTTACTCTATATTATACTGACACTCATGAAACTACCTAAACTAAATAATACAGACCCACAATAACAACACCTAATTCAAAGTAAATATAAAAATTTATTCAATCCAGTGCATGCCTATAATGCTACCGTATATGACTTAAAAAATATTTTTCCATGCACTATGGGCATAAACAAAGAATAATACCATAATACTAACCAACCCCTAATGTCTATGACCTACTGCATTCACTTTTTTCTATATTACGTTCTTCCTTTCAGTACGTACCCAAAATTTATCAATGAAAATGCGTCCACTCATTAGGGCCACCACGATGATTTCTACATCCATCATACATAAACTCCATAAAAAAGTAGCATTCCGGAAGCCATAAACCGTAATATCTTTCCTATACAACATCCATAAATAATCTCAAATTTAAAATAGATACCCAAAATATACATGTCAACATAGTGATCTAAAAAAATAGACCCAAGCACTTATCAAAAGGGACAAATCATATATTGTACGAACAAAATTATCACCATCTCAGGCACTACAAGATCATTAATTTGAAAAAATAACTCGTCTTGGAAGAAATAATTAGAATGTTTGAACAAAACCAATGAGCATCCTATAGTAAAGAAAACATGAATGAATATAGTGCCATACTTCTACATAATAGTAAAATCAGAGAATGAAGGATAGAAACTGATGATGAAGACAATCAAAATGCTGCTACAAGCAAACTAAAATTTAATACTATACTAAATATCAGGAACGCATTATCTATTTCACTGCGTCCATAGATTTGAGCAATCAACATAGTAGTCTAACCGAACAAAATACATTGTAGACGATTCTTAAAGTACTTTTGACATGAAACCGATAAAAGCAATAATATACAATAGCAATGAGTCACAAAACAAAGAAACGACGTATCCAAGCAAAAAGAAACTGAAAACGATCATTGTAAATAATAATCAGCAAACTAGAACTGGCGCATCTTTGAATGGACATTTACGAAAACACGTCTCAATGCCGCGCATCACGTTACCCGCTGCCCACGGCCAACACAACAAAAACCGCCTCCATCAAGCAAAACCATATTGCAATGCAATGTATTATTCCTATTCCCTTCCACGCTGTAGATTCCGATGGCTTAAAACTCCCGCCGACAGAGGAGTCTATGCGTACGAAACACTACTCTTAACAAGCAAACTCACTTGCACATGCCACGCATCCCCAAGGTCGATTTTCATGCCTTACATCATTCACCGCCGAACAAATCTACACCCCAATCACGATCCTCCAAAAAGTGACGCAAATCATTCCGAATCGCCGACAAGGCCGTCCATACTTAAAGACAGGCACCCTTTGATGAGCAGCGCGGAAACTTAACCAAACGGTCACGAGGCAAATTTCTACGGCTCATAACATTCGCCTCGGTGGAAACGTACACCTCAAATTACTTCCTCCAACAAAAGACGCGCATCACATCTACAATACCGTCCTTCTTAAACCACAGACATCAAACGAGGAGCAAAACGTACCTTAAGCAAGCACCCATGGAGTAAATTCTCATGCTTTAGAGCATCCATCGAAAGGCAAGCCCGTCGCCCATCCATAATACAGAGCCACCTGTTTATAGCAGCGCCCTCCATCACCATGCAACTACCCGCGTCATAAAAACTTCCGGCACACCTAGCATGATCAAGCGAATCGGTGATTTCCACACACTGCCGTCCATCCTTAACCACTGACGCCAATCGATGAGCAACGCGCTCCTTAACTAAGCACCCATGAAGCAAATTCTCACGCCTTAGAACACCCGTCGAAGGGCAAACCTATCGCCCATCTATAATGCAAAACCACCCGTCTATATCAGCGCCCTCCGTCATCATGAAAAACGTCTAGCACGCCTAATATGATAAAGTAAATCGCTCGACCCGGAAGCCCCTCAGTAGTGAGATACGCTATAAGTGGTAAACCTAATGCCCAGAGCGCTGCCTATCAATAGATCTTCCCTAATGGATTAGCAATCCTAATACTTCAAACTATCAACTCTAGACATGGACCTCCTAGCATATACATTAAAGCAGTCGTGGGTAACGATCTACCACTAGAAGCGTTAAAGACCCGAGAAGCACTTCAATTAAAGATTATAATAACTTTGAATAACAAAACTACTTAAAGACTAGAAGCAATGAATATATGAAAAATCCTTTCACTATACAGAAATAACAACTATGAATAGTATAATTATCTACCGCTAAAAGCGTCAAAGGCTAGTTCCTATTAACTGTAAACTTGTATATTAACTCTATATAAACACAAGCCGAGAAATTTCGGTCTTTAATCTATTAATTGAAAATATGAGACTATCCTAGCCTATAGTCAATATGGCTAGTTTCACTATTTACCATTAGAGGCTACTAAGGCTAAGGATATGCGCCAGTAATCTAAGGACATATGACTACTTCTACTAACCGCTAGAGGGTACTAAGACCCGGAACGCTCACCTACTTAATCAAGATTCCGATGTTTATTTACCTAAGACCCATACCTTCTCATCCCCGGCACTCACCTATGCTAATTCAATACCCATATACCTAAGATCCACACCCTCCCCTGGCAATTACCGAAGAGACCCACACCTATTCCGGGCTCATAGCTTCTTATCCCAGGCACCCACGTATACCAGTCTTATACACATTTCCACATACCTAAGGCCCACATCTACACAAATCCGATACACATATCCACATACCCTAGACACACCCCCACCGCAACCATCCAAGACATCCACACATATCCCGGACACACACCTTCTTATCTCAGACACCTACCTATTCCACCCTAATACATGCACCTACACACCAGGGATAACATATTTCAGTGTTTATCTGACGCCTAACGAGGCAATGCGATCCTTTCGAACCAAACTCGATGCCCTGGAGGACGCTGTCTCGAACACAGAGGGCCACATGCTGGTCGGGGGAGACTTCAACGCTAGAGCCATCGAATGGGGTATGCCACAATCCGACCCAAGGGGAAAGCAAATCTTGGACATGGCGGCCAGAACAGCGCTTTTTGTCCTAAATACTGGTAACACCCCTACTTTCCGCCGCTGGGGTTGCGTAGGAACCATACCAGATGTGACACTCGCTTCGGAGTCCCTGGTACCTAGAGTACACAACTGGCGAGTACTAGAGGACTACTCGGCTAGTGATCACCAGTATATAGCTGTTGAGATTCACGACGGTGCCACTCTGCGTACATATGCCCAAACTTCAATCGTCGGATGGAGGACTGGGAGGATGGACGTCGAGAAGTTCACTGACGCGCTTACGGCAGGCGCACCATTGCTGGGAGCTGCTGGGAGTGGAGGGCCTACAGCCAAGGACTTGGTGAACTCAACTATGAGTGCCATCATAGCTGCTTGCGAGTCTTCCATGCCCCGCCGGAGACCCAGACATGGTAAGCCTCCAGTATACTGGTGGTCAAACGAGATCGCCGAACAAAGAAGCGAGTGTCACAAACTTCGACGAGAGGCCCAGCGGGCGCGAACACGGGAGGAGGCAGACACTAGGCTAGCAGCATACAGGTCCGGCAGGAAATATCTTCGCAGGCTTATTAACAAGAGCAAGGCCCGATGCTGGCAAGACCTCGTGGATGATGTAAATAGGGATCCGTGGGGCCTTGGCTACAAGCTGGTCATGGGGAAACTTGGTGCCCTACGGAAGCCTTGTATACATGACGTGGAAAAGATGGACGCGATAGTGCGGGGACTCTTCCCCGCCCATCCCGTCCGTGTTGATGCTGTCCATGGTGAAACAGCAGTCGAGTGCCCACTCTTCACACAGCTGGAACTGGAGGAGGCAGTCCTCTCCCTGAAAGTGAGGAAGGCTCCAGTTCCAGATGGTGTTCCAGCTGAGGTTTTGCAGCTCGTCTATCACCATTGTCCTGACTTGCTGCTCAGTACATTCAACGCTTGCCTACGGGACGGGGTTTTCCCGGTACGATGGAAGGTGGCGAGGCTTGTGCTAGTCAGCAAGGGGAAGGGAAATCCCGAATCGCCGTCTGCATACCGCCCGTTATGCATGCTAGACACGGCTGGGAAAGTGCTAGAGAAACTCATCAAGGGAAGACTCACTGACGCGATTTGTGCTGCTGGAGACCTATCTCCTCGGCAGTACGGCTTTAGAGCAGGATGTTCTACCATCGATGCGATTGCAGAGGTGGTGAACGCGGTCCAAAAGGCAGAGGCATATAGTCGCACCAAGCGACGGATCGTCCTGTTGGTGACACTCGACGTCAGGAATGCCTTCAACTCCGCTAGATGGGTGGATATTCTGGATACGCTGGAAAACTCTTTTCAGTTCCAGAATATCTAATGCGGCTTTTGAGGAACTACCTTAAGGACCGAAGCCTGCTCTACGACACGACACAGGGCCAACGAAGGATGGAAACTACATCGGGTGTTGCCCAGGGATCTATCCTTGGTCCGGACCTGTGGAACGTGTCTTACGACGGGCTACTGAGACTTGAGATGCCAGATGAGTCGCGCTTGGTCGGCTATGCGGATGATGTTGCGGCTCTGGTCGCCGGACGCACCGTTGAACAAGCGCAACCTAGGCTAGGTATGCTAATGCGCCGAGTGAGGGACTGGATGACTGCTCGCGGGCTCAGTTTAGCACTGGAGAAAACCGAAGTGGTCATCTTGACAAAAAAGAGAATCTCTAGAGTAAGGATGATCAGTATTGGAGATATACAGATCGAATCGAAGCCAGCGGTGAAGTACCTGGGGCTACTGATCGACTCGAAGATGAGTTTCTCTGAGCAAATCAGGGCAACGGCTGAGGCTTCTTCGGGAATATCGGCCCTGAGTCGACTTATGGCCAACGTAGGGGGACCCAGCCCATCAAGAAAACGCCTCTTGATGAGTGCTGTAGGGTCAGTGCTACTGTACGGGGCAGAGGTATGGGGCGACGCTCTCAGTAAGGAGGTATACCGAAAACGATTGGCACAGGTACAGAGAAGAGGAGCACTGAGAATTACATCTTCGTATCCAACAGTCTCCGACTCGGCGGTGAGAGTGATTGCAGGCGTGATACCTGTCGCCCTTCTTGCTAGAGAGCGCCGCGCTATTTACCTGCGCCGAAACGAGGATGCGAGGGAGATCGTTGTCCGCGAGGAGAGACAACGCTCGCTCAACGATTGGCAGCAGTCTTGGAGGAATTGCACGAAGGGAAGGTGGACTGCGTGCCTCATCCCGGATGTGAGACCGTGGCTAAATCGAAGGCATGGTGAGACTGACTTCTATCTGACCCAGCTCTTGAGCGGGCACGGGTGTTTTCAGTCTTACCTGCACAAGATCGGCAAGTCACGGTCTCCCGATTGTCGGTTTTGCCCAGGAGAGGAGGACAATGCCTGTCACACATTTTTTGCGTGTACCAAATGGGCCAGGCTGCGAAGGGAACTCTACAGGGAGACGGGAGAGCTCACCCCGGATAATATAGTTGCAGTGATGCTCGAATTGGTTGACAAATGGAACCAGGTGGCACATTATGCTCGGGCAGTCCTAAAATATAAAAGGGACTCACAGCAGCCGGAGGCGCTGGGGCTGGGGGATCGCTCTTCTGGCAATTCCTTTCCCCCCTCCCCTCCCGCTAGGA
Source organism: Odontomyia ornata (assembly GCA_963969285.1). Taxonomy (NCBI): domain Eukaryota; kingdom Metazoa; phylum Arthropoda; class Insecta; order Diptera; family Stratiomyidae; genus Odontomyia; species Odontomyia ornata. Next base: position 182,335,061 of record OZ017742.1, on the reverse strand, counting down.
AAGGGACTCCCCAGCTTGAAGGCGCCCCACGGCGTAACAAAACGAGACCTGGCCCGAAGTAATGTGTCAAACGGTTCCAGGCTAGGTTCTCAGATTGACAGGGGAGGTGTTTAGTGGGTAGTCCAAAGGTATCCTCCATGGGAGTCCCACAATGCCAGACTCGGCGGGCATAAATGCCTTCACCTCCCTACCACAAAAAAAAAAAAACAAAAAAAAAAACAAAAAAAAAAACACACCCGAGACACTCACCCTCGACAACATTTGAAGTTTGTATGGAAAAAGTGGATTAGAACTGGTATTCTATAGCTACTCAAACTTATCAAGAACCCTCCAAAACATATGCTACTTGTCTATACATGATACGATGAGATCGGTCTAAAAATAGCCTACCATAAACTCATATGCTACCACACATCGTTATCTTTACCGAACTATCTTACGTAAACATTAGCCTAAGTGATCTACAGTAGCAGTGTGCCAAGCCGAAACATTCCCTATTTGTTGAAAACTAATTAGATCTTCTTCAAACCTATAAAAAATCAACCAAGCATCCAAAAGAAAAAAATTCTGATAAGAAAAAACTCAACAAGAACATATTTTATTTATGTGAAAATAATACTTGAATATGTCAATGAGCATACCCGCAAATCCCTATGATGATAAATCTAGTGTATTTAAAATGTAGTAAATACGTATTTTACTTAATAAATAAATATTGAAAATGTATATGAATATAGCAGAAGTGGCTTTACGCTTAATACAAGCACACAAAGTATGAGGTTTGTAAATTCTCATGCAATCATATAGTGCCTATATGCACTAAAAGCGATAATATGCATCCGAAAAGTATAAACTAAATGGCATCATCCAAGCATGCATCATTTTTCTAAGGAGATAACAAATTAAAAATTCTCATACTCAAAACATCAACAAGTTCCTAATGCAGATATGGCTAAAGATATTCGGAAGTGTCGAAAAATCATACATACTGTGAAGAATATGAGACAAGCATAAAATAATAGTTTTACTCCATATTATACTGACACTCATGAAACTATCTAAAGTGATTAATATAGACCTATAATAACAACGTCTAGTTCAAAGTAGATATAAAAATTTATTCAATTCAGTGCATGCATATAATGCTACCGTATATGACTAAAAATATCTTTTCATGCATTGTGGGCATAAACAAAGAATAATACCATAATACCAACAAATCCCTAATGTCAATGATCTACCGCATTCACATTTTTCTATATTAGCTTCTTCCTTTCAGTACGTACCAAAAAATTATCATTGAAAATGCATCCATATTCCTACTTATTAGGATCACCCCGATGATTCCTACATCCATCATACATAAACTCCATAAAAATGTAGCATCCCAGAAGCCATAAACCGTAATATCTTTCCTATACTAGCACCCATAAATAATCTCAAATTTAGAATAGATACCCAAAACATACATCTGAACATAGTGATCTAGAAAATAGACCCAAGCACTTATCAAAAGGGAAAAATCATATACAAACTATACGACGTACAAACAACATTATCACCATCTCATGCACTACAAGATCATTCATTTAGAAAAATAACTCGTCTTAAAAAAAATCATTAGAATTTTTGAACAAAACCAATGAGCCTCCTATAGTAAAGAAAACATGAAGGAATATAGTGTCATACTACTACATAATATTGAAATTAGAGACTGAAGCAAAGAAACTGCTTTAATAAATAAGTGATGATGATGAAGACAAACAAAATGCTGCTACAAGCAAACTAAAAAATAATACTAGACTAAATATCACGAACACATTACAACAAGCATTAAGATTTATTTAACTACATCATACATAAATTTGAGCAATCAGCATAGTAGTATAACAGTCAATATGCCTAGTTTCACTATTTACCATTAGAGGCTACTCAGCCCCGGAGCACTTACCGACTTAACCAAGACACAGATGTATAGTTATCTAAAGCCCACACATACTCATCCCAGGCATTCACCTATGCTAATTCAATACATACACCTACATACCTAAGACCCACACCTACACTATTCTGATACACATATCCACATACCCTAGACACACACCATCACCGTAACCATCCATGACATCCACACCTATTCTGGACTCACACCTTCTTATCCCAGGCACCCACCTATGCCAATCTTAGACACATATCCACATACCCTAGACACACACCCTCGCCGAAACCATCCATTACATCCACACCTATTCCGGACTCATACCTTCTTATCTCAGGCACCTACCTACACCACCCTAATACAAGCACCCACACACCCTAGACACGCACCCTTGACCACATTTGAAATTTGAATAGAAAAAGTGCTCCAGAACTGGCATCCTACCCCTACTGTAGTTTAGAGGCGGTTTTTGTAATGTATGTGGGTTTGGGGATAAATTCTTGTAAATCGGCCGGAAGTACCCTTTTCTCAGCAGACTACCATTCACTCTCATTTGCCTTTGGAGGAGTCAGTGCGGCTGGAAAGGAAAGTGTTTAATAAATAATTTTTTTTCTCAATATATATAGCAATAGCTCGCCACTATCGGCCACTAAATTATTAATAAGCTTTTTATATATACCTTTAGTTTTTGTTCATATTTAAGAGCAGTTTTTCACTATATAATCAACACAATCAACGAAACTCAACCATGGTGACGAAGCAGACCCCAGAAAGGCGTTAGACTCGTTCCAAAACGTGGGTTTTGCTTCAAGGACGTAGTAGAGGGCGTAAGCAGTGTGCGATTGGAGTGCGGACACTTGTTTCATCGCGCCTGTGTCCAACAGCTCCTACTGACGTCCGAACTCTGTCCACTATGCCGACGCCCTATAGATCGAACCGCCGTAGACGCCCCGTCGGAACGCACGTCCCGACGCGCGGAACAGTAGCGAAGGACCCGCAAAACGTTGAACCGCCTCAACCACTGTTGGGCATCCAATGAGCCGTGGGCGGAGAAGTTCCTGTTGCCGTTGTCCCGGCCAAGGTTCCAACAGGGCCTTCCACCAACTCCGTCGACACAATCCTTACTCTACTGCAAGGGAAGTCCGAGAAGATCGGACACTTGAGGAGAGGACTCCAGAACATCCAGATCACTCAACCCCCCAGCCGCGTAAGAACTTCGTCTGGCTGGGAACCCAATCCCAGTGTGGCTATGCCCCACTATAGACCGGCTGATAATTGGATCCTCCCTCCAAGGAACTCGGGAATGGATCCCAGGGCTCCCGAAGATCGACCTCGATACAGCACCGCACAAAGTATGAGGTTTGTAAATTCTCATGCAATCATATAGTGCCTATATGCACTAAAAGCGATAATATGCATCCGAAAAGTATAAACTAAATGGCATCATCCAAGCACGCAACATTTTTCTAAGGAGATAACAAATTAAAAATTCTCATACTCAAAACATCAACAAGTTCCTAATGCAGACATGGCTAAAGATATCCGCCAACGGGCACCAAAACAAAAAAAAAACACCTCCATCAAGAAAATTCACCTTACAATGTAACGTATGCCATGCCACTTCTCTTCCACGCTGTAGATTCCGATGCCCTAAAACTGCCATCCATAGATAAGTCTATGCGTATGAAACACTTCTCTTAACAAGCTTACATATGCCAAGCGTTCCCGACGTCAATTTCCATGCCTAACAGCATTCATCACCGTACAAAACTACACCCCAATCATGATCCTCCAAAAAGCAACGCAAATCAGTACTACTCGTTGATAAGGCTGTCCAGATTTAAGAACAGGCAACACGGAAATTTAACCAAGCGCTCACAACGTAAATTTCTATGGCTCATAACATCCGCCCCCACGGAAACCTGCATCCCAGATTACGTTCTCGAACAAGCGATACGCATGACGTTTTCTCGCCCACAACGCCGTTCAGCAACGTGCGCTTTAAGCAGGCACAAATTCCACAGTTGGTTCGTTGTTGCTGCTGCCGGGTGATAAGATGACTTGCCGGATGACATTTCCCTCTTAGCTAATTATGTTGGTGTTGTGGAAGTATGTTAAGGTGATCATTGTTGCGATTTGCGCATTTTAACTTGCAACGACTGGCCGGGCTTTATCTAGCGCGGATTCGAACGACTTTTTGGAGGTTATCGGTCAGACACCACGAGCTATCCTGCCGTCTGGCCCGTTTGACATTTACCGACTCCAACTGCCGTCAGCCATGAATGACATTCCTCGACTCAAACTGACGTAGGATGGGAATGTCATCCAAAGCTGACCCGCAGGGGGAATGCCTCCCGCAGGGGGAATGCCGGTCGACAAGAGCACTCTTGGAGGCTAGCATTCTTTGGGGAGTTCCGCCCCCACGTACCCGAGGAAATTCCCACAGGGAGAAAGCCGGTCGACAAGAACATTCTTGGAGGCTAGCATTCTTTGGGGAATGCCGCTCCCACGGACCCGAGGATATGGGGGTTGCCGTGAGGTTCCCTCCTGGGATGACAGGTAACCCTGATTGTATCTGAACTACGCTTTGGGTAACGAACTGGAATTGACGCTTTGGGCTGGCGGATGTGATGGTTTGGACCTAGTTGCTTTGCACAGTAGCGCCGAGGTGAAAATCGTGTGTGAACGGCTCCAATTCAACTATCATACCGTCTCCGTCCCGGTAAAACCTTGGCAGGCCTCGGAGTACGTTCGGATTTCGCACCATTGGGTTGGTGGTGTAGGTTCGGTTGAGACGGACTCCCGATTAGCGCTAGTCTGGCTCTGAGCACTTGTCCCCATAAGGGCTTGTGCCAACCCTCGCATGGCCTCCCTGCTCTCCAAAGATAACCATGGGACCAAAAAGGCAACTACACACACGAACGGAGATAGCGGCTCCGAGGGGGGACCCAATAAAATGGAGCAAACAAAATCAACAGATCAAAAACATCCAACAGATGAAACCAAAAATAATAACGACGACGCAACCAGCGGTTTCAGCCACGATGTCAACAGTACATCGAGAGCTGTACTAACCACGAAAAAAACGAAGACTAACACGACGACAGTGACGGTAGACGAAAAACGGGGAACAGCAGACAGTCTGGTGCAGACTGAGATTCCTGCGGCGTTTGGGCGCAGCAAAAATATTATGCGAACACCCGAGCGTCCTGTTAAGGGGAAGCGGGAGACTCAGCAAGATGCTTCAGGTGTTCGAGCAGTGGAAGATAACATAACGAGCACCGAAAATTCAATTGTCACCGCTGCGATCGTTACTAAAGCGACCGATGCAAGGGTCACAAATCCCGACATTGCAACGAAAAATCCAGAAGCAATCGAGGAGATTACGGTACTAAAAGCAAAGAGTGACCAGACACCGCGTGATTGTACCGCCACCGTTGAAAATGTGGCGGAAGTACTGCACTCGGAAACGGAACGTGAAAACCTCTCCCAAGGATGGTTGCAAGGTACAATTGTGGCCCAGCGATACGAAGAGGAAAGACTACTTCGAAAAGTGGGAGATGTTCTGAAAAGAATACAAGCTGCATGCGACTCCCCAAAAATTAGCAAAGTAGCAAAGGAAGGGCTCCTTGAACTAGAGGAGCTCCTAAATCGCATAAAGCACTATCGGCGGAGCTAGTTAAGGGCCGAAGATGAACAGAAGGCTAAAGAGGCGCTTGGGGCGAAATCTAAAGGCGACATGCAGATAGCTCCATCATTAAAAGTCAATAAAAGAATGGCGTCTAGCCCAATCGAAGGAGATCGGGATAAAAGAAGGAAGGAAGAGGCACTTGACGGGCGTGGAGCACCAGATCGGAGGTTCCAGACAGTGCTTACAAAAGGAGCGAAGAAAGCCGCAAAGAAACTCCTTCAAAAAAAGCCAGAAAATAAAATTCGCACGGACGCCCAATTAGAAAAAGGACCTGATGCAAAACAGGAGAGGCAGAAGCCCCGACGAAGACCCCGGCAGCAGGCACTGCTTGTAAAGCCCCAAGATGGCCGATCCTACGCAGAGGTGCTGCGGGACATCAGGGGAAACGTAAGGCCTGAAGACACCAATACTACCATTAAAGTAGTACGACCAACGCGGGGCCACATACCGGTCGAATTCGGAGCAGAGGCCGGCACTAAAGAAGCATTCTGTGCCGCAGTAAAGAAAGTCCTTGGCAAAAGCGCAACTATAGCCTCGCTCGAGCCAATGGCAACGATCGAATTACGGGACATTGACTGCGTGACGGATCTGGCCGAGGTAAAAGAGGCCATCAAAAGGGAGTTCCCTAGCGTGGGAAGGATCAAAGCAAGACCGACACCAGAAAACAACAGGGGACAACGCATGGCCATAGTTGACTTGACCGAAAAGGACGCCGAACAATTCCTGAACAAGGGCAAAGTACGAATAGGGTAGGTTGTCTGTAGGATACGGCGAAGAGCAACGCCTCTTCAATGTTTCAAATGCCTTGGTTATGGTCACACCACACAAGTATGCAAAGCACCCGATAGGAGTTCCCTATGTTACAAATGCGGTGAAATGGGACATAAAAGAAAAGAGTGTACGAAGGAGGCACACTATATTCTTTGCATGGATGCTGATCCAAAACCTGATTTTGGACACGTCTTGGGATTAGGAAAATGCCGAATGTTCCAGGAAGCCCTAGCTAAGGCAAAATCAGAGCTTCGATGACCCGCATCCTGCAGCTAAACCTACACCGCAGTTCAACCGCCCAAATTCTGCTTGAGCAGTTTGCGAGGGACAGGAAAGCCGACTTCTTGCTGCTGAGTGAGCAACACCATAATAAAAGTCCTGCATTATGCTACTCTGATGAAACTGGTACTGCCGCTATCTGGGTTCGGAACAGTGATTTTCAAGCGGAGAGTTGTGGACGGGGGGATGGTTTCGTGTGGGTTCGGTGCTCAGGGATCACCTTCTTTAGTGTATACCTAACGCCTAACGAGCCGATATCATCTTTCCAAGCCAAGCTTAATGCTCTGGAGGGCACTGTCTCGAACGCAGAGGCAAAGTGCTCGCTGGGGGCGACTTCAATGCTAAAACAATCGAATGGGGCATGCCTCGGACGGATCCGCGGCGAAAACGAATATCGGAAGTGGCGGCCAGGACGGCCCTCGTCGTACTAAACTCCGGAAATACGTCAACTTTCCGCCGTATTGGCTGTGAGGGAACCATACCGGACATGATATTCGCCTCAGAGTCCTTAGTACGGAGGATACACAACTGGAAAGTATTAGAGGACTACTCAGCCAGTGATCACCAGTGCATTCTGCTTGAGATAAGTGATGCTATCTCCCGACGTCCGTGCTCTCGGCCTTCTACAACTGGATGGAACATTGAAAGAACGGACGTCGAGAGGTTCGTCAAGGTTCTCACAGCAGGTGAGCCGCTGCAGGGAGCTCCGGAGGGGACGGAAGAACTGGCAGCTCAGGACGTGGTGAACTCTACCATAAGCATAATCACGGCTGCTTGCTGCGCTTCTATGCCCCGCCGAAGACCCCGGCACGGCAAGCCCCCAGTGTACTGGTGGTCTACTGAAATCGCTGAAAAGTGGAGGGAGTGTCACAAGCTTCGGCGTGAGGCTCAACGGGCGCGGAACCGTGACGAGGCATGCGACCAGGTGGCAGCATATAAGTCAGCCAGGAAATGCCTTCGCAAACTGATCAATAGTAGCAAGGCTCGCTGCTGGCAAGACCTAGCGGACAATGTGAACAAGGATCCGTGGGGCCTTGGCTACAAGCTGGTCATGGGAAAACTTGGTGCCCTACGGAAGCCTTGTATACATGACGCGGAAAACATGGACGTGATAGTGCGGGGACTCTTCCCCGCCCATCCCGTCCGTGTTGACGCTGTCCATGGTGAAACAGCAGTAGAGTGCCCACTCTTCACACTGCTGGAACTGGAGGAGGCAGTCCTCTCATTGAAAGCGAGGAAGGCTCCAGGTCCAGATGGTGTTCCAGCTGAGGTGTTGCGGCTCGTCTATCACCATTGTCCTGACTTGCTGCTCAGCACATTCAACGCTTGCCTACGGGACGGGGTTTTCCCGGTACGATGGAAGGTGGCGAGGCTCGTACTGATCAGCAAGGGGAAGGGAAATTTCGAATCACCGTCTGCATACCGCCCGTTATGCATGCTAGACACAGCTGGGAAAGTGCTAGAGAAACTCATCAAGGGAAGACTCACTGACGGGATTCGTGCTGCTGGAGGCCTATCTCCTCGGCAGTGCGGCTTTAGAGCAGGACGTTCTACCATTGATGCGATTGCAGAGGTGGTGAACGCGGTCCAAAAGGCAGAGGCATATAGTCGCACCAAGCGACGGATCGTCCTGTTGGTGACACTCGACGTCAGGAATGCCTTCAACTCCGCTAGATGGGTGGATATTCTGGACACGCTGGAAAACTCTTTTCAAGTTCCAGAATATCTAATGCGGCTTTTGAGGAACTACCTAATGGACCGAAGCCTGCTCTACGATACGACACAGGGCCAACGAAGGATGGAAATTACATCGGGTGTTGCCCAGGGATCTATCCTTGGTCCGGACCTGTGGAACGTGTCTTACGACGGGCTACTGAGACTTGAGATGCCAGATGAGTCACGCTTGGTCGGCTATGCAGATGATGTTGCGGCTCTGGTCGCTGGACGCACCGTTGAACAAGTGCAACTTAGGCTAGGTATGCTAATGCGCCGAGTGAGGGACTGGATGACTGCTCGTGGGCTCAGTTTAGCACTGGAGAAAACTGAAGTGGTCATCTTGACAAAAAAGAGAATCCCTAGAGTAAAGATGATCAGTGTTGGAGGTATGCAAATCGAATCGAAGCCAGCGGTGAAGTACCTGGGGCTACTGATCGACTCGAAGATGAGTTTCTCTGAGCAAACCAGGGCAACGGCTGAGAAGGCTGCTTCGGGAATATCGGCCCTGAGTCGACTTATGGCCAACGTAGGGGGACCCAGCCCATCAAGAAGACGCCTCTTGATGAGTGCTGTAGGGTCAGTGCTAGTGTACGGAGCAGAGGTATGGGGCGACGCTCTCAGCAAGGAGGTATACCGAAAATGATTGGCACAGGTACAGAGAAGAGGAGCACTGAGAATTGCATCTTCGTATCCAACAGTCTCCGACTCGGCGGTGAGAGTGATTGCAGGCGTGATACCTGTCGCCCTCCTTGCTAGAGAGCGCCGCACTATCTACCTGCGCCGAAACGAGGATGCGAGGGAGAAGGTTATCCGCGAGGAGAGACAACGCTCGCTCAACGATTGGCAGCAATCTTGGAGGAATCGCACGAAGGGAAGGTGGACTGCGCGCCTCATCTCGGACGTGAGACCGTGGCTAAATCGAAGGCATGGTCAGACTGACTTCTATCTGACCCAGCTTTTGAGCGGGCACGGGTGTTTTCAGTCTTACCTGCACAAGATCGGTAAGTCACGGTCTCCCAATTGTCGGTTTTGCCCAGGAGAGGAGGACAATGCCTGTCACACATTTTTTGCGTGTACCAGATGGGCCAGGCTGCGAAGGGAACTCTACAGGGAGACGGGAGAGCTCACCCCAGATAATATAGTTGCGGTGATGCTCGAATCGGTTGACAAATGGAACCAGGTGGCACATTATGCTCGGGTAGTCCTAAAATATAAAAGGGACTCACAGCAGCCGGAGGCGCTGGGGCTGGGGGATCGCTCTTCTGGCGTTTCCTCTTCCCCCCTCCCCTCCCGCTAGGAAAGGGACTCCCCAGCTTGAAGCCGCCCCACGGCGTAACAAAACGAGACCTGGCCCGAATTAATGTGTCAAACGGTTCCAGGCTAGGTTCTCAGATTGACAGGGGAGGTGTTTAGTGGGTAGTCCAAGGGTATCCTCCATGGGAGTCCCACACTGCCAGACTCGGCGGGCGTAAAGGCCTTCACCTCCCTACCACAAAAAAAAACTGACGTTCACTAGAAAACCACATGGTAGCGATGAGCGTGTGTGCGAGTTGGCAGTGGCGTAGGACCGATTCATTCTAACTTCCCGCTCGAGTCACCGTTGAAATTTGAGCAACATGGTACCGAACAGCGCATTTTCGTTCTCTCATGTCCAAAGTCACCTGATTTAATAAGATTTCACTTTTTATCGTGTGAGACTAACCGAGACAGTATTACGTTCATCACTTAAATATTCACAGCTGTTTTCAAGAAAACCGTGGGAAAATGTAACTTTCCACTAATTGACCACAATGAAAGCGCAAAGACGTAAATAAAATTTTAACGTTTGGAATGATTTCCCCATTCCTCGCAAAAACCAGCTCTAAAAGCAAAATATCGGAATTTACATACAGGATTTTACACGGATAGACTAACTCCTCTCCTCTCTTTCTCTTAGATATTAACTGGCATCTGCAATTGAGGAGCTGTCCAAATGAAAAGAGAGGCAAATAAACATGTAAAAGATGGATTAAAATTTACCATATGTTGGTCCAGCTTGCAAATCAAAGTTTTACTACACCTTAACAAGCCATGTACCAGAAAGCTCTACTGCTTCATACACGACCATAAGTACGCTGATATCGCTTCCCAATTTATATGGCGGTATATGGAGAAATCTGGAAGTGCCGACAGAAATTCGGGGTTTTGTACGGTTTGTTTCGAGACGGATTTCAACTGCGAAATCCAGATGGTCTGCGGAGAACACCATAGCGCTCCTTCTAAAGTGAATTTCGTTTTGGTTCATGCATCTGTTCATGTTTTGTTGATGTTCAAGTTAAAAGAATTGGAATTTGTTTACTTCCTCAACCTAGCTGTCAGTGGAAAGAGTTAAACGTGGGTTTCATTTGGCTGTGCTAAATGGTGTAGGTGTACAGTGGACAGTACAAGGTGAATTTTCGGCATGCAAGGAATATGATTTGTACCTTTTTCATGTGAAACATCGAATATGTTACGCCGTACAAACATTTGCATTCTGCCGAAGTAGGCGAACAGCTCACGCCAGCTGGCCAAAAGTGGGCTGACTACTACAAAGGCAAATTTGTACTGGAAGGCTCGTTCACACTTACGTTGGTGTTGTTGCAAATTCAAGTTTTTGTTTACCATACATATGCAACTTAATCCAATTCTCTACTCTATAAGCACCGTAAGGGATGGATCAGACTGCGACGATATAATCGCACTACTGTCGCAAGTTACACATGGTTAAATGGAAGCGCGTACACTGCAATTTGCGACAATTCTGCCCAGGTCGACAGTCGCAGGAATTGGCATTTTTTCCTAAAACCATGTTAGTAGGAAGTTTTTGTCATATTCGCGCAGGCTCACATAATTTGGACATTTAACGTTGCAATCCATGGAAGTTTCTTGCATAGCGCGCAAATGAGTTAGCGCATGTATTCCTGGCAAAGAACCCGAAGAAACAAAATTTGTTCTAATTGCATCTGCTATTTAGTAGATATGCTCTGGCAACGTTTCGTTCTATACTACATGGCTGCCTGTTTTTGGGTAAGTGCCAAAACTGACGTTAGATAGGAAGCCATATGGTAGCAACTTGCATATGTTTAGTCGGCCTACTATGGACAAGCTTCCGGGAGCTGTCACCTAACTGTTGCATTAGCAAATGCTCATATTTCGTCATATATACTATTTTCCGAATAAAAAACGTGCGGAACGCATTCCGTGCATACTATAAATTCACCTTGTATAGCCCCTTTGAGAATGGAACACTGGAGTGCAACATCAACTCAAATTTCGTCATCATTTTCCGATGCGCCACAAACGTCGCTCTTCCGATTTAATTTTGGAAGGGTGTAGTCTAAAAAGGGAGCTGCAGTTTAGAAATATTTGAAAATGTAAACGTTAACTGCCATTGCATAATTGATTGATAATGTTCCTATTTCAGACTTGAATAGTTTGTAAAACTTTATTTCGATAAAAAGAAACTCACCGCGGCATTTAATAAGCAAAAACTAAATCTGTTCCTTAGGTAATTACAAATTCAACTACTACCAAAATTATAATCGTTTATTCTTCTATACTTTTTCATCTCCCTTTTCCTTTCATAATCGTCTTCAGTGGAATTAAGGTAAAATGTATAATCATTGAGCTTGACCTTCGCTATGTGTGACAGAACAACATGCCTTTAAGGTATACTAATTTGTTAAGATATCGCCTAACAGAAATTTATTCTGATTTTAATTTTGCAATAAAATAGTATTTTGTGTTGATGTATTTTACTGCTATAAGCTTAACTAACAAGCTGAAGTTTCGTTTGTTGTTCATGTGCTCACCATATGCAACAAAGAGTTGCTTTCCTATGCATGCCACTTGAACATTTTTAAGTATACTATTTAGAGTAGATAAAAGTTTCTCGTAGCTGGCAGTAAATTGCCTTACAGTTAGTATATTGCTATAGGCGAGACTTGATCGAATGGATCAAAAATAGCTTAATGATATGTTGATTCAATTTATATGAGGGAACAAATTTGAGCATATATTGGTTATCTATTACTGTTGAATTTCTCAAACCAGTGATTAGTCCCAAAATAAATTATCCTGTGCCCGGGTATTAAATTTATCTCTTTGATATAGGCTATAAAATTGATCAAAAGTTTTAATACAAAATTCGAATTATTTGTCCAAAGCATCTTTTTGAAGAGTTCATATATCCTTCTGCTTGTTAATATAAAGATCAATTATTTCGAAATTACTTTTATTCAATTGAAAATTCAATAATATAATAAATGGAATTCATTCTATATATGCCTACAGTTAAAAGAATAATACTAACAACTCCGGGATTCTGCTTTCCGCTTTCGAGGATGAAAAATCTTCCACATCCAGAGAGGCGCTTGAAATCAATACTGTCACTAAGCTCGTTGCATTTGCCTGCAAAAACAAAAATATGTCTGAGATCCGGGTGAGATCTATAAAAGTAAACAGTTTACCGATAGTTGCCCATTAATAATTTTTTCATCTCCATATATTCGTATGTCCAGCATCATTTAACAGACTCCTGGAAAAAGAAATAAAATTAATTTCATTAATAAAATTATTCAAGCAATATGCTAGCAAAACTTGCCCCCAAAATGCAGGCGCTACTACGCGAAAACTAATCGAATAAAATGGTCGCCACCGAAATGTAAACATAATCTTGCATGAATTGGAAGCAGTGATTTTGAGTGAAAAAACACTTCTTAATATTGTATTGTACTTTCTACATTTTATGTTGTTACTTACCTGTGAAATGATACTCCTGTGGGTTGACGGTGCGTTCTGTTATTGCATATTTTCACAATGCACATGATTTTAGAAACTTTTTTTTTTTTTTTTTTTATTACCTCCATTCCCTACCACTCTCTCCATCACTCTTTCTTCGTCGCACAACGCTCATGCGATCTGCATTCACATTACGTCGCTTGGTCCTTTGTGCCACCCAGACAATGTTTAACACATCGGTATAAGGGGGCACACAATATAATGTGAACTAGTCCTTTTCGTGAACATCTAGTCCAAAAAATCATGATCAGCTCTCAGAGATAAAAAAAAATTCAATATCATACGACGCATTCAAAAAACAACTCTGAGTAACTGTCACTTCAGTATCTCGCCGATAGGGTCAAAAAGAACGCCCTAAGATACTGGGCTCATAAAAGCAGAATTACTGGTCCACGCTTCAATCAGTACTCATTAAATGCTCCCTTAGTCTTTTCTTAAATACCAAAAGTGAGTTTGCTTCCTTAACAATTTCTGGTAGATTTTTATATATACGCAGAGCATCATTCGTTGCATCGTTCTTTAGTCGATCCGTTCTGGCAAAAGGTATTACGAATTGATTTGCATTCCTCGCATTATATGGGTTGATCTGTGATACCTTAATTAATGGCGCTCGTTCCGATCCATTAGTTTTTAAATTTCTGTAGATAAACTTCGCTTTCTCCATAATAATAATTTGACTAAAGGTTAATGATTTCGCCAATTGGTAAACCAAACTAGTTTGAGTAAGCATTGGTAGCTTCAGAATGTTTTTATACGCTTTGGTCAGCAGCCTGGATATACTGTTTAAATGTTGCTTCGCTGATTGACTCCAAATAAGTACTCCATAATGCAATTTCGCCAGGACAAACGCATTTAGAACAAGTTTCTTGATGTGCATTGGAAAATCCTCATATCTTCTTAACAATCCTATTATTGGGGCTAATTGCCTTCTTAAGCTATTTATGTGTGGTAACCAGGCCATACGATGGTCTATGATAAGACCAAGATATTTCATTTCTAGCACTCTTTGCAATTTTTCGCCGTTAATATTTAGTTCGACATCTATGTCTCCTTTGTTCTTTTGCTTAAAAACAATATATTTTGTCTTTGATGTGTTCAATACTAGTTTGTTTCCAATTAACCACTGATGGAATTTTCCTAGATCGTCGTTGATAGTGTTCTCAATGGCAGTTTTGTCTCGTACTGAATAAAGTAGAACTGTGTCATCAGCATATAATGTGTGATATCCCGTCAGCCCACATGTATTTAGATTATTTGTATATAGCAGGAACAAAGTAGGGCCCAGTATTGAACCTTGGGGAACTCCTGTTTCCGTAGGTGCATGGTCGCTCAGGACATTGTTGATTAAAGTTCTCTGCGATCTTCCCTCCAAGTAACTCTTAAACAACTGCTTAGGACTACCCTGAATACCATACGATTCAAGTTTACGAAGCAAGAGATCATGATCAACTGTATCAAATGCTTTTTTCAAATCCACAAAAATTGCGATGACATAATCACCTCTGTCAAGTCCTAGATTGATGAAACGTGTGACAGAATGTAGGGCATCCAAAGTACTCTTGTTCTTTTGAAAACCAAACTGATGTTGGCTTATGATAGAGTTTTCAACTAAGAATGATGTTAATCGATTGTTTAGTATTTTTTCAAATATCTTACTAAATCCCGTCAGCAGCGCAATCGGGCGATAGTTATTCGGGTCAAGATGATCACCACCCTTAAATATAGGAACTATTTTTGCAAGTTTTTCTTCTTCCGGAAAAGTCCCATTCCTAATATGCACGTTTATAAAATTTGCCATAATCTGGGCTATGTCCTCCTTAATTATACTAATCTCATTCATCGTGATGCTATCAATGCCTGGCGCCGTATTCTTTTTCAATTCATTGATTACATTTAAGACTTCCCTTTTATTTGTTTGATGAATGTGAAAGATGGAATTTATTGCGATATTTGTATTATTTACATTGCCTGCTGAACTGGCAACGATTTCTTTAGTGATTCTTCCACCAATTGTTGAAAAAAAATTATTCAATGAGTTCGCCGCGTCACGTGGACACGATGTGTTAGAGGGCCCATCAGGATTCAGTTGAAAGTTTTGTGATATACCCTGGGTTGAAGAGTTATCCTTTACCTCATTTATTATTTTCCATATTTCGCGGGAGTTGTCAGCCGCTGTTTCCATTCTTCTTGAGAAATATAAGAATTTAGCCTCTTTCACCAGTCGTTTCGATTCTTTTTTCGCTTGCATATACAGAAACTTGAAAGCCTGGTTTCCACTGTTCTTCCTGTAGTCCATGTATGCCTTCCTTTTTTTAATACTTGCATCAATTACTTTTTTCGTTATCCAAGTCCGTTGTCGACACCTGATTTTTTTCTCAATTGTAGAACTTTGCTTAGCAGATATGATGATATTTTTGAGTTCAATAATACTGTTTGGTTTCCGCTTTTCCAGTAACTCTCGTATGTTTGATTTAAAGAGCTCCTTGTCTAGAAATCTGAACGTTTTGTAGGTCGGCTTCTGTTTGTTCAGGGTTTGGTCTTGAATAGCAATTTTTATCACACGATGATCCAGTTCCGGCCAGTCCTCAAATATGTATGTCATGCTTTCAGCGACTTTTAAATCATTGGTCACTATATGATCCAGACAGGTATTTGACACTGGGCGAGTAATTTGGTTGTTGTTTATGATTACCGTTCCATTCGTTTCTAGCGTATCCTTATAAATCCGTGTTTCTGGTGATTCCGTTAGCACATCAATGTTTGTGTCCGCTACTGTGATCAAATTTTTTTCAGTTGAGAATAATGTATCTAGTACTGTACAAAAATCTTGCGCATTCATTCGATTGGGGTTGTAGTACGTCCCTAATTTTATTTTTTTACCAGCATGGCGTACTTCAATTATTATAACGTTATACTTATCAGGCATCACTCTCTTGGTAATGAAATTGATTGTATTTTTTACGTAGATTGCTGTACCTCCACCTCTTCCAGGTCTGCAGGAGAATACCGCATTATATCCTTCAATATTGTAAAACCGTGCTTCTTCTGGGTAAATCCAGATTTCATTGGGAATAATCAAATCTATGTCAGTATTTTGCTGCAGGTAAATCTGATTATCACTTAGCTTATGTCTTAAGCTTCTTATATTAGCAAACATAGGTGTCAAATTTGTTCCACTTGATTGATTAGAAAGATTAGCAATCATCAAAGTTGTAGTCGGTACTCCTCCTGGCGATCAATATTCTGCGTTGAAACTCCGGACACTCTACAGAGTCAGCTCTGTGAGAATGATCAGCATTGTTATTGTTACCAATACAGTTAGAGCACTTCTCAATCGTGCTTTTGCAGTCCTTTAGGTCATGCTTTCCTCCACATTTTACACATATTTGCTCCCCTTCACATTTTGATGTTTTGTGGTTGTATTTTTGACACTTATAACACCTCGTTACTTTGAAGTCCTCCTTCACAAAATACGATCCATAATCTATATTAATGTATCTATTCGCAAGCCTCTTATACATGCTCCCGTTTACCTGGATGATGTGCAACCACCTTCCATTTCTTGTTCGCCTAGCATGTACAAGTTCCATAGAATCACGCTCCTCTATATTGGGATTTAATGCCTGGATCTCATTTCTTAGTTCATTATTTGCGTATTGTTTTTCTAGTCCATTGATGACAAGTCTAGGCTGTCGCAATCTGGTCTCAGCAACATCATACTCCTCTTTCATTGCATCCATTGCTATATTAAAAAGCGAAGTAGTATTTTCATTTGTCGATGTTTTTATAATCGCCCCACCATTACGAATAGGCCTCATTAGTTGTAGAGGAATTTTACATTTTGATGGCCTGATCTTCGACTTAAAATCAATCAGTGTTTTTTCTGATGAAGAGTGGTTTTTAGGCTTAATTGTAATCCCTTTTTGCGATATTGTATTAGATCGATGCACTGATGGAGGAGAAGTAGAATTTTTAATAATTTCGGCATATGAGGGCTTGCTCGCAGACGTAGATTTATCTATTAATAAGGTAACATTTGAGCTCATCTCTTCGACTTGGCTTTGCAAGTTTTTTATTTGTTGGAAGAGTTGGTCTTCTTTAGATTTACGGTGCTGAGCTCTACATCCAGCACACATCCAAATCACATCTTCTGTGATGTCCATAATAGCCCGATATCTCTCCTCCGACATTTTGATACACCTCAAATGAAACCACTTGAGGCAGAAGCCATCACACCCCATAGCCGAGTGGATATCCTCCACGGGTTTCCTACACTTCCCACACTTATCTGGTTTAGTAGCCATTATATTTTTAACTTTTTCAATTATTTGCTTTTTATAAAAATTTTTTATTATCCTTGATTTATTTAATATAGTTAGTGAAAAAAAATGCAGAAATCCGTACTTGCAAAAAAAATAATTTAAAATATCAAAATATAAATTTAAAATTAAATTCAAAAATTGTTTAGAATAAATTTAGCTACACGGGAATCTCACTCCTAGACCAAGGTAAGAATTCCCGGTTCCGTTAATTTTCGTTCGCCTAAGTAAAAATTTAATCAATGAAATTGATGACGTGAAAGATCGCTACTTATCTCGAAAACTTGATAAAACGACACTAGTAACCACTCCACTTATTTCACACAGCTAATTATAATTTATGACAGAATTTAAACTTCACTTAAGCCATGAAATTCAAAGAGCTGAAACTGACACTTCTTTGTTTATTCAGTGTGAAATCTCTCCAACTTTATTTGCATTTTCCTTCTTTTCCGTCGAAATATATAGTTTTCTCACTTGCAATCTAGCTGATAGATTGTCTCTTATTGTCTTGTTCATGAATAGCGCACAAATCACAAATTTCCACTGATTGTAACTAAAAATCCCACAGCAAACGAGTTTGTTTACGCGTTTTCACGGCCGAATTTGACAGCGAATGCAAAAAAATCATATGATAATATGAAGATTTCTCCTTTTCGACAGCGAGAATTGATGACAAGAAAAATCAGTGTTCCATTAGTATCGGGCCGTTCCTGTTAGCTACCTGTTCCAATTATAGCCCACTGTACTCCTAAACTTTTCAAGACGATCAAATGAAGCAAGCGTTTTGCACCTTCCGCTGATAGCTCAGCGTTGAGATGCAAACCAACTCCTATAAATTCACTTTTGAAGCCGATAAAAACTAAACGGGTATAAGAACTGAAATAATTTTCACTTCGCTAGGAGCGCTATTGTGTTCTCCGTGGACCAAGTGGATTTCACTGTAGAAATCCGTCTCTAAACCGTACAAAACCTCGAATTTTCGTTGGCGCCTCCACAATTCTTCATATAACGCCATGTAAGTTAGCCACCAAAGTCGGCCTACTAATGGTCATGTGTGAGGTAGTAAGCACTGCTGCCATATGGCTTCCTATCTAACGTTAGTTTTGGTACGTGCACGAACTCCTATCCGGTATGTAACTTATCAAAGCCTTGGGGCCTTTCCTATTATTTTCTTGTTCAATGGTTAATTCAGCATTGCGAGTTATTTTTCTATGCTAGCTGTCTGGAAGTTAAGTGGCGTAATTTGAAGTAGTTTTAGTTGCTTATTCGTATCAAACAAGCTTCGTGGTTGATTGTACGCGTAGCGCGTATAATTTAGGTACGCAATTATCAAAATATTTTAATACTTGGTGGGAAAGCTTGCGGTCTCGACCGATAATGCCTAGAGGTAAGTGGTCCCAGAATTTTTGACGTTCATGAATAATCCCGAGAGTAACCGATTTGAATTCACAATTATGAGTTGAGGTTAAAAATAACTATCTCGCTTATTGGGAACAAGTTTTCAAATATACTGATAAATTGAGTTATATTCGGAATTGCCCTCGTTACATCAATTAATTAACTAGTGTAAAATAAAAATGGCATCGAGAAAAAGTCAAATTTAGGACGGAATAGGACCTTGTTGGTTGATCTGCTCTAGTCCATGCCCTCTTCTTTTTTTAACGGAAACGTATCATTTGAGAACGGATTTACCTAAATGAACGTAATTCAGGTCTTATCAATCAATAAACGTTTCTTAAATTTTATGATTATAGCACTCTTTCATCGAATGGTTACCGCTGCACCGATTGCGCTCAAATTTTGTATTCCGGAGCACTTTTTAATTCTAAAACCGATAAGGTGAGGGAAAATCCGATCCAAAATCTTTTCCAATGTAATTCTATTAATTTTAGTAGCACTACATTTATTCGTCAATGACAACCTACACATTTATTCAATTGTGACCAGATGTTGTCATATAACACAATTGAAGAAAATGACTTCTAAAAACTAAAGAGGTGCCCTTGTCAAAAATAGAAGGGTGCTCTTTCAAAGAATAGAAGGGTGCCCTTCCAAAGAATAGAAGGGTACCCTTCCAAAGAATAGAAGGGCACCCTTCTATTCTCAAGAGGAGCACTTTTCTATTCTATAGAAGGGTACTCTTCAAATGAATCGAAGGGTATCATAAAGTATAGAAGGGTACCCTTCTATAGAGTAGAAGGAAGAGTACAAGGATGCTTCCCTAAAAAATAGAAGGATGCCCTTCTATCGAATACACATCTAAAGAATAGAAGGTTGCTCCTCTAGAGAATAGAAGGGTGCCCTTCTAGAGAACATAAGGCTGCTCTTCTAGAACCCGTCCTTGCACAATATATTACAGCAGCATCGGGGATCTGCCATTTCAAATGTTATTTCAACAACATTTTGGTAGAATTTAAGGCATTTTTATTATTTTTTTTTTTGTGGTAGGGAGGTGAATGCTATTTATGCACAGAGTGTGGGACTCCCATGCGCGACTGGACTACCCACTAAACACCTCACTGTCAACCTGAGAACCCAGCCTGGAACCGTTTGACACATTACTTCGGGCAAGGTCTCGTTTTGTTACGCCGTGGAGCGCCTTCAAGCTGGGGAATCCCTTTCTTAGCGGGAGGGGAGAGAGGAAGAGGAATTGCCAGAAGAGCGATCCCCCAGCCCCAGGGCCCCCAGCTGCTGTGAGTCCCTTTTATATTTTAGGACTGCCCGAGCATAATGTGCCACCTGGTCCCATTTGTCAACTGATTCGAGCATCACCGCAATTATATTATCCGGGGTGAGCTCCCCCGTCTCCCTGTAAAGTTCCCTTCGCAGCCTGGCCCATTTTGTACTCGCAAAAAATGTGTGACAGGCATTGTCCTCCTCTCCTGGGCAAACCCGACAATCGGGGACCGTGACTTACCGATTTTGTGCAGGTAAGACTGAAAACACCCGTGCCCGCTCAAAAGC
The DNA here is from genome assembly GCA_963969285.1 of Odontomyia ornata. Lineage (NCBI taxonomy): Eukaryota > Metazoa > Arthropoda > Insecta > Diptera > Stratiomyidae > Odontomyia > Odontomyia ornata. The sequence goes on along the minus strand of OZ017742.1, from coordinate 182,314,561 downwards.
TGGGTCAGATAGAAGTCAGTCTCACCATGCCTTCGATTTAGCCACGGTCTCACATCCGGGATGAGGCGCGCAGTCCACCTTCCCCTCGTGCAATTCACCCAAGACTGCTGCCAATCGTTGAGTGAGCGCTGTCTCTCTTCGCGGACAACTATCTCCCTCGCATCCTCGTTTCGACGCAGGTAAATAGCGCGGCGCTCTCTAGCAAGGAGGGCGATAGGTATCACGCCTGCAATCACTCTCACCGCCGAGTCGGAGACTGTTGGATACGAAGATGCAATTCTCAGTGCTCCTCTTCTCTGCACCCGTGCCAAACGTTTCCGGTATACCTCCTTGCTGAGAGCGTCGCCCCATACCTCTGCTCCGTACAGTAGCACTGACCCTACAGCACTCATCAAGAGGCGTCTTCTTGATGGGCTGGGTCCCCCTACGTTGGCCATAAGTCCTCAGAGCCGATATTCCCGAAGAAGCCTCAGCCGTTGCCCTGAATTGCTCAGAGAAACTCATCTTCGAGTCGATCAGTAGCCCCAGGTACTTCACCGCTGGCTTCGATTCGATTTGTATGTCTCCAACACTGATCATCCTTACTCTAGGGATTCTCTTTTTTGTCAAGATGACCACTTCGGTTTTCTCCAGTGCTAAACTCAGCCCGCGAGCAGTCATCCAGTCCCTCACTCGGCGCATTAGCATACCTAGCCTAAGTTGCGCTTGTTCAACGGTGCGTCCAGCGACCAGAGCCGCAACATCATCCGCATAGCCGAACAAGCGCGACTCATCTGGCATCTCAAGTCTCAGTAGCCCGTCGTAAGACACGTTCCACAGGTCCGGACCAAGGATAGATCCCTGGGCAACACCCGATGTAATTTCCATCCTTCCTTGGCCCTGTGTCGTGTCGTAGAGCAGGCTTCGGTCCTTTAGGTAGTTCCTCAAAAGCCGCATTAGATATTCTGGAACTTGAAAAGAGTTTTCCAGCGTATCCAGAATAACCACCCATCTAGCGGAGTTGAAGGCATTCCTGACGTCGAGTGTCACCAACAGGACGATCCGTCGCTTGGTGCCTTTTGGACCGCGCTCACCACCTCTGCAATCGCATCAATGGTAGAACGTCCTGCTCTAAAGCCGTACTGCCGAGGAGATAGGTCCCCAGCAGCACGAATCGCGTCAGTGAGTCTTCCCTTGATGAGTTTCTCTAGCACTTTCCCAGCCGTGTCTAGCATGCATAACGGGCGGTATGCAGACGGCGATCCGGGATTTCCATTCCCCTTGCTGATCAGCACGAGCCTCGCCACCTTCCATCGTACCGGGAAAACCCCGTACCGTAGGCAAGCGTTGAATGTGATGAGCAGCAAGTCAGTACAATGGTGATAGACGAGCCGCAACACCTCAGCTGGAACACCATCTGGAACTGGAGCCTTCCTCGTTTTCAATGAGAGAACTGCCTCCTCCAGCTCCAGCTGTGTGAAGAGTGGGCACTCTACTGCTGTTTCACCTTGGACAGCGTCAACATGGACGGGATGGGCGAGGAAGAGTCCCCGCACTATCGCGTCCATCTTTTCCGCGTCATGTATACAAGGCTTCCGTAGGGCACCAAGTTTCCCCATGACCAGCTTGTAGCCAAGGCCCCACGGATCCTTGTTCACATTGTCCACTAGGTCTTGCCAGCAGCGAGCCTTGCTACTGTTGATCAGCTTGCGAAGGCATTTCCTGGCCGACTTATATGCTGCCACCTGCTCGCATGCTTCATCAGGGCTCCGCACCCGTTGAGCCTCACGTCGAAGCTTGTGACACTCCCTTCGCTTTTCAGCGATTTCAGTTGACCACCAGTACACTGGGGGCTTGCCGTGCCGGGGTCTTCGACGGGGCATAGAAGCGCAGCAAGCAGTCGTAATGATGCTCATAGTAGAGTTCACCACGTCTTCAGCTGCCCGTTCTTCCGTCCCCTCCGAAGCTCCCTGCAGCGGCTCACCTGCTGTGAGAGCCTTGACGAACCTCTTGACGTCCATCCTTCCGATGTTCCATCCAGTTGTGGAAGGCCGAGAGCACGGACGTCGGGAGACAGCATCACTTATCTCAAGCAGAATGCACTGATGATCACTGGCTGAGTAGTCCTCTTAATACTTTCCAGTTTTGTATCCTTGGTACTAAGGACTCCGAGGCGAATGTCACGTCCGGTATGGTTCCCTCACAGCCAATACGGCGGAAACTCGGCGTATTTCCGGAGTTTAGTACGACGAGGGTCGTCCTGGCCGCCATTTCCAGGATTCGTTTTCCCCGCGGATCCGTCTGAGGCATGCCCCATTCGATTGCTTTAGCGTTGAAGTCGCCCCCAACGAGCACTTTGCCCTCTGTGTTCGAGACAGCGCGCTCCAAAGCATTAAGCTTGGCTTGGAAAGATGATATCGACTCGTTAAGCGTTAGGTACACACTAAAGAACTTTCACTCTGTTCACTATCGCAATTCAATAATATCCCTAATGCTAATGGTCGGGTACTTGACCTTGTTCTTTCTAACTTTCCACTAAACTGTCTATCTGTTTCCACTGCATTAAATCCTCTAGTGAGTATCGATAGTCATCATCCGCCATTATCGCTCGATCTCTCCATTACACCTTTGTCAAGTCGTACGTTTGCTTCTTCGCCAAAATTCAACTACTTCAAAGCAAACTACGAAGCTTTAGCCTCCGAGCTGAGCTTGATTGACTGGCAGTTTTTTGATAATTTGGAGTGTGAGGAAGCTCTGAATAAGTTTTATAATTACCTCTATGAGTTGATTAAACACTTCACACCTTTACGAGCTCTTCGCAAAGTAAAGCAGAAACCATGGCTAACCAAGCAAGTACTAAGTGCCTTGAATGCTAAAAGTAAGGCACACCGCCGTTTCAAGCGTTGTGGTACTGAAGAATCCAGAGCCCGCTTTTGTGATCTGCGTCTTACAGCAACAAAAGAACTAAAGACTGCAATGAAAAACTATTTCAGTAGCTTGGAGAGTTCCCTCATGGCGAATAATGCGAAACCATTCTGGTCATACATTAGATCCTTTAAGTCCTCCTCTTCTGTCCCTCCTTCAGTCCGCTGGAATAATATAGTTAGCTCTTCTCCACAGGATATTTCCAACTTGTTCTCTCAGTTCTTCTCGTCAACTTTCATTCCTTCTTCTCGTCTCTAATCCAGTTAATACACCCGTACTTCACTCCATTGACATTTCTTCACTTTTCACTGACCATATCGAAGTTGAATCCCTCATTAATTCACTTAATCCTAATATATCACCTGGTCCTGACGGCTTGCCGAATATTTTTGTCAAGTCATTAGCGTCTTCACTTTGTATCCCTCTGGCGTTTCTCTTCAACCTCAGTCTAAAGACTGGTATTTTCCCTACTTATTGGAAAAGAGCAAACGTTGTTCCTATTCTTAAAAGTGGTGATCCTTCTTCTGTGTCGAATTATCGCCCTATTTCCTTAATTTCCTGTTTCCCAAAATTACTTGAGCGTCTGGTACACAACCGGCTTTCAGTTTCATTGACCCCTATCTTGTCGAAAGAACAACATGGGTTTCTCAAAGGTCGCTCTACGACCTCAAATTTAATTGAATTCACCGATTTCATTGCTAAGGCCCTAGACAATCGATTGCAGGTTGATGTAATCTTCACTGACTTCTCGAAGGCATTTGACACGGTCAACCATCAACTTCTCTGTTATAAACTGAAAACTTTTGGGGTTGTCGGCCCTCTCTTAACATTCCTCCTACTTGTCTTCTCATATATGTTGTGTTAGTTACTGTGGAACTACCTCTATTCCATTCTATCCGTCCTCTGGTGTTCCCCAAGGTTCCATTTTAGGTCCCCTCCTATTCCTATTGTTTATAAATGATCTTCCTTCGGTTATCGCTTCCAATTGCCTACTGTATGCCGATGATTTTAAAGTCTTTCGAGCTATTAGGTCTGTACAAGATTGTCAATATCTTCAGATGGACCTGATTGCACTAAGTAACTGGTGTTCGTCTAATTACCTCTGTCTTAATGTTGCCAAATGCTATAAAATGACTTTAAATCTAAATCGTTCTCCACTGACTTTTACCTATATGTTGAATGAAGTCCCTCTCGCTGCTGTGAGCTCTGCTAAGGACCTTGGCGTTACTTTTGATCCTAAGCTCAATTTTGATGCACACGTTCTAATCGCGACTACTATGGCCTCGAAAATATTGGGACTTATTTTCAGGCACGCTCATAAATTTAACAATATATCTACCCCTGTCCGCTTGTTTATCTGTCTTGCCCGTCCTATCCTCGAATATTGCTCTGTAGTTTGGTCTCCCCGACACTCCTACCTCATTGACTCGTTAGAGAATGTCCAGCGTAAATTTACTCGTGTCTTGTTTTACAAATTCAAAATCCCATATCAACCCTATGACTGCCGCCGTTTATCCTTCCTACGTTTGCCTACTCTGTCATCCCGTCGCATGTATCTAGATCAGTGTTTTCTGTATCAACTCTGCCACAATAAAATTTCATTAACATTGTTTGCAGACCTACGTCCAGGGATCTATCCTTGGTCCGGACCTGTGGAACGTGTCTTACGACGGGCTATTGAGACTTGAGATGCCAGATGAGTCGCGCTAGGTCGGCTATGCGGATGATGTTGCGGCCCTGGTCGCCGGACGCACCGTTGAACAAGCGCAACTTAGGCTAGGTATGCTAATGCGCCGAGTGAGGGACTGGATGACTGCTCGCGGGCTGAGTTTAGCACTGGAGAAAACCGAAGTGGTCATCTTGACAAAAAAGAGAATCCCTAGAGTAAGGATGATCAGTATTGGAGATATACAGATCGAATCGAAGCCAGCGGTGAAGTACCTGGGGCTACTGATCGACTCGAAGATGAGTTTCTCTGAGCAAATCAGGGCAACGGCTGAGAAGGCTGCTTCGGGAATATCGGCCCTGAGTCGACTTATGGCCAACGTAGGGGGACCCAGCCCATCAAGAAGACGCCTCTTGATGAGTGCTGTAGGGTCAGTGCTACTGTACGGAGCAGAGGTATGGGGCGACGCTCTCAGCAAGGAGGTATACCGAAAACGATTGGCACAGGTACAGAGAAGAGGAGCACTGAGAATTGCATCTTCGTATCCAACAGTCTCCGACTCGGCGGTGAGAGTGATTGCAGGCGTGATACCTGTCGCCCTCCTTGCTAGAGAGCGCCGCGCTATTTACCTGCGCCGAAACGAGGATGCGAGGGAGATGGTTGTCCGGGAGGAGAGACAACGCTCGCTCAAGTATTGGCAGCAGTCTTGGAGGAATTGCACGAAGGGAAGGTGGACTGCGCGCCTCATCCCGGATGTGAGACCGTGGCTAAATCGAAGGCATGGTGAGACTGACTTCTATCTGACCCAGCTTTTGAGCGGGCACGGGTGTTTTCAGTCTTACCTGCACAAGATCGGCAAGTCACGGTCTCCCGATTGTCGATTTTGCCCAGGAGAGGAGGACAATGCCTGTCACACATTTTTTGCGTGTACCAAATGGGCCAGGCTGCGAAGGGAACTTTACAGGGAGATGGGAGAGCTCACCCCGGATAATATAGTTGCGGTGATGCTCGAATCGGTTGACAAATGGAACCTGTTGAGAAGTAGGATGAAAATACAAGAAGATCAAAATTAGAGGAAAACCTAACCCAGCGTTTTCACGCCGATGTAATGGCTTCGCCCCAAAAGGCTGAGCCGTAATTTAAAATAAAAGGTCAAAGTTTGTTCGTAGCAATACTTACGGTGCTCTTACTAGTGCACTCGCAAGCTGTATATTTTTGACTGAGGCGTTATTACATTTTCCTAAACTATTTATACAAATTTTCACATTACAAAAATGGTCACACACGATGTGACCCTTTTTCCATGTTCTCATTCTAAAAGTATTCTAAAAGCAATAACTGTCACATATCTCAATTTACAAAATATTCAATACCCAAAACAAAACATTCAACCACAATATTCATTCCTCATTACCTCATGACATTAGTCACTATTGCATTGTTTTCATTCGACATCGAAAACAATGCAATCACATATGATGCATTCGCATTTGCTTTGGTTTAGCCGCTATGCCACTTGAGAAGACTCGTGCCATAGGGTAAACAGATACATGTAGTGACATAATATTCATGTAGGTCGTGTATCCTCATTCATTGAGTCACACCACGTGTAGTCCGTAAATGAGTATACGTGAAATACGATACTCTCCAGAATGGATGAAGCGCGACATTGGTAATTATCCATGCACATGTTTTGTGTGGATAATTGTGTCAGCTTAAGAATGCTTATGGAATGTTTTATGGAATGCTATGAATGTTCTACGGGTTTGTATTTGCATATGATGAGAATGCGTATTTGCATATTCAAAGTGAAATGCAATTTACGTAATGTATGTATGTACTACACCCTCACCGTTTTAGTGTCGAGAGTTTGTACTACAAAATCGAGACATGGAAAAAAAGTTCACTTGTGTTGACATGACAATATATAGTTAACTTATTTCTAATGTTTATTTACAATTCCATTTTTTTAATTGGTTGTTATGGTATTCTTTGTATTTTCCATTAACATCTATTATGGAGTTTACTCCATTACATTTAATTACAGTGTAAGGACCTTGATAAGGTTTTTGAATTTTCTTTCTATTGTTTACTTTTATTAACACTTTATCACCGATACACAAGTGTAATGGATTTATTTCAATATCTTGTACTTTACTTAACCTATTTGTTTTTACTTTATTAATTATGTTTCTAGTTTTATCAATTGTTCTTTTTAATCTTAATTTAAGTTCATTAGCATAATTATCTACATTATATATTTTATCTTTATTTACATTAACTTCATCATTTGGCAAGTATGGTAATTTTCCAAATGCCAATTCATAAGGTGAATATTGTGTATCTACATTAGGTGAGGTGTTGTAAGCAAAGGTATAATAAGGTAACCACGTATCCCATTCGAGATCTTCAGCAAAGGCTAACATAAACTCGTTCAGTACCCTATGATTTCTTTCAACTATACCAAGAGTTTCATGATGGTAAGGGGAGGAAAAAATTTGTTCAATTTTTAATAACTTACAAACTTCTTGCATTAATTCATTAGTGAATTCTGTACCTCTATCCGATTTCAATACTTTAAATTGTCCATATTTCAATATGAAACTATTCACCAAGGTTTGTGCTACCGTTTTAGCATCTTTAGATTCAATTGGTGACGCAACGACAAATTTCGAAAGTTCGCACTGCATCGTTAATATATAACGATAGTGGTTCGAATGTCTTAAAGGTCCCACCGTATCTATTTGTATTACCTCAAAAGTCGTTGAAGGAGTGTTGGTATGTACTGGTCTTTCTTTGGTATGCCTAACTTGTTTACCTTTAGCACAAATCTCACAATTACTTATAAATTGTTTTACCATACTGCTCATGTTTTTCCAGCAATATCTTTGTTTGAGCTTCAGAACAGTTTTTCTAACACCTAAATGTCCTCCATGTGGTGAGTTATGATACTCAATAATAAGTTTATTCTGAGTCATTTTGTCTTTTATTCTTTTTGGCGGGGTGTACAGCAATATTTGTAGTTTTGGGCGCTTGTTGTATCTTTTCTTCAGTTGCAACCTGTTAAACATTTCTTTGAAATCTGCTATGTGTATACACTTAAATATTCCATCATTATTGGCTAATGCTAGCTCATTTATATTCCAATAATGGGTAGCATCAAGTAGCTTTTCCATGATGAATTCGAAAATTTCATCAGGACTATCACTACGACACTGGTAATGTAAGGTCATTAGTTTGTCTTTATCAGGAACGGATTCGCTGAAAGCTCTATCACTAGGACTCTTACGTGTCAATATTGTTGGCTTTTCTCCATCAGGAACGGATTCTCTGGGAGACTTATCGCTATAACAATTTACTAACACTTCCTTTTTCGTACGTACGATTTCAATAAAAAGATTTCTTTTGTTTTTACTCATGAGTTTTTCATTTATATTCCGCGGTATATCAAATTTTAAAGTCCTAACAGATCTGATATCAGCCAAAGATGTGCAATCCCAAATATGAAGTTGATCAGGCTTCTTTGGAAGATTGGTATCATGGATGTCATCAGTCTTGTTAATATTGACGTCATTATTTTTGCTGTTTTGCGCCATGCCCCTAGTTATTGCCAAAGTTTTCTTAACCTGTTCGTCCCTTTCTCGTGGGATCATCTCCTTTAAAATGTCGGAGGTAAGTTCTATGCGGGATAATGCATCCGCATTAGTATTAATTTTGCCTTTCTTGTATATGATTTCAAAATCATAGTCTGACAGGTCTAGGCGTATCCTTGTCAGCTTTGAAGAAGGATTTTTATGGGTGAACAAGGATACCAATGGTCTGTGGTCAGTCACCACGATGAATTTTCTTCCATAAAGGTATGGTCTGAAAAAATTTATTCCCCAATGGATCGCTAATAATTCTTTCTCGATTATTGGTTTATTCAACTCATGCTTGTTTAACGATTTACTCGCATAGGAAATCGGTAAATCAGTGCCTATGTCCCCTTGGGATAAAACTGCTCCTAACACGTAACTCGATGCGTCAGTTGTTAGTATAAAAGGTTTGTCGAAATTTGGATACTGTAAAATTGGTGGTTTCATCAGTTTGTTCTTAAGAGTATCAAAAGCTTCTTGGCATGAGGAGTCCCATAAAAATGGTGCATTTTTCTTTAATAATGCATTTAAACTCTTTGCGATATCTGCGAAGTTTGGGATGAAACGCCGATAATAGTTACAAAATGCAACGAATCTGCGCACTTCATCTGCATTCTTCGGAATAGGATAGTCTTTGACAGTTTTGTACTTTGCTGGGTCAGTCTTAATACCATCTTTAGTTATTAAGTGGCCTAAGTATACAACCTCAGGCTTGAGAAATTGACATTTCTTGGGATTTAATTTCAGGTTGTATTGTCTTAGCCTTTCGAAGACCTTTCTCATATTTTGATTGTGGTGTTTAATACTACAACCAAAAATGATTATGTCGTCGACATAAAGGAAAGCTTCAAAATCTAGACCGCACAAAGCAATCGTTAACATTCTCTGGAAACTATTAGAGGATACTTTCAATCCAAAAGGTAGCCTGGTAAATTGGTAATGGCCACGGTTGTCAGAAAATGCTGTTAATGGCCTAGATTCCTTATCTAATTCAATCTGATGAAATGAACTAGTCATATCAAGAGTTGAAAAATACTTCGCCCTGCCCAATTTATCTATGACGTCTTCTAATCTTGTTAGAGGGAACTTGTCATTGACAATTTTGGTGTTTAGTTTTCGAAAATCGACCACTAAACGCCACTTCTTGTCCTTACCATCGCTTTTCTTAGGTACGATAAGCAAGGGTGAATTGTACGGGCTATAGGACGGTTCAATGATTTTATCATTCAGCAATTTCTGAACCTGGCTTTGAATTTCCTCGTTCTGAGAATGCGGTAGTCTATAGTTCTTAATATAGACGGGTGTACTGTCAGTGACTTCCAAATGTTGCCTATAAAAGTTGTTGGATGTTAGTTTCTCGTCATCTAAATGAAAGATATCTTGATATTCTTGTAGAATATCTAGAAGACTGTCTTTAGCTAGTTGATCACTCGATGAAATGTTAATTTTTTCAAGGATTTTCTTGAATCTCAAATCCGTACTCTGATGATTCCGTTTGAAATGTTTAATTTCATACTTGTCCAACGGCGAAATCTCAAGAAGATTCTGCACGTTGTCAATTGTAACGCTTGCATGAGAAGCATCCAGAATTCGGATATGTTTTATACCTTTTGCCGGTATAATTGAGTTACTCACAAATACGTTTTTCTGTATTTGCTTGCTTAAGACAACATGGTCTTTATCAACTTTTAAGTCAATCGGTACCACTGCTTCTGACCTAGCTGGTATCTTAATGTGTTTGACATCGCTATTACTGTATTCCATAGGGATAATGGCTTCGGTTTGGTCCATGTAGAATGCTACTGTGTAGGTTTCATAATCGATTTTACATAAAAATCGTTCTAACATGTCCCTTCCAATAATACCATCGGTATAAATTGGGAATTTGTCATCCACCATAAAAAATTTGTGGACGACATCACAAGTTCCTATTTTCAATCTAAGTTTGATTGAACCTTGTGACGAGATAACCTCTTTGGTTATACCGGTTAGGCTACATTTATCCCTAATGGAAAAAGTTCCATCTTCTTCGATTTTGCCTCTTTTACAAAGAGAGACATCAGCTCCAGTATCTACTAAAAATTTTAAATTGTGTCCTGCGTTGTCGCAAAAAAGAACGACATAGTTTACGCAGTTATCCGATATTTTATAAATTTTTGTTCCGGGGGGATCTCTTATTCCGACCCGGAGGCCTCTGCGTTTCCCTGATCCTGGGCAATGTTGACGTTTCTATCGCGGTTGTCCCGTCGTCGTTTATTTTTCTTTCGGTAATTGTTTTGATTCTGACCTCTATTACTATCACTCCTATCATTATTTCTATTATAATTACCATCTCTATCATTATTTCTATTATAGTTGCTATCGTCATTATTTCTATTTTTCCTAAATTTCCTATTACCATTTTGGTTCTTACTATCCCTATAGTTCTTTTTGTCTTTATAGTAAAAGACATTCGCTGGTTGAGCAGCTTCACTCTTCTCGAGCTCGAGTCCCAAATCGATTGCGTCAGCGAGGGTATTTGGCCTGGCTGCAAATATAGTTCCCCTAAATTGGTCGTTTAAACCATTTTTAAAAACCGTCAGGGCGTACGTATCATTCAATTTCGTGATTACTTCCCTTTGACCTTGCGTCGCATTTGAACCTAAATTTGCGATTTGGAGTTCGTTCAATTCATTCACTAATGTTAAAATTTTTTCTTTGTAAGTACTAATACTCAATTTCTTCTGTACCAAATTGCTCGTGTTTACATTTTTATATCTTTGCCTTAACTTAGCTTCTAATTGTGAAAAACTTGTAGGTATTCCAGAACTAGTTATCACAGTCTGTACGTTAGCTGATAGTTTACAATAATATACAAAGTCTATCAGTTCTGTTTTGGCTTCGGGTTTTAAACTTCTTTCAATTATTTGTACTATTTTCAAAAATGAATTCAAATTCTTATAATCTCCGTCAAAAAGTGGAATATTTTTCATGGCAGTCTCCAAGTTGAACTCGGCCATGTTTGCTGCTAATAGTTTTAATTGTAATTCAATCAGAGATTCACTTTGTTCAGCTAAACGCTTGAATTTAATCTTTAATTCAAAATCATCTGCGTTGTCTGTAATTGAGAAAATTTGTCGTAATTCCTCTCTAACTTCGTTTAATCTATTTAATCTTGCATGCAAAAATTCCTTTGTATACAATTTTTTGCCTTTCTTTTTCAAATTAACCAAGATTTTTTCGACTTCTTCTACCAAACCCCGTGCCTTATTCATTTATTCATTTATAAAAATAGGATTTCAGACTGTATAGATTATTAAACATTTAATTTTATTTATACTGGAATATTCCTACTTAGCTGCTTTTTAACATATTTGGTATGGTGCTAATTATAGATATAAACTAAAACTAGTACTATTACAAAGACTGCACCCGTCGATAATCCTTGCGAGTATTTTTCGACGAAGGTTTCGCTGACATTCGCACTGCAGTTATTGCCCATCTTTTAGCTCTCGTAACTTTTTAAACAGTCGTTTTTGCTGATCGCCTTCGGTTATCGCAATCAAACGGTGGACGTCCTTGATCTCACGTCTCAGTTTCGCCTTGCGTCCTCCACGTCGCTTTCTTTTGATGGTTGCTGCTTCTTTGTTCGCTTACGGTATTCCTCGATCGTCAGGGGCTTTGGTCCAATTTTCTCCAAATCCGCTATAGGTGTGGGTATGTATTTCACCGGTGCTGTTGGTCCGCTCGGTATGTATTCCTGAGCCTGCGCTAGATGCTTCCTGCGGAATTCTTGTCTCGATAATTCGACTGCTCGCTCAAAAATCTTGTCGAATTCGTCCATGGTTTCGGACTGGCAGGATCGCCATGTTGAGAAGTAGGATGAAAATACAAGAAGATCAAAATTAGAGGAAAACCTAACCCAGCGTTTTCACGCCGATGTAATGGCTTCGCCCCAAAAGGCTGAGCCGTAATTTAAAATAAAAGGTCAAAGTTTGTTCGTAGCAATACTTACGGTGCTCTTACTAGTGCACTCGCAAGCTGTATATTTTTGACTGAGGCGTTATTACATGTTCCTAAACTATTTATACAAATTTTCACATTACAAAAATGGTCACACACGATGTGACCCTTTTTCCATGTTCTCATTCTAAAAGTATTCTAAAAGCAATAACTGTCACATATCTCAATTTACAAAATATTCAATACCCAAAACAAAACATTCAACCACAATATTCATTCCTCATTACCTCATGACATTAGTCACTATTGCATTGTTTTCATTCGACATCGAAAACAATGCAATCACATATGATGCATTCGCATTTGCTTTGGTTTAGCCGCTATGCCACTTGAGAAGACTCGTGCCATAGGGTAAACAGATACATGTAGTGACATAATATTCATGTAGGTCGTGTATCCTCATTCATTGAGTCAACAATGCAATCACATATGATGCATTCGCATTTGCTTTGGTTTAGCCGCTATGCCACTTGAGAAGACTCGTGCCATAGGGTAAACAGATACATGTAGTGACATAATATTCATGTAGGTCGTGTATCCTCATTCATTGAGTCACACCACGTGTAGTCCGTAAATGAGTATACGTGAAATACGATACTCTCCAGAATGGATGAAGCGCGACATTGGTAATTATCCATGCACATGTTTTGTGTGGATAATTGTGTCAGCTTAAGAATGCTTATGGAATGTTTTATGGAATGCTATGAATGTTCTACGGGTTTGTATTTGCATATGATGAGAATGCGTATTTGCATATTCAAAGTGAAATGCAATTTACGTAATGTATGTATGTACTACAACCAGGTGGCACATTATGCTCGGGCAGTCCTAAAATATAAAAGGGACTCACAGCAGCCGGAGGCGCTGGGGCTGGGGGATCGCTCTTCTGGCAATTCCTCTTCCCCCGTCCCCTCCCGCTAGGAAAGGGACTCCCCAGCTTGAAGGCGCCCCACGGCATAAGAAAACGAGACCTGGCCCGAAGTAATGTGTCAAACGGTTCCAGGCTGGGTTCTCAGATTGACAGGGGAGGTGTTTAGTGGGTAGTCCAAAGGTATCCTCCATGGGAGTCCCACACTGCCAGACTCGGCGGGCATAAATGCCTTCACCTCCCTACCACAAAAAAAAAAAAAAAAAAAAAAAAAAGACCTACGTCTTCGTCAATCATCGCGTTCTTCTCAGGCAAACAATTTTTTCGTGCCACCGTATGCCCGTACAAATTTATATTTTCACTCTCCTATTATACGAATGGTAAGGAATCATGATAAGCTTGAGCTTGGTCCTTTTTCCGACTCATACCTAGTTTTTAAATTGAGGTTAAGAAGCCTGATTCTTAAAACTCAACTGGAGTAAATATTAGACTTTCTTTTCTTTTTTTGTGTGCTTTAATTTAATTTTACACGCATATTTATTGTTGTTAGTACCATTGAATTTCTTTTTAATATTAACTTTAACACTTAATTCTAATTTTCATTAATTTTCTTTTCTGTTTGTTTTGTTCCATTTTGTAATTGGATTATGTTTATCTGTTAAATGGAATTTAAATAAATAAATAAAGAAGGTGATCCCTGAGCACCGAACCCACACGAAACCATCCCCCCGTCCACAACTCTCCGCTTGAAAGTCACTGTTCCGAACCCAGATGGCGGCAGTACCAGTTTCATCAGAATACCATAATGCAGGACTTTTACTATGGTGTTGCTCACTCAGCAGCAAGAAGTCGGCTTTCATGTCCCTCGCAAACTGCTCAAGCAGATTTTGGGCGGTTGAACTGCGGTGTAGGTTTAGCTGCAGGATGCGGGTCATCGAAGCTCTGATTTGGCCTTGGCTAGGGCTTCCTGGAACACCCGGCATTTTCCTGATCCCAAGACGTGTCCAAAATCACGTTTTGGATCAGCATCCTTGCAAAGAATACAGTGTGCCTCCTTCGTACACTCTTTTCTTTTATGTCCCATTTCACCGCATTTGTAACATAGGGAACTCCTATCGGGTCCTTTGCATACTTGTGTGGTGTGACCATAACCAAGGCATTTGAAACATTGAAGAGGCGTTGCTCTTCGCCGTATCCTACAGACAACCCACCCTATTCGTACTTTGCCCTTGTTCAGGAATTGTTCGGCGTCCTTTTCGGTCAAGTCAACTATGGCCATGCGTTGTCCCCTGTTGTTTTCTGGTGTCAGTCTCGCTTTTATCCTTCCCACGCTAGGGAACTCCCTTTTGATGGCCTCTTCTACCTTGGCCAGATCCGTCACGCAGTCAATGTCCCGTATTTCGATCGTTGCCATCGGCTCGAGCGGGGCTATAGTTACGCTTTTGCCGAGGACTTTCTTTACTGCGGCACAGAATGCTTCATTATTACCGGCCTCTGCTCCGAATTCGACCGGTATGTGGCCCGACCACGTTGGTCGTACTACTTTAATGTAGTATTGGTGTCTTCGGGCCTTACGTTTCCCCTGATGTCCCGCAGCATCTCCGCGTAGGATTAGCCATCTTGGGGCTTTACAAGCAGTGCCTGCTGCCGGGGTCTTCGTCGGGGCTTCTGCCTCTCCTGTTTTGCATCAGGTCCTTTTTCTAATTGGGCGTCCGTGCGAATTTTATTTTCTGGCTTTTTTTGAAGGAGTTTCTTTGCGGCTTTCTTCGCTCCTTTTGTAAGCACTGTCTGGAACCCCTGATCTGGTATTCCACGCCCATCAAGTGCCTCTTCCTTACTTCTTTTATCCCGATCTCCTTCGATTGGGCTAGACGCCATTCTTTTATTGACTTTTAATGGTGGAGCTACCTGCATGTCGCCTTTAGATTTCGCTCCAAGCGCCTCTTTAGCCTTCTGTTCATCTTCGGCCCTTAACCAGCTCCTCCGATAGTGCCCTATGCGATCTAGGAGCTCCTCTAGTTCAAGGAGCCCTTCTTTTGCTACTTTGCTAATTTTTGGGGAGTCGCATGCAGCTTGTATTCTATTCAAAACATCTCCCGCTTTTCGAAGTAGTCTTTCTTCTTCGTATCGCTGGGCCGCAATTGTACCTTGCAACCATCCTTGGGAGAGGTTTTCGCGTTCCGTTTCCGAGTGCAGTACTTCCGCCACATTTTCAACGTTGGCGGTACAATCACGCGGTGTCTGGTCACTCTTTGCTTTTAGTGCCGTAATCTCCTCGTTTGCTTCTGGATTTTTCGTTGCAATGTCGGGATTTGTGACCCTTGCATCGGTCGCTTTAGTAACGATCGCAGCGGTGACAGTTGAATTTTCGGTGCTCTATGTTATCTTCCACTGCTCGAACACCTGAAGCATCCTGCCGAGTCTCCCGCTTCTCCTTAATAGGACGCTCGGGCGTTCGCATAATTTTTTTGCTGCGCCCAAACGCCGCAGGAATCTCAGTCTGCACCAGACTGTCTGCTGTTCTCCGTTTTTCGTCTACCGTCACTGTCGTCGTGTTAGTCTTCGTTTTTTTCGTGGTTAGTACAGCTCTCGATGTACTGTTGACATCGTGGCTGCAACCGCTGGTTGCGTCGTCGTTGCTATTATATTTTATTTCCTTTTTTGGGTTTTTTTGGTCTTTTGATTGCTCCAGTTTTGATGGGTCCCCCCTCGGAGCCGCTATCTCCGTTCGTGTGTGTAGTCGCCTTATTTTTGGTCCCATGGTTATCTTTGGAGAGCAGGGAGGCCATGCGAGGATTGGCACAAGCCCTTATGGGGACAAGTGCTCAGAGCCAGACCAGCGCTAATCGGGAGTCCGTCTCAACCGAACCTACACCACCAACCCAATGGTGCGAACTTCGAACGTACTCCGAGGCCTGCCAAGGTTTTACCGGGACGGAGACGGTATGATAGTTGAATTGGAGCCGTTCACACACGATTTTCACCTCGGCGCTACTGTGCAAAGCAACTAGGTCCAAACCATCACATCCGCCAGCCCAAAGCGTCTATTCCAGTTCGTTGTCCAAAGCGTAGTCCAGATACAATCAGGGTTACCTGTCATCCCAGGTGGGAACCTCACGGCATCCCCCATATCCTCGGGTCCGTGGGAGCGGCACTCCCCAAAGAATGCTAGCCTCCAAGAATGTTCTTGTCGACCGGCTTTCTCCCTGCGGGAATTTCCTCGGGTACGTGGGGGCGGAACTCCCCAAAGAATGCTAGCCTCCAAGAGTGCTCTTGTCGACCGGCATTCCCCCTGCGGAGTTTCCTCGGGTACGTGGGGGCGGAACTCCCCAAAGAATGCTAGCCTCTAAGAGTGCTCTTGTCGACCGGCATTCCCCCTGCGGGGATTCCAATCATATTAAAGAATTCCATTACTGACCACTACACAACTATGTTGTGCTGCCCAATTGAGTCCT
The DNA here is from genome assembly GCA_963969285.1 of Odontomyia ornata. Lineage (NCBI taxonomy): Eukaryota > Metazoa > Arthropoda > Insecta > Diptera > Stratiomyidae > Odontomyia > Odontomyia ornata. The sequence goes on along the minus strand of OZ017742.1, from coordinate 182,298,031 downwards.
CATTCCCAACAACAAATGATGGAAGCAGAAATGAAATGCAAAGTAAAGTGATTATAGATCTAAACCTTCTCAAAGACAAGATAAAAATACTAACTGGAATAGCATTTATAACAACGTTGATGATGCAGAAACAGCAATTAACCAATTCGTAGGAAAGTTGAGTAGCACAATTATTAGTTGCCATCACAGAAATATAATTAGAAAATCACTAAAGCCCTTTAAACCTTGGCTACATGAAGGCATAATTATATCGATCAGGAAACGAGACAAGTTAAAAAGAAAATTTTACTGCCAACCTCTTAACACTTCACTTGAAAAATATTATAAAAATTATAGAAACAAATTAACAGCCATCATTAAAGGATCTAAAATAAATTACTTTAAAAAAAGACTGTTAGAAAAAGGGAACTCACTTAAATCTATGAGTGAATGAAATTATAGGGAAGTCTTCAAACAAAAAGCGAATAGTCATGGATGAATTGAATGAAAACGATAGCACTCAAGAAAACGTTTCGTGTATAGCTGATAAATTCAATAAAGCTTTCATCAATATCGGCGAAGAGTCATTCAAATCTTTACAACACTTAAAACGAGGAGAGATTTCCAGTGCAAGAAATACAGCACGGAATTGTTTCCAGTTCAGATGTATAACTGAAAATGAAATCAAAAGGAGCAGTGACAAAACTAAAAAGCACAACCCCTGGTCACGATAATATTGGAGCGGACATTTTTAAACACATACTCGACGAAATCGTTCAACCGCTTTTGTACGTATTTAACAAAATTCTGCAAGAAGGTAATTTTTCAACATCACTGAAAAAAGCCGTAGTCGTGCCAATATATAAAAGCGGATGTACCCCGAATCCATTAAATTACAGACCGATTTCTATGTTTCCAACTATCTCAAAAATCTTGGAGCACTGCCTAAAGGATCAGCTGAATATCTTCCTAATTGATAACACGGAATCGGCTATCATTGAAGTATGTAACTATCTTCATGATGAACTCGATAAGAGCAACAAACCACTTGCTATATTCATGGATCTAGCCAAAGCCTTCGTCACGATCTCTCATGACGTCTTATTACAGAAATTGTCTAAAATAGGAGTTTGCGACCATTCTTTAAGACTGTTTGAAATCTATTTAGCAAACCGAGAGCAATGCGTGAAGATTGAAAAAATACATAGTAAATGGGAAAAGAATAAGCCCTATGGAATCCCACAGGGTACAGTAATTTCGTCACTTCTCTTTTTAATATACGTAAATTATTTTTGCAGTAAGAAAGTGCTAAATGGAAAAATCTTTGCATTTGCTGATGATACGGTGCTATTAACCTCATCGGACAAATGGAAACAGACATTTGAAAATGCCGAGCGAGAAATGCAAGACGTACAAGAATGGTTAAATAGCCATTACCTAAAGCTGAACAAAATTCATAACTTTTTCTGCAAACAAAAAAAGTCAAGCAATAAGAACTACACTTAAATTGCATGAGGAAAATTGCACTAATAATCCAAAAGCACTTTGCGAATGTGAATGTATTGAAAAAAGTGAGCACATAAGATACCTAGGAGAGACAATAGATAGCTGTCTTAGATGCAATCACCATATAAATACAATCAATAAGAAAATCAGACAAACGCTATACCTCTTCAGAGCTACACCAGCAATATTATCAAGGCAACAGTTGAAACAAATATACTTTTCGATTGTTCAATCTATCCTGCAATATGCTATAGTAGTCTGGGGTGGAACGTATAGCACTCATATAACAAATCTACAAGCAACTCATAAACTAATTATTAAAAATATGTATAAATTAGTGCTCCTCTTCTCTGTACCTGTGGCAAACGTTTTCGGTATACCTCCTTGCTGAGAGCGTCGCCCCATACCTCTGCTCCGTACAGTAGCACTGACCCTACACCACTCATCAAGAGGCGTCTTCTTGATGGGCTGGGTCCCCCTACGTTGGCCATAAGTCCTCAGAGCCGATATTCCCGAAGAAGCCTCAGCCGTTGCCCTGAATTGCTCAGAGAAACTCATCTTCGAGTCGATCAGTAGCCCCAGGTACTTCACCGCTGGCTTCGATTCGATTTGTATGTCTCCAATACTGATCATCCTTACTCTAGGGATTCTCTTTTTTGTCAAGATGACCACTTCGGTTTTCTCCAGTGCTAAACTGAGCCCGCGAGCAGTCATCCAGTCCCTCACTCGGCGCATTAGCATACCTAGCCTATGTTGCGCTTGTTTAACGGTGCGTCCAGCGACCAGAGCCGCAACATCATCCGCATAGCCGACCAAGCGCGACTCATCTGGCATCTCAAGTCTCAGTAGCCCGTCGTAAGACACGTTCCACAGGTCCGGACCAAGGATAGATCCCTGGGCAACACCCGATGTAATTTCCATCCTTCCTTGGCCCTGTGTCGTGTCGTAGAGCAGGCTTCGGTCCTTTAGGTAGTTCCTCAAAAGCCGCATTAGATATTCTGGAACTTGAAAAGAGTTTTCCAGCGTATCCAGAATATCCACCCATCTAGCGGAGTTGAAGGCGTTGCTGACATCGAGTGTCACCAACAGGACGATCCGTTGCTTGGTGCGACTATATGCCTCTGCCTTTTGGACCGCGTTCACCACCTCTGCAATCGCATCAATGGTAGAACATCCTGCTCTGAAGCCGTACTGACGAGGAAATAGGTTCCCAGCAGCACGAATCGCGTCAGTGAGTCTTCCCTTGATGAGTTTCTCTAGCACTTTCCCAGCCGTGTCTAGCATGCACAACGGGCGGTATGCAGACGGCGATCAGGGATTTCCCTTCCTCTTGCTGATCAGCACGAGCCTCGCCACCTCCCATCGTAACGGGAAAACCCCGTGCCCTAGGCAAGCGTTGAATGTGATGAGCAGCAAGTCAGGACAATGGTGATAGACGAGCCGCAACCCCTCAGCTGGAACACCATCTGGAACACCATCTGGACCTGGAGCCTTCCTCGCATTCAATGAGAGGACTGCCTCCTCCAGTTCCAGCTGTGTGAAGAGTGGGCACTCTACTGCTGTTTCACCATGGACAGCGTCAACACGGACGGGATGGGTGGGGAAGAGTCGCCGCACTATCGCGTCCATGTGTTCCGCATCATGTATACAAGGCTTCCGTAGGGCACCAAGTTTCCCCATGACCAGCTTGTAGCCAAGGCCCCACTGATCCTTATTCACATTGTCCACTAGGTCTTGCCAGCAGCGAGCCTTGCTACTGTTAATCAGCTTGCGAAGGCATTTCCTGGCCGACTTATATGCTGCCACCTGCTCGCATGCCTCATCAGGGTTCCGCACCCGTTGAGCCTCACGTCGAAGCTTGTGACACTCCCTTCGCTTTTCAGCGATTTCAATTGACCACAAGTACTCGTACACTGGGGGCTTGCCGTGCCGGGGTCTTCGACGGGGCATAAAAGTGCAACAAGCAGTCGTAATGATGCTCATAGTAGAGTTCACCATGTCTTGAGCTGCCAGTTCTTCCGTCCCCTCCGAAGCTCCCTGCAACGGCTCACCTGCTGTGAGCATTTGATTGCTTTAGCGTTGAAGTCGCCCCCAACGAGCACTTTGCCCTCTGCGTTCGAGACAATGCCCTCCAAAGCCTGAAGCTTGGCTTGGAAAGAAAATATCGATTCGTTAGGCGTTAGGTACACACTAAAGAAGGTGGTCCATGAGCACCGAACCCACATGAAACCATCCCCCCGTCCGCAACTCTCCGCTTGAAAGTCACTGTTCCGAACCCAGATGGCGGCAGTACCAGTTTCATCAGAATACCATAATGTAGGACTTTTACTATGGTGTTGCTCACTCAGCAGCTAGAAGTCGGCTTTCATGTCCCTCGCAAACTGCTCGAGCGGATTTTGGGCGGTTGAACTGCGGTGTAGGTTTAGCTGCATGATGCGGGTCATCGGAGTTTTAATTTTGCCTTGGCTAGGGCTTCCTGGAACGCCCGTTATTTTCTTGATCCCAAGACGTGTCCATAATCAGGTTTTGGATCAGCATCCTTGCAAAGAATACAGTGTGCCTCCTTCGTACACTCTTTTCTTTTATGTCCCATTTCACCGCATTTGTAACATAGGGAACTCCTATCGGGTCCTTTGCATACTTGTGTGGTGTGACCATAACCAAGGCATTTGAAACATTGAAGAGGCGTTGCTCTTCGCCGTATCCTACAGACAACCTACCCTATTCGTACTTTGCCCTTGTTCAGGAATTGTTCGGCGTCCTTTTCGGTCAAGTCAACTATGGCCGTGCGTTGTCCCCTGTTGTTTTCTGGTGTCGGTCTTGCTTTGATCCTTCCCACGCTAGGGAACTCCCTTTTGATGGCCTCTTCTACCTTGGCCAGATCCGTTACGAAGTCAATGTCTCGTATTTCGATCGTTGCCATTGGCTCGAGCGGGACTATAGTTGCGCTTTTGCGGAGGACTTTCTTTACTGCGGCACAGAATGCTTCTTTATTGCCGGCCTCTGCTCCGAGTTCGACCGGTATGTGGCCCGACCGCGTTGGTCGTACTACTTTAATGTTAGTATTGGTGTCTTCGGGCCTTTCGTTTCCCCTGATGTCCCGCAGTACCTCCGCATAGGATCGGCCATCTTGGAGCTTTACAAGCAGTGCCTGCTGCCGGGGTCTTCGTCGGGGCTTCTGCCTCTCCTGTTTTGCATCAGGTCCTTTTTCTAATTGGGCGTCCGTGCGAATTTTATTTTCTGGCTTTTTTTTGAAGGAGTTTCTTTGCGGCTTTCTTCGCTCCTTTTGTAAGCACTGTCTGGAACCCCTGATCTGGTATTCCACGCCCATCAAGTGCCTCTTCCTTCCTTCTTTTATCCCGATCTCCTTCGATTGGGCTAGACGCCATTCTTTTATTGACTTTTAATGATGGAGCTATCTGTATGTCGCCTTTAGATTTTGCCCCAAGCGCCTCTTTAGCCTTCTGTTCATCTTCGGCCCTTAACCAGCTCCTCCGATAGTGCCCTATGCGATCTAGGAGCTCGTCTAGTTCAAGGAGCCCTTCTTTTGCTACTTTGCTAATTTTTGGGGAGTCGCATGCAGCTTGTATTCTATTCAAAACATCTCCCGCTTTTCGAAGTAGTCTTTCTTCTTCGTATCGCTGGGCCGCAATTGTACCTTGCAACCATCCTTGGGAGAGGTTTTCGCGTTCCGTTTCCGAGTGCAGTACTTCCGCCACATTTTCAACGTTGGCGGTACAATCACGCGGTGTCTGGTCACTCTTTGCTTTTAGTGCCGTAATCTCCTCGTTTGCTTCTGGATTTTTCGTTGCAATGTCGGGATTTGTGACCCTTGCATCGGTCGCTTTAGTAACGATCGCAGCGGTGACAGTCGAATTTTCGGTGCTCTATGTTATCTTCCACTGCTCGAACACCTGAAGCATCCTGCCGAGTCTCCCGCTTCTCCTTAATAGGACGCTCGGGCGTTCGCATAATTTTTTTGCTGCGCCCAAACGCCGCAGGAATCTCAGTCTGCACCAGACTGTCTGCTGTTCTCCGTTTTTCGTCTACCGTCACTGTCGTCGTGTTAGTCTTCGTTTTTTTCGTGGTTAGTACAGCTCTCGATGTACTGTTGACATCGTGGCTGCAACCGCTGGTTGCGTCGTCGTTGCTATTATATTTTATTTCCTTTTTTGGGTTTTTTTGGTCTTTTGATTGCTCCAGTTTTGATGGGTCCCCCCTCGGAGCCGCTATCTCCGTTCGTGTGTGTAGTCGCCTTATTTTTGGTCCCATGGTTATCTTTGGAGAGCAGGGAGGCCATGCGAGGATTGGCACAAGCTCTTATGGGGACAAGTGCTCAGAGCCAGACCAGCGCTAATCGGGAGTCCGTCTCAACCGAACCTACACCACCAACCCAATGGTGCGAACTTCGAACGTACTCCGAGGCCTGCCAAGGTTTTACCGGGACGGAGACGGTATGATAGTTGAATTGGAGCCGTTCACACACGATTTTCACCTCGGCGCTACTGTGCAAAGCAACTAGGTCCAAACCATCACATCCGCCAGCCCAAAGCGTCAATTCCAGTTCGTTGTCCAAAGCGTAGTCCAGATACAATCAGGGTTACCTGTCATCCCAGGTGGGAACCTCACGGCATCCCCCATATCCTCGGGTCCGTGGGAGCGGCACTCCCCAAAGAATGCTAGCCTCCAAGAATGTTCTTGTCGACCGGCTTTCTCCCTGCGGGAATTTCCTCGGGTACGTGGGGGCGGAACTCCCCAAAGAATGCTAGCCTCCAAGAGTGCTCTTGTCGACCGGCATTCCCCCTGCGGAGTTTCCTCGGGTACGTGGGGGCGGAACTCCCCAAAGAATGCTAGCCTCTAAAAGTGCTCTTGTCGACCGGCATTCCCCCTGCGGGGATTCCAATCATATTAAAGAATTCCATTACTGACCACTACACAACTATGTTGTGCTGCCCAATTGAGTCCTCATTCCCAACAACAAATGATGGAAGCAGAAATGAAATGCAAAGTAAAGTGATTATAGATCTAAACCTTCTCAAAGACAAGATAAAAATACTAACTGGAATAGCATTTATAACAACGTTGATGATGCAGAAACAGCAATTAACCAATTCGTAGGAAAGTTGAATAGCACAATTATTAGTTGCCATCACAGAAATATAATTAGAAAATCATTAAAGCCCTTTAAACCTTGGCTACATGAAGGCATAATTATATCGATCAGGAAACGAGACAAGTTAAGAAGAAAACTTTACTGCCAACCTTTTAACACTTCACTTGAAAAATATTATAAAAATTATAGAAACAAATTAACAGCCATCATTAAAGGATCTAAAATAAATTACTTTAAAAAAAGACTGTTAGAAAAAGGGAACTCACTTAAATCTATGAGTGAATGAAATTATAGGGAAGTCTTCAAACAAAAAGCGAATAGTCATGGATGAATTGAATGAAAACGATAGCACTCAAGAAAACGTTTCGTGTATAGCTGATAAATTCAATAAAGCTTTCATCAATATCGGCGAAGAGTCATTCAAATCTTTACAACACTTAAAACGAGGAGAGATTTCCAGTGCAAGAAATACAGCACGGAATTGTTTCCAGTTCAGATGTATAATTGAAAATGAAATCAAAAGGAGCAGTGACAAAACTAAAAAGCACAACCCCTGGTCACGATAATATTGGAGCGGACATTTTTAAACACATACTCGACGAAATCGTTCAACCGCTTTTGTACGTATTTAACAAAATTCTGCAAGAAGGTAATTTTTCAACATCACTGAAAAAAGCCGTAGTCGTGCCAATATATAAAAGCGGATGTACCCCGAATCCATTAAATTACAGACCGATTTCCATGTTTCCAACCATCTCAAAAATCTTGGAGCACTGCCTAAAGGATCAGCTGAATATCTTCCTAATTGATAACACGGAATCGGCTATCATTGAAGTATGTAACTATCTTCATGATGAACTCGATAAGAGCAACAAACCACTTGCTATATTCATGGATCTAGCCAAAGCCTTCGTCACGATCTCTCATGACGTCTTATTACAGAAATTGTCTAAAATAGGAGTTTGCGACCATTCTTTAAGACTGTTTGAAATCTATTTAGCAAACCGAGAGCAATGCGTGAAGATTGAAAAAATACATAGTAAATGGGAAAAGAATAAGCCCTATGGAATCCCACAGGGTACAGTAATTTCGTCACTTCTCTTTTTAATATACGTAAATTATTTTTGCAGTAAGAAAGTGCTAAATGGAAAAATCTTTGCATTTGCTGATGATACGGTGCTATTAACCTCATCGGACAAATGGAAACAGACATTTGAAAATGCCGAGCGAGAAATGCAAGACGTACAAGAATGGTTAAATAGCCATTACCTAAAGCTGAACAAAATTCATAACTTTTTCTGCAAACAAAAAAAGTCAAGCAATAAGAACTACACTTAAATTGCATGAGGAAAATTGCACTAATAATCCAAAAGCACTTTGCGAATGTGAATGTATTGAAAAAAGTGAGCACATAAGATACCTAGGAGAGACAATAGATAGCTGTCTTAGATGCAATCACCATATAAATACAATCAATAAGAAAATCAGACAAACGCTATACCTCTTCAGAGCTACACCAGCAATATTATCAAGGCAACAGTTGAAACAAATATACTTTTCGATTGTTCAATCTATCCTGCAATATGCTATAGTAGTCTGGGGTGGAACGTATGGCACTCATATAACAAATCTACAAGCAACTCATAAACTAATTATTAAAAATATGTATAAATTAGTGCTCCTCTTCTCTGTACCTGTGGCAAACGTTTTCGGTATACCTCCTTGCTGAGAGCGTCGCCCCATACCTCTGCTCCGTACAGTAGCACTGACCCTACACCACTCATCAAGAGGCGTCTTCTTGATGGGCTGGGTCCCCCTACGTTGGCCATAAGTCCTCAGAGCCGATATTCCCGAAGAAGCCTCAGCCGTTACCCTGAATTGCTCAGAGAAACTCATCTTCGAGTCGATCAGTAGCCCCAGGTACTTCACCGCTGGCTTCGATTCGATTTGTATGTCTCCAATACTGATCATCCTTACTCTAGGGATTCTCTTTTTTGTCAAGATGACCACTTCGGTTTTCTCCAGTGCTAAACTGAGCCCGCGAGCAGTCATCCAGTCCCTCACTCGGCGCATTAGCATACCTAGCCTATGTTGCGCTTGTTTAACGGTGCGTCCAGCGACCAGAGCCGCAACATCATCCGCATAGCCGACCAAGCGCGACTCATCTGGCATCTCAAGTCTCAGTAGCCCGTCGTAAGACACGTTCCACAGGTCCGGACCAAGGATAGATCCCTGGGCAACACCCGATGTAATTTCCATCCTTCCTTGGCCCTGTGTCGTGTCGTAGAGCAGGCTTCGGTCCTTTAGGTAGTTCCTCAAAAGCCGCATTAGATATTCTGGAACTTGAAAAGAGTTTTCCAGCGTATCCAGAATATCCACCCATCTAGCGGAGTTGAAGGCGTTGCTGACATCGAGTGTCACCAACAGGACGATCCGTTGCTTGGTGCGACTATATGCCTCTGCCTTTTGGACCGCGTTCACCACCTCTGCAATCGCATCAATGGTAGAACATCCTGCTCTGAAGCCGTACTGACGAGGAAATAGGTTCCCAGCAGCACGAATCGCGTCAGTGAGTCTTCCCTTGATGAGTTTCTCTAGCACTTTCCCAGCCGTGTCTAGCATGCACAACGGGCGGTATGCAGACGGCGATCAGGGATTTCCCTTCCTCTTGCTGATCAGCACGAGCCTCGCCACCTCCCATCGTAACGGGAAAACCCCGTCCCCTAGGCAAGCGTTGAATGTGATGAGCAGCAAGTCAGGACAATGGTGATAGACGAGCCGCAACCCCTCAGCTGGAACACCATCTGGAACACCATCTGGACCTGGAGCCTTCCTCGCATTCAATGAGAGGACTGCCTCCTCCAGTTCCAGCTGTGTGAAGAGTGGGCACTCTACTGCTGTTTCACCATGGACAGCGTCAACACGGACGGGATGGGTGGGGAAGAGTCGCCGCACTATCGCGTCCATGTGTTCCGCATCATGTATACAAGGCTTCCGTAGGGCACCAAGTTTCCCCATGACCAGCTTGTAGCCAAGGCCCCACTGATCCTTATTCACATTGTCCACTAGGTCTTGCCAGCAGCGAGCCTTGCTACTGTTAATCAGCTTGCGAAGGCATTTCCTGGCCGACTTATATGCTGCCACCTGCTCGCATGCCTCATCAGGGTTCCGCACCCGTTGAGCCTCACGTCGAAGCTTGTGACACTCCCGTCGCTTTTCAGCGATTTCAATTGACCACAAGTACTCGTACACTGGGGGCTTGCCGTGCCGGGGTCTTCGACGGGGCATAAAAGTGCAACAAGCAGTCGTAATGATGCTCATAGTAGAGTTCACCATGTCTTGAGCTGCCAGTTCTTCCGTCCCCTCCGAAGCTCCCTGCAACGGCTCACCTGCTGTGAGCATTTGATTGCTTTAGCGTTGAAGTCGCCCCCAACGAGCACTTTGCCCTCTGCGTTCGAGACAATGCCCTCCAAAGCCTGAAGCTTGGCTTGGAAAGAAAATATCGATTCGTTAGGCGTTAGGTACACACTAAAGAAGGTGGTCCATGAGCACCGAACCCACATGAAACCATCCCCCCGTCCGCAACTCTCCGCTTGAAAGTCACTGTTCCGAACCCAGATGGCGGCAGTACCAGTTTCATCAGAATACCATAATGTAGGACTTTTACTATGGTGTTGCTCACTCAGCAGCTAGAAGTCGGCTTTCATGTCCCTCGCAAACTGCTCGAGCGGATTTTGGGCGGTTGAACTGCGGTGTAGGTTTAGCTGCATGATGCGGGTCATCGGAGTTTTAATTTTGCCTTGGCTAGGGCTTCCTGGAACGCCCGTTATTTTCTTGATCCCAAGACGTGTCCATAATCAGGTTTTGGATCAGCATCCTTGCAAAGAATACAGTGTGCCTCCTTCGTACACTCTTTTCTTTTATGTCCCATTTCACCGCATTTGTAACATAGGGAACTCCTATCGGGTCCTTTGCATACTTGTGTGGTGTGACCATAACCAAGGCATTTGAAACATCGAAGAGGCGTTGCTCTTCGCCGTATCCTACAGACAACCTACCCTATTCGTACTTTGCCCTTGTTCAGGAATTGTTCGGCGTCCTTTTCGGTCAAGTCAACTATGGCCGTGCGTTGTCCCCTGTTGTTTTCTGGTGTCGGTCTTGCTTTGATCCTTCCCACGCTAGGGAACTCCCTTTTGATGGCCTCTTCTACCTTGGCCAGATCCGTTACGAAGTCAATGTCTCGTATTTCGATCGTTGCCATTGGCTCGAGCGGGACTATAGTTGCGCTTTTGCGGAGGACTTTCTTTACTGCGGCACAGAATGCTTCTTTATTGCCGGCCTCTGCTCCGAGTTCGACCGGTATGTGGCCCGACCGCGTTGGTCGTACTACTTTAATGTTAGTATTGGTGTCTTCGGGCCTTTCGTTTCCCCTGATGTCCCGCAGTACCTCCGCATAGGATCGGCCATCTTGGAGCTTTACAAGCAGTGCCTGCTGCCGGGGTCTTCGTCGGGGCTTCTGCCTCTCCTGTTTTGCATCAGGTCCTTTTTCTAATTGGGCGTCCGTGCGAATTTTATTTTCTGGCTTTTTTTTGAAGGAGTTTCTTTGCGGCTTTCTTCGCTCCTTTTGTAAGCACTGTCTGGAACCCCTGATCTGGTATTCCACGCCCATCAAGTGCCTCTTCCTTCCTTCTTTTATCCCGATCTCCTTCGATTGGGCTAGACGCCATTCTTTTATTGACTTTTAATGATGGAGCTATCTGTATGTCGCCTTTAGATTTTGCCCCAAGCGCCTCTTTAGCCTTCTGTTCATCTTCGGCCCTTAACCAGCTCCTCCGATAGTGCCCTATGCGATCTAGGAGCTCGTCTAGTTCAAGGAGCCCTTCTTTTGCTACTTTGCTAATTTTTGGGGAGTCGCATGCAGCTTGTATTCTATTCAAAACATCTCCCGCTTTTCGAAGTAGTCTTTCTTCTTCGTATCGCTGGGCCGCAATTGTACCTTGCAACCATCCTTGGGAGAGGTTTTCGCGTTCCGTTTCCGAGTGCAGTACTTCCGCCACATTTTCAACGTTGGCGGTACAATCACGCGGTGTCTGGTCACTCTTTGCTTTTAGTGCCGTAATCTCCTCGTTTGCTTCTGGATTTTTCGTTGCAATGTCGGGATTTGTGACCCTTGCATCGGTCGCTTTAGTAACGATCGCAGCGGTGACAGTCGAATTTTCGGTGCTCTATGTTATCTTCCACTGCTCGAACACCTGAAGCATCCTGCCGAGTCTCCCGCTTCTCCTTAATAGGACGCTCGGGCGTTCGCATAATTTTTTTGCTGCGCCCAAACGCCGCAGGAATCTCAGTCTGCACCAGACTGTCTGCTGTTCTCCGTTTTTCGTCTACCGTCACTGTCGTCGTGTTAGTCTTCGTTTTTTTCGTGGTTAGTACAGCTCTCGATGTACTGTTGACATCGTGGCTGCAACCGCTGGTTGCGTCGTCGTTGCTATTATATTTTATTTCCTTTTTTGGGTTTTTTTGGTCTTTTGATTGCTCCAGTTTTGATGGGTCCCCCCTCGGAGCCGCTATCTCCGTTCGTGTGTGTAGTCGCCTTATTTTTGGTCCCATGGTTATCTTTGGAGAGCAGGGAGGCCATGCGAGGATTGGCACAAGCTCTTATGGGGACAAGTGCTCAGAGCCAGACCAGCGCTAATCGGGAGTCCGTCTCAACCGAACCTACACCACCAACCCAATGGTGCGAACTTCGAACGTACTCCGAGGCCTGCCAAGGTTTTACCGGGACGGAGACGGTATGATAGTTGAATTGGAGCCGTTCACACACGATTTTCACCTCGGCGCTACTGTGCAAAGCAACTAGGTCCAAACCATCACATCCGCCAGCCCAAAGCGTCAATTCCAGTTCGTTGTCCAAAGCGTAGTCCAGATACAATCAGGGTCGTTACCTGTCATCCCAGGAGGGAACCTCACGGCACCCCCCATATCCTCGGGTCCGTGGGGGCGGCACTCCCCAAAGAATGCTAGCCTCCAAGAATGTTCTTGTCGACCGGCTTTCTCCCTGCGGGAATTTCCTCGGGTACGTGGGGGCGGAACTCCCCAAAGAATGCTAGCCTCCAAGAGTGCTCTTGTCGACCGGCATTCCCCCTGCGGAGTTTCCTCGGGTACGTGGGGGCGGAACTCCCCAAAGAATGCTAGCCTCTAAGAGTGCTCTTGTCGACCGGCATTCCCCCTGCGGGGATTCCAATCATATTAAAGAATTCCATTACTGACCACTACACAACTATGTTGTGCTGCCCAATTGAGTCCTCATTCCCAACAACAAATGATGGAAGCAGAAATGAAATGCAAAGTAAAGTGATTATAGATCTAAACCTTCTCAAAGACAAGATAAAAATACTAACTGGAATAGCATTTATAACAACGTTGATGATGCAGAAACAGCAATTAACCAATTCGTAGGAAAGTTGAATAGCACAATTATTAGTTGCCATCACAGAAATATAATTAGAAAATCATTAAAGCCCTTTAAACCTTGGCTACATGAAGGCATAATTATATCGATCAGGAAACGAGACAAGTTAAAAAGAAAACTTTACTGCCAACCTTTTAACACTTCACTTGAAAAATATTATAAAAATTATAGAAACAAATTAACAGCCATCATTAAAGGATCTAAAATAAATTACTTTAAAAAAAGACTGTTAGAAAAAGGGAACTCACTTAAATCTATGAGTGAATGAAATTATAGGGAAGTCTTCAAACAAAAAGCGAATAGTCATGGATGAATTGAATGAAAACGATAGCACTCAAGAAAACGTTTCGTGTATAGCTGATAAATTCAATAAAGCTTTCATCAATATCGGCGAAGAGTCATTCAAATCTTTACAACACTTAAAACGAGGAGAGATTTCCAGTGCAAGAAATACAGCACGGAATTGTTTCCAGTTCAGATGTATAATTGAAAATGAAATCAAAAGGAGCAGTGACAAAACTAAAAAGCACAACCCCTGGTCACGATAATATTGGAGCGGACATTTTTAAACACATACTCGACGAAATCGTTCAACCGCTTTTGTACGTATTTAACAAAATTCTGCAAGAAGGTAATTTTTCAACATCACTGAAAAAAGCCGTAGTCGTGCCAATATATAAAAGCGGATGTACCCCGAATCCATTAAATTACAGACCGATTTCCATGTTTCCAACCATCTCAAAAATCTTGGAGCACTGCCTAAAGGATCAGCTGAATATCTTCCTAATTGATAACACGGAATCGGCTATCATTGAAGTATGTAACTATCTTCATGATGAACTCGATAAGAGCAACAAACCACTTGCTATATTCATGGATCTAGCCAAAGCCTTCGTCACGATCTCTCATGACGTCTTATTACAGAAATTGTCTAAAATAGGAGTTTGCGACCATTCTTTAAGACTGTTTGAAATCTATTTAGCAAACCGAGAGCAATGCGTGAAGATTGAAAAAATACATAGTAAATGGGAAAAGAATAAGCCCTATGGAATCCCACAGGGTACAGTAATTTCGCCACTTCTCTTTTTAATATACGTAAATTATTTTTGCAGTAAGAAAGTGCTAAATGGAAAAATCTTTGCATTTGCTGATGATACGGTGCTATTAACCTCATCGGACAAATGGAAACAGACATTTGAAAATGCCGAGCGAGAAATGCAAGACGTACAAGAATGGTTAAATAGCCATTACCTAAAGCTGAACAAAATTCATAACTTTTTCTGCAAACAAAAAAAGTCAAGCAATAAGAACTACACTTAAATTGCATGAGGAAAATTGCACTAATAATCCAAAAGCACTTTGCGAATGTGAATGTATTGAAAAAAGTGAGCACATAAGATACCTAGGAGAGACAATAGATAGCTGTCTTAGATGCAATCACCATATAAATACAATCAATAAGAAAATCAGACAAACGCTATACCTCTTCAGAGCTACACCAGCAATATTATCAAGGCAACAGTTGAAACAAATATACTTTTCGATTGTTCAATCTATCCTGCAATATGCTATAGTAGTCTGGGGTGGAACGTATAGCACTCATATAACAAATCTACAAGCAACTCATAAACTAATTATTAAAAATATGTATAAATTAGTGCTCCTCTTCTCTGTACCTGTGGCAAACGTTTTCGGTATACCTCCTTGCTGAGAGCGTCGCCCCATACCTCTGCTCCGTACAGTAGCACTGACCCTACACCACTCATCAAGAGGCGTCTTCTTGATGGGCTGGGTCCCCCTACGTTGGCCGTAAGTCCTCAGAGCCGATATTCCCGAAGAAGCCTCAGCCGTTGCCCTGAATTGCTCAGAGAAACTCATCTTCGAGTCGATCAGTAGCCCCAGGTACTTCACCGCTGGCTTCGATTCGATTTGTATGTCTCCAATACTGATCATCCTTACTCTAGGGATTCTCTTTTTTGTCAAGATGACCACTTCGGTTTTCTCCAGTGCTAAACTGAGCCCGCGAGCAGTCATCCAGTCCCTCACTCGGCGCATTAGCATACCTAGCCTATGTTGCGCTTGTTTAACGGTGCGTCCAGCGACCAGAGCCGCAACATCATCCGCATAGCCGACCAAGCGCGACTCATCTGGCATCTCAAGTCTCAGTAGCCCGTCGTAAGACACGTTCCACAGGTCCGGACCAAGGATAGATCCCTGGGCAACACCCGATGTAATTTCCATCCTTCCTTGGCCCTGTGTCGTGTCGTAGAGCAGGCTTCGGTCCTTTAGGTAGTTCCTCAAAAGCCGCATTAGATATTCTGGAACTTGAAAAGAGTTTTCCAGCGTATCCAGAATATCCACCCATCTAGCGGAGTTGAAGGCGTTGCTGACATCGAGTGTCACCAACAGGACGATCCGTTGCTTGGTGCGACTATATGCCTCTGCCTTTTGGACCGCGTTCACCACCTCTGCAATCGCATCAATGGTAGAACATCCTGCTCTGAAGCCGTACTGACGAGGAAATAGGTCCCCAGCAGCACGAATCGCGTCAGTGAGTCTTCCCTAGATGAGTTTCTCTAGCACTTTCCCAGCCGTGTCTAGCATGCATAACGGGCGGTATGCAGACGGCGATTCGGGATTTCCCTTCCCCTTGCTGATCAGCACGAGCCTCGCCACCTTCCATCGTACCGGGAAAACCCCGTCCCCTAGGCAAGCGTTGAATGTGCTGAGCCGCAAGTCAGGACAATGGTGATAGACGAGCCGCAACACCTCAGCTGGAAAACCATCTGGACCTGGAGCCTTCCTCGCTTTCAATGAGAGGACTGCCTCCTCCAGTTCCAGCTGTGTGAAGAGTGGGCACTCGACTGCTGTTTCACCATGGACAGCGTCAACACGGACGGGATGGGCGGCGAAGAGTCCCCACACTATCGCGTCCATGTTTTCCGCGTCATGTATACAAAGCTTCCGTAGGGCACCAAGTTTCCCCATGACCAGCTTGTAGCCAAGGCCCCACTGATCCTTATTCACATTGTCCACTAGGTCTTGCCAGCAGCGAGCCTTGCTACTGTTAATCAGCTTGCGAAGGCATTTCCTGGCCGACTTATATGCTGCCACCTGCTCGCATGCCTCATCAGGGTTCACGCCTCACGTCGAAGCTTGTGACACTCCCTTCGCTTTTCAGCGATTTCAGTTGACCACAAGTACTCGTACACTGGGGGCTTGCCGTGCCGGGGTCTTCGACGGGGCATAAAAGTGCAACAAGCAGTCGTAATGATGCTCATAGTAGAGTTCACCATGTCTTGAGCTGCCAGTTCTTCCGTCCCCTCCGAAGCTCCCTGCAACGGCTCACCTGCTGTGAGCATTTGATTGCTTTAGCGTTGAAGTCGCCCCCAACGAGCACTTTGCCCTCTGCGTTCGAGACAATGCCCTCCAAAGCCTGAAGCTTGGCTTGGAAAGAAAATATCGATTCGTTAGGCGTTAGGTACACACTAAAGAAGGTGGTCCATGAGCACCGAACCCACATGAAACCATCCCCCCGTCCGCAACTCTCCGCTTGAAAGTCACTGTTCCGAACCCAGATGGCGGCAGTACCAGTTTCATCAGAATACCATAATGTAGGACTTTTACTATGGTGTTGCTCACTCAGCAGCTAGAAGTCGGCTTTCATGTCCCTCGCAAACTGCTCGAGCGGATTTTGGGCGGTTGAACTGCGGTGTAGGTTTAGCTGCATAATGCGGGTCATCGGAGTTTTAATTTTGCCTTGGCTAGGGCTTCCTGGAACGCCCGTTATTTTCTTGATCCCAAGACGTGTCCATAATCAGGTTTTGGATCAGCATCCTTGCAAAGAATACAGTGTGCCTCCTTCGTACACTCTTTTCTTTTATGTCCCATTTCACCGCATTTGTAACATAGGGAACTCCTATCGGGTCCTTTGCATACTTGTGTGGTGTGACCATAACCAAGGCATTTGAAACATTGAAGAGGCGTTGCTCTTCGCCGTATCCTACAGACAACCTACCCTATTCGTACTTTGCCCTTGTTCAGGAATTGTTCGGCGTCCTTTTCGGTCAAGTCAACTATGGCCGTGCGTTGTCCCCTGTTGTTTTCTGGTGTCGGTCTTGCTTTGATCCTTCCCACGCTAGGGAACTCCCTTTTGATGGCCTCTTCTACCTTGGCCAGATCCGTTACGAAGTCAATGTCTCGTATTTCGATCGTTGCCATTGGCTCGAGCGGGACTATAGTTGCGCTTTTGCGGAGGACTTTCTTTACTGCGGCACAGAATGCTTCTTTATTGCCGGCCTCTGCTCCGAGTTCGACCGGTATGTGGCCCGACCGCGTTGGTCGTACTACTTTAATGTTAGTATTGGTGTCTTCGGGCCTTTCGTTTCCCCTGATGTCCCGCAGTACCTCCGCATAGGATCGGCCATCTTGGAGCTTTACAAGCAGTGCCTGCTGCCGGGGTCTTCGTCGGGGCTTCTGCCTCTCCTGCTTTGCATCAGGTCCTTTTTCTAATTGGGCGTCCGTGCGAATTTTATTTTCTGGCTTTTTTTGAAGGAGTTTCTTTGCGGCTTTCTTCGCTCCTTTTGTAAGCACTGTCTGGAACCCCTGATCTGGTATTCCACGCCCATCAAGTGCCTCTTCCTTCCTTCTTTTATCCCGATCTCCTTCGATTGGGCTAGACGCCATTCTTTTATTGACTTTTAATGGTGGAGCTACCTGCATGTCGCCTTTAGATTTCGCCCCAAGCGCCTCTTTAGCCTTCTGTTCGTCTTCGGCCCTTAACCAGCTCCTCCGATAGTGCCCTATGCGATCTAGGAGCTCCTCTAGTTCAAGGAGCCCAACCTTTTCTGCTTTGCTGACCTTTGGGGAGTCGCATGCAGATTGTATTCTTTTCAGAACATCTCCCGCTTTTCGGAGTAGCCTTTCTACTTTGTATTGCTGGGCGGCAATTGTTCTTTGCAACCATCCTTGTTTTTTTGTGGTAGGGAGGCGAATGCCATTTATGCACAGAGTGTGGGACTCCGACTTGACTACCCACTAAACACCTCCCCTGTCAACCTGAGAACCCAGCCTGGAACCGTTTAGCACATTACTTCGGGCCAGGTCTCGTTTTGTTATGCCGTGGGGCGCCTTCCAGCTGAGGAGTCCCTTTTCTAGCGGGTGGAGAGAGGGGAAGAGGAAATGCCAGAAGAGCGATCCCCCAGCCCCAGCGCCCCCAGCTGCTGTGAGTCCCTTTTATATTTTAGGACTGCCCGAACATAATGTGCCACCTGGTTCCATGTGTCAACCGATTCGAGCATCACCGCAACTATATTATTCGGGGTGAGCTCTCCCGTCTCTCTGTAGAGTTCCCTTCGCAGCCTGACCCATTTTGTACACGCAAAAAATGTGTGACAGGCATTGTCCTCCTCTCCTGGGCAAAACCGACAATCGGGAGACCGTGACTGACCGATCTTGTGCAGGTAAGACTGAAAACACCCGTGGCCGCTCAAAAGCTGGGTCAGATAGAACTCAGTCTCACCATGCCTTCGATTTAGCCACGGTCTCACATCCGAGATGAGGCGCGCAGTCCACCTTCCCTTCGTGCAATTCACCCAAGAATGCTGCCAATCGTTGAGCGAGCGCTGTCTATCCTCGCGGACAACTATCTCCCTCGCATCCTCGTTTCGGCGCAGGTAAATAGCGCGGCGCTCTCTAGCAAGGAGGGCGATAGGTATCACGCCTGCAATCACTCTCACCCCCCGAGTCGGAGACTGTTGGATACGAAGATGCAATTCTCAGTGCTCCTCTTCTCTGTACCTGTGCCAAACGTTTTCGGTATACCTCCTTGCTGAGAGCGTCGCCCCATACCTCTGCTCCGTACAGCAGCACTGACCCTACAGCACTCATCAAGAGGCGTCTTCTTGATGGGCTGGGTCCCCCTACGTTGGCCATAAGTCGACCCAGAGCCGATATTCCCGAAGCAGCCTTCTCAGCTGTTGCCCTGATTTGCTCAGAGAAACTCATCTTCGAGTCGATCAGTAGCCCCAGGTACTTCACCGCTGGCTTCGATTCGATTTGTATGTCTCCAATACTGATCATCCTTACTCTAGGGATTCTCTTTTTTGTCAAGATGACCACTTCGGTTTTCTCCAGTGCTAAACTCAGCCCGCGAGCAGTCATCCAGTCCCTCACTCGGCGCATTAGCATACCTAGCCTAAGTTGTGCTTGTTCAACGGTGCGTCCAGCGACCAGAGCCGCAACATCATCCGCATAGCCGACCAAGCGCGACTCATCTGGCATCTCAAGTCTCAGTAGCCCGTCGTAAGACACGTTCCACAGGTCTGGACCAAGGATAGATCCCTGGGCAACACCCGATGTAATTTCCATCCTTCGTTGGCCCTGTGTTGTGTCGTAGAGCAGTCTTCGGTCCTTTAGGTAGTTCCTCAAAAGCCGCATTAGATATTCTGGAACTTGAAAAGAGTTTTCCAGCGTGTCCAGAATATCCACCCATCTAGCGGAGTTGAAGGCATTCCTGACGTCGAGTGTCACCAACAGGACGATCCGTTGCTTGGCGCGACTATGTGCCTCTGCCTTTTGGACCGCGTTCACCACCTCTGCAATCGCATCAATGGTAGAACGTCCTGCTCTAAAGCTTTACTGCCGAGGAGATAGGTTCCCAGCAGCACGAATCGCGTCAGTGAGTCTTCCCTTGATGAGTTTCTCTAGCACTTTCCCAGCCGTGTCTAGCATGCACAACGGGCGGTATGCAGACGGCGATCAGGGATTTCCCTTCCTCTTGCTGATCAGCACGATCCTCGCCACCTCCCATCGTAACGGGAAAACCCCGTCCCCTAGGCAAGCGTTGAATGTGATGAGCAGCAAGTCAGGACAATGGTGATAGACGAGCCGCAACCCCTCAGCTGGAACACCATCTGGACCTGGAGCCTTCCTCGCATTCAATGAGAGGACTGCCTCCTCCAGTTCCAGCTGTGTGAAGTGTGGGCACTCTACTGCTGTTTCACCATGGACAGCGTCAACACGGACGGGATGGGTGGGGAAGAGTCGCCGCACTATCGCGTCCATGTTTTCCGCATCATGTATACAAGGCTTCCGTAGGGCACCAAGTTTCCCCATGACCAGCTTGTAGCCAAGGCCCCACGGATCCTTGTTCACATTGTCCACTAGGTCTTGCCAGCAGCGAGCCTTGCTATTGCTGACCAGATTGCGAAGGCATTTCCTGGCCGACTTATATGCTGCCACCTGGTTGCATGCCTCATCACGGTTTCGCGCCCGTTGAGCCTCACGTCGAAGCTTGTGACACTCCCTTCGCTTTTCAGCGATTTCAGTTGACCACCAGTATACTGGCGGCTTGCCGTGCCGGGGTCTTCGACGGGACATAGAAGCGCAGCAAGCAGTCGTAATGATGCTCATAGTAGAGTTCACCACGTCTTGAGCTGCCAGTTCTTCCGTCCCCTCCAACCATCCTTGGGAGAGGTTATCGCGTTCCGCTTCCGAATGCAGTACCTCCGCCATATTTTCGACGTTGGCGGTGCAATCACGCGGTGTCTGGTCACTCGTTGCTTTTCGTGCCGTAATCTCCTCGTTGGCTTCAGGATGTTTGTTTGCTATGTCGGGATTTGCGACCCCTGCATCGGTTCGCCTCGGTAACGATCGCAGCAGTGACAATCGAATTTTCGATGCTCTCCATATTATCCCCCACCGCTCGAACACCTGAAGCGGCCTGCAGAGTTTCCCGCTTTTCCTTAATAGGACGCTCTGGCGTTCGCATCATTTTTTTGCTGCGCCCGAACGCCGCAGGAATCTCAGT
This sequence comes from Odontomyia ornata, assembly GCA_963969285.1. NCBI lineage: Eukaryota > Metazoa > Arthropoda > Insecta > Diptera > Stratiomyidae > Odontomyia > Odontomyia ornata. Next base: position 182,277,151 of record OZ017742.1, on the reverse strand, counting down.
CTGAACCAGACCGTCTGCTATTCTCCGTTTTTCGTCTGCCTTCACTGTCATTGTGTTATTCTTCGTTTTTGACATGGTTCGTACCGCTCTCGATGTACTGTTAACATCGTGGCTGCAACCGCTGGTTGCGTCGTCGTTGTTATTATTTGTTTCTTTTTTTGGATGTTTTTGGTCTTTTGATTTTTGTTGTTCCAGTTTTGTTGGGTCCCCCCTCGGAGCCGCTATCTCCGTTCGTGTGTGTAGTCGCCTTTTTTTTTGGTCCCATGGTTATCTTTGCAGAGCAGGGAGGCCATGCAAGGGTTGGCACAAGCCCTTATGGGGACAAGTGCTCAGAGCCAGACCAGCGCTAATCGGGAGTCCGTCTCAACCGAACCTACACCACCAACCCAATGGTGCGAACTTCGAACGTACTCCGAGGCCTGCCAAGGTTTTACCGGGACGGAGACGGTATGATAGTTGAATTGGAGCCGTTCACACACGAGTTTCACCTCGGCGCTACTGTGCAAAGCAACTAGGTCCAAACCATCACATCCGCCAGCCCAAAGCATCAATTCCAGTTCGTTGCCCAAAGCGTAGTCCAGATCCAATCAGAATCGTTACCTGTCATCCCAGGTGGGAACCTCACGGTGCCCCCCATATCCTCGGGTCCGTGAGGGCGGCGCTCCCCAAGGAATGCTAGGCTCCAAGACTGCTCTTGTCGACTGGCATTCCCCCTGCGGGAATTTCCTCGGGTACGTGGGGGCGGAACTCCCCAAAAAATTGCTAGCCAGGGGAAATGCCGGTCTTGTCGACCGGCATTCCCCCTGCGGGAATTTCCTCGGGTACGTGGGGATAGAACTCCCCAAAAAATTGCTAGCCAGGGGAAATGCCGGTCTTGTCGACCGGCATTTCCCCTGCGGGAGGCCACATTGGTGTTAACAAGACCTTAGCGAAATTGCGGGAAAGGTTTTACTGACTTCGCGCTCGAGAAGACGTAGAGGACTGGTGCCGTCGATGCACGATTTGCGCCTCCGTCAAAGGTCCAAAGCGACGGCTGAGAGGACAAATGCGAACCTATAACGTGGCCGTGCCATTTGCTGGTTGTGGCCGATTATTTCAGCAAGTGGCCCAACCAGGAAGCAAGTACTGTAGCCGAACAGCCAGTATTAAATTGGGTTAGTAGGTACGGAGGACCTTGCGAACTACATTCGGATCAAGGCCGAAACTTTGAGTCACTAGTTTTTGGCGAAATGTGCGAGTTGCTGGGAATACGGAAAACGAGGACAACACCGCTGCATCCCCAATCCGGTGGAACGGTCGAACGTCTCAACGGCACGCTCAATAAACACCTGGCCAAGATGGGTGACGAGAACCAAAGGGACTGGGACCGACATATCCCACTATTTTTGATGGCGTACAGAGCTGCCGAATATGCATCGACGGGCCAAGCACCAGCAAAAGTCATTTTTGGAAAGACTATTCGTCTGCCAGCTGATATATATATATATATATATATATATATATATATATATATATATATATATATATATATATATATGTATATAATATGTATATAATATGTATATATATGTGTATATATATAATATATAATATATATATATATATATATATATATATATATATATATATATATATATATATATATATATATATATATATATGTCTATATCTATATATATATATATATATGTCTATATCTATATATATATATTATATATATATATATATATATATATATATATATATATACATATATATATATATATATATATATATATATATATATATATATATATATATATATATATATATATATATATATATATATGTATATATATATATATATATATATATATATATATATATATATCTATATATATATATATATATATATATATATATATATATATATATATGTATATATATATATATATATATATATATATATATATATATATATATATATATATATATATATATATATATATATATATATATATATATATATATATATATATATATATATATATACATATATATATATATATATACATATATATATATATATATATATATATATATATATATATATACATATATATATATATATATATATATATATATATATATATATATAATATGTATATATATGTGTATATATATAATATATAGACATATACACATACTCAAAAAGTCTGCGTACATCTCATTAGTACAAACTGAATTATGTTGGAATCGTATGAATCAATAATGTGATCTTGATTTAATCATTTCGATAAAAGAGCCTAAACTGCAAGAAATGTATTGAAGCAGGTTTGTTTAAAAAATTCCCAAAATTATCGAACATATAGTAATTTCAATACTTGGAAGTCTGTGAGCAGCCCCAAAAAAGTCTGCGTACACATCACAAAATTTGGGGATTCCCCGAAATGTGCAATGTTGATGCCTTAATTTTTTCATTGTTCTGCGTGACAGTACTTCATTGAAAAATTGTCTGTGTGTTTTGCGTGAATAAAAGGCTATTCTTTAATATGGAAGTAAAAAATAAGGAAGTCAGTGTTAGTGAGCGTAAAGTCATAGTAAAATTGCGTGAAAACGGGAAAAGTTTTCATGAAATCGCAAAATTTGTTGGGAGAACCCATTCCTCGATACAAGGGGTTGTTGCTAATTACAAAGAAAGCGGTTTGATTATTTCACGGCATCGGTCAGGACGTCCTCCCAAACTTACAGCACGTGAACGTAGGAGTATTATTAATGCTGTGAAACAAAATCCCCGATTAACCGCGTTCCAAATTGCGCAGGATATAAGAAAGAAATACAATAAAACAATAAGCGATGAAACAGTGCGCATAATTCTTAGAAAAGGCGGTTACCATGGTCGAGTCGCACGTAAAAAGCCGTTCATATCGGAACGGAATCGCCGAAAGAGAGTTGAATTCGCCAAAAATTATGTAAATATGCGAAAAGAATTTTGGGAAAGCGTTCTTTTTTCGGACGAAAGTAAGTTTTGTATATTTGGGATAAAAGGACGCAAATTAGTATGGAGAAAACGCTTGACAGAATTCAATAAAGAAAATTTGATTCCCACTGTAAAGCATGGTGGCGGCGGTGTGATGGTTTGGGGGTGTATGGCAGCCAGTGGAGTGGGGCAACTCTTTTTCATAGAATCTACAATGGATAAATATGGGTACCTTAATATTTAAAAAAATAATATTAAGCAAAGTGCCGAGAAATTTCGGCTGGGGAACGCATTTTTCTTTCAGCACGATAATGACCCCAAACAAACAGCTTAAATAAATAGGCTTTGGTTGGCCTACAACGTCCCAAAACTCTTAGGTACACCTCCTCAATCCCCAGATTTAAACCCAATTGAGCATTTGTGGGATTTACTTGAAAGAAAAATTCGAGAGCATGACATAACTAGCAAAGAGTCATTAAAAAACGAGTGGAACAAAATAACGGCCGAAGAAACATCAAAACTTGTTCAATCCATGCAAAATAGGCTAAAGGAAGTCATTTATAGAAAGGCTATGCTACTAGATATTAAGGTTCAAAATCTGAAAGCTAATTTTAGTGGTTTTCAAATAAAATGAATAATTTTTTTCAGATGTACGCAGACTTTTTTGGATGGATTTTCATGACTTTTTGGAAGAAATTTTTTTATTTGGTTATTCTTAACAGCGAACGAATGATCAGTTACATATTTATGTACCATATAGTTTAATGAATATAATAAAGAAAAGATTTTAAGTTATAAACAAATGGCAAAGTTTTTATATTGATATATTTGCTACGACCGGCAAGTGTACGCAGACTTTTTGAGTATGTGTGAATATATATATATATATATATATATATATATATATATATATATATATATATATATATATATATATATATATATATATATATATATATATATATATATATATATATATATATATTTATATATATATATATATATATATATATATATATATATAATATATATATATATATATATATATATATATATATATATATATATATATATATATATATATATATATATTATACATATATATATATATATATATATATATATATATATATATATATATATATATATATATATATATATATATTCACACATACTCAAAAAAGTCTGCGTACACTTGCCGGTTGTAGCAAATATATCAATATAAAAACTTTGCCAGATGCCGCCAGCAGACATGGATAACAAAGCGAGTAATCGAAGCCAGTATTAAAAAGAGAAAGGCGTACATAAGCTTTAGAAGGAACATGGAAGATCGTGTGCTAAAAAACATGTACATACAAGCGAAAAAGGAATCAAAACGTCTTGTGAAGGAAGCTAAATTCTCTTACTTCGCTAAAAGGTTGGAGACAGCGGCAGATAACAATCATGAAATATGGAAGATAATAAATGAAGTAAAAGACAACTCTACCCCCCGTATTTTAATACCGGATTCGCAGTTTTCTCCAGTGACCCCTAATATTTTATCACAACCAGATGGAGCAGCAACTTTCTTGAACAACTTTTTCTCAACTGTGGGCGAAAAAATTACAAAAAGAGCTTGGTGATGTCCCAACAAGTAGGCTAGATCACGCTAACATCTCACCCGATTCCATGTTTCATATTCATCCAACCAATAAAAACGAAGTTCTTAAGACTATTGAGGCAATGAAGAAAAATACGGCTCCAGGTATTGATCAGATCACGATGGAGGAAATTGCGCTTGTAAAAAATGAAATAGCAGAACTCGTGGCTAATTATTTAAATGAGCATATCAGAAACGGAACGTTTCCTCTATCCTAAACTCCCGCCAATATGGCTTTCAGAAAAACAAGGGAACGTTTGACGCTCTACTCTCGGTAACGCGATTCATCAACGAGAGACTTGATGTAGGGGACTATGTTGTTGCCATTTTGTGGTGGTGTTCAAGGCACAGCAAATAAACTATTTCAAAATTACCTAAAAGGCAGACTGCAGAAAACAGCATTTAATAATGTTCTGAGTGACCCGGCACCAATGAAATCAGGTGTTCCACAAGGCTCAATACTTGGCCCAACCTTGTTCCTGCTATACACTAATAATTTAAATACATGCAGGCTAAGTGGTAATTACTTTTTATAGGCTGATGATACAGTGCTTCTTTACTCGGGACGCGATAAAAATGACATCGGAGACGCTATCAACGAGGATCTAAATTCATATAATTTATGGTTGAAAGAGAATAAACTAGCGTTGAATATTTCAAAGACAAAATATATTATCTTTAAGCAAAAGAACAGGGAAGACATAGATGTTGATATGAAAATTAATGGTGAAAAGCTGCAAAGAGTGCTCGAACTTAAATATCTTGGCCTTACTATCGATCACCGTCTGACCTGGCTCCCGCATATAAACAACTTAAGGAGGCAATTAGCACCAATAATTGGATTGTTACGAAGATATGAGGAATTTCCAAAAAACATCAAGCATCTTGTTCTGAATGCCTTCGTACTGTCAAAAGTACATTACGGAGTGGTAATTTGGAGTCAGTCCTCAAAGCAACACCTAAATATAATTTCCAGGATATTAACCAAGGCGTATAAAAATATACATAATCTCCCAAGGCTCACACCAACAAACATAGTGTATCAATCATGTAACGCATTAACTTTTAACCAAATCATTAAAATGGAGAAAGCCAAGTTTATCTTCAAAAGTTTAAATCTCAGCTTGTCGTCACAAACACCATTTATTAAAGTCTCACAAAAGAATCAATACAGTACTAGGAACGCAAACCAATTTGTAATTCCTTTTGCAAGGACAGATCGCCTGAAGAACGATGCTACAAATGACGCCCTTCGTATATACAACAATCTTCCAGGATCAGTTAAAGAAGCGAATTCTCTTATGGTTTGCAAGAAAAGACTTAGGAACTATTTAATGAATAAAGATTGAATCTCAGTGCAGAAACTTTCAACATAGCATCTTAGGTCAATTATTGATCCTATCTTCGAGATGCCTCGAGAAACACCTACTATTATTATAATATCAGTCCAGTAATTTCAACATAGCATCTTAGGGCATTGTTGACCCTATCGTCGAGATGCTTGAAGAGACAGCTATTCTTTTAACTCAGAGTTTTTTTTTACTGCGTCGAATTTATAAATTTTTTTTTTTATCTCTGAGAGCTGATCACGATATGGACAAGACAAGATTAACCGGAGGACTTCACATATTTTTGTGTGCCCCCTTATACCGATGTGTTATACATTGCCTGGACATTGCCTGGGTGGCACACCTGAGGAAACGACGAAATGTGAAGTGCAGATCGCACGAGCATAGTGCGACGAAGAAAGTGTGATGGAGAGAGTGGAAGGGAATGGAGGTTTTTTAAAAAGAAAAAAAAAAAAAAAAAAAAAAAAAAAATATATATATATATATATATATATATATATATATATATATATATATATATATATATACATATATATATATATATATATATATATATATATATACATATATATATATATATATATATATATATATATATATATATATATATATGTATACGAGTATATACATATATAGATAGATATAGACTATATATATATATATATATATATATATATATATATATATATATATATATATATATATGTATATATATATATATGTATATATATATATATGTATATATATATATATATATATATATATATATATATATGTATATATATATATATATATATGTATATATATATATGTATATATATATGTATATATATATGTATATATATATATGTATATATATATATATATATATATATATATATATATATATATATATATATATATATATATATGTATATATATATATATATATATATATATATATATATATATATATATATATATATATATATATATATATATATATATATTGTCGCGTGGTATGGTTCGCAGCCAATAAGTTTAATGTTCCGGGAAAGTGAAAATGCACTGTCTTTGAAATTAAGTTAAAAGAGTTTATTTACTAAAAATGCACAACTATTAATTTAACTATTTCACAAAAATTAATTAATATCTAACTTTCACTTGTCAATGAATTTCTCTTACAACTGTCGTCACTTAACAATTAATATCGCTGTTTATTCGCACTCCACACTGTCGCAGTTTTACTATCGTGGTTCTACTATATCGGTTATAATAATCCCCCCATTTATTCAGCTCGGCTTTATATAGGGTCTCTAGCCATTCAATCCATTTCTCGTACATTGGCGAATGTTCTGCCGAGAGCTACGTGGGATATTCGAGCATGATCAACATCTGAATGAAGCAGTGACGTCACTTTCAGATGTTGATCATGCTTGGTGGATTCTTGTGCTTTCGAGTACAGTCTTTTGTTGATAATGGCTGTGAAAACAATTGCGACAGTAGCTCGCAGAATTAGTTGTACATGTAACAGTGCCCCCACCTCAGTTCTTTTTACCACGAAAAGATGTGTCGCCAGTTGTAGTCAATTCTCCCTGGCTGTAATATGGGGCAAGACGGTCCAGGGGTACGATTTTCATTTTGGCTCTTGGCTTACGATGTTCCTGTATTCGGTATACGACGTCGTTGATTCGCTTTGTAACTCGGTATGGTCCCTCCCAATTATGTTGCAACTTTGGAGACCTACCCTTCCGTCGCTGTGGGTTATATAGCAACACCAAGTCATCTTGCTGGAAGCCAGTAGAATTAGCCTTTAGATCATACCTGGTCTTCATGCGGTCAGTAGCCGGTTCGAGGTGTTTTCGCACTGTCCGGTGTATCTGGTTCAACCGTTGCCTTAGCTCACTTGCGTACTCCGAGATCGTTTGGGGTTTCTCAGGGGGTGTTCCGAACTTTATATCAGCTGGCAGACGAATAGTCTTTCCAAAAATGACTTTGGGTGGGGCTTGGCCCGTCGATGCATGTTCGGCAGCTCTGTACGCCATCAAAAATAGTGGGATATGTCGGTCCCAGTCCCTTTGGTTCTCGTCACCCATCTTGGCCAGGTGTTTATTGAGCGAGCTGTTGAAACGTTCGACCATTCCACCGGATTGGGGATGCAGCGGTGTTGTCCTCGTTTTCCGTATTCCCAGCAACTCGCACATTTCGCCAAAAACTAGTGACTCAAAGTTTCGGCCTTGGTCCGAATGTAGTTCACAAGGTACTCCGTACCTACTAACCCAATTTAATACTGGCTGTTCGGCTACAGTACTTGCTTCCTGGTTGGGCCACTTGCTGAAATATTTCCCCATTCGGATCCAGGAAAGGGTCCTGCGATGTCAACAGCAATCCTTTCAAATGGCACCCCCACGTTATAGGTTTGCATTTGTCCTCTCAGCCGTCGCTTTGGACCTTTGACGGAAGCGCAAATCGTGCATCGACGGCACCAGTCCTCTAAGTCTTCTCGAGTGCGAAGCCAGTAAAACCTTTCCCGCAATTTCGCTAAAGTCTTGTTAACACCAATGTGGCCTCCCGCAGGGGAAATGCCGGTCGACAAGAGCACTCTTGGAGGCTAGCATTTTTTGGGGAGTTCCACCCCCACGTACCCGAGGAAATTCCCGCAGGGAGAAAACCGGTCGACAAGAACATTCTTGGAGCCTAGCATTCTTTGGGGAGCGCCGCCCTCACGGACCCGAGGATATGGGGGGCACCGTGATGCTTTGGGCTGGCGGATGTGATGGTTTGGACCTAGTTGCTTTGCACAGTAGCGCCGAGGTGAAACTCGTGTGTGAACGGCTCCAATTCAACTATCATACCGTCTCCATCCCGGTAAAACTTTGGAATTCCTCGGAGTACGTTCGAAGTTCGCACCATTGGGTTGGTGGTGTAGGTTCGGTTGAGACGGACTCCCGATTAGCGCTGGTCTGGCTCTGAGCACTTGTCCTCATAAGGGCTTGTGCCAATCCTTGCATGGCCTCCCTGGTCTGCAAAGATAACCATGGGACCAAAAAAAAGGCGACTACACACACGAACAGAGATAGCGGCTCCGAGGGGGGACCCAACAAAACTGGAACAACAAAAATCAAAAGACCAAAAACATCCAAAAAAAGAAACAAATAATAACAACGACGACGCAACCAGCGGTTGCAGCCACGATGTTAACAGTACATCGAGAGCGGTACGAACCATGTCAAAAACGAAGAATAACACAATGACAGTGAAGGCAGACGAAAAACGGAGAATAGCAGACGGTCTAGTTCAGACTGAGATTCCTGCGGCGTTTGGGCGCAGCAAAAAAATGATGCGAACGCCAGAGCGTCCTATTAAGGAAAAGCGGGAAACTCTGCAGGCCGCTTCAGGTGTTCGAGCGGTGGAGGATAATATGGAGAGCATCGAAAATTCGATTGTCACTGCTGCGATCGTTACCGAGGCGAACCGATGCAGGGGTCGCAAATCCCGACATAGCAAAGAAACATCCTGAAGCCAACGAGGAGATTACGGCACGAAAAGCAACGAGTGACCAGGCACCGCCAACGTCGAAAATGTGGCGGAGGTACTGCATTCGGAAGCGGAACGCGATAATCTCTCCCAAGGATGGTTGGAGGGGACGGAAGAACTGGCAGCTC
>OZ017742.1:182255060-182262560 GCA_963969285.1 Odontomyia ornata | reverse complement strand
ACTGTAGCCGAACAGCCAGTATTAAATTGGGTTAGTAGGTACGGAGTACCTTGTGAACTACATTCGGACCAAGGCCGAAACTTTGAGTCACTAGTTTTTGGCGAAATGTGCGAGTTGCTGGGAATACGGAAAACGAGGACAACACCGCTGCATCCCCAATCCGGTGGAATGGTCGAACGTTTCAACAGCTCGCTCAATAAACACCTGGCCAAGATGGGTGACGAGAACCAAAGGGACTGGGACCGACATATCCCACTATTTTTGATGGCGTACAGAGCTGCCGAACATGCATCGACGGGCCAAGCCCCACCCAAAGTCATTTTTGGAAAGACTATTCGTCTGCCAGCTGATATAAAGTTCGGAACACCCCCTGAGAAACCCCAAACGATCTCGGAGTACGCAAGTGAGCTAAGGCAACGGTTGAACCAGATACACCGGACAGTGCGAAAACACCTCGAACCGGCTACTGACCGCATGAAGACCAGGTATGATCTAAAGGCTAATTCTACTGGCTTCCAGCAAGATGACTTGGTGTGGCTATATAACCCACAGCGACGGAAGGGTAGGTCTCCAAAGTTGCAACATAATTGGGAGGGACCATACCGAGTTACAAAGCGAATCAACGACGTCGTATACCGAATACAGGAACATCGTAAGCCAAGAGCCAAAATGAAAATCGTACCCCTGGACCGTCTTGCCCCATATTACAGCCAGGGAGAATTGACTACAACTGGCGACACATCTTTTCGTGGTAAAAAGAACTGAGGTGGGGGCACTGTTACATGTACAACTAATTCTGCGAGCTACTGTCGCAATTGTTTTCACAGCCATTATCAACAAAAGACTGTACTCGAAAGCACAAGAATCCACCAAGCATGATCAACATCTGAAAGTGACGTCACTGCTTCATTCAGATGTTGATCATGCTCGAATATCCCACGTAGCTCTCGGCAGAACATTCGCCAATGTACGAGAAATGGATTGAATGGCTAGAGACCCTATATAAAGCCGAGCTGAATAAATGGGGGGATTATTATAACCGATATAGTAGAACCACGATAGTAAAACTGCGACAGTGTGGAGTGCGAATAAACAGCGATATTAATTGTTAAGTGACGACAGTTGTAAGAGAAATTCATTGACAAGTGAAAGTTAGATATTAATTAATTTTTGTGAAATAGTTAAATTAATAGTTGTGCATTTTTAGTAAATAAACTCTTTTAACTTAATTTCAAAGACAGTGCATTTTCACTTTCCCGGAACATTAAACTTATTGGCTGCGAACCATACCACGCGACAATATATATATATATATATATATAGTCTATATCTATCTATATATGTATATACTCGTATACATATATATATATATATATATATATATATATATATATATATATATATATATATATATATATGTATATATATATATATATATATATATATATATATATATATTTTTTTTTTTTTTTTTTCTTTTTTTTTTTAAAAAACCTCCATTCCCTTCCACTCTCTCCATCACACTTTCTTCGTCGCACTATGCTCGTGCGATCTGCACTTCACATTTCGTCGTTTCCTCAGGTGTGCCACCCAGGCAATGTATAACACATCGGTATAAGGGGGCACACAAAAATATGTGAAGTCCTCCGGTTAATCTTGTCTTGTCCATATCGTGATCAGCTCTCAGAGATAAAAAAAAAAATTTATAAATTCGACGCAGTAAAAAAAAACTCTGAGTTAAAAGAATAGCTGTCTCTTCAAGCATCTCGACGATAGGGTCAACAATGCCCTAAGATGCTATGTTGAAATTACTGGACTGATATTATAATAATAGTAGGTGTTTCTCGAGGCATCTCGAAGATAGGATCAATAATTGACCTAAGATGCTATGTTGAAAGTTTCTGCACTGAGATTCAATCTTTATTCATTAAATAGTTCCTAAGTCTTTTCTTGAAAACCATAAGAGAATTCGCTTCTTTAACTGATCCTGGAAGATTGTTGTATATACGAAGGGCGTCATTTGTAGCATCGTTCTTCAGGCGATCTGTCCTTGCAAAAGGAATTACAAATTGGTTTGCGTTCCTAGTACTGTATTGATTCTTTTGTGAGACTTTAATAAATGGTGTTTGTGACGACAAGCTGAGATTTAAACTTTTGAAGATAAACTTGGCTTTCTCCATTTTAATGATTTGGTTAAAAGTTAATGCGTTACATGATTGATACACTATGTTTGTTGGTGTGAGCCTTGGGAGATTATGTATATTTTTATACGCCTTGGTTAATATCCTGGAAATTATATTTAGGTGTTGCTTTGAGGACTGACTCCAAATTACCACTCCGTAATGTACTTTTGACAGTACGAAGGCATTCAGAACAAGATGCTTGATGTTTTTTGGAAATTCCTCATATCTTCGTAACAATCCAATTATTGGTGCTAATTGCCTCCTTAAGTTGTTTATATGCGGGAGCCAGGTCAGACGGTGATCGATAGTAAGGCCAAGATATTTAAGTTCGAGCACTCTTTGCAGCTTTTCACCATTAATTTTTATATCAACATCTATGTCTTCCCTGTTCTTTTGCTATATATATATATATATATATATATATATATATATATATATATATATATATATATATATACAGTGAGTCACTTGGTTGTTCGTACACTTGAGAACTTAAGCATTAGGTAGCGCTATTTTGCGACTGGATGAAAAAAGTTGCAATTTTTTAAATGAAATCTTTTATTTTTATTTATGTAATACAAAAATAAAAAAAAATATCGCTCTTCTCTTGATAATTTCAATGAAAATACAAAAATGAATATATAATTTTAGAAATTCACGTCACTTTGATATTCGTACACAATGAAAAACTAGAGTGAAATAAAAACTGTGAGAAAAAACTAATATTTTGTCTGGAGTCCTTTGTTTTTAACAACGCTTTGAAGTCTTTTTGGTGTGTTCGACTGATATATTAGACCATTCGTGTTTTAGCTTACTTATAAGAACTTCTTTATTAGAAATGGTATGTTTTCGAAGGCGTTTATCAAGTTCGTTCCAAACATTCTCGATCGGATTAAGATCGGGCGATTGTGCTGGAGTTTCTATGACTTTTGCACAATTATAAAGAAGCCAATCTCGAACAATGTGTGATTTATGTTTGGGGTCATTGTCCTGATAAAATTTAAAACTATTACTCAAACCCATTTTGATAGCACTTTGCTTTCAATTTTGTTTCAAAATGTTGAGGTAAACTATCTTATCCATTATTCCATTGATAATGTGCAAATTTCCTACTCCATGTGCCGACATACAACCCCAAACTAAGACGGATCCACCACCATGTTTTACGGTGGCGCGCAGATTTTTCTTGTGAAGCTCTTCATTTGGTTTTCTCCAAACCATTGTCCGTCCATCTGAGCCAAATATATTAAATTTGGACTCATCTACAAATATAATGTTGTTCCAAAACTCCGCATCTATGGTAAGGTGTTCTTTTGCAAACATCAAGCGCTGCTTCCTATTCTTCTCCGATAGATATGGTTTTTTTCTGGCCACTCGTCCGTTAAAACCAGCTCTCCTCAGTACTCTCCGTATAGTTTCCGAACACACCCGCTTACCTGAATGCTGCTCAAATGCGGCAGCTAACTTAGGTGCACTTAATTTAGGGTCCTCACGAATTTTTCGAACTAGCCAACGACTTTCGTGTGCATTCAACAAAAACATCGGGCCTTTTTTTTTTTCTTATCAACAACACGATTTTCTGTTTTAAAGCGCTTAACTATGTATTGAATTGTAGAATGACTTATATTAAGTATATTCGCTATTTCCCGCAAAGATTTACCGGCTTTATGATGCGATATTACTAATTCGGGAACCGCAACAGAATGGTTTTTTGATTTACGACCCATTTTTTCTCTTTTTCCGTATATGTTCATTCAAACGCGCTCAATCGACGACTGCACACCTTCACTGCATGCATATAACTACAATATCTAACTGGGTTGTTTGTTATGAACCAGAAAAATAACGGGAAAATATGTTTTACCAGGGCATTAAGAACTGTACGAATAACCAAGTGACATAAATTTTGGGTCTCTTTTAATTTGTAAACAAAATAAAATCTAAAGAATTGATAGATTTTGTAAATTGTTTTCCTACCTAAGTGCAGATGTGTTAGAATATATTATCATCCATAAATTTTAAGGAAATCAGTATAGAAAACTGAATTATCTACAGTGCAAACGGTATGTTTGGGTCTGTACGAAAACCCAAGTGACTCACTAAATATATATATCTATATATATATATATATATATATATATATATATATATATATATATATATATATATATAGATTATATATATATATATATATATATATATATATATATATATATATATATATATATTATATCTATATATATTTATATATATATATATATATATATATATATATATATATATATATATATATATATATATATTATATATATTATATATATATATTATACATATATATATACAGAGATGGCCAAAAGTGATCGGACAATACAAGAAACAAGCAATAAAATACTTTTACGAGCATAAGCTTTGAAATGAAATAAAAATTTTTCCCTTATATAAAAGTCACTTGTATTCTCAATTAATTGCACAAAAAAATAAAACAGAAATAAAAAGAATTTCACAAGAAAATTAACAACTAATTCAAATTCACATTGCATCAAGTGGACAAAAGTAATCGGACGTTCAATTGTAATACTTTTCTTTCTGATGATTCCATTAGAACATAGGCTTTTAATATCTAGTTGCGTATCTTTTTTGTTTTATAACTTCTGTTAACCTATTGGGCATAGACTGTACCAACTTACGGGTAACGTCCGGAGTAATGTTGTCCCATTCTTCTAATAACACCGTCTTCAGTTGACTTTTATTAGTAATGTGATGGTTCCTTATTTTTTTATCCAGATGATCCCAAAGATGTTCGATGGGATTTAGGTCTGGGGATTGCGGTGGTGTTTTTAATTGACCAGGAGTGTTGAAAAGGAGCCACATACGAACATCATGAGCTGTATGCTTTGGGTCATTATCTTGCTGGAACAAATAATGACCATCAAGACCCAATTTTTGTGCACTTTTTTTCAAATTTTCTTTCAAAATCGACAAGTAACCTAGTTTGTCCATAGGTTCGTCAATGAAAACAAGTTCTCCTACACCGTTGGCAGCCGTGCAACCCCAGACCATTACACAGCCACCTCCGTGTTTTACTGTATGTTGAATGTTTTTGCGATGAAGCTCACTATTTTGAGTTCTCCACACCAATAACCTGCCGTCGGAGTGGTAGATATTAAACTTACTCTCACCAGAGAATATTATACGAGTCCAAAAGTCGAGCGGCTTACTTTTAAATTCTTTTGCAAAGCATCATCTTTTCTTCTTATTAACTTTGCTAATTAGTGGTTTCTTTCGAGGTACTCTCGCTTGATAACCAGCACGGCTGAGAGCTCTACGAATAGTCCGGGCACTAACATTGGTACCATTTACATCTGCTAATTGATCCCTAATACTTCTGGACGTTGTAGTCGGATTCTTTTTAACAATTCTTAAGATTTTTCGTGCGTCTGTCTCTGTTAGTTTACATGGTCGACCACTCCTAATTTCGTTTTCCACCTGATTATTTTTTCTGAACCGTTTCACGATATCGAAAACTGTCGAACGACTTCTTCCAATTATTTTTGATATTTCAGAAAAGGATTTATTTTCTTTATACAACTTTATTATAACTTTTCTTTCATGTATACAGGTTTCTTTGCGATTCTTAGCCATGTTTAACTTTCTTCACTTAAAACTGACAAGTAAATGACTGATATCAGAAAAACACATATCAACATATAATTAGGGGAGTTCCCTTTTAAACTCGGAAATGAAAAGAAAAGAATTGCTCCAAACTTCAATGACTAATTTCACACTTTTCAAAATGTCCGATTACTTTTGTCCACTTGATGCAATGTGAATTTGAATTAGTTGTTAATTTTCTTGTGAAAATCTTTTTATTTCTGTTTTATTTTTTTGTGCAATTAATTGAGAATACAAGTAACTTTTATGTAAGGGAAAAATTTTTATTTCATTTCAAAGCTTATGCTCGTAAAAGTATTTTATTGCTTGTTTCTTGTATTGTCCGATCACTTTTGGCCACCTCTGTATGTATATATATGTATATATATATATATATATATATATATATATATATATATATATATATATATATATATATATATATATATATATGTATTATATATATATATATATATATATATATATATATATATATATATATATATACAGTCTTCCACAAAAGTCAAGGTACAGTGATAAATATCATGAAAATTGTTTGATATTTTTATTTAAAAAACGTATAGTGATAAAATTTTTTTGGTATTACTTCAACTATAATCATTACACTTTAAATTCATGTAAAATAAAACGAAAATTCTGTCGTATTAATATATTATTACATATGATGTGTTGGAAAGTCAATTAATGAAGTCCACAAAAGTCATGGTACACCTAAAGAAAAATGATACAAATTGTAATTATAGTCTTGCAAAGTTATTTGAATTATACTTTTCTTAATATTTTGTCAGATATCCTTTCATCTGAATTACTGACATCAGTCTTTTAAGCATAGAATATACCAATTTTTTAGTAAATTCGCTGCTGATTCTGGCCCACTTCTCCAATATAACATCCTTAAGCTGCGCCTAGCTTGATATCACTCTTTTTCGGATTTTTGTCTCAAGCTCATTCCAAAGATGCTCTATAGGGTTCAAATCAGGGCTTTGAGGCGGTGTAGCAAGCATGCGAGTATTGTACAATAGCCACATTCGAACTTTATGCGCAGTGTGCTTAGGGTCCTTGTCCTGTTGAAACAAGAAATCTTCTCGCATATCTAATTTGGCTGCACTTTGTTTCATGTTGTTTCGTAGAATCTCTAAATAAGAGTTCTGATCCATAGTATTTTCGATGAATGTCAGATTTCCAACTCCAGCAGCAGCCATGCAACCCCAAACCATAACACCACCGCCTCCATGCTTTACTGTTTTAATAGTGTTCTTGGGATTAAATGCTTCTCCTACATTTCGCCAGACCCTCTTATGCCCATTTACACCAAATATACAAAATTTCGACTCATCCGAAAACAAAACATTATCCCAAAACGTTATTGGTTTGTCAATATATGCTTTTGCAAATGTTATTCTTTTTTGTTTGTTTATGGAACTTACAAGAGGTTTTCTTCTAGGCGTACGAAATGAAAATCCAGCTTCTACGACAGCTCTACGCACAGTTTCTGCGCTAACCTCCTTCTTATTATTAATTCCAAGAACATCGCAGATTTTTCTACAGCTTAGAAATGGATCTTGTTTTACCATTCGCGAAATTTTTCTCTTGTCCTTTGAACTTAGTTTAGATGGACGACCTGTTCAGGGCACATTTTCCACTC
>OZ017742.1:182234800-182254860 GCA_963969285.1 Odontomyia ornata | reverse complement strand
TCAATGACTAATTTCACACTTTTCAAAATGTCCGATTACTTTTGTCCACTTGATGCAATGTGAATTTGAATTAGTTGTTAATTTTCTTGTGAAAATCTTTTTATTTCTGTTTTATTTTTTTGCGCAATTAATTGAGAATACAAGTAACTTTTATATAAGGGAAAAATTTTTATTTCATTTCAAAGCTTATGCTCGTAAAAGTATTTTATTGCTTGTTTCTTGTATTGTCCGATCACTTTTGGCCACCTCTGTATGTATATATATGTATATATATATATATATATATATATATATATATATATATATATATATTATATATATATATATATATATATACATATATATATATATATATATATATATATATATATAAATATATATATATATATATATATATATATATATATATATATATATATATACATATATATATATATATATATATATATATATATATAATATATATATATATATATATATATATATATATATATATATATATATATATATATATATATATATATATATATATATATTATATATATATATATATATATATATATATATATATATATATATATATATATATATATATATATATATATATATATATATATATATATATATATATATATATATATATATATATATATATATATATATATATATATATATATATTATATATATATATATAAATAATATATATATAAAATATATAAATATATATATATATATATATATATATATATATATATATATATATATATATATATATATATATAATATTATATATATATTATAATATATATAAAATATATATATATATATATATTATATATGTATATATATATATATAATATATATATAAAATATATATATAAGATATATATTATATATATATATATATATAAAATATATATATATATATACAGTCTTCCACAAAAGTCAAGGTACAGAGAATCGGTAACTGAAAATTGTATTACTGAATCAATATTTTTATTTGAAAACCAAAAGTTATGAAATGGTAATAATACGAGTTCTGTTGAATTTAAGTTTTCATAAATTTAAAGGGATTCGGCAATAATGATCATTGAAGACAATAATTTTTTGTTGGCAATGTCTCTTTTCTACTCCACAAAAGTCTTGGTACAGTTGCAGAAAATGCCCTGTTATTTGTAAAAAGGGGAATCCCCCAAGTTCATATTATTAGAGTGAGTTAACAACCGTAGGCCGCTGTCTTTAATATCGCGTCCGTATTCGTGGTGTATCTTTTATTTAATAAAATTTTTAAAAAATGAGTCGAAAAGAGTTGAGTATTAAGAAGCGTGAAATAATTATTAATCTGCATTCAAATCAGAGCAAATCATATTCTGAAATAGCTGAACTAGTGTTGCGAAGTCGGTCAACCATTCAAAAAGTGATAAATCGATTTAAGAAGGAAAATAGAGTGGAAAATGTGGCCCGAACAGGTCGTCCATCTAAACTAAGTGCAAAGGACAAGAGAAAAATTTCGCGAATGGTAAAACAAGATCCATTTCTAAGCTGTAGAAAAATCTGCGATGTTCTTGGAATTAATGATAAGAAGGAGGTTAGTGCAGAAACTGTGCGTAGAGCTGTCGTAGAAGCTGGATTTTCATCTCGTACGCCTAGAAGAAAACCTCTTGTAAGTTCCATAAACCAACAAAAAGGAATAACATTTGCAAAAGCATAACCAATAACGTTTTGGGATAATGTTTTATTTTCGGATGAGTCTAAATTTTGTATATTTGGTGTAAATGGGCATAAGAGGGTCTGGCGAAAAGTAGGAGAAGCATTTAATCCCAAGAACACTATTAAAACAGTAAAACATGGAGGCGGTGGTGTTATGGTTTGGGGTTGCATGGCTGCTGCTGGAGTTGGAAATCTGACATTCATCGAAAATACTATGGATCAGAACTCTTATTTAGAGATTCTACGAAACAACATGAAACAAAGTGCAGCCAAATTAGGTATGCGAGAAGATTTCTTGTTTCAACAGGACAATGACCCTAAGCACACTGCGCATAAAGTTCGAATGTGGCTATTGTACAATACTCGCATGCTTGCTACACCGCCTCAAAGCCCTGATTTGAACCCTATAGAGCATCTTTGGAATGAGCTTGAGACAAAAATCCGAAAAAGAGTGATATCAAGCAAGGCGCAGCTTAAGGATGCTATATTGGAGGAGTGGGCCAGAATCAGCAGCGAATTTACTAAAAAATTGGTATATTCTATGCCTAAAAGACTGAAGTCAGTAATTCAGATGAAAGGATATCTGACAAAATATTAAGAAAAGTATAATTCAAATAACTACGCAAGACTATAATTACAATTTGTATCATTTTTCTTTAGGTGTACCATGACTTTTGTGGACTTTATTCATTGACTTTCCAACACATCATATGTAATAATATATTAATACGACAGAATTTTCGTTTTGTTTTACATGAATTTAAAGTGTAATGATTATAGTTGAAGTAATACCAAAAAATTTTATCACTATAGGTTTTTTAAATAAAAATATCAAACAATTTTCATGATATTTATCACTGTACCTTGACTTTTGTGGAAGACTGTATATATATATATATATATATATATATATATATATATATATATATATATATATATATATATATATATTTATATATATATATATATATATATATATATATAATATTTATATATATATATATATTTATATATATATATATATATATATATATATATATATAATATATACATATATATATATATATATATATATATATACATATATATATATATATATATATATATATATATATATATATATATATATATATATATATATATATATATATAATATATATATATATGTATACATATATATATATATATATATATATATATATATATATTATATATATATATATGTATACATATATATATATATATATATATATATATATATATATATATATATATATATATATATATATCATACACAGTAGAGTCTCGCTAATCCGGATATGGCCTGGTCCGGATCCTTCTGTAATCCGGATTGAGTGGAAAAATCGATTATTTCCATTATGTCCCTTGTGATCCGGACTGATCACAGCAATGATTAATAACACAGTGAAATTGTGCTGTATTCACTTACACACTTTTTTATATTTGTTTATAGATTTTATAGGTCCTATTTATATGTACGCTGGCCCTATGTACATATATGTAAGTGAAATACCATATTGGTCACTATATTGAACTATGGACGTAACTCATTTTTGCCATGTGCGTGTCAGCACGGGGAACTCCCGAATATTCGCTTACAACACTTGATATGATTCGCTCATACACCTTATATTGACTATTTCTGCGTACGCTTTATTCACTATTGTAGAATGGGAATCCCCTATAAATATGAAAAGCAATAGAAGGAAAGATTTTAGTCAGTTTCAGATTGAAATGGCACCAAAAAGGTCGCATGCAACGTTAACTCTCGTAGAAAAAGAAAAAAATTTAACGCAACTGAACAATGGCGCTAGCGGAAAAGTACTAGCAGAAAAATATGGTGTCGATACATCAACAATTTCGGATATAAAGAAAAATAAAGAAAAAATAAAAAGGTATTTTTCCGTTTTTAAATGTGCATCGGTAATTTTAAATGCTGCTTTTCTAGCTTCATCGCAAATTGCGTCATAACTCCAAAGGGAAAGAAAGTCTTGCGGGAACCGGAATATCCAGAAATGGAGAATAAACTGTATAAATTGTTTCTGCTGCAGCGAGAAAGGCATGCAACTGTAACAACGGACATTTTGCGAGCACAGGCGGCTCAAATTCATGCCAAATGTTATAAGAATAAATCATTTACTGCGAGCAAAGGATGGGTCAATAGATTTAAAAAAAGACGTGGTCTTCGTCACCTCAAATTCTCTGAAAAAGTTAATGAGCTGAATATATTGCCGTCTCAAATATATAATGCGGATGAATCTGCATTATTCTGGAAATTACTTCCTGAACGAACTTTGGTGTCTGCTACGGAAAGAGCCGCTCCAGGGAGAAAAACCTCAAAAGAGAGAGTAACTTTTCTAGCCTGTACGAATGGAAATGGCACACATAAGCTGAAAATGATGGTCATTGGAAAAGCAAAAAATCCTAGAGCATTTAAAAACTGCACCGACCTTCCAGTTGAATACTACTCAACGAAAAATGCATGGATGACTTCAACTATTTTCTTAAAATGGTTTCACGAGTCGTTTGTCAGACAAGTACGGCAATTTCAAGCAGAGAACAACCTTAATGGGAAAGCAATTTTATTAGTCGACAATGCTCCATGCCACGCATCGGAAACGCAGCTAAAAAGTGATGATGGTAAAATTATGACATTGTTTCTTCCACCAAATTGCACGGCGCTTATCCAACCAATGGACCAAAACGCAATACGTTTAACGAAATTGCATTATCGGAAAAGCCTCCTGGTACACGTTTTATCTTTGGAAGAAAATGACATCTCGAAAGTCGTTAAAAATCTCACCATTAAAGATGCTGTGTTCTTGCTTGCGAATTCTTGGGATAGGTTGTCGCCTGATGCAGTAGCAAAATGTTGGAAAAATATTTTTAGCTATTCAGTAGATAGCAACTCGGTTAATATGGAAAACCATTCAAATGCTGAAGAGGATCCAGATGATAACATCTTGTTATCAATTCTCAAGGAGAAATGGTTGTCAGAGAATGAAGATGCACAGAAACTAACAGAAATCCGAGTTTTACTACAAAAAGTCAATGAAAATAATCAAACATCACAATCGGAAATTAATGAATGGCTCGTTGGAGATGGAAATAATTTACCCATTGACAGTGTCGACAGTTCCTCCGTCGAAGAAGTTGACAACGATGAACCAAAAGTTAAACATGAAGACGCCATCAATAACTTCAGAACCTGCATACAATGAGCAGAGGAAAATAAAGTTGAATTGGAGATTTTGACCATTCTAAGAACGTTACAGCAGCGTGCGATGGAGGCTAAGCAAGGGTGCATTCGTCAAACAAAAATTACCAAATTTTTTTAAATAAATTTTTAGTTGATGGATATTCCATTACTTCATACTTACTGCTAACATTTATCTTGAATGGATTGTTTTTTTTTCCTTGGAGATATCTTCATTTTATGTCAGAATATATACGATATATATATATATATATATATATATATATATATATATATATATATATATATATATATATATATATATATATATATATATATAAGCATTTTGTAATGTTTTTCTTTCATAATTTGAGTATGCCTTTGGTGATCCGGATTTCCGCATAATCTTGACTGGGTCCGTTTTAATTAATCCGGATTAGCGGGACTCTACTGTATATATATATATATATATATATATATATATATATATATATATATATATATATATATATATATATATATATATATATATATATATATATATATATGTATAATTATATGTATATAGATATATATATATATATATATATATATATATATATATATATATATATATATATAGATATATATATATATATATATATATATATATATATATATATATATATATATATATATAGATATATATATAGATATATATATAGATATATATATATATATATATATATATATATATACGTATATATATGTGTATATATATATATATATATATATATATATATATATATATATATATATATACGTATATATATGTATACATAGATATATATATATATATATATATATATATATATATATACGTATATATATGTGTATATATATATATATATATATATATATATATACGTATATATATGTGTATGTATATATATATATATATATATATATACGTATATATATGTATATATATATATATATATATATATATATATATGTATATATATGTATATATATGTATATATATGTACAGAGGTGGCCAAAAGTGATCGGACAATACAAGAAACAAGCAATAAAATACTTTTACGAGTATAAGCTTTGAAATAAAATAAAAATTTTTCCCTTATATAAAAGTCACTTGTATTCTCAATTAATTGCACAAAAAAATAAAACAGAAATAAAAAGATTTTCACAAGAAAATTAACAACTAATTCAAATTCACATTGCATCAAGTGGACAAAAGTAATCGGACATTTTGAAAAGTGTGAAATTAGTCATTGAAGTTTGGAGCAATTCTTTTCTTTTCATTTCCGAGTTTAAAAGGGAACTCCCCTAATTATATGTTGATATGTGTTTTTCTGATATCAGTCATTTACTTGTCAGTTTTAAGTGAAGAAAGTTAAACATGGCTAAGAATCGCAAAGAAACCTGTATACATGAAAGAAAAGTTATAATAAAGTTGTATAAAGAGAATAAATCCTTTTCTGAAATATCAAAAATAATTGGAAGAAGTCGTTCGACAGTTTTCGATATCGTGAAACGGTTCAGAAAAAAAAATCAGGTGGAAAACGAAATTAGGAGTGGTCGACCATGTAAACTAACAGAGACAGACGCACGAAAAATCTTAAGAATTGTTAAAAAGAATCCGACTACAACGTCCAGAAGTATTAGGGATCAATGAAAACAAGTTCTCCTACACCGTTGGCAGCCATGCAACCCCAGACCATTATACAGCCACCTCCGTGTTTTACTGTATGTTGAATGTTTTTGGGATGAAGCTCACTATTTTGAGTTTTCCACACCAACAACCTGCCGTCGGAGTGGTAGATATTAAACTTACTCTCATCAGAGAATATTATACGAGTCCAAAAGTCGAGCGGCTTGCTTTTAAATTCTTTTGCAAAGCATAATCTTTTCTTCTTATTAACTTTGCTAATTAGTGGTTTCTTTCGAGGTACTCTCGCTTGATAACCAGCACGGCTGAGAGCTCTACGAATAGTCCGGGCACTAACATTGGTACCATTTACATCTGCTAATTGATCCCTAATACTTCTGGACGTTGTAGTCGGATTCTTTTTAACAATTCTTAAGATTTTTCGTGCGTCTGTCTCTGTTAGTTTACATGGTCGACCACTCCTAATTTCGTTTTCCACCTGATTTTTTTTTCTGAACCGTTTCACGATATCGAAAACTGTCGAACGACTTCTTCCAATTATTTTTGATATTTCAGAAAAGGATTTATTCTCTTTATACAACTTTATTATAACTTTTCTTTCATGTATACAGGTTTCTTTGCGATTCTTAGCCATGTTTAACTTTCTTCACTTCAAACTGACAAGTAAATGACTGATATCAGAAAAACACATATCAACATATAATTAGGGGAGTTCCCTTTTAAACTCGGAAATGAAAAGAAAAGAATTGCTCCAAACTTCAATGACTAATTTCACACTTTTCAAAATGTCCGATTACTTTTGTCCACTTGATGCAATGTGAATTTGAATTAGTTGTTAATTTTCTTGTGAAAATCTTTTTATTTCTGTTTTATTTTTTTGTGCAATTAATTGAGAATACAAGTAACTTTTATATAAGGGAAAAATTTTTATTTCATTTCAAAGCTTATGCTCGTAAAAGTATTTTATTGCTTGTTTCTTGTATTGTCCGATCACTTTTGGCCACCTCTGTATATATATATGTATATATTGTTACATGTACAAATAATTACATGTACAAATAATTCTGCGAGCTACTGTCGCAATTGTTTTCGTCATCATTAAGAACGTCAACGAATGAATTCACTCGAACCCAACAAGCATGATCAACATCTGCAAGTGACGTCACTCCATTCATGAACTTGCTCGAACCTACCAGGTACCTCTCGGTAGAACATTCGCCCATGTACGAGAAATGGGTGAATAGGTAGAGACCCTATATAAAGGCGAGCTGAATGAATGGGGGGAATCATTCATTCGACCGCGATAAGAACTGCGAAAGTGTGTGGGAAGTGTGTTTCGTAATAGTGAAGTAATTTAGAAGACAATTGCGATAAGAAATTTATGGACAAATGTTAGATTATTTTAATAGTGAAAATTAAAATTAGTGAAAGTGTTATACTGATTCTTGTGCATTTTCTTGAATTAAATAAACTCTTTTAACTTAAATTAAAAGACATTGCGTTTTCACTTTCCCGGAACGTTAAAATTATTGGCCGCGAACCAATAACACGCGACAGTGGTGTCGAGAAGTGAGATAGAAAATTTCGAAAAGTGAAAACATTTAAACATTTTTAAACTGCACAGTTGTGAAATCTTACGTAAAAACTGTTGAAAAAAAAAAAAACAAAAAGCTAATACAATAAAAATGCCACGAAACTTGCATCTAAGAATCAATGAATTGACCATGTCGGAGCTCAAGGAAGAGTTAGAACAGCGAAATCTGGCTACGCAAGGTACAAAGGCCACATTGATTGCACGCTTGCGCGACGCAACCGAATCGGAAGGCGTGAATCTGGATTCGGGTGAGCTCTCAGATGCCGAAAATGGTGCAGAAGGTGGAGAAGCAGAAACACTAAAACCAAAGGACCCAGAAAATGCACTGATGCAAATGTTGATGCTGATGCAGCAAGAGCAGCGACAACAGTCATCGAATTTAACAGCGAAGTTAAATGAACAATCAACGAAGCTAAACGAACAATCAGGGAAGCTGGACCAACAAGCGATCGAAATCAAGGCAGACATCACACAGAAGCTGGAGAAACAGTCAACCGAAATAAAAGCGGAGCTCGGTCATCTGAACAAACAAATTAAAGGCATCGAGGAAAAGGTTGACCAGGTCGAGGAAAAGGTTTACCAGGTCGAGGAGAGAATTAACCATGAGATCAGCCAGGTCGAGGGGAGAATAAACCATGATATCAGCCAGGTAGAGGAGAGAATCAACCATGAGATGGGAAACATGAAAAAGGAATTCGAAGCAGCAAAGGCAGTAGTAACCTCTTCACCAGCCTCGCTTATAACCGCAGCGCAAAGCACATCCAGAAATGTCCAAGCACCAATATTCGATGGGCAAACGGTCTGGAGTATTTACAAGACCCAGTTTGAAGCTGCCGCAAGGGCGAATCGCTGGAATGACCAGGAACGAGCAACTGCATTGATTCTTGCTCTAAGAGGCCCAGCTGCCGAGCTTTTGCAGACCATCCCCGATGAATTGCACTCAAACCCGAATGCTATAATGAATGCGCTCGACATGCGTTATGGAGACGATCATCTAAAGCAGATTTATCGGTCACAGCTAAGGCATCGGGTGCAGAAGTCTGGTGAGACCCTACAGCAGTTAGCCCAAGACATTAAGCGACTAGCACTTTTGGCTTACCCAGCCTACGACCCAGAACATCGAGATGATGCAGCGACAGAGGCATTCATCAGCGCACTAAAGGACCCGGAATTGCAACAAGCCGTGCGTTTAGCTCAAAAGCAAACGGTTAAGGACGCATTGGCTTACAGTCTGAACTTTGAGGGAGCGAAAAATGTGACTCGTACCACTGCCCGGGCTCGTGAAGTAGTGACAGACGAGTGCAGGTGTGAACGCGTGAAAATTGAGCGAGACCCGCATGTAAATGGTGCGCCTAGATGCTGGAATTGCGGAGAGAAGGGGCACATGCAAAGAGACTGCAAGAAGCGAAGAAAACCGAGCTATTGTCCAGGGTGTGCAGCTAGGAGGAGATCCAGACCGAGTCAGGAGCCCAGAATGGAAGCCCTTCAAACAGAGGGGTCGGGAAACATGTAAGAGCCAACTTCGTGGGGCAGAGGTTGGCTAGGAGGATCGACGTCCCCAGCACCACCATCACCGTATCAAGACTACATCGTGGAGAAGCGGACTTATGCCTTCTGGGTCAAGTTGACGGAGAACACTGCACCATAACAATCGACACTGGTGCAACCCGATCGATTATCCGACCAGACCTAGTTAGACAGCAACAACTTCACAAGGGCAGAATTTTCTCACTACGGACAGCTACGGGAGAAACTGCACCTGTTCATGGAGAGGTCAACCTCCAGATACAGTTGGGAGACCTTGTGTTCCGACATAATTTTCTGGTCGCGAACATTATGGATGACTGCATTCTCGGAATGGATTTTCTGCGTCCACATGGAATCACGTTGGACTTGGGAAAACGTGTCTTGAAATGGCAGAATGTCGAAGTACTGATGGAGGATCCCAGCGTCCAAATCCCCAAGATGAATGTAGTGGTATGTACTGACACTGATGTACCGAATTCTTCCGAAAGCATTGTATGGGCCAAGCTTGATGGTGATTCTGGAGACCACCGATCTTATCTGATAGAGCCAACGAAGACTTCCGCATTGCGCAGTTTGATTGTAGGACGAAGCCTTGTAAGATCTTTAAGGAACGGATATGTGCCGGTTAGAGTCCTTAACACCGCAGACTCAACCACGAGCATCAAAGCGGGAGAAGTCATCGGCAGCTGCCAGCCTGTTTCCACCATCACCTCTTTGGAAGCTACTCACAACCATCATTGGAAAAAGAGGCAAGACACAGAAAAAGCCAGGGAATCCACGTCTGCAATATTGAAGCAGGTCAAATTGCCGGTGCAGCTATTCAAACGAGCCTCTGATCTGGTCACCAAGTACAGTGACATCTTCTCAACAAGCCCGGATGACCAAGGCCGAACGAGTTTGGTAACTCACGTCATAGACACACAGGGAGCCAAGCCGATTCGACAAGCACCAAGACGTCTCCCTATAGCCAAACAAGGAGAAGTGAGCGCGCTGATCTCGGACATGGAAAAACAAGGCATTATCGAACCTTCTGTCAGTCCATGGGCCGCGCCTGTAGTTCTAGTAAAGAAAAAGGATGGTAGCACTCGCTTTTGTGTCGACTATAGGCAGCTTAACGACGTCACTAAGAAAGATAGTTACCCGCTCCCACGCATCGATGACATCATGGACACTTTAGCCGACGCAAAATGGTTTTCTACACTCGATCTCAAGAGTGGCTACTGGCAGGTAGAAATTGACAAGAAGGACCGAGAGAAGACCGCATTTTCAGTTGGGACCGGATTGTGGCAATTTGTGGTGATGCCGTTTGGGCTTTGCAATGCTCCAGCCACTTTCGAACGCTTGATGGAATACGTGCTACGTGGTCTAACCTGGAAAACCTGCTTGGTGTACCTAGATGACATCATCGTCATCGGGAGAACGTTCGAAGAGCATGTGCGGAACTTAGAAGAGGTTTTCTCCCGACTGCGACTGGCAAATTTGAAACTTAGTCCCGACAAGTGTACCCTTTTCGCAGCTGAAGTAAAATACCTGGGACATGTCGTATCAGCTGAAGGGGTCAAAACAGACCCTGAGAAAATTGAAGCCGTGAAAAGCTGGCCAACACCAAACAACAAGCGCCAACTACGAAGTTTCCTGGGTCTGGCAAGCTACTATCGAAGATTCGTCAAAGACTTTGCCAAAATAGCTAAGTGTCTTCATCAGCTAACCGAGAAAAATCGTCCGTATGTCTGGGAATGAATAATGCCAGACAGCCTTTGAGACCCTGAAGGAAAAGCTATGTGAATCACCCGTACTGGCGTATCCGAAACCCGGAAACATGTTTGTGGTTGACACCGATGCAAGCAACGGCGGTATTGGAGCTGTACTCTCCCAGCAGATCAATGGCGAAGAAAGAGTCCTCTCGTATTACAGTCGAGTTCTTTCAAAAAGTGAGAGGAACTACTGTGTGACCAGGAAGGAGCTATTGGCTATAATAGAGGCCACCAAGCAGTTCCACAAGTACCTATATGGCCAGAAATTTGTTCTTCGAACGGACCATGCATCATTGAGATGGCTACTTAACTTCAAAAACCCCGAGGGACAAGTTGCGAGATGGATCGAAAGATTGCAGTCATACGACTACGAAATTGTTCATCGAAAAGGCGGAGTTCATGGAAATGCTGACGCCCTATCTCGTCGCCCATGTCCAGCTAACTGCAAGCATTGCCGACGGATTGAGGAAAAGGAACCGCCCGTTGATCTGCGACTGATAACGGCCGAATTTGATGAAGGTTGGTCATCGGAGGAGATTCGAAATGCCCAGCTAGCCGATGAAGACATCGGACCATTGCTCGTATGGAAGGAGACGACTGGGCGACCTGAGTGGAAGGACGTTTCAACGCATGGCGCAACCCTGAAAAGCTATTGGGCACAATGGAACTCCCTTCAGGTGGAGGGTGGTGTACTCAAGCGGAAATGGGAAACGGCGGATGGCAGCTCCTATAGGATGCAAACTATACTACCCAAAAGCCGAATCCACGATGTGGTTAAGGAAATGCATGAAGGATCCTCGGGAGGCCATCTTGGTGTTAACAAGACCTTAGCGAAATTGCGGGAAAGGTTCTACTGGCTCCACGCTCGAGAAGACGTAGAGGACTGGTGTCGCAGATGCACAGTTTGCGCTTCCGTCAAAGGCCCAAAGAGACGACTGAGAGGACAAATGCAAACCTATAACGTAGGCGTGCCATTCGAAAGGATTGCTGTTGACATCGCAGGACCCTTTCCTGAATCCGATTGGGGAAATCGATATATGCTGGTTGTAGCCGATTATTTCAGCAAGTGGCCTGAAGTCTACCCCATTCCCAACCAGGAAGCAACTACTGTAGCCGAACAGCTAGTGTTAAATTGGGTCAGCAGGTACGGCGTGCCTTGTGAACTACATTCGGATCAAGGCCGAAACTTTGAGTCACTAGTTTTTAGCGAGATGTGCGAGCAGCTGGGAATACGGAAAACGAGGACAACACCGCTGCATCCCCAATCCGATGGAATGGTCGAACGTTTCAACGGCACGCTCAATAAACACCTTGCCAAGATGGTTGACGAGAACCAAAGGGACTGGGACCGACATATCCCACTATTTTTAATGGCGTATAAAGCCGCTGAACATGCGTCGACGGGCCAAGCCCCAGCCAAAGTCATTTTTGGAAAGACTATTCGTTTGCCAGCCGATATAAAGTTCGGAACACCCCCTGAGAATTCCCAAACGATCTCGGAGTACGCAAGTGATCTAAGACAACGGTTGAACCAGATACATCGGACAGTGCGAAAACACCTCGAATCGGCTACTGACCGCATGAAGACCAGGTATGATCTAAAGGCTAATTCAACTGGCTTCCAGCAAGATGACTTGGTGTGGCTTTATAACCCGCAACGGCGAAAGGGTAGGTCTCCAAAGTTGCAACATAATTGGGAGGGACCATACCGAGTTACAAAGCGAATCAACGATGTCGTATACCGAATACAGGAACATCGTAAGCCGAGAGCTAAAATGAAAATCGTGCATCTGGACCGTCTTGCCCCATATTACACCCAGGGAGAATTGACTACAAATAGCGACACATCTTTTCGGGGCGAAAAGAACTGAGGTGGGGGCAGTGTTACATGTACAAATAATTACATGTACAAATAATTCTGCGAGCTACTGTCGCAATTGTTTTCATCATCATTAAGAACGTCAACGAATGAATTCACTCGAACCCAACAAGCATGATCAACATCTGCAAGTGACGTCACTCCATTCATGAATTTGCTCGAACGTACCAGGTACCTCTCGGTAGAACATTCGCCCATGTACGAAAAATGGGTGAATTAGGTAGAGACCCTATATAAAGGCGAGCTGAATGAATGGGGGGAATCATTCATTCGACCGCGATAAGAACTGCGAAAGTGTGTGGGAAGTGTGTTTCGTAATAGTGAAGTAATTTAGAAGACAATTGCGATAAGAAATTTATGGACAAATGTTAGATTATTTTAATAGTGAAAATTAAAATTAGTGAAAGTGTTATACTGATTATTGTGCATTTTCTTGAATTAAATAAACTCTTTTAACTTAAATTAAAAGACATTGCGTTTTCACTTTCCCGGAACGTTAAAATTATTGGCCGCGAACCAATAACACGCGACAATATATATGTATATATATATATATATATATATATATATATATATATATATATATATATATATATATATATATATGTATATATATATGTATATATATATATATATATATATATATATATATATATATATATATATATATATATATATGTATATATATATGTATATATATATATATATATATATATATATATATATATATATATATATATATATATATGTATATACAGTCTTCCACAAAAGTCAAGGTACAGTGATAAAAATCATGAAAATTGTTTGATATTTTTATTTAAAAAACCTATAGTGATAAAATTTTTTTGGTATTACTTCAACTATAATCATTACACTTTAAATTCATGTAAAACAAAACGAAAATTCTGTCGTATTAATATATTATTACATATGATATGTTGGAAAGTCAATGAATGAAGTCCACAAAAGTCATGGTACACCTAAAGAAAAATGATACAAATTGTAATTATAGTCTTGCATAGTTATTTGAATTATACTTTTCTTAATATTTTGTCGGATATCCTTTCATCTGAATTACTGACTTCAGTCTTTTAGGCATAGAATATACCAATTTTTTAGTAAATTCGCTGCTGATTCTGGCCCACTCCTTCAATATAACATCCTTAAGCTGCGCCTTGCTTGATATCACTCTTTTTCGGATTTTTGTCTTAAGCTCATTCCAAAGATGCTCTATAGGGTTCAAATCAGGGCTTTGAGGTGGTGTCGCAAGCATGCGAGTATTGTACAATAGCCACATTCGAACTTTATGCGCAGTGTGCTTAGGGTCATTGTCCTGTTGAAACAAGAAATCTTCTCGCATACCTAATTTGGCTGCACTTTGTTTCATGTTGTTTCTTAGAATCTCTAAATAAGAGTTCTGATCCATAGTATTTTCGATGAATGTCAGATTTCCAACTCTAGCAGCAGCCATGCAACCCCAAACCATAACACCACCGCCTCCATGTTTTACTGGTTTAATAGTGTTCTTGGGATTAAATGCTTCTCCTACTTTTCGCCAGACCCTCTTATGCCCATTTACACCAAATATACAAAATTTAGACTCATCCGAAAATAAAACATTATCCCAAAACGTTATTGGTTATGCTTTTGCAAATGTTATTCCTTTTTGTTGGTTTATGGAACTTACAAGAGATTTTCTTCTAGGCGTACGAGATGAAAATCCAGCTTCTACGACAGCTCTACGCACAGTTTCTGCGCTAACCTCCTTCTTATCATTAATTCCAAGAACATCGCAGATTTTTCTACAGCTTAGAAATGGATCTTGTTTTACCATTCGCGAAATTTTGCTCTTGTCCTTTGCACTTAGTTTAGATGGACGACCTGTTCGGGGCACATTTTCCACTCTATTTTCCTTCTTAAATCGATTTATCACTTTTTGAATGGTTGACCGACTTCGCAACACTAGTTCAGCTATTTCAGAATATGATTTGCTCTGATTTGAATGCAGATTAATAATTATTTCACGCTCCTTAATACTCAACTCCTTTCGACTCATTTTTTAAAAATTTTATTAAATAAAAGATACACCACGAATACGGACGCGATATTAAAGACAGCGGCCTACGGTTGTTAACTCACTCTGATAATATGAACTTGGGGGATTCCCCTTTTTACAAATAACAGGGCATTTTCTGCAACTGTACCAAGACTTTTGTGGAGTAGAAAAGAGACATTGCCAACAAAAAATTATTGTCTTCAATGATCATTATTGCCGAATCCCTTTAAATTTATGAAAACTTAAATTCAACAGAACTCGTATTATTACCATTTCATAACTTTTAGTTTTCAAATAAAAATATTGATTCAGTAATAAAATTTTCAGTTACCGATTCTCTGTACCTTGACTTTTGTGGAAGACTGTATACGAGTATATATATATATATATATATATATATATATATATATATATATATATATATATATATATATATATATACATATATATATATATATATATATATATATATATATATATATATATGTATATATATATATATATACACATATATATATATATATATATATATATATATATATATATATATATGTATATGTATATATACATATATGTATATACATATATATGTATATATATATATATATATATATATATATATATATATATATATATATATATATATTATATAAATGTACATATATATATATATATATATATATATATATATATTATATAAATGTACATATATATATGTATGTATATATATATATATATATATATATATATACATACATATATATATATATATATATATGTATATATATATATATATATATATATATATATATATATATATATATATATATATATATATATGTACATTTATATAATATATATATATGTACCTTTATATTATATATATATATATATATATATATATATATATATATATATATATATATATATATATATATATATATATATATATATATATATATATATATATATACATATATATATATATATATATGTATATACATATATATGTATATATACATATATATATATATATATATATATATATATATATATATATATATATATATATATAATATAAATGTACATATATATATATATATATATATATATATATATATATATATATAGATATATACATATATATTTATATATATATATATCTATATATATATATATATTATATAAATGTACATATATATATATATATATATATATATATATATATATATATATATACATATACATATATATATATATATATATATATATATATATACATATATATTGTCGCGTGTGCTTGGTTCGCGGCCAATAATTTTAATGTTCCGGGAAAGTGAAAACGCAATGTCTTTCAATTTAAGTTAGAAGAGTTTATTTAATTACGAAAATGCACAATAATCCATTTAACACTTTCACTAATTTTTATTTTCACTATTAAAATTGTACCTTCCACTTGTCCCTAAATTTCTTATCGCAATTGTCTTCTAAATCACCACTATTACGAAAATCACTTTTTTATTACTCCAACAATATCGCTTCCCACACACTATCGCAGTTCTTATCGCGGTCGAATGAATGATTCCCCCCCATTCATTCAGCTTGCCTTTATATAGGGTCTCTAATCATTCAACTCAGTTCTCGGACATTGGTAAATTACCGGGAACATTCCATCAGTGAATGAATGGAGCAGTGACTCACTTTCAGATATTGTTTATGCTTGTTAGGTTCTCGTGGTTTCGAGTAAATTCGTTTTGTTGATGTTCTTAATTGTTGTGAAAACAAAACACTGCCCCCACCTCAGTTATTTTCGCCCCGAAAAGATGTGTCGCTATTTGTAGTCAATTCTCCCTGGGTTTAATAT
Source organism: Odontomyia ornata (assembly GCA_963969285.1). NCBI lineage: Eukaryota > Metazoa > Arthropoda > Insecta > Diptera > Stratiomyidae > Odontomyia > Odontomyia ornata. Next base: position 182,237,586 of record OZ017742.1, on the reverse strand, counting down.
GGGGCAAGACGGTCCAGATGCACGATTTTCATTTTGGCTCTCGGCTTACGATGTTCCTGTATTCGGTATACGACGTCGTTGATTCGCTTTGTAACTCGGTATGGTCCCTCCCAATTATGTTGCAACTTTGGAGACCTACCCTTTCGCCGTTGCGGGTTATATAGCCACACCAAGTCATCTTGCTGGAAGCCAGTTGAATTAGCCTTTAGATCATACCTGGTCTTCATGCGGTCAGTAGCCGATTCGAGGTGTTTTCGCACTGTCCGATGTATCTGGTTCAACCGTTGTGTTCGCTCACTTGCGTACTCCGAGATCGTTTGGGGTTTCTCGGGGGGTGTTCCGAACTTTATATCAGCTGGCAGTCTTTCCAAAAATGACTTTGGCCGGGGCTTGGCCCGTCGATGCATGTTCGGCAGCTCTGTACGCCATCAAAAATAGTGGAATTTGTCGTTCCCAGTCCCTTTGGTTCTCGTCAATCATCTTGGCCAGGTGTTTATTGAGAGTGCCGTTGAAACGTTCGATCATTCCATCGGATTGGGGATGCAGTGGTGTTGTCCTCGTTTTCCGTATTCCCAGCAGCTCGCACATTTCGCTAAAAACTAGTGATTCGAAGTTTCGACGTTGATCTGAATGTAGTTCACAAGGTACGCCGTACCTACTGACCCAATTTAACACTAGCTGTTCGGCTACAGTAGTTGCTTCCTGGTTGGCAATGGGGTAGACCTCGGGCCACTTGCTGAAATAATCGGCTACAACCAGCGTGTATCGATTTCCCCATTCAGATTCAGGAAAGGGTCCTGCGATGTCAACAGCAATCCTTTCAAATGGTACCCCCACGTTATAGGTTTGCATTTGTCCTCTCAGCCGTCGCTTTGGACCTTTGATGGAAGCGCAAATTGTGCATCTGCGACACCAGTCCTCTACGTCTTCTCGAGCGTGGAGCCAATAGAATTTCTCCCGCAATTTCGCTAAGGTCTTGTTAACACCAAGGTGGCCTCCTGAGGATCCTTCATGCATTTCCTTAATCACATCGTGGATTCGGCTTTTGGGTAGTATAGTTTGCATCCTATAGAAGCTGCCATCCGCCGTTTCCCATTTCCGCTTGAGTACGCAACCCCCCACCTGAAGGGAGTTCCATTGTGCCCAATAGCTTTTCAGGGTTGCGCCATGCGTTGAACCGTCCTTCCACTCAGGCCGCCCAGTCGTCTCCTTCCATACGAGCAATGATCCGATGTCTTCATCGGCTAACTGGGCATTTCGAATCTCCTCCGATGACCAACCTTCATCGAATTCGGCCGTTATCAATCGCAGATCAACGGGCGGTTCCTTTTCCTCAATCCGTCGGCAATGCTTGCAGTTAGCTGGACATGGACGACGAGATAGCGCGTCAGCATTTCCATGAACTCCGCCCTTTCGATGAACAATTTCGTAGTCGTATGACTGCAATCTTTCGATCCATCTCACAACTTGTCCCTCGGGGTTTTTGAAGTTAAGTAGCCATCTCAATGATGCATGGTCCGTTCGAAGAACAAATTTCTGGCCATATAGGTACTTGTGGAACTGCTTGGTGGCCTCTATTATAGCCAATAGCTCCTTCCTGGTCACACAGTAGTTCCTCTCACTTTTTGAAAGAACTCGACTGTAATAAGAGAGGACTCTTTCTTCGCCATTGATCTGCTGGGAGAGTACAGCTCCAATACCGCCATTGCTTGCATCGGTGTCAACTACAAACATTTTTCCGGGTTTCGGATACGCCAGCACGGGTGTTTCACACAGCTTTTCCTTCAGGGTCTCGAAGGCTGTCTGGCATTATTCATTCCCAGACATACGGACGATTTTTCTCGGTTAGCTGATGGAGACACTTAGCTATTTTGGCAAAGTCTTTGACGAATCTTCGATAGTAGGTTGCCAGACCCAGAAAAGTTCGTAGTTGGTGCTTGTTGTTTGGTGTTGGCCAGCTTTTCACGGCTTCAATTTTCTCAGGGTCTGTTTTGACCCCTTCTGCTGATACGACGTGTCCCAGGTATTTTACTTCAGCTGCGAAAAGGGTACACTTGTCGGGACTAAGTTTCAAATTTGCCAGTCGCAGTCGGGAGAAAACCTCTTCTAAGTTCCGCACATGCTCTTCGAACGTTCTCCCGATGACGATGATGTCATCTAGGTACACCAAGCAGGTTTTCCAGGTTAGACCACGTAGCACGTATTCCATCAAGCGTTCGAAAGTGGCTGGAGCATTGCAAAGCCCAAACGGCATCACCACAAATTGCCACAATCCGGTCCCAACTGAAAATGCGATCTTCTCTCGGTCCTTCTTGTCAATTTCTACCTGCCAGTAGCCACTCTTGAGATCGAGTGTAGAAAACCATTTTGCGTCGGCTAAAGTGTCCATGATGTCATCGATGCGTGGGAGCGGGTAACTATCTTTCTTAGTGACGTCGTTAAGCTGCCTATAGTCGACACAAAAGCGAGTGCTACCATCCCTTTTCTTTACCAGAACTACAGGTTCAATAACGCCTTGTTTTTCCATGTCCGAGATCAGCGCGCTCACTTCTCCTTGTTTGGCTATAGGGAGACGTCTCGGTGCTTGTCGAATCGGCTTGGCTCCCTGTGCATCTATGACGTGAGTTACCAGACTCGTTCGGCCTTGGTCATCCGGGCTTGTTGAGAAGATGTCACTGTACTTGGTGACCAGATCAGAGGCTCGTTTGAATAGCTGCGCTGGCAATTTGACCTGCTTCAATATTGCAGACGTTGATTCCCGGGCTTTGTCTGTGTCTTGCCTCCTT
>OZ017742.1:182224800-182229800 GCA_963969285.1 Odontomyia ornata | reverse complement strand
GACTCAAAGTTTCGGCCTTGATCCGAATGTAGTTCACAAGGCACGCCGTACCTGCTGACCCAATTTAACACTAGCTGTTCGGCTGCAGTAGTTGCTTCCTGGTTGGGAATGGGGTAGACCTCGGGCCACTTGCTGAAATAATCAGCTACAACGAGCGTGTATCGATTTCCCCATTCAGATTCAGGAAAGGGTCCAGCGATGTCAACAGCAATCCTTTCAAACGGTACCCCCACGTTATAGGTTTGCATTTGTCCTCTCAGTCGTCGTTTTGGACCTTTGACGGAAGCGCAAATTGTGCATCTGCGACACCAGTCCTCTACGTCTTCTCGAGCGTGGAGCCAGTAGAATCTTTCCCGCAATTTCGCTAAGGTCTTGTTAACACCAAGATGGCCTCCCGAGGATCCTTCATGCATTTCCTTAACCACATCGTGGATTCGGCTTTTGGGTAGTATAGTTTGCATCCTATAGAAGCTGCCATCCGCCGTTTCCCATTTCCGCCTGAGTACACCACCCTCCACCTGAAGGGAGTTCCATTGTGCCCAATAGCTTTTCAGGGTTGCGCCATGCGTTGAAACGTCCTTCCACTCAGGTCCCCCAGTCGTCTCCTTCCATACGAGCATTGGTCCGATGTCTTCATCGGCTAGCTGGGCATTTCGAATCTCCTCCGATGACCAACCTTCATCGAATTCGGCCGTTATCAGTCGCAAATCAACGGGCGGTTCCTTTTCTTCAATCCGTCGGCAATACTTGCAGTTAGCTGGACATGGGCGACGAGATAGGGCGTCAGCATTTCCATGAGCTCCGCCCTTTCGATGAACAATTTCGTAGTCGTATGACTGCAATCTTTCGATCCATCTCGCAACTTGTCCCTCGGGGTTTTTGAAGTTAAGTAGCCATCTCAGCGATGCATGGTCCGTTCGAAGAACAAATTTCTGGCCATATAGGTATTTGTGGAACTGCTTGGTGGCCTCTATTATAGCCAATAGCTCCTTCCTGGTCACACAGTAGTTCCTCTCACTTTTTGAAAGAACTCGACTGTAATACGAGAGGACTCTTTCTTCGCCATTGATCTGCTGGGAGAGTACAGCTCCAATACCGCCGTTGCTTGCATCAGTGTCAACTACAAACATTTTTCCGGGTTTCAGATACGCCAGCACGGGTGATTCACACAGCTTTTCCTTCAGGGTCTCGAAGGCTGTCTGGCATTGTTCGTTCCAGACATACGGACGATTTTTCTCGGTTAGCTGATGGAGACACTTAGCTATTTTGGCAAAGTCTTTGACGAATCTTCGATAGTAGCTTGCCAGACCCAGGAAACTTCGTAGTTGGCGCTTGTTGTTTGGTGTTGGCCAGCTTTTCACGGCTTCAATCTTCTCAGGGTCTGTTTTGACCCCTTTTGCTGATACGACGTGTCCCAGGTATTTTTCTTCAGCTGCGAAAAGGGTACACTTATCGGGACTAAGTTTCAAATTTGCCAGTCGCAGCCTGGAGAAAACCTCTTCTAAGTTCCGCAAATGCTCTTCGAACGTTCTCCCGATGACAATGATGTCATCTAGGTACACCAAGCAGGTTTTCCAGGTTAGACCACGTAGCACGTATTCCATCAAGCGTTCGAAAGTAGCTGGAGCATTGCAAAGCCCAAACGGCATCACCACAAATTGCCACAATCCGGTCCCAACTGAAAATGCGGTCTTCTCTCGGTCCTTCTTGTCGATTTCTACCTGCCAGTAGCCACTCTTGAGATCGAGTGTAGAAAACCATTTTGCGTCGGCTAAAGTGTCCATGATGTCATCGATGCGTGGGAGCGGGTAACTATCTTTCTTAGTGACGTCGTTAAGCTGCCTATAGTCGACACAAAAACGAGTGCTACCATCCTTTTTCTTTACTAGAACTACAGGCGCAGCCCATGGACTGACAGAAGGTTCAATAACGCCTTGTTTTTCCATGTCCGAGATCAACGCGCTCACTTCTCCTTGTTTGGCTATAGGGAGGCGTCTGGGTGCTTGTCGAATCGGCTTGGCTCCCTGTGTATCTATGACGTGAGTTACCAGACTCGTTCGGCCTTGGTCATCTGGGCTTGTTGAGAAGATGTCACTGTACTTGGTGACCAGATCAGAGGCTCGTTTGAATAGCTGCACTGGCAACTTGACCTGCTTCAATATTGCAGACGTTGATTCCCGGGCTTTGTCTGTGTCTTGCCTCCTTTTGCAATGATGGTCGTGAGTAGCTTCCAAAGAGGTGATGGTGGAAACAGGCTGGCAGCTGCCGATGACTTCTCCCGCTTTGATGCTCGTGGTTGAGTCTGTGGTGTTAAGGACTCTAACCGGCACATATCCGTTCCTTAAAGATCTTACAAGGCTTCGTCCTACAATCAAACTGCGCAATGCGGAAGTCTTCGTTGGCTCTATCAGATAAGATCGGTGGTCTCCAGAATCACCATCAAGCTTGGCCCATACAATGCTTTCGGAAGAATTCGGTACATCAGTGTCAGTACATACCACTACATTCATCTTGGGAATTTGAACGCTGGGATCCTCCATCAGTACTTCGACATTCTGCCATTTCAATACACGTTTGCCCAAATCCAACGTGATTCCATGTGGTCGCAGAAAATCCATTCCGAGAATGCAGTCATCCATAATATTCGCAACCAGAAAATTGTGTCGGAACACAAGGTCTCCCAACTGTATCTGGAGGTTGACCTCTCCATGAACAGGTGCAGTTTCTCCCGTAGCTGTCCGTAGTGAGAAAATTCTGCCCTTGTGAAGTTGTTGCTGTCTAACTAGGTCTTGTCGGATAATCGATCGGGTTGCACCAGTGTCGATTGTTATGGTGCAGTTTTCTCCGTTAACTTGACCCGGAAGGCATAAGTCCGCTTCTCCACGATGTAGTCTTGACACGGTGATGGTGGTGCTGGGGACGTCGATCCTCCTAGCCAACCTCTGCCCCACGAAGTTGGCTCTTACATGTTTCCCGACCCCTCTGTTTGAAGGGCTTCCATTCTGGGCTCCTGACTCGGTCTGGATCTCCTTCTAGCTGCACACCCTGGACAATAGCTCGGTTTTCTTCGCTTCCTGCAGTCTCTTTGCAGGTGCCCCTTCTCTCCGCAATTCCAGCATCTAGGCGCACCATTTACATGCGGGTCTCGCTCAATTTCGACGCGCTCACACCCGCACTCGTCTGTCACTACCTCACGAACCCGGGCAGTGGTACGAGTCACGTTTTTCGCTGCCTCCAAGTTCAGACTGTAAGCCAATGCGTCCTTAACCGTTTGCTTTTGAGCTAAACGCACGGCTTGTTGCAATTCCGGGTCTTTTAGTGCGCTGATGAATGCTTCTGTTGCTGCATCATCTCGATGTTCTGGGTCGTAGGCTGGGTAAGCCAAAAGTGCTAGTCGCTCAATGTCTTGGGCTAGCTGCTGTAGGGTTTCACCAGACTTCTGCATCCGATGCCTTAGCTGTGACCGATAAATCTGCTTTAGATGATCGTCTCCATAACGCATGTCGAGCGCATTCATTATAGCATTCGGGTTTGAGTGCAATTCATCGGGGATCGTCTGCAAAAGCTCGGCAGCTGGGCCTCTTAGAGCAAGAATTAATGCAGTTGCTCGTTCCTGCTCATTCCAGTGATTTGCCGTTGCGGAAGCTTTAAACTGGGTCTTGTAAATACTCCAGACCGTTTGCCCATCGAATATTGGTGCTTGCACATTTCTGGATGTGCTTTGCGCTGCGGTTATAAGCGGGGCTGGTGAAATAGTTACTACTGCCTTCGCTGCTTCCAATTCTTTTTTCACTTTTTCCATCTCATGGTTCATTCTCTCTTCGACCTGGCTGACCTTTTCCTCGACCTGGTAAACCTTTTCCTCGACGCCTTTAATTTGTTTGTTCAGGCTGCCGAGCTCCGCTTTTATTTCGGTGGACTGTTTTTGAAAATCTGCCTTGATTTCGATCGCTTGTTGGTCTAGCTTCGCTGATTGTTCATTTAACTTCGCTGATTGTTCATTTAACTTCGCTGATTGTTCATCAAGCTTCGTAGTTAAATTGGATGACTGTTCACTTAGCTTCGCAGTTAAACTGGATGACTGTTCATCTCGCTTCGCAGTCAGACTGGATGACATCAGCATTAACATTTGCATCAGCGCATTTTCTGGCTCCTTTGATTTGGGTGTTTCTACTTCTCCACCTTCTGCGCCTTTTTCCGCATCTGAGAGCTCACCCGAATCCAGATTCACGCCTTCCGACTCGATCGCGTCACGCAAGCGTGCAATCAGTATGGCCTTTGTACCTTGTGTGGCCAGATTCCGCTGTTCCAACTCCTCCTTGAGCTCCGATCTGGTCAATTCATAAATTTTTAAGTTTAAGCTTCGTGGCATTTTTAATGTTTCTTTAAATTTTACTATTGTGCACTATAAAAATGTTCAAATTTTCACTTTCAAAATTTTTCTTTCGCACTTCTTGACACCACTGTCGCGTGTTTTCCGGTTCACGGCCAATAATTTTAATGTTCCGGGAAAGTGAAAACGCAATGTCTTTTAATTTAAGTTAAAAGAATTTATTTAATTACGAAAATGCACAATAAACAAGTTAACACTTTCACTAATTTTAATTTTCACTATGAAAATTATCTAACACTTGTCCATAAATTTCTTATCGCAATTGTCTTCTAAATCACTTCACTATTACGAAACACACTATCGCAGTTCTTATCACGGTCGAATGAATGATGATCCCCCCATTCATTCAGCTCGCCTTTATATAGGGTCTCTACCTATTCACCCATTTCTCGTTTATTGGGGAATGTTCTACCGAGAGGTACCTGGTAGGTTCGAGCAAATTAATGAATGGAGTGACGTCACTTGCAGATGTTGATCATGCTTGTTGGGTTCTCGTGGTTCCGAGTGAATTCGTGTTCTTCATTGTTGTGAAAACAATTGCGACAGTAGCTCGCAGAATTATTTGTACATGTAACAATATATGTGTATATATATATATATATATATA
>OZ017742.1:182212300-182222300 GCA_963969285.1 Odontomyia ornata | reverse complement strand
TGGGCATAGACTGTACCAACTTACGGGTAACGTCCGGAGTAATGTTGTCCCATTCTTCTAATAAAACCGTCTTCAGTTGGCTTTTATTAGTAATGTGATGGTTCCTTATTTTTTTATCCAGATGATCCCAAAGATGTTCGATGGGATTTAGGTCTGGGGATTGCGGTGGTGTTTTTAATTGACCAGGAGTGTTGAAAAGGAGCCACATACGAACATCATGAGCTGTATGCTTTGGGTCATTATCTTGCTGGAACAAATAATGACCATCAAGACCCAATTTTTGTGCACTTTTTTTCAAATTTTCTTTCAAAATCGACAAGTAACCTAGTTTGTCCATAGGTTCGTCAATGAAAGCAAGTTCTCCTACACCGTTGGCAGCCATGCAACCCCAGACCATTACACAGCCACCTCCGTGTTTTACTGTATGTTGAATGTTTTTGGGATGAAGCTCACTATTTTGAGTTCTCCACACCAACAACCTGCCGTCGGAGTGGTAGATATTAAACTTACTCTCATCAGAGAATATTATACGAGTCCAAAAGTCGAGCGGCTTGCTTTTAAATTCTTTTGCAAAGCATAATCTTTTCTTCTTATTAACTTTGCTAATTAGTGGTTTCTTTCGAGGTACTCTCGCTTGATAACCAGCACGGCTGAGAGCTCTACGAATAGTCCGGGCACTAACATTGGTACCATTTACATCTGCTAATTGATCCCTAATACTTCTGGACGTTGTAGTCGGATTCTTTTTAACAATTCTTAAGATTTTTCGTGCGTCTGTCTCTGTTAGTTTACATGGTCGACCACTCCTAATTTCGTTTTCCACCTGATTATTTTTTCTGAACCGTTTCACGATATCGAAAAATGTCGAACGACTTCTTCCAATTATTTTTGATATTTCAGAAAAGGATTTATTCTCTTTATACAACTTTATTATAACTTTTCTTTCATGTATACCGGTTTCTTTGCGATTCTTAGCCATGTTTAACTTTCTTCACTTCAAACTGACAAGTAAATGACTGATATCAGAAAAACACATATCAACATATAATTAGGGGAATTCCCTTTTAAACTCGGAAATGAAAAGAAAAGAATTGCTCCAAACTTCAATGACTAATTTCACACTTTTCAAAATGTCCGATTACTTTTGTCCACTTGATGCAATGTGAATTTGAATAAGTTGTTAATTTTCTTGTGAAAATCTTTTTATTTCTGTTTTATTTTTTTGTGCAATTAATTGAGAATACAAGTAACTTTTATATAAGGGAAAAATTTTTATTTCATTTCAAAGCTTATGCTCGTAAAAGTATTTTATTGCTTGTTTCTTGTATTGTCCGATCACTTTTGGCCACCTCTGTATGTATATATATGTATATATATATATATATATATATATATATATATATATATATATATATATATATATATATATATATATATATATATATATATATATATATATATATATGTATATATATATATATATATATATATATATATATATATATATATATATATATATATATGTATATATATATATATATATATATATGTATATATATATATATATATGTATATATATATATATATATATATATATATATATATATATATATATATATATATATATATATATATATATATATATATATATATATATATATATATATATATACAGAGATGGCCAAAAGTGATCGGACAATACAAGAAACAAGCAATAAAATACTTTTACGAGCATAAGCTTTGAAATGAAATAAAAATTTTTCCCTTATATAAAAGTCACTTGTATTCTCAATTAATTGCACAAAAAAATAAAACAGAAATAAAAAGATTTTCACAAGAAAATTAACAACTAATTCAAATTCACATTGCATCAAGTGGACAAAAGTAATCGGACGTTCAATTGTAATACTTTTCTTTCTGATGATTCCATTAGAACATAGGCTTTTAATATCTAGTTGCGTATCCTTTTTGTTTTATAACTTCTGTTAACCTATTGGGCATAGACTGTACCAACTTACGGGTAACGTCCGGAGTAATGTTGTCCCATTCTTCTAATAACACCGTCTTCAGTTGACTTTTATTAGTAATGTGATGGTTCCTTATTTTTTTATCCAGATGATCCCAAAGATGTTCGATGGGATTTAGGTCTGGGGATTGCGGTGGTGTTTTTAATTGACCAGGAGTGTTGAAAAGGAGCCACATACGAACATCATGAGCTGTATGCTTTGGGTCATTATCTTGCTGGAACAAATAATGACCATCAAGACCCAATTTTTGTGCACTTTTTTTCAAATTTTCTTTCAAAATCGACAAGTAACCTAGTTTGTCCATAGGTTCGTCAATGAAAACAAGTTCTCCTACACCGTTGGCAGCCATGCAACCCCAGACCATTACACAGCCACCTCCGTGTTTTACTGTATGTTGAATGTTTTTGGGATGAAGCTCACTATTTTGAGTTCTCCACACCAACAACCTGCCGTCGGAGTGGTAGATATTAAACTTACTCTCATCAGAGAATACTGTACGAGTCCAAAAGTCGAGCGGCTTGCTTTTAAATTCTTTTGCAAAGCATAATCTTTTCTTCTTATTAACTTTGCTAATTAGTGGTTTCTTTCGAGGTACTCTCGCTTGATAACCAGCACGGCTGAGAGCTCTACGAATAGTCCGGGCACTAACATTGGTACCATTTACATCTGCTAATTGATCCCTAATACTTCTGGACGTTGTAGTCGGATTCTTTTTAACAATTCTTAAGATTTTTCGTGCGTCTGTCTCTGTTAGTTTACATGGTCGACCACTCCTAATTTCGTTTTCCACCTGATTATTTTTTCTGAACCGTTTCACGATTATTCTCAATTAATTGCACAAAAAAATAAAACAGAAATAAAAAGATTTTCACAAGAAAATTAACAACTAATTCAAATTCACATTGCATCAAGTGGACAAAAGTAATCGGACATTTTGAAAAGTGTGAAATTAGTCATTGAAGTTTGGAGCAATTCTTTTCTTTTCATTTCCGAGTTTAAAAGGGAATTCCCATAATTATATGTTGATATGTGTTTTTCTGATATCAGTCATTTACTTGTCAGTTTTAAGTGAAGAAAGTTAAACATGGCTAAGAATCGCAAAGAAACCTGTATACATGAAAGAAAAGTTATAATAAAGTTGTATAAAGAGAATAAATCCTTTTCTGAAATATCAAAAATAATTGGAAGAAGTCGTTCGACAGTTTTCGATATCGTAAAACGGTTCAGAAAAAATAATCAGGTGGAAAACGAAATTAGGAGTGGTCGACCATGTAAACTAACAGAGACAGACGCACGAAAAATCTTAAGAATTGTTAAAAAGAATCCGACTACAACATCCAGAAGTATTAGGGATCAATTAGCAGATGTAAATGGTACCAATGTTAGTGCCCGGACTATTCGTAGAGCTCTCAGCCGTGCTGGTTATCAAGCGAGAGTACCTCGAAAGAAACCACTAATTAGCAAAGTTAATAAGAAGAAAAGATTATGCTTTGCAAAAGAATTTAAAAGCAAGCCGCTCGACTTTTGGACTCGTATAATATTCTCTGATGAGAGTAAGTTTAATATCTACCACTCCGACGGCAGGTTGTTGGTGTGGAGAACTCAAAATAGTGAGCTTCATCCCAAAAACATTCAACATACAGTAAAACACGGAGGTGGCTGTGTAATGGTCTGGGGTTGCATGGCTGCCAACGGTGTAGGAAAACTTGTTTTCATTGACGAACCTATGGACAAACTAGGTTACTTGTCGATTTTGAAAGAAAATTTGAAAAAAAGTGCACAAAAATTGGGTCTTGATGGTCATTATTTGTTCCAGCAAGATAATGACCCAAAGCATACAGCTCATGATGTTCGTATGTGGCTCCTTTTCAACACTCCTGGTCAATTAAAAACACCACCGCAATCCCCAGACCTAAATCCCATCGAACATCTTTGGGATCATCTGGATAAAAAAATAAGGAACCATCACATTACTAATAAAAGTCAACTGAAGACGGTGTTATTAGAAGAATGGGACAACATTACTCCGGACGTTACCCGTAAGTTGGTACAGTCTATGCCCAATAGGTTAACAGAAGTTATAAAACAAAAAGGATACGCAACTAGATATTAAAAGCCTATGTTCTAATGGAATCATCAGAAAGAAAAGTATTACAATTGAACGTCCGATTACTTTTGTCCACTTGATGCAATGTGAATTTGAATTAGTTGTTAATTTTCTTGTGAAATTCTTTTTATTTCTGTTTTATTTTTTTGTGCAATTAATTGAGAATACAAGTGACTTTTATATAAGGGAAAAATTTTTATTTCATTTCAAAGCTTATGCTCGTAAAAGTATTTTATTGCTTGTTTCTTGTATTGTCCGATCACTTTTGGCCACCTCTGTATATATAGTCTTCCACAAAAGTCAAGGTACAGAGAATTGGTAACTGAAAATTGTATTACTGAATCAATATTTTTATTTGAAAACCATAAGTTATGAAATGGTAATAATACGAGTTCAGTTGAATTTAAGTTTTCATAAATTTAAAGGGATTCGGCAATAATGATCATTGAAGACAATAATTTTTTGTTGGCAATGTCTCTTTTCTACTCCACAAAAGTCTTGGTACAGTTGCAGAAAATGCCCTGTTATTTGTAAAAAGGGGAATCCCCCAAGTTCATATTATCAGAGTGAGTTAACAACCGTAGGCCGCTGTCTTTAATATCGCGTCCGTATTCGTGGTGTATCTTTTATTTAATAAAATTTTTAAAAAATGAGTCGAAAGGAGTTGAGTATTAAGGAGCGTGAAATAATTATTAATCTGCATTCAAATCAGAGCAAATCATATTCTGAAATAGCTGAACTAGTGTTGCGAAGTCGGTCAACCATTCAAAAAGTGATAAATCGATTTAAGAAGGAAAATAGAGTGGAAAATGTGCCCCGAACAGGTCGTCCATCTAAACTAAGTGCAAAGGACAAGAGCAAAATTTCGCGAATGGTAAAACAAGATCCATTTCTAAGCTGTAGAAAAATCTGCGATGTTCTTGGAATTAATGATAAGAAGGAGGTTAGCGCAGAAACTGTGCGTAGAGCTGTCGTAGAAGCTGGATTTTCATCTCGTACGCCTAGAAGAAAACCTCTTGTAAGTTCCATAAACCAACAAAAAAGAATAACATTTGCAAAAGCATAACCAATAACGTTTTGGGATAATGTTTTATTTTCGGATGAGTCTAAATTTTGTATATTTAGTGTAAATGGGCATAAGAGGGTCTGGCGAAAAGTAGGAGAAGCATTTAATCCCAAGAACACTATTAAAACAGTAAAACATGGAGGCGGTGGTGTTATGGTTTGGGGTTGCATGGCTGCTGCTGGAGTTGGAAATCTGACATTCACCGAAAATACTATGGATCAGAACTCTTATTTAGAGATTCTACGAAACAACATGAAACAAAGTGCAGCCAAATTAGGTATGCGAGAAGATTTCTTGTTTCAACAGGACAATGACCCTAAGCACAATGCGCATAAAGTTCGAATGTGGCTATTGTACAATACTCGCATGCTTGCTACACCGCCTCAAAGCCCTGATTTGAACCCTATAGAGCATCTTTGGAATGAGCTTGAGACAAAAATCCGAAAAAGAGTGATATCAAGCAAGGCGCAGCTTAAGGATGCTATATTGGAGGAGTGGGCCAGAATCAGCAGCGAATTTACTAAAAAAATTGGTATATTCTATGCCTAAAAGACTGAAGTCAGTAATTCAGATGAAAGGATAGCCGACAAAATATTAAGAAAAGTATAATTCAAATAACTATGCAAGACTATAATTACAATTTGTATCATTTTTCTTTAGGTGTACCATGACTTTTGTGGACTTCATTCATTGACTTTCCAACACATCATATGTAATAATATATTAATACGACAGAATTTTCGTTTTGTTTTACATGAATTTAAAGTGTAATGATTATAGTTGAAGTAATACCAAAAAAATTTTATCACTATAGGTTTTTTAAATAAAAATATCAAACAATTTTCATGATATTTATCACTGTACCTTGACTTTTGTGGAAGACTGTATGTATATATATATATATATGTAGAATCCGACCAAGATAATTATGTAAAATCCGAACACAATAATTACATCAGACTTAAAGAGTATATTGTAATTTTATTTGATGGCAATAAGAATAGTGTCAGCGTACCGACAATTTATAACAAAACGAAAGTCTCTTCACAGTTCATTTGATTAATTAGGTTTTGGGCGAACTCGCGTCCTGTCCGATTGAAGACTTCCTTTGAACTACCGTCTGGGGACGATATCGTACATCTATCTCTCTTCCACACAGCCATCCTACTCAGACTCAGTCTCTGAGTCGTATAACCAAGGTTTCATCTGGTCGGCTGACGAAGAAGTTCGCATTGGTCCGTCGTGGAATCCCCTTCTTTCCAGATCGTAACGTTCGTTTCGTTTGGTTTTGGTTATTACATAAGGTCCTAAGTACTTTCCTCGTAGCTTAAGTCCAGTTCCGAATTGAGTTCGTTTGATCGCTACTAAATCACCCTCCTTATAAGTATTGGCTGGCTTTCTTCTTCGATTGAACTGACGCTTTTGTTCTTCTTGGATATCCAGGATCTTACTTCTGGCATGGTCTCGCAAGTACTCACGCGTTTGCCCAAAATTGTTTGCCCATTCAATTTGTAGTAGTTCCATTACCCGCAAATCTTCCTTGTTCTTCATTTTAACTCCTAGTAGAACTTCACAGGGAGATAAGTCGATACTACGGTGATATGCAGAGTTGATGCAGCGTTGTACACGATCCAGATGTCGATACCAGTTGGAAGGATTCTCAATAGTGAGTTTGGCCAATACGTTCGTGACAGTTTGATTTTCCCGTTCGACCTGACCGTTGCCTCTAGGTACGCCGGTGGTAATGGCATGATGTTCGATTCCTCTATCTACGCAATATTCTTCAAAGTCTTTTGATGTAAAAGCCGAACCTTTGTCCGTGATAATTCGATGAGGGTCTCCAAATACTTTCGCTTGTAGTTCCAGTTTATCGATAACTTCGCGCACACCTGTAGATTTTGTGGGGTAAATCCAACAGAACTTGGAAAATCCGTCCATGATGACTAAAATATAATTATACCCTTTTCCAGTAGTCGTCATGGGTCCTTGGTGGTCGATGTGGTATGTGTTTAGCGGGGTATCGCCTTTGGCAATCGAGTGTAATGCACCTTCCTGTTTCCCTTTTTTATTCTTTACCAGAATGCATGGAACGCAGCATCGTATGAAATTTTCTATCTTCGTCTTTAAATTAGGAATAAAGAACTCATTGGAGATGATAGCTTCCATCTTCTTAAATCCAAAATGGCCGTTCTCATGAGTGCGCCGTACAACATCCCTTTGCAAATTTGTTGGTAACACAATCACGTCTTTTCCATTGACCGTCTTTAGCAGAACACCGTCTCGCGTCAGGTAATCTTCATATTGGCCATTCTTTAGTACTTCCTTAATGGCACGCAATTTTTCATCTTTTTCCTGTTGTTCCTTGATAGTGGATCTAATGTTGTCGTTTATGCTCATGACAGGATTTCTGCTTAGGAAGTCGACATGTTTCATTTGTTGAGCTGACCGATGAACCATGACATAGTCGAACTCTTCCATCATTAGTGTCCATCCAACAACGCGACGAGGCATTTCTTTTTTGTTTACTGTTCGTTGAAAGGCCGCACAATCTGTCACTATTCTGAATCTGATTCCTAGCAAGTATGGGCGAAATTTTTTTAATGCTTCGACAATCGCCAATGTCTCCAATTCATACGAGTGGTAATTCTTCTGAGCATCGTTGGTCGCCTTACTCATATAGTATACCGGTCGAAAATGTTTTTCTAGTGGTTCCTTTTGCATCAATACTGCACCCAATCCATTTTTACAGGCATCGGTGTGTAGTTCTGTCTCGTTTTCTTGTTTAAAAATGCACAGGACAGGTTCTTGCGTCAACATTTCTTTAATATGGTTGAAGGCTAATAGTTCTTCTTGTTCGAATTTAATCGTTGCATTCTTCTTAAGCATTGCCGTTAATGGTGCCGCTATTCTTGCATATCCTTCAATGAATCTTCTAAAATAGCTTGTCAATCCCAGGAAGCTTCGAAGTTGTTTGACTGTCTTAGGGACTGCAAACTTGATTACTGCCTGAGTCTTCTTTTTCGTGGGTCGGACCGTTGAATCTTCAACTATATACCCCAAGTATTCTACTGATGTTTGCAAAAACTGACATTTGCTCCAGTTAATATCCAACCCATTTGCGGCGGCTACGTTCAACACGGTACGCAATTTCTCTATACCTTCTTCTCTTGTATGTGATGGAATTATGAAATCATCGACGTATGGTATAATAATTTTATTTTTAATCAGTTCCTTGAAAACGTCTCTAATGAATCTTCCAAAAGCGGCTGGGCTATTACATAAGCCAAATGGGGTTTTCAAAAATTCATACTGATTATCATGGGTTAGGAAAGCTGTATATTTCCTACTTTCCTTTGCCACTGGTACATGGTAGAATCCATTGCGTAAATCCAACAGTGTATAAATTTTGTAACCCGCTAACGCTTCAATCTGTTCCTCGATTATTGGCATTGGATACCTGTCCTTGATTACCACTTTGTTCAGCTTTCTGTAGTCGATACATGTGCGATAGTCACCGTTTTTCTTTCGCACCAGCACAACAGGACTTGCGAACTCTGACTCGCTGGGTTGTATTATGCCTTCTTTGAGCCACTCTTCAATTTGTTTGTCGAGAATCGCGCGTTCCAGTGGAGCTAGTCGTCTTTGCTTCTGATATATTGGCGTTTCGTCTACCAACACTATCTTGGTTTCGATCATCGTCTTGCTTTTATTTCTATCTGGTTCATAATTATTTATCATGGCCTGGACTTTCTTACGCCATGGTTCGGGTAGATCCAATTCGGTGTCGTTTCCTGTATCGTATTCAATGTTCATCATACCAACACTTTCTTGCAAAGTATGTGTGTTCTCCTTTTCGCATTCGTCTTCTTTGGGCAACTTCTTAATTGCAATTTCGTTTCGGCTAAGAACGATTTCCGTTTGTTTAGTCCATTCTCTACCTAACAGCATTTCATATTGCATACTGTTGGTGGGTACAATGTAGAACATGGTGCTGAAATGTTCGCCATTAACGTTTATTGGCACTATGATTTGCCCCAGCGGTTGTATGGTGCTTCCTCCTAATCCAGTGAACGTACGATAGGTCTTCGTGTATTTTGGCTTCCCAATCGCTTCGTATTTACCATAACTCAGCAAGTTTACAGGACTTCCAGTGTCCACTAATGCGTTCAAGCTTATGTTGTCTAATTGTACTCTGGTCATCATTTCATGTTTATCACTGATGTTGTTAAGCGTAGCATTATTGCAATTTTCGGATACATGCCCGAATTGGTTGCATCTAAAGCATTTGCTTCCTTTCTCTTTCTGGCTACAATCTGCTGATTTGTGTCCAATTGCACCACAATTAAAGCATCGTATTTTATTTGGTTGTATTGCTTTCATGACTGGTGATCTTGTTGATTTGCTATTATATTCACTCGTATTATTTTTATATAACTTTGTTATTTTTGTTGTAGCGTTCGTTGTTGATAGTTGCGCATACGCACGCAGTTTTTCTTTGAATTCGGTGATGCTCTTTGCGTTATATAGTATGATTTTGTTTCCACTGTGGTCACGAATTCCTTCTATTGTATAATGCATCAGAGATTCATCGTCGATTTTGCCCCTATTCGCTATCTCTCTCATTTTGAGGAAGTATTCTTGTAATGACTCACTGTCTATTCTCTTTCTACCTCTGAGAAGAGCGTGTATTTCTGCGCTGTTTACGCATTTCCCAAATTCACTTTCCAACGCTCGTTTCAATTTTTTCCATGTAGTTAGCCCTTTCTCGCTTTTAACGAACATCTTTGCTATTCCTGTCAG
>OZ017742.1:182202300-182207300 GCA_963969285.1 Odontomyia ornata | reverse complement strand
ACGTTCTACCGATGACGATGATGTCATCTAGGTATACCAAGCAGGTTTTCCAGGTTAGACCACGTAGCACATATTCCATCAAGCGTTCGAAAGTGGCTGGAGCATTGCAAAGCCCAAACGGCATCACAACAAATTGCCACAATCCGGTCCCAACTGAAAATGCGGTCTTCTCTCGGTCCTTCTTGTCAATTTCTACCTGCCAGTAGCCACTCTTGAGATCGAGTGTAGAAAACCATTTTGCGTCGGCTAAAGTGTCCATGATGTCATCGATGCGTGGGAGTGGGTAACTATCTTTCTTAGTGACGTCGTTAAGCTGCCTATAGTCGACACAAAAGCGAGTGCTACCATCCTTTTTCTTGACTAGAACTACAGGCGCGGCCCATGGACTGACAGAAGGTTCAATAACGCCTTGTTTTTCCATGTCCGAGATCAGCGCGCTCACTTCTCCTTGTTTGGCTATAGGGAGACGTCTCGGTGCTTGTCGAATCGGCTTGGCTCCCTGTGTATCTATGACGTGAGTGACCATACTCGTTCGGCCTTGGTCATCCGGGCTTGTTGAGAAGATGTCACTGTACTTGGTGACCAGATCAGAGGCTCGTTTGAATAGCTGCACCGGCAATTTGACTTGCTTCAATATTGCAGACGTGGATTCCCTGGCTTTTTCTGTGTCTTGCCTCCTTTTCCAATGATGGTTGTGAGTAGCTTCCAAAGAGGTGATGGTGGAAACAGGCTGGCAGCTGCCGATGACTTCTCCCGCTTTGATGCTCGTGGTTGAATCTGCGGTGTTAAGGACTCTAACCGGCACATATCCGTTCCTTAAAGATCTTACAAGGCTTCGTCCTACAATCACACTGCGCAATGTGGACGTCTTCGTTGGCTCTATCAGGTAAGATCGTTGGTCTCCAGAATCACCATCAAGCTTGGCCCTTGCAGTTTGATGGGCCTCCATTCTAGGCTCCTGGCACGGTCTGGATCTCCACCACCCTGGACAATAGCTCGGTCTTCTTCCCTTCTTGCAGTCTCTTTGCAAGTGCCCCTTCTCTCCGCAATTCCAGCATCTAGGCGCACCATTTACATGCGGGTCTCGCTCAATTTCCACGCGTTCACACCTGCACTCGTCTGTCACTACTTCACGAACCCGGGCAGTGGTACGAGTCACATTTTTCGCTGCCTCAAAGTTCAGACTGTAAGCCAATGCGTCCTTAACCGTTTGCTTTTGAGCTAAACGCACGGCTTGTTGCAATTCCGGGTCTTTTAGTGCGCTGATGAATGCCTCTGTCGCTGCATCATCTCGATGTTCTGGGTCGTAGGCTGGGTAAGCCAAAAGTGCTAGTCGCTCAATGTCTTGGGCTAGCTGCTGTAGGGTCTCACCAGACTTCTGCACCCGATGCCTTAGCTGTGACCGATAAATCTGCTTTAGATGATCGTCTCCATAACGCATGTCGAGCGCATTCATTATAGCATTCGGGTTTGAGTGCAATTCATCGGGGATCGTCTGCAAAAGCTCGGCAGCTGGGCCTCTTAGAGCAAGAATCAGTGCAGTTGCTCGTTCCTGCTCGTTCCAGTGATTTGCCCTTGCAGCAGCTTCAAACTGAGTCTTGTAAATACTCCAGACCGTTTGCCCATCGAATATTGGTGCTGGCACATTTCTGGATGTGCTTTGCGCTGCGGTTACAAGCGGGGCTGGTGGGGCGGTTACTACTGCCTTTGCTGCTTCCAATTCTTTTTTCACTTTTTCCATCTCATGGTTCATTCTCTCTTCGACCTGGCTGATCTCATAGTTAATTTTCTCCTCAACCTGGCTGACCTTCTCCTCGACCTGGTAAACCTTTTCCTCGACGCATTTAATTTGATTGTTCAGGCTACCGAGCTCCACTTTTATTTCGGTTGCCTGTTTTTGCACTTCCTTGATTACGATCGCTTGTTGGTCCAGCTTCACTGATTGTTCATCTAGCTTCGTCGTTAAGTTGGATGACTGTTCATTGAGCTTCGTAGTTAAATTGGATGACTGTTCATCTAGCTTCGTTGATTGTTCATCTAACTTCGCAGTCAGACTCGATGACATCAGCATTAACATTTGCATCAGCGCATTTTCTGGCTCCTTTGATTTTGGTGTTTCTACTTCACCACCTTCTGCGCCTCTTTCTGCAGCTGAGAGCTCACCTGAATCCAGATTCCCGCCTTCCGACTCGATCGCATCACGCAAGCGTGCAATCAGTATGGCCTTTGTACCTTGTGTAGCCAGATTTCTTTGTTCCAACTCCTCTTTGAGCTCCGATATGCTCAATTGATTAATTTTTAGATGTAAATTGCCTGGCATTTTTTTATTGTTTCGGCTATTTTTCCACGTTAATTTTCACAATTGTGCACTTTAAAAATGTTCAAATTTTCACTTTCAAAATTTTTCTTTCGCACTTCTTGACACCACTGTCGCGTGTTATTGGTTCGCGGCCTATAATTTTAACGTTCCGGGAAAGTGAAAACGCAATGTCTTTTAATTTAAGTTAAGAGTTTATTTAATTCAAGAAAGTGCACAATAATCAGTTTAACACTTTCACTAATTTTAATTTTCACTATTAAAATAAAATCTAACACTTGTCCATAAATTTCTTATCGCAATTGTCTTCTAAATCACTTCACTATTACGAAACACACTTCCTACACACTTTCGCAGTTCTTATCGCGGTCGAATGAATGATCCCCCCATTCATTCAGCTCGCCTTTATATAGGGTCTCTACCTACTCACCCATTTCTCGCACATGGGCGAATGTTCGACCGAGAGGTACCTGGTACGTTCGAGCAAATTCATGAATGGAGTGACGTCACTTGCAGATGTTGATCATGCTTGTTGGGTTCTCGTGATTTCGAGTGAATTCGTGTTCTTCATTGTTGTGAAAACAATTGCGACAGTAGCTCGCAGAATTATTTGTACATGTAACAATATATAATTATATATATATATATATATATATATATATATATATATATACATATATATAGAATTATATATATATATATATATATATATATATATATATATATATATATATATATATATATATATATATATATATATCTATAATTATATATATATATATATATATATATATATATATATATATATATATATATATATCTATAATTATATATATATATATATATATATATATATATATATATATATATATATTTATATATATATATTTATATAGAATTATATATATATATATATATATATAATATATATATATATATAATATATATATATATATATATAATTATATATATATATATATATATATATATATATATATATATATATAATTATATATATATATATATATATATATATATATATATATATATATATATAATTATATATATATATATATATATATATATATATATATATATATATATATATATATATAATTATATATACATAGATATATACATATATATGTGTATATATACAGTCAAAACCGCTTATAACGAACATCAAGGTGCTTCTAATTTTGTACGTTGTAGCCAGTGTTCGTGCTAAAAGGTAGTATCAGTTATAACGAACTGTTCGTTGTAAGTGGTCACTGCGCTCAATTTATTTCAAGTCTTATGATACTTTACATAAAAGTATACCGTGAAACTTTTTGTATGTGATTTGAAGCTTACCATATGAATAATATAAGAATATGCATTTTTATATTATACTTACGTTTGCTAAACTGAATATTCCTACATACATGAAAAGTGTTGAAAAGAGTAAGATATGCATTAAATAATATTCATAATTTAATGCGTTATCAAAATAATGTATGTATGTTTTTCTCAAGTATTGTACATATATCCATTTACATAGCTGTGTACGTGTAAATGCATAAAATCAAAGGTATGAAAAAACCGTGACAAAATAATAAATCATAAGTTTGAGAAAAAGTCTGTTATTTTTGTTTGTCGCCTCTCTTTACTTCTGCAAGAAATTTTTTTTCAACTGAATTTGAAATAACCAAAACTGCTTCTTTTTCATTTTGGAGAGTATCGGTAGTTTGAACAAACGTTCTCAAGATAGAACAAGCAGCATATGCTTTAGCCACGGTAGGAATTTTGCCAAAATCTTCGAATTCTTGATCTTCGATTTGTTGATCATCATTAGCAGACAAATGTGCGTCTTGTGGCATATTGCTGTATGCGATATCAACATCAGACAATTCTTCACATTTTATGATTTTGTCATCCACTTTGACATAGTCATCAGCAAAACAGTCAGAATCCAGAAGAGAAATTGCATCTTGTAAATCTCTGCGTGCATTACCTTCATTTGCGATTTCCAACTGAACACCTTTAGTGAATCCCGAAGCACGAAAGCAGTTGATGATTGTTTCCTTTCGCATAGAGTCCCATGCCTTTGATACCATTAGTATAGCATCAAGAATGCTAATTTTTGAATTGTCATTGTTTTCTGTTTTTTCGATGACTTTCAGTACTACCTCTTTTCGGAAGGAAACTTTCAGACTTCTTATAACTCCCTGGTCCATTGGTTGCAGAACAGACGTACAATTTGGTGGCAGAAAAATGAGTTTAATTTGTTTCAATCCTTCAACTGGAGGGTGGGATGGGCAATTGTCGACAATCAAAATGATGTGCTTGTTTTGCTTTAAAAGTTCAATATCCCATTTTTTTAAAGTGCTTTCAAAAATTGCCGATGTCATCCATGCTTTTTTATTGGAATTGTATTCAACGGGTATTTTACTTTTTCCGATGACTAAAAGTTTGCTTTTAACAGAACCTGATATGTTAGCTGCAACAAGAACTGTTACTCGCTCTTTCGAAAGTTTGCCGCCAGAACATTTCTCTCCTTTAAATTTTAGCGAATGATCCGGCGTCAGCCTAAAAAATAGCCCCATCTCATCCGCATTGAAAATTTCTTCATCAGAGTAGCCGAGCCTGACTTTTGTCCACACGTTTTGTATCCAATCATTTGTCATTGAACGGTCAACAACAG
>OZ017742.1:182002300-182199800 GCA_963969285.1 Odontomyia ornata | reverse complement strand
AAATCGACAAGTAACCTAGTTTGTCCATAGGTTCGTCAATGAAAACAAGTTCTCCTACACCGTTGGCAGCCATGCAACCCCAGACCATTACACAGCCACCTCCGTGTTTTACTGTATGTTGAATGTTTTTGGGATGAAGCTCACTATTTTGAGTTCTCCACACCAACAACCTGCCGTCGGAGTGGTAGATATTAAACTTACTCTCATCAGAGAATATTATACGAGTCCAAAAGTCGAGCGGCTTGCTTTTAAATTCTTTTGCAAAGCATAATCTTTTCTTCTTATTAACTTTGCTAATTAGTGGTTTCTTTCGAGGTACTCTCGCTTGATAACCAGCACGGCTGAGAGCTCTACGAATAGCCCGGGCACTAACATTGGTACCATTTACATCTGCTAATTGATCCCTAATACTTCTGGACGTTGTAGTCGGATTCTTTTTAACAATTCTTAAGATTTTTCGTGCGTCTGTCTCTGTTAGTTTACATGGTCGACCACTCCTAATTTCGTTTTCCACCTGATTATTTTTTCTGAACCGTTTCACGATATCGAAAACTGTCGAACGACTTCTTCCAATTATTTTTGATATTTCAGAAAAGGATTTATTCTCTTTATACAACTTTATTATAACTTTTCTTTCATGTATACCGGTTTCTTTGCGATTCTTAGCCATGTTTAACTTTCTTCACTTCAAACTGACAAGTAAATGACTGATATCAGAAAAACACATATCAACATATAATTAGGGGAATTCCCTTTTAAACTCGGAAATGAAAAGAAAAGAATTGCTCCAAACTTCAATGACTAATTTCACACTTTTCAAAATGTCCGATTACTTTGTATATATATATATATATATATATATATATATATATATATATATATATATATGTATATATATATATATATATATATATATATATATATATATATATATATATATATGTATATATATATATATATATATATATATATATATATATATATGTTTATACATATATATATATATATATATATATATATATATATATATATATATATATATATATATATGTATATACATATATATATATATATATATATATATATATATATATATACATATATATATATATATATATACATATATATATATATATATATATATATATATATATATACATATATATATATATATATATATATATATATATATATATATATATGTATATACATATATATATATATATATATATATATATATATATATATATATATATATATATATATATATTTATATATTTATATACATATTTATATACATATGTATATACATATATATATATATATATATATATATATATATATTTATATATTTATATACATATGTATATACATATATATATATATATATATATATATATATATATATATATATATATATATATATATATTTATATACATATGTATATACATATGTATATATATATATATATATATATATATATATATATATATATATATATATATATATATATATATATATATATATATATATATACAGTGTCCCAATAATGTCTTCGTACAGTACCTATTTGAAACTTAAGTGATAAAAACCAATAGATTGTTGCAAGAAATTTGAAAAAGGTTTAATGCAGATGCATTCATTAAACATTTTTCTATAATTTAGAAACAAAACCTAATCCATTTAAATTATTAATTACTAAATTATTAACTAAAAATTAAACAAAGTCCCAAGTTTCCCTCCAATAATGTCTTCGTACACTTTCGCTTTCGCTAGCCCTTCGGTCTCTTTGCTGATAGTTTTCGATCACAATCACACATTTTCCACTCATAACGGTTTCTAGTAACGTAAACAAAGGGATTTGTATAAGTTTTGCTGATTTTGCTCAGTCTAAGTCGTTATTATGCCTGGTAAATACTTGTCGCTGGAAGAGCGTAAGCTCATATTGAATTTACACATAAAGGAGCAAAAATCATACTCGGAAATTGCCAAACTACTGTCCCGGAGCCGTTCGACTATCCAGTCTGTAATCGGGCGATTTAAATATGAAGGCCGCGTAGATAATAAGCCAAAATCAGGACGTCCTGCAATTCTCACTGATGCAGATCGGCTGCAAATCAAGCGTATGATTGCCAAGGATCCGTTCATAAGTGCACCAAAAATTAGTGCACAGCTTCTTCAATTCAATCAAAAGGAAGTTCATCCAGAAACAGTACGAAAAGCTGTGATTGATGCTGGATTCAAGTCTCGTACACCGCGCAGGAAGTCACTTGTAAATGAAGTAAATCGCAGAAAACGTTTGAACTTCGCTCGGCAATACCACAATGCATCTCTCGAGTTCTGGCGCAATGTTATATTTTCTGATGAGTCCAAATATAACATTTTTGGGTCTGATGGGAGACTTAGAGTCTGGAGAAAGCCAGGAGAAGCTTACAACCCACGGAACACCATCAAAACTGTAAAGCACGGCGGCGGCGGCGTAATGGTATGGGGCTGTATGGCTGCCAGCGGTGTTGGAAACATGGAAATAATTGAAGGTATCATGGATCATCGAACATATATTGAAATTCTCAAAAAAAATTGGTGCCAAGTGCTGAAAAGTTGGGTGTATCAGAGGATTATTACTTTCAACAAGACAATGATCCTAAGCACATGGCTCATAATACTAGGCTTTTTTTGGCGTACAAAACTCCACATTTGCTCAAGACACCACCGCAAAGTCCTGACCTCAATCCCATTGAGCACGTGTGGAACATGCTGGAAAAAAGGATCAGGACTCATCATATTACATCGAAAGCTAAGTTGAAACAGGCTCTTCAGGAGGAATGGGTGAAAATAGACCCAAGCTATACCAAAAAACTTGTTGAATCTATGCCACAACGTCTTGAAGCTGTGATTAAAAATAAAGGCTATCCAACAAAATACTAAAAAAATTTACATACATATGCTTATCTATAGTTTTTAAGATTTTTCATGAGTTGTTTTGTAAGTGTACGAAGACTTTATTGGAAGTAAATTTTGGACTTTGTTTAATTTTTAGTTAATAATTTAGTAATAAATAATTTAAATGGATTCGGTTTTGTTTTTAAATTAAATAAAAATGCTTAATGAATAAATCCGCATTCACTCGTTTTCAAATTTCATACTACATCTTATTGTTTTTTATCATTTAAGTTTCAAATAGGTACTGTACGAAGACATTATTGGGACACTGTATATATATATATATATATATATATATATATATATATATATATATATATATATATATACATAGATATATATATATATATATATATATATATATATATATATATATATATATATATATGTGTATATATATATATATATATATATATATATATATATATATATATATATATATATATATATATGATTACAATATGATTTATTTAAAACTGCAGGCGGAAACCAAGAAAAAGTGACCGGTGCGAAGCTGCCAATATACACGACGTGTAAGAACAACTCAAGGGCCGCAAATTTTCACTTTCCCTAATTCCCGACTTTAAAACGTTGCCAAGAAAATATCGCCGTCGTTCTTTGCGTCTGCGCCGTGTAACCGTCCAAGTCCAACTCTCTCCTGCTCTTTTCAATCCAGCCGAATCTGCATCCCACACCGGTGGTTTTCTCGCACCCAAGCAGATTTTCCTCTTTGCTTGTCCGTCGTCCACCGTATCGTCACGCTGTTACGGTGGATGAAGACGAACCCCTTGCTCAGTCACTGTAGATTGCGTTTGGCAATGCAATCCGTGGAATGCTGTATTATATCAACGTTCGCATACTTGAAATTCTATGAGGCAGATTTAAAATTAAAAGAAAAAAAACAAAATCTAACTGAAGTAAAGAAAATTTAACTGAAATAAAAGTTAAATCTCATGACGAATATAATTAAAGGGAAACATTTAAATTTTAATATGAAGGAAAATTGATATAAAACTACATTTAATATAAAGGAAAATTGATTTAAAATTACATTTAATAAAAATAATAAGAAGAAAAAGTATTCTACAAATTACGATTACGAATAAAAATAACTGCATATTGCCATAAAATTTCGAGTAGGGATAGGAAGGCTTTCGAGCAGTCTGCTTGTGTGACTGCTCGATTAATACACTATCCGGTGTCTCTTTCTTTCTTTTTTCTTAATCCTAGGTTTACATATTCATATTTATATTTCCTAATTATATATTTACACATTCATTGTGTTATCAGTATCACCACAATTCGGCCTTCCTGACTCACAATCGTCCCGATTATATAACTTAAACTATTGCTTAGCTAAGGTTTCATATTCGCCGCTTCCCATACTCCCCTGTAAGGTATCTGACTTAATTGCAAATTCTCTGTATCTGCAACAACATATCTATCTTTCGGCAGAACCTTCATCATTGAATAAGGTCCTTTGTATTTGGGTACCAACTTCCTGCAAACACCTTGAGTGCTTATAAAATTTTCTATCATTACATAATCGCCCTCTTTATATACCCTTTCGATTCTGCTCTTATCTTTAACCCTTTAATTGTAATCCTGGCTTTTCTCTTTCTTCTTTGACGCTTCTGATCTCAGTCTCGTCAAATCATCTGTATTATCTTCAAATTCTTTCAGTTTGTCTTTTAGAAAATCTATTATTAATCCCTTTTGTTGTACTCCAAACAATAATTGACTCACACACGTGCCCGTTCTCCTGTGAACAGTATTATTCATAGCATACTCTACCTCTCGTAATACAGAATCCAACGAAAACTTAGTTCCAGCACTAGTCATATTATCTATCATCGTAGAAATAGTCCTGTTTCATTTTTCAACTTGACCGTTCGCCTGAGGAGAACCCGTAGCTATCTTTATGTGTTTTACTTTACATTTTTCCATACGAGGTGTGACAATTAAGTAATAAGACTGATTCGATGAAAACCGTATATTTAAAAATTATTCTACAACTCTGCCATCCTTTCAAAGTAGTCCCTTTGAGCAGCTATACAACAATTCCAGCGCGTTTCCCATGCTTCGTAACTTTTCTGAAACGCTGCGACTGTGATGTCCGCGAATACCCTCGTCACGGCCGCCTGGATGTCCATAATCGATTTTGTTCCAGGGAACAAAAAAAAGTCACAGGGTGACATATCGGACGAATAAGGCGGCTGTTGCAACACGGCGATCCCTTTAGAACCAAATACTGAGACACGCTGAGGGCGGTGTGGCACGGTGCGTTGTCGTGATGAAGGATCCTGTTACGAGCGATGTCTAGGCGCACCCTGTTGACTCGTTTTCGCAATCTTTCGAGCACTTGGCGATAGTAGACTTGATTAACGGTTTGCTCCGATGGAGCAGATTCGCACATGGTACGCATTCGCGTCAGTCCACACCTCGACTGGTCTCCCGTTTCGCGCCTCGTCTTCGACGTTTTCACGCCCCTCCTTAAACTCTTTATGCCATCGAAACACCTGGGCGTGACTAAGAGCATTATCACCACTTTTACAATTTTAGCATACGTTTCCGAAGTTGTTTCGTCCAATCTGGCGCATTTTTGGAAACCAGTACATTCCTCTTATAGCATGTACTACCTTGTCACATCCCATGTGTTCCATTTCATCATGGTACTTTTGAATTACGTAGAAAAGTATATGTCTTTAGTTTTTTATATATTAACCCATTCCTCATTTCGTACTAACTACTCTCTTCATTTTCTAATTGATTTTTAATTTCATTATACTCTCATCTTTGTTTTGACGTACTGCTAAATTCTGCTCAAATGTATTCTCCTCTAATATTAATATACTATTTAGTCATTCTACTCAATGCATCCACGTGTCCCATTTTTTACCCCTCTCTATGTGCTATTGTATAATCATAATTCTCTAACTTTAAAGCCCATCTGGCTATTCTTGCGTTCAAAGTCTGCCTTAACGAGTTACAATTAGTTATTATTTTAAATTTCCTCCCTTGTAGATATATTCTAAATCTCTTTAATGCTTATATTATAAGCCAACGTTTCCAATTAAAAACTGTTATACTTCGACTCTTGCTCCATTTTCCATTTCGAAAAATAGAACACTGGATGAAACTTCTCATCAATTTTATTCTGTAACAATATTTCCCCAAAACCGAGTGAACTAGCGTCACAATGGAGTTCTACTGGGTCTCTGGGATCATAAATCGCCAAAATGGGCGAATCTGTTAATTTTGATTTTAAATTCTCAAAACAATGTATCTGTTCCTTTCCCAATTTAAACTCAGCATCCTTACGAAGTAGCCTTAATAGTGGTTCGGCGATAATTGACAAATCCTTAATGAATCTCCTGAAATAAGAGCAGAGTCCCAGAAAACTATGCACTCCTTTTACATTTTGCGTTATTGGAAAATTCCTTACTGCTTCTATGCCTTTCTCATCTGGTCTTATTCCGTCTCCAGAAATAATATATCCTAAGTATTGGATCTCGCTTTCTAAAAACCTACACTTATCTAACCGCAATTCGAATTTATTCTGAACTAACCTATCAAAAATGTCTACCAATATACTTAAATGTTCTTCAATGTCATCTGTTGCGATCATTATATCATCATATCGATATTTGCTTAGCTCGTATAAGATCATCAAAAACTTCATTGATATATCTCTGAAATTTCGACGGCGCATTTCTACGTCCAAGAGGCATTTTTGTAAACTCTAATGGAGTCACAAATGACGTAAACTTAACTGATTCGTCACTCATTACTACATGGTAAAATGCACTCTTTAAGTCTATCAGGGAAAATATCTTTTTACTAACTAGTTGGTCAAGTAAGTCATCTGTAAGGGGAATATGATAATAATCTTTTAATGTCACCTTATTCGAAACTCTATAATCCACACATGAGTGGTCTGTGTGGCCTAGTGGTTAGAGTATGAACCCATAAGCCAAAGGTCCAAGTTTCAAATCTCGTTGGGAGCAACGTGATTTAGTTCAGGGGATTTTTCGGGCAGACTACGAGTGTTCACTCAGTGATGATATGTACTGATTTAAACAGATCATATCATAGCTGAGCAAGCACACGGGAGCATAATACTGACCAAACCAACTTCCGAAAAAATCAATATGGTCATGAAAATGAGATACTCTAACTATCTCTGAGCGAAGGCTCGAGAGGGGCTGTAGTGCTACAAAGAAGAAGAATAATCCACACATAAGTGGATGTCCCCCGTTTTCTTCCTTACTAACACAATTGGCGACGCATACTCCGATTTGCTAACTTTTATAACTCCATAATTAATTAAATCGTCTAAGATCACTTGCGATTTCTCTTTTTCACTATAATAACCTTCTAGGTGAGCATTGAAATGGCTTTTCATCAGTCAAGGTCAATTTCATTTCATACCTAATCTTCAGAGATTCAGGGCGTGTACAATACAAATAATGATCCTCAAACAACTTTACAAGTCTTCTTTTAGTATCCGAGTTCATCTTTTCACTAATAAGTATTTCATCGTCTATCTCAATTTCAATATTCATCAAATCTTTAAACTCTTTATATAGCTCTTTTGTACCAGCTGTCTTGTCTAACTCATCTTTCAATTTCATCAGTTTCAGCTTAGTTTCTTTCGAAAAATCTTTTCCTAAAATCACTAGTAAATTTATTGCGTCGTCTTTTACGATAAACATGCTCAACCTCACTTTCTCATCATCAACTAAAATACTACCATTCATTTTACCGATAATATTCAGAGGACTACCATAGTATCCACATTGTACTTTTTCTTTATATAACATACTAACGCCTCTGGTACAAACTGCTTCTGAATCATGCTTATGGGACTGCCGGTATCTCATTGATCCTAACCATATATCATAAGATGATTTATCGTTTTTTTTAAGTAAATGCAAAGTTCCTTACGTATTCGTCCCACTCACCATCGTCAATCCTCAGCACTCATTTGGTTAGATTTCTTTTGGAGCATGTAGCCGCAAAATGTCCCATTTCACACACGTGATACACTCCAATTGCCCGCTTTTCCTTTTGACGCTCATTTGCCATATGTCCCTTCGCGTTGTAGTTATAGCATCGTATTTCTCTCGTCATCTCCTCTCCCACTGCTGGTCGTCGTGATGTTGACGGGACCATCTTGGTCACTCAATGAGGTACCGGCCGTGTCAGTCGCACATTCACGAATGCCTCCAAAATATCCTCCTTATTTGTCAAACGCAGCATCCTCGCTTGATGTCTTAATGCCATATCAGTAATTCACTCGACAATATATTCCAGCAGCTCGTCATATATATATATATATATATATATATATATATATATATATATATATATATACATATATATATATACATATATATATACATATATATATATATATATATATATATATATATATATATATATATATATGTATATATATATATATATATATATATATATATATATATATATATATATATACATATATATATATATATATATATATATATATATATATATATATACATATATATATATATATATATATATATATATATATATATATATATATATATATATATATATATATATATATATATATATATACAGAGGTGGCCAAAAGTGATCGGACAATACAAGAAACAAGCAATAAAATACTTTTACGAGCATAAGCTTTGAAATGAAATAAAAATTTTTCCCTTATATAAAAGTTACTTGTATTCTCAATTAATTGCACAAAAAAATAAAACAGAAATAAAAAGATTTTCACAAGAAAATTAACAACTAATTCAAATTCACATTGCATCAAGTGGACAAAAGTAATCGGACATTTTGAAAAGTGTGAAATTAGTCATTGAAGTTTGGAGCAATTCTTTTCTTTTCATTTCCGAGTTTAAAAGGGAATTCCCCTAATTATATGTTGATATGTGTTTTTCTGATATCAGTCATTTACTTGTCAGTTTTAAGTGAAGAAAGTTAAACATGGCTAAGAATCGCAAAGAAACCTGTATACATGAAAGAAAAGTTATAATAAAGTTGTATAAAGAGAATAAATCCTTTTCTGAAATATCAAAAATAATTGGAAGAAGTCGTTCGACAGTTTTCGATATCGTGAAACGGTTCAGAAAAAATAATCAGGTGGAAAACGAAATTAGGAGTGGTCGACCATGTAAACTAACAGAGACAGACGCACGAAAAATCTTAAGAATTGTTAAAAAGAATCCGACTACAACGTTCAGAAGTATTAGGGATCAATTAGCAGATGTAAATGGTACCAATATTAGTGCCCGGACTATTCGTAGAGCTCTCAGCCGTGCTGGTTATCAAGCGAGAGTACCTCGAAAGAAACCACTAATTAGCAAAGTTAATAAGAAGAAAAGATTATGCTTTGCAAAAGAATTTAAAAGCAAGCCGCTCGACTTTTGGACTCGTATAATATTCTCTGATGAGAGTAAGTTTAATATCTACCACTCCGACGGCAGGTTGTTGGTGTGGAGAACTCAAAATAGTGAGCTTCATCCCAAAAACATTCAACATACAGTAAAACACGGAGGTGGCTGTGTAATGGTCTGGGGTTGCATGGCTGCCAACGGTGTAGGAGAACTTGTTTTCATTGACGAACCTATGGACAAACTAGGTTACTTGTCGATTTTGAAAGAAAATTTGAAAAAAAGTGCACAAAAATTGGGTCTTGATGGTCATTATTTGTTCCAGCAAGATAATGACCCAAAGCATACAGCTCATGATGTTCGTATGTGGCTCCTTTTCAACACTCCTGGTCAATTAAAAACACCACCGCAATCCCCAGACCTAAATCCCATCGAACATCTTTGGGATCATCTGGATAAAAAAATAAGGAACCATCACATTACTAATAAAAGTCAACTGAAGACGGTGTTATTAGAAGAATGGGACAACATTACTCCGGACGTTACCCGTAAGTTGGTACAGTCTATGCCCAATAGGTTAACAGAAGTTATAAAACAAAAAGGATACGCAACTAGATATTAAAAGCCTATGTTCTAATGGAATCATCAGATAGAAAAGTATTACAATTGAACGTCCGATTACTTTTGTCCACTTGATGCAATGTGAATTTGAATTAGTTGTTAATTTTTTTGTGAAATTCTTTTTATTTCTGTTTTATTTTTTTGTGCAATTAATTGAGAATACAAGTGACTTTTATGTAAGGGAAACATTTTTATTTCATTTCAAAGCTTATGCTCGTAAAAGTATTTTATTGCTTGTTTCTTGTATTGTCCGATCACTTTTGGCCACCTCTGTATATATATATTTATATACATATATATATATATATATATATATATATATATATATATATATATATATATATATATATATATATATATATATATATATATATATATATATATATATATATATATATATATATATATATATATATATATATATATATATATATATATATATATATATATATATATATATATATATATATATATGCATATATATATATATATATATATATATATATATATATATATATATATATATATGTATATATATCTATGCATATATATATATATATATATATATATATATATATATATATATATATATAGATATATATATATATATATATATATATATATATATGTATCCTGCTTCATTGCGATTTGCAATTAATTCAATAATTTATTTTTTCAGGAAAATATGTTAACCATAAAGGGCGGTCAAGAAACTTCACTAGTCCAGAAGAATTGGAAGAAGAAATGAAAAAAGACTGTAAAAAGTAAGTATTTGAGGTTCACTATTAATCAACTAAGTAAACATTTTCTCCAGATCCTCAATTCCAAAAGAAAACACTGGAAGTGGGTCGGAAAACGATGTCTCCAGGAGCAGTTCAGAATCGGGAAGCGAATCAGAAGTCGACACAGATGATGACAAGAAAGCAAAAGGAGTGTCCAATTTGATTGAAATTGAGAATCCGAACCGAGTTCACCGAAAATCTGCAATTAAGCCAGTTAAAGTAGAAAATGTTGAGAAATCGTCAAAAGCAGAATTATCAAGACGTGAACGTGAGGAACTAGAACGACAACGGGCCCAAGCAGCGTATCAAAAATTACATGCTGAAGGTAAAACTGAACAGGCTCGCGCAGATTTGGCAAGATTAGCAATCATCAAACAGCATAGGGCAGAAGCCGCAGCACGGCGCGAGGCCGAAAAAAAGGAAAAAGAAGAAAGAAAAAAATCTTCGATTGGCAATCGATAGTTATTCATTTTGTTCATATTATCAGTAAGCTGATTAAGGTAATGCACTGTTTCTTCATAGCCGTTCAAATTCAGAAAGTGAATATCCTGAAAGTAAATTCAAAAAAAAAAAAACAAATCAGGCAATCACGTTGTACTAGTATTTACCACATCAATACGTGTCTTGGGGCTGCCAGTTGTTCTTAACTATAAGGTAAAGATTTTGTGTTTAATAAGTTCAATAAACTAATGTCTCTTTTTTTCTTGTAAACAATATCAGATCGGTTGTCAAAATCTTCTTGATCGTAAATGTCATTAAATAATGATATGCTAAATTTCAAAATTAATTTCTTTTCATACATAAAGCGTTCGTTTGTTTTAATTTAATTTTTGCTCTTTTTAAACTCTTTTTTTTATTTGCCATTTCCAATCTCGTTTAGTCACCAGGTTCGTGAGGAAGATACAATTTATTGTAAAATCAAAGCAGTTAGTATTACATATGTATAAGTATATCGAGGTAAGGAACGCAAACAATGCAATATTTTGATATGCTGAAAAATAAAGATGGGTTCTCTCTTCCGCCGAATCATTTAAAGTTAATAAATGAAAATTTAAGACTAAGTCAACAAATTTTATGTACTCGTACAAATTATTAAATCAAGAAGAAAAAATATACGTAGAGAAAGTGCTTATAGTTTAATGTAACCTAGGTCGGCATACTTTGTCAAGCTATTAAGGTTCCTACTGCCAAGAAAAATTTGATGAGTATCAGATGATTACTAGCACACGTGCTTTCTCTATTTGACGCGCCCAGCAAAAAGTGTTGTCGGAATAAATATAATGAAGAATGAATCCGATCAATTATTACAGGACTCATTGAGGAACAAGAAATTTAGCGGCTATATGCAACACGAATTCTTAAAAACTATAAGGTGACTGCAGCAAAAAGTCAACAATATTTTATACAAAGTACGAAGGCTTTGTGGAAATGGTTAAATTTTTTAGGGCATTTGATGCAAAAGTTGAGTTAACTGAATTTTACTTTCAGAATGCAGTTTTATTGGATCATGGTTCTTATTTTTTCCCTCTCTCTCTTGTTATACTACAGGAATCTACAGATCTGTACTGTGGAAATTGATTGGTCCAATTTTGGAAACAGTGGTGACGGGTAATTTCAGTGACAGAAGACTGATACTGTCTCTCAAGAGGTGGTTAGTTGAATTAAATAGGTGGGAGAGTGTTAGTATCACACTTTGACGATAATTGATAGGGAGGGCCCACATGGCCCTGTTGCGAATTCCGGCGTACCGACTTTCTCCCATTCGCAACTTCAAATTGCCGCCGTAACATTTCCACCTTCGTTTGGGCACTCCTACCTTTTCCTCCATAAATTTATTTATTTTATTAACATTTTTCCATTTTCCCTTTAATTTTTATTTCCCCATCACCACAATCGTACCATTTTCCCTTATTTCCAACTACAAAAAAAAAATACATACTAAAAATTTCAATTTTCCCACTAACAACATTCCATTGATTAATTCCCACTAAAAAACCATTCAATACCTTTTCCCTAACAAAACCTAATTCCTTTCCTTCATACTAACTAAGTTTATTTACTAATTCCCACTAACAAATTTTATTTTTTATACTAACAAAAATTAATTCACGTTCCCCTACTAACAAAATTCAATCTCATGCCCAAATGCATCGATGAAGTTGCTTATGAGATGAATGGGAGATCGACTATCCATGGCACCATTAGCTGCGTCGTGAGTTCTCGATCGAGGGTCTGCTGGAACCCTGAGTTCAAGTTCCCCCGGGCGCAGGGAAGCACTCTTTTTGGGTATCAGCAAAACCAATAGCTTCCGTAATGTATGTGTGACACTTTGCATTCAATCAAGCGCTTCTTGGATTATGCAAATTGTCATATGTAAAACAATGGATACTATTGAGGTTGTCGATATGGAACAAAAGATGTGTGGTAGCGGAATCGAAGTGTAATGAACTTCGATTACGTTACCCAGATGCGGCAGCGGTAATTTGAAAATGAGAAGGATTGCGGGATCGGATTGGATGAAGGTGAAATGTGGAATTAAGTGGTCAGGATTGAGGCAGTCAGTTTTTGGCTTTTGGAGTAGTGAAATTCGTTGGCGGCTTTGGAGAAAGTTTTTTTTGGTAAACTCGAGGAATAAAAAGTGGTTGGATACGGATGAAGAAGTAATTAGTG
Organism: Odontomyia ornata; assembly: GCA_963969285.1. Classification (NCBI taxonomy): domain Eukaryota; kingdom Metazoa; phylum Arthropoda; class Insecta; order Diptera; family Stratiomyidae; genus Odontomyia; species Odontomyia ornata. Next base: position 182,186,373 of record OZ017742.1, on the reverse strand, counting down.
GATACAAGTAGTGGAAATAAAAACTCAAAACAACAAAGAAAAAAAACGAGAATTAGACAATGTGAACGGTGATAAGTGATGGATTTAATCACCTTCTGATCCTAAAGTGGTCAGGAATTGTAATTTTCTCGTGGGAAATAACAATTTGCATAAAAATAAAACGGTTAACGTATGCAATAAGTGTGAATTACTGCGGGGGTTGAATTTCCCAACAAACGGAAATATGGACTAACTTATGCAAATTATCAGATGAAGTGACGATTAATTAAGACGGTATTAACGGGAAATCACGGACGGGTTGAAAATTATGATGAAGTGGCCGCTTATCAGCATCTAATGTGTTTGAAAGTAACGTTAATTAAATTTGCAGTGACCCCACCTCTTTATTTTTGCGTCCTTCGCCGAGCGCTCGGAGATCCACGGAAAAAGAAGAGGGTAAGTAGTAGTTAATATTTTTTTTTCCTTGTTTCTTTTTTTGACATCTTATTCATTACATATTTTTCCCAGCTTATTGAAATTTACTATTTTTCTTTTGATTAATATTTTAAATAACTTGTTTTGCATAAAAAAATTATTGAGGGGTCTGTTTTTGTTTTGATTGATATATTTCTTTTGTTGAATTTGTAAATTTCTTTCTTTTTGAATTCAATAAACGGCCATGTGTTGCTGTTTTTTTCAAATTTTTCATTTCTCAAAATGACTTCTCCCTTTCCCATCCTTTTCCCTGTGTGCTAGTTTTTATGTAAGGTGGGTCAGCACGAGCAGAGGATGTCCTGGAAGACCCACGACACGACTGAGCGCTAGCCGGCCTCAGTATGCCACCCCGGGCTACACACCCCTCTGCTAATTCTTAATGTCTGCAACTGCGGTGACTTCCGTGGTTGCTACATATGGCGCCCAACGTCTTTGGTAGTTTTTGTTGTTTATTGGCGCCCAAGACTAGGCTTTCTAATATATTTAATTGATTTTGATTGCTTGTTTTTATTATAGTTTAAATTTTACAATTTTTGATTTGTTGGGCTTGAGTACCTGGAGTGCCTGACTTGAATAGTGGTCTGTGCATTTCAGAGAAATTTTTGTTTTGTTTTGTTAAGAATTTTGATAAATTGTTAAAAAGATATAGTTTCGGTTTGTATTGATTAGTCAATGATAGAATTTTGGTCACGGGGTTCGCCGCAGTTGCAGTGGCGCCCACCATGCTGAATTTTGTGTTTAACAGTCTCTACCGGCTATGATATTTCAGGGAAATATTTTTTTTTTGTTTTGTTTTGTTAAGAATTTTGATAAATTGTTAAAAAGATATAGTTTCGGTTTGTATTGATTAGTCAATGACAGAATTTTGGTCACGGGGTTCGCCGCAGTTGCAGTGGCGCCCACCATGCTGAATTTTGTGTTTAACAGTCTCCACCGGCTATGAAAGTGGATAAGCTGTGGCAATGTGGATGTTGATTGGGATCAACCGAATTTTGAGCCGTTGGCTATATCTCCCTGCACGGGATAGTTGGACTTGGATCCAACACTTAGAATTAGCCAACGCTTTCGGCCCTACCATTATCTATCTGGCTTTAGCTTTGGGATTTGTGCGGCTCTTGTCCGAGCCATTATGAAGTCCGTTGAGTTTCATAATGGTCTTGTATTCAGCCTTGTGGTGACATTAGAGGAATAGTTCGCCTTCGAATCCCCTGGCTACGCCAGGCATGGTTGCGGTTTGTCGGCTTTGTGTTGTCGAAAGTTTAACCCCACTACCCATTTAAATTCCTTTTGCTAGGCCCTATTCCCACTCAAGGAGGTCATTTTTGAGCGATGAAAGTACAAATCAATTTTTATAATTCAATTTACCACTTGCGCTTATTCCACTTGCTTGTAGTTATATATTCCCATCACATTGAAAATTTAGAGTTTTGGTATTGATTGTTTCACAGTTACTGTTAGGTTACTTGGTTGATCGATCGATCGATCGATGCGCGTTTCCAGAGGCCAGACGAATCTTTCCGTGAGTTTCATGGCTCCATAATGGAGATGGCTTTGCGTCTTAAAAATCGGTTATCCGATTTTGACATGCAGGCCATCCTATTGCGGAACACGGACGAACGAATGAGGAATCATTTGGCAGGCTTGGAACTCGCATCGGTAACAGAGTTAGTTCGTCACTGCACTAGAGTTGAAGCTGTGTGGCATCCTCCCAACATTGGCACTGTTGATATGTTGGAGAATGCTTGCTGTGATCCTCAAGCGAGATCTGGTCCAAGGTATCATGCACGCTTCCAGAGTCAGTCTCCAAGTGGGATCCCTTCGTCCTTCTATAACACAATGAATAACCAGATACCAGACCAGTGCCCACCCACAAGTTTCTTCACTTCGCCTCATATGTCCGATTTACCACCATTTTCTAGCAATGTGATTGCTCCAGGCAGATTACCTGACTACATCGAATGTAATGGAAAGGCGGGCGATGATCGTGAATCACCCGTTAGTTTTAGAGCACGAAATTTTCGGGATCGCTTCCGGAGATCCTGGAGATATTTCTTCACCAGGCGTCTCTTGAAGCGTGCCTGCGTGGAGTCAATTGTTGCAACTCCTGGTGACAATAGGCCCTACGCAGAGATTTCCGTCAAGGGTCGCAAATTGACGGGCTTACTTGATAGCGGAGCCAGTGTCAGTATCCTTGGAGCCGGAGCCTTGGACCTGCTGTCAGGCTTGGGCTTGCATATGCATTCCATGCATGCTCATGTCCAGACTGCATCAGGGCACAAGGATCCAGTTCTGGGATACGTCATCACATTGGTGCGCTTTAACAATATCACCAAATTGATGAGATTCCTGGTTGTTCCTTCCTTGTCGCACTCAGTGTATCTTGGAATTGACTTCTGGGATCTCTTCAAAATAGCACCAATCCAGGTCAACGCTATCGAAGCAGCCTCGGAGCATCAGAGCCCTGAACTCCATCTTTTGTCTCCAAAAGATCAGCAACGACTGGACTTCGTCAAACAACAGTTTCCGTCGTATAATGAGAAAGGCTTGGGTAGGACCAGTCTCGTGTCTCATCACATCGACACTGGTTCTTCTCGACCCATTAAGCAGCGGCATTATGCTGTCTCGCCTGTTATACAGAAACTGTTGTATGACGAACTCGATCGTATGTAGTCTTTGGGGGTAATAGAGGAAAGCCAGAGTTCGTGGAGTTCCCTTGTGACCCTTGTCAGAAAACCCGGCAAGGTGCGTTTATGTCTTGATGCTAGACGCCTCAACGAGGTGACCGTTAAGGATGCCTATCCGTTGCCACTGATTGAAGGTCTATTGGTACGGTTGCAGAGTACCAAGTTCATTACCAGCTTGGACCTGAAGGATGCCTTTTGGCAAATACCATTGGATGAGGCAAGTAAGGAGAAAACGGCCTTTACTGTCCATGGCAGTCCCTTGGACCTGTAGTGATGTCACAACATCAAACTACTCAAACTTGAATTACATTCCAATCATTCTAATTGGAATGCAATTTCCTACCATAAAATTCCACACGAATCACATGTGCATACTCGATCATGTTTATTGCTTCATGGTCACGGTCAAGTATCATGTTGCACATTTGTACAAGTTCTTGCCGATATTTCACACCTCGTAAAGTATAGAGCGTTGCATTCATAAATTATGAATGAAAGTTGAGTGCATCATATGACAATGAAGAACAAGTACATATGATGACTCGTGTGTGGCCATACGATGAGGTGTTGAATGGCTAAGATAACATATGGGTAAATATGGAATGTAGGACAAGTGGTTGAGTAATAAATATTAGTATTTATTGATCTAGATTTTCGGATGACATAATTACCACTTGAAAGGGTCAGTCATGTTCTCACAAGATTTTTAAAGTAGAACATAAATTAAAATGAGTAATGTGTTTAGTAGGTTAAGAAATAGTATTTAAGGAAAAGTTAGATGAAAATAAATTTAGACTTGATTTAGAAGTCCAACTGCCGACATTGGCGTTCTTTCATTTCCTCGCAATTAAAACATATAGGCGCCCATAGGCTGCCACTGGCTTTAGCGTTTATACGCTGATACTAAGGTATATTATTCACATCTTCATATTATAACGAATCCTACGATATGGCAATCCTGCCAGGATAGCGTGATGGAAGGATTTGAGGAGCTCTGGAGACTACATGCCAAAGCAAAAGGTAGAGGAGTACGTACCCGAACCCGTACAACACACAGCTCCAGTGTACAAACCAGCAGATAAGGAGACACCACCGAAGCCTGGACCACAACCGATCACGATCGAGGAGTACAGAAAGTGCACGGGAAATTGAAACAAGAATTTTTCCGTCAATTAATTAGCTGAGTTACCACAAAAGTACAAAAATAATGGGGAACTGTCCATCGACAACCAACCAAGGAATTTTGGTTGAATACAAGCAAGCAACGGCGACAGCAACAATTTTTTTAGTAATAATTACTTTCATGTATTTTTATAATAGGCATCAGAATAAGTATGTGTCTAGAAAGGTAGCTAGACTAGCAAATGTATAGTTTTGAGTTTGTAAAAAGAAAAATAATAATAATATAATATATGTATGTCATGGAATCTTAAAATGAATTTTGGTTCATCTTCTCTTGAATTATAAATTTGGCTAGCGTTTTTATAATGATTCTCCTATGGGGACAATTAAAGCTCTACTTGAGTAAGTTGACAAGTTATTAGCGAATAGCAAAAAAAGTATTAATCGGGTCTTTAGGCTTGAAACCATTACACAGAAAATTGAAAGATTAGATAATATTAAAGTAGAAATGAACGCTTTATTTAACGATTTCGAGGATTCCGAGATTTTAGAGCCAAAATTACGGTTTAGAAAGCAGTATACAGAACTGATGGAAATTTTATTGGCACAGTTGGAAAATTCTAGAAGATCTTTAGCCAAAATGGGAGATTTTGACCTGCACATGGCCATTAAGACCATTCCTATGTTTGATGGCAACTCTAAGGAGTTGAACGCATTTATAAAAATTGTAGAATATATAGACAAAAGGCTGGCAGACACAGCTAAGCCCGAATTAATCGATTTCGTTGTTAATGTGAAGTTATCAGATAATGTTCGGACTTCCCTTAGTACTGATATTCCACAGACGATAGCAGAGTTGCAATCAAAATTATTTCTTAGATATAAACCCAAAAATACTGTTGCAAACATTCATACTTCACTTAACTCATTGTCTCAGAAGCGTTCGAGTGTAACGCAATATAAGGAGAAGCTCCTTAGCTTAATTAGTGAGCTTAATCAGTTCCAAATAACCGAACTAGGTGACAAGGTTACACCCGCGCAGAAACAACTGGTGTCTACTTTAAACGATTCATACGCCCTAACCGTATTCAAGAATGGTCTGAACGACCAATATAAAAACATTGTATTTGCTGCCCGACCTCAAAATTTAACGGATGCCATAAACCTGACACTCGGGTTAGAGAAGAGTGAGAGCACTCAACAAAGTAACGTTATGTTTTATAACAAAGGCAAAAATGACAATTACAGGAAGAAGGCCAAGAATTTCAACGACAAAAGAGGAAACGAAGGGGGTAGGAATAACTACAAAAGCGACAGAAAAGGTAATAAAGGGAACGATAATAATGGTGGGAACTATCAAAAGAAGAAACGGAAAAATTACAGAAACAATAATGATAGTAAGAATTATAGAAACGTAAATGTAGTTCAAGAGCAGGGAAACGTAGAATCCTCCGGAGAGGATTAAGCCATGAAATTATAAAAAACCCTCCCGGAGTAGAGAACCGAATACAAGAATCCAACTCCGGATTAAAAGATAGTAATAAGCTGTACACTATTTCTGGTAATTGTTCTAATTTTATAGAATTACATAGTAAGAATTTCAAATCAAACCTCACTTTCCTGGTAGATACAGGTGCAGATGTATCAATTTGTAAATTTAATAACATTCAGTGGAAGTATTAATAGAAATGATAGATGCAAACTAACTGGGATTAAAAACCAGGCGATCACGTCTCTAGGTAGAACCAATTTGAAATTACAAATTGGTGATTGTTATGTAACAAATGAATTCCAGATAGTTGAAGAGTCTTTCCCAATAAAAACTGATGGGATTATTGGCAGAGAATTCCTTGAAAATTATCGGTCCAAGATAGATTATGAGACCTACACGATAACTTTCAATATTAAGGATGATGAAGTAATCATCCCTATAAGCATCAAACCATTGAATACCTACAAAATCGAGATACCTGCGAGAACAGAGACCGTACTACCAATTGATTTGACAAGGGATAGAGACTGTATTATCCTTAATAAGGAAATACAAGATGGAGTTTTCTTGAGCAACACCATTATACTAGCCAACGGTATATGTTTGGTTATCGATTATCGATAGTGCCCTCAGACCGGGGAACCAAACGCGTCCCCAGGGTTGCGGATAGGGGAAGACCTTTCTCGAAAGGTTCACTGCGAATAACCAATAAGCAGCCGTGGACAATGGTCGGCAGTGAAGGGAGAGTCTCAGGACAAATACCTGAGTGTCAATGATCTTCACTGTGACATGACGAAATATATGGCGTCATCAATTATCCATATATCCTGGCAGTAGGTAAAATGCTATGGGAACGGAAACCCAGACAGAAAACCAAACTATGCAGGTCCACAAGGGGAACCAAATTACGGTGCAGGGGGTCGGATCCCCAGTACCGGCGGCAGAGGGTAGTGAGCAAGCAGGCTCCCGGCCGTCGTCATCCAGCGACGGCAATGTTATAGAAGTGGTGAACTTGGCTTCTGTAACAGATATAACTACAAGCAAACAGGACGCTAGCACGGAGAACCCTTTCAGGCAAAAACCGCTGTTGGCAAGAACACCGATAAAACAAGTCACCGATTGCGGGGGGAGGCAGCAAACCCCAGAAACACTGTCAAAGTCAACATCACAGGTTAAATCATCGGAGACAGACCACAGACGGACTAACGAACGAAAGAAGGCAGAGTGCGTTGTGCAACCTGGCATCATTGCGGCCTTTGGGCGCAGTAGAAGGACTATGCGCACCCCGGAGCGTCCAGTGCAAGACGTACACAATCCGGATCAAGCTGCGACACCAACAGAGGCCAGTGTAAGACTGGGGGAGGGAGAAGTTTTGCCGTTGGCCGACTAGCTAGGAAACGGGGGCCTCTCCCAAGAGGTGGCGCCAAATAACACAATCGCCCTTGACCGCGCCGAAGAGGAGCGGCTTACTCGGAAAGCGGGGACTATCGTCAAACAACTGAGGGCTGCCTGCGAAGTGCAGAAAAACATAGGCAAGAGTGTGAGGAATGGCATTCTTGAACTGGAGGAGCTTTCTGGCCGCATAACGCACTACAGGCGGAGGTGGCTTGCAACCGAAAAGCACCAAAAAGGCACGCTCTCCCTCGAGACATCAGTGGGTCCTAGCAGCAGCAAAAGAATGGCCGGCAGCCCAATTGAAGGCGACCGTGAGAAAAGGAGGAAGGACGAGACCATAAACGAAGTTGATACTCCAGGCGAGGAGTTTCATGTGGTGCGAAACAAGGCAGCGAAAAAAGCGGCCAAAAAGCTACTCCTAGAAAAAACAGACAAAGAGCTCAACCACGAAAAGAACAAAGAACCCCCCGATATACCGCAGAAAACAAAAAGCAAACCGCGGCGCAAACCCTTGCAAGAGGCACTGCTTATTAAACCCACTAAGGGCTGAACCTACGCAGATGTCCTCCGTGAAATTAAAGGAGCGGTCAAGCCAGACGACACCAAAACTGCCATCAAAGCAGTTCGACCAACCCGGACTGGTGGCCTGCTGGTGGAATTCGGGCCAGAGGCCACAAACAAAGATGCATTCCGTGACGTGGTTCAAAAGGTTCTTGGAGATGCGGCAACGGTTGCGTCGCTCGAACCAATGGCCACCCTGGAGATCAGGGACCTCGACTGCGTCACGGACAAAGCTGAAGTAGAGGATGCCATTAGGAGGGAGTTCCCCAGCTTAAGTGAAGTCAAGGCAAGATTGACACGTGAAAACACAAGGGGGCAACGCATGGCTATTGTCGAACTAGCTGATAAAGACGCCCAGCAAATCCTGGCGAAGGGCGAAATTAAGATAGGTTGGGTGATCTGCAGGATACGGAGAAGAGCGATCCCTATCCGCTGCTTCAGATGCCTCGAATACGGACACACCGCGTATGGTTGTAGGGGACCCGACAGGAGATCTCTGTACTACAAATGTGGTGAAACGGGGCACAAAAGGAAGGAGTGCACGAACGAGGCAAAATGCATTCTTTGCAAGGATGCTAAGCTAGCACCCGGCGACCTCAAACATGAACCGGGGACAGGGAGATGCTGGGTTTTCAAGGCGGCCCTAACTAAAGCCAAATCGATACTCAAATGATCCGTATCCTGCAGGTCAATTTGCACCGAAGCACAAACGCCCAGGACCTACTTGAGCAGTTTGCGAGGGATAAGAAAGCTGACCTGCTGTTGCTGAGCGAGCAACATCATAACAAGGACTCGCAAGCGTGGTATACTGACAAATCTAGTACCTCGGCCATCTGGGTTCGAGACAGCGCCCGCCTTCAGGTGCAGGGCCATGGACGCGGGGATGGTTTTGTGTGGGTGCGGTGTTCAGGGATAACATATTTCAGTGTTTATCTGACGCCTAACGAGGCAATGCGATCTTTTCGAACCAAACTCGATGCCCTGGAGGACGCTGTCTCGAACACAGAGGGCCACATGCTGGTCGGGGGAGACTTCAACGCTAGAGCCATTGAATGGGGTATGCCACAATCCGACCCAAGGGGAAAGCAAATCTTGGACATGGCGGCCAGAACAGCGCTTTCTTTCCTAAATACTGGTAACACCCCTACTTTCCGCCGCTGGGGTTGCGTAGGAACCATACCCGATGTGACACTCGCTTCGGAGTCCCTGGTACCTAGAGTACACAACCGGCGAGTACTAGAGGACTACTCGGCTAGTGATCACCAGTATATAGCGGTTGAGATTCACGACAGTGCCACTCTGCGTGCATATGCCCAAACTTCAATCCTCGGATGGAGGACTGGGAGGATGGACGCTGAGAGGTTCGCTGACGCGCTTACGGCAGGCGCACCGTTGCTGGGAGCTCCGCCAGGGAGTGGAGGGCCTACAGCCAAGGACTTGGTGAACTCAACTATGAGTACCATCATAGCTGCTTGCGAGTCTTCCATGCCCCGCCGGAGACCCCGACACGGTAAGCCTCCAGTATACTGGTGGTCAAACGAGATCGCTGAACAAAGAAGCGAGTGTCACAAACTTCGGCGAGAGGCTCAGCGGGCGCGAACGCGGGAGGAGGCAGACACTAGGCTAGCAGCATACAGGTCCGGCAGGAAATATCTTCGCAGGCTTATTAACAAGAGCAAGGCCCGATGCTGGCAAGACCTCGTGGACGATGTAAATAGGGATCCGTGGGGCCTTGGCTACAAGCTGGTCATGGGGAAACTTGGTGCCCTACGGAAACCTTGTATACATGACGCGGAAAAGATGGACGCGATAGTGCGGGGACTCTTCCCCGCCCATCCCGTCCGTGTTGACGCTGTCCATGGTGAAACAGCAGTCGAGTGCCCACTCTTCACACCGCTGGAACTGGAGGAGGCAGTCCTCTCCCTGAAAGCGAGGAAGGCTCCGGGTCCAGATGGTTTTCCAGCTGAGGTTTTGCAGCTCGTCTATCACCATTGTCCTGACTTGCTGCTCAGCACATTCAACGCTTGCCTACGCGACGGGGTTTTCCCGGTACGATGGAAGGTGGCGAGGCTCGTGCTGGTCAGCAAGGAGAAGGGAAATCCCGAATCGCCGTCTGCATACCACCCGTTATGCATGCTAGACACGGCTGGGAAAGTGCTAGAGAAACTCATCAAGGGAAGACTCACTGACGCGATTCGTGCTGCTGGGGACCTATCTCCTCGGCAGTACGGCTTTAGAGCAGGACGTTCTACCATTGATGCGATTGCAGAGGTGGTGAACGCGGTCCAAAAGGCAGAGGCATATAGTCGCACCAAGCGACGGATCGTCCTGTTGGTGACACTCGACGTCAGGAATGCCTTCAACTCCGCTAGACGGGTGGATATTCTGGACACGCTGGAAAACTCTTTTCAAGTTCCAGAATATCTAATGCGGCTTTTGAGGAACTACCTAAAGGACCGAAGCCTGCTCTACGACACGACACAGGGCCAACGAAGGATGGAAATTACATCGGGTGTTGCCCAGGGATCTATCCTTGGTCCGGACCTGTGGAACGTGTCTCACGACGGGCTACTGAGACTTGAGATGCCAGATGAGTCGCGCTTGGTAGGCTATGCGGATGATGCTGCGGCTCTGGCCACCAGACGTACCGTTGAACAAGCGCAATTTAGGCTAGGTATGCTAATGCGCCGAGTGAGGGACTGGATGACTGCTCGCGGGCTCAGTTTAGCACTGGAGAAAACCGAAGTGGTCATCTTGACAAAAAAGAGAATCCCTAGAGTAAGGATGATCAGTATTGGAGACATACAAATCGAATCGAAGCCAGCTGGGGCTACTGATCGACTCGAAGATGAGTTTCTCTGAGCAAATCAGGGCAACGGCTGAGAAGGCTGCTTCGGGAATATCGGCCCTGAGTCGACTTATGGCCAACGTAGGGAGACCCAGCCCATCAAGAAGACGCCTCTTGATGAGTGCTGTAGGGTCAGTGCTACTGTACGGAGCAGAGGTATGGGGCGACGCTCTCAGCAAGGAGGTATACCGAAAACGATTGGCACGGGTACAGAGAGGAGGAGCACTGAGAATTGCATCTTCGTATCCAACAGTCTCCGACTCGGCGGTGAGAGTGATTGCAGGCGTGATACCTGTCGCCCTCCTTGCTAGAGAGCGCCGCGCTATTTAGCTGCGCCGAAACGAGGATGCGAGGGAGATGGTTGTTCGCGAGGATAGACAACGCTCGCTCAACGATTGGCAGCAGTCTTGGAGGAATTGCACGAAGGGAAGGTGGACTGCGCGCCTCATCCCGGATGTGAGACCGTGGCTAAATCGAAGGCATGGTGAGACTGACTTCTATCTGACCCAGCTTTTGAGCGAGCACGGGTGTTTTCAGTCTTACCTGCACAAGATCGGTAAGTCACGGTCTCCCGATTGTCGGTTTTGCCCAGGAGAGGAGGACAATGCCTGTCACACATTTTTTGCGTGTACCAAATGGGCCAGGCTGCGAAGGGAACTCTACAGGGAGACGGGAGAGCTCACCCCGGATAATATAGTTGCGGTGATGCTCGAATCGGTTGACAAATGGAACCAGGTGGCACATTATGCTCGGGCAGTCCTAAAATATAAAAGGGACTCACAGCAGCCGGAGGTGCTAGGGCTGGGGGATCGCTCTCCTGGCATTTCTTCTTCCCCTCTCCCCTTCCGCTAGGAAAGGGACTCCCCAGCTTGAAGGCGCCCCACGGCGAAGCAAAACGAGACCTGGCCCGAAGTAATGTGTCAAACGGTTCCAGGCTAGGTTCTCGGATTGACAGGGAAGGTGTTTAGTGGGTAGTCCAAGGGTATCCTCCATGGGAGTCCCACACTGCCAGACTCGGCGGGCGTAAATGCCTTCACCTCCCTACCACAAAAAAAAAGGTATATGCCATGTTAAGGTGTTGAATGTTAATGATCATCCTGTTGTTAGAAAAATTTGAGGTTGAAACTGAGCCTCTGGATGATTATCTCATATTGAGGAACACGAAATGTGAAGATAAAAGTAACCCCGACCGCCTTGAGAAACTGACAAAAAAGATAAATCTCGATAATTGTGATAAGGAAGCTATACATAGTATATTGAGTATTGTTGAGAAATTTCAAGATGTATTCCATATGGAAGGCGATAAGCTGACTGTAAATAACTTCTTTAAACAGAAAATTAACCTTTCCGATAACACGCCAGTGTATATCAAAAACTATAAATTACCCCATGCACAGCTTGAAGAGATCAACGATCAAATCAAGGAACTGGAGAATAATGACATAATAGAACCATCTATTAGTCTGTACAATTCACCACTGTTAGTAGTCCCAAAGAAGAGTTCAAATGACAAGAAGCAATGGCGTTTAGCTGTAGATTTTCGACGTTTAAACAATAAAATCATCAATGATAAATTTCCACTAACTAGATTGGAAGACGTTTGTAACAATTTCGGAGTCACACCACGTGGCGGTTAAGCACCCTCGAGCCTTCCACCCGAGGGGCGTCGCTCGTACGGGAATGCCACCTCGCTTTCCGAGCCAACTTCACAATTTCTAAATCACTTTTTTCTCTCGAACTCACCAAAAACAATTTAATTCCACGGATTAACTATAATGTTTTGTTACTGTAGGGGATAGATTCTCTGTAAGATGTTCTTGGTTTAATTGTTTAATTCTTCTGATTATTGTAAGGGAAAAAGGGAACCTACTTAAGCGGCTTGGCCGCAGATATTGTTGGCACCATAATTTAGGCTAATCCTAAATATTTGCCGTGCTGTAGTAGTTGGTAATATTAACGCAAGGAAAATCTCGCGAATATCAGTTCTGTAAAAATGAAACAAGTTGTTATCTCTTCAGCTTGCCCAAACAGAATTGGCCTTATTCTTCATACAACTTTTTCTTATATACTTTTCATTACAATAAATCAACATAAGTCAGTATTTTGCTTCACAGCATGTTAATTCTATTTCCCCACATTTCCCTGACCTCACACAATGTTCATACCGCACACACAGCATTGCACCATTCATTGACCATTCAATGTTTACATTTCCACTTGACCCAATTTGTCGGCATTGAGTCAAGTGCAATTTCTTCACTTTCTTTCCCATGGTCATGGATCCGGGTTACACATATGCATATGCATATGAGTAAAGACCCAAATCGTGAAGAATGGTGTCATGCTGTGCTACGGTTGCATTTGCTCTTTTGGGTCGTAGCAATATTTATTATTGCATGGTTCAATGTTAGGTAATTAGGAACACATGCGATTGCAATTGTAAAAATGCAATTGAGAATATGCAAACAACATATCGTGGGAAATATGTTGGTTTGTTGTAGTTCTATATCTATGCAGGGAAATGCGATTAGTATGCGTAACGTTAATTAACGTGTTATAGGAACATGTTAATTAGCGTGTGCGAAATAAAAGGTAAGTTTTACAGTATACATAACACTTTTACCCTTTTTTGATTCGGGTGCATTTTTATGATAAAGGAAAATGTAAACGAATCATTAATCACGTCCTAAATCTATAGATTACAACAAATTTCTTTAATTTCAGATAAGATTTCAGCAATTATTTTTAGGTAAATTATATTTGGAGTACTATCTTAAGTTAGATAATATTCATACAATAGTTCATTTATATATTTGAATCGCAACGTAAGTTTTAATCGGTTTTTGTATTAATTTATAGTAAAATTCTAAAAATTTACAATATCGAATTATATTATGAACTAATAGCAGTTTATTTATACAATTAAATTATTGTTCGTGTTATGCGATTTGTAAGATTTTAGTCTGTTTTGTGCACTAATTTATGATGTCCTGCTATTTCCAAAGTGACGTTACATTGGTCTGTGTCCAGTACCCTGTATGGACCTTTATAAGGTGGTTGATGTTTTTTTCTATTTTCATGCTTTAGTAGTACTAAATCTCCTATTTTGGGATTCAATGGATTTGTATTAGCCTGATCTATGGTTCTTTTTGTTTTGATTTTTTCTATAATTCTTCGCGCTTTATTTATGGACATCCTCAATCTTGCCTTTAATTCTTTAGCATAGTCATCTACATTGTATGCTTTATCGTGGTTGTCTACTATGTCATTTGGGAGGTATGGTAGTTTACCAAAAACTAATTCGTAGGGAGTATAGTTTGTATCTATATGTGGAGTCGTATTATAAGCAAATGCGTAATACGGAACCCACGTGTCCCATTGTTGATCATCAGCAAAGGAATGCATGTATTCGTTCAAAACCCGATGATTCCTTTCAACTACACCTAGTGTCTGGTGGTGATATGGTGTTGAGAATACTTGTTTTATTTTCAAAAGACTACAAATATCTCCCATAAGCTTATTCGCAAATTCAGTACCTAAATCAGATTTGAGTATTTTGAAATGACCATATTTCAATATGAATTCGTTAACTAAACCTAAAGCTATGGTATTTGCTTCCTTATTTTCTATAGGGAACGCTATAACAAATTTGGTTAGTTCACATTGTAGGGTTAGAATGTATCTATAACCGTTCGAGATCCTGAGTGGACCTACAGTATCAATCTGTATGGTCTCAAAATTGGTTGATGGTGTGTCAGTTTTGATCATTTCTTCTTTGGTGTGCCTTACTTGTTTGTTCATCTGGCACGGTGTACAATTATTTATGTGGGATTTAACCATACTGCTCATGTTTTTCCAGCAGTATCGCTGTTTTAACTTTAACAAAGTTTTGCGGATCCCTAAATGTCCTCCATGTGGTGAGTTGTGATACTCTTCTATTAGCTTTAATTGGTCGTTCTTCATTATTTTCAATTTCGCATGCTCATTGTTATTTCTTTGTTGCAACAGGTTAAATATTCTCTTAAATGTCTCTTTGTCTATAGACCTAAATATGATATCATCATTAGATAGTGAGAGTTCTTGGATTTTGTTATGGTCGGCAAAATCTAATAGCTTCTCCATTATCAGAACATATTCTGAGAATGGATTATCACTTTTGCTCTCATCACGTTTGTTCTTCTTGGTACCCTTATTTATTGTGAGCTTTTCGTTGACGGAAACGGATTTCACATCAGATATATCGCTACAATACACTTGTATAATATTGTTTGTACGTACAATTTTTATACATTTATGATTTTCACTGCGCAGGATAAATTTCAATTTTGTAACACCGGTGATATCTGATAAACTCGTGCAATCCCAACAATAGAATTGATCAGGTTCTATGTTGTTGTGGGTGCCCTCGTCACAGACTTTTTGTTCTTTATCCTAAGTTTTATCCGCCATGCCCCTTGTTATAGCTAATAGTTTGCGCTTTGCGCTTTCGTCTATTTCTGGAGGTATCATTGCCTTTAAAGAGTCTGAATCCAATTCGATTCTTGACAAGGCATCAGCATTCGTATTCATGCTGCCCTTTTTGTACACTATTGAGAAGTCATAATCAGATAAGTCAACACGAATTCTGGTGAGTTTTGATGAAGGATTCTTGTGCGAAAACAAAGATACTAGTGGTCTATGGTCTGTAACGACCACAAACTTCCTTCCATAGAGATAAGGTCTGAAAAAGTTTATGCCCCAATGTATAGCCAATAGTTCTTTTTCTATGACAGGTTTGTTAATGTCATGTTTGGCTAGTGACTTGCTTGCATACGAAATGGGTAAATCACGTCCAATTTCGCCTTGAGATAATACAGCACCTAAAGCGTAATTGGATGCGTCAGTAGTTAGAATAAACGGCTTTTCGAAATTCGGATACTGGAGAATTGGTGGTTCTATCAATTTAGTCTTGAGTGTGTCATATGCTTTTTGACATTCTTCGGTCCAGACAAAAGTTGTGTTTTTCTTTAGCAAGGAATTTAAACTTTTGGCGGTAGCAGCAAAATTTGGAATAAAACGCCTATAGTAATTGCAGAACGCAACAAACCTGCGTACTTCATCTGCATTCTTTGGAATCGGATAGTTCTTGATCGTATCAAATTTAGATGGATCGGTCTTAATACCTTCATTAGTTATTAAATGACCCAAGTAAACTACTTCCGATTTCAAAAATTGACATTTACCAGGGTTTAGTTTCAAATTGTGCCGTCGCAGTCTGTGCAGTACCTTACGAAGATTGTCATTATGATGCTTAATGCTGCATCCAAAAACTATGATATCATCCACGTATAGGAATGCTTCGTGGCTCAAACCACTCAGAGCTATTGTCAACATCCGTTGGAAACTGTTGGATGATATCTTCAACCCAAATGGTAGTCTCTTAAATTGATAATGGCCATCGCTAGTAGAGAACGCGGTTACTGGCCTAGACTCTTTCTCAAGTTCGATTTGATGGAAAGAGCTAGTCATATCCAAAGTTGAAAAATATTTCGCTCTACCTAGTCTATCTAAAACGTATTCCAACCTAGTCAATGGGAACTTATCATTGACGATCTTGTCGTTCAGTCTCCGAAAATCTACTACAAGTCGCCACTTGGCTTTACCATCAGTACTCTTTTTTGGTACAACTAAAAGTGGTGAATTGTATGGGCTTGTTGATGGTTCGATAATATCACTGTCTTCCAAGTCTCTGACTTGTTGCAGGATTTCCTCATTCTGTGCTTGAGGTAGCCTGTAGTTCTTAATGTAGACTGGGTTGTTATCCACCATCTGTAGCCTTTGTCTGTAGAAATTGTTTGTTGCCAATTTCTCTTCTTCTAAATGAAAGACATCCTGATATTCTTTGATTAAATCAAGCAAGCTATTCATAGACCTTTTGTCCAAATTGTCTTTATCTATTACTTCCAGTAATCTCTTGAATCTAATCTGGTCGTATCTTTGTTGTCCTCCTCTGTAAATATTATAATTTTTCAACGGTTCCACCTCAACGTTGAAATGGTTTAAAACAATGTCTTCATCAGTGGTGTTAAGAATCTTTACGTGCCGTACCCCTTTAACAGGTATTATTGTGTTTCCGACAAAAACACCCTTCTCAACTTCCGAGTTTAGCACGATGCTATCTTCATCAATATTTACATTAACCGGGACTATTGCTTCGGTTCTAGCAGATATGTTGACTTTCGCATGGTTCTGTCGTTTTGTGTCCATAGGCAACACAAACTCTTCGTCAGATACATTAAAAGAAATGGTAAATGTTTCATAATCTATTTTACACATGAAACTAACCATTAGATCCCTTCCGATAATACCATCAGTACTTATCGGGAAATTACCGTCCACAATGTGAAATGACTCTGTTATTCGTTGATTCCCAATTAATAAATTTAAACTAGAGGTACCTAAAGATGTGGTTACTTCGTTCGTAATCCCAGTAAGCTTAATTCTATTTTCGTCCTCTATATTGTGCTCTAAATTTCTAAATACATCTATTTTACAAATTGACACGTCTGCACCTGTGTCGATTAAGAATGACAATTGTCTATCAGCCTCATAATTATATATCCTAACAAAATTTGTGCAGCCATTAGATACTCTAAAAATGCTATTTCCTATATCTGCAGTTTTTATACCGGGAGGTTCTCTATGTCCTCTCCGGAACTCAGGACGTTTCCCTGGTCCGATACAACATGGACGTTTCTTCTATAACTTCCCGTGTTGCCATTGTGGCTGTTATTATAATTACTATTCCTTCTATTATTACGTCTATTTCCTGTATCGCCATTGTTACTCCTACGATAGTTAGATCTACCTCCTGTGTCCCTATCGTTATCGTAATCTCTACGGTTGTTATTATTCCTACGGTCCCTATTATCAGTTTGATGATCTCTGTTACTATTATTCCTGTCATTTCTATTATCTCTATTACGCCTATTATTCCTATTTCTGTTACCATCATTGTTCCTCCTATTGTGCTCCCTATTTGTCCTATTTGGATGATCACTGATGCGCATTACACTGCTCGCGGTCTGTGTCTCCGCAGTTTCAATTTCTTGAGCCAGTGACACAGCATCTGCAAAAGTCTTGGGCCTCGCCGAAAATACAGTATTCTTCAGCTGATCATTTAGCCCACTTTTGAAAATCGTTAGAGCATAGGTATCATTCATTTGAGTGATGACCTTTCTCTCACCTTCCGTAGCTCGATTACCTAGCTCTTGGATCTGTAGCTGGTTCAACTCGTCTACCAGGGATAAAATTTTGTCTTTATAGGATGTAACAGATGACTTCTTCTGACAAGTACTACTAAGGATAGCGTGAATTTGCGGGACTGTCTTATTGTTCTTAAACCTACTAGACAATGCTGTTTGTAAAGAATTGAAAGTCGAGATTGAGGTACCGTTCAGGATTAAACGCACGTTTGCGGTAAGCTTGACTTTGGTGACGAAATCTATGAGTTGGGTTTTTCCCGTTTCGGATAGCGTGGCGTTCAATAATTCTACAATTTTTAGAAATGATTCCAACTCCTTATATTTTCCCTCAAAGGTGGGAATTATCTTTATAGCGGTCTCTAGGTTAAATTCCGACATCGTGAATCTTTCTTCTAAATAAGGTAAACTTGTCTCTAACTCTTGAGTTAAATCGTCTTGCTTAATGTCCTCTGTGTTGTAACCTTGTTTTCCCAATTGTAACCAAATTTCACCTTCAAGAATAGATGATTCTGCTCTAAACTTCAATTTCAAATCAAGTAATTTCGAACTTTCGTCACTAAAGTTACCTATGACAGACCTAAAACGTTCTTTTCGAATTTTCAAATCGTTCAATTTTTCCAATAAAGTCTCAAATGTATATAAATTTTTACCGCTCTTTTTTAAATTCCTGAGAACCCTTTCATTCTCTAAAATCAGTTCTTCTAAAGCATCCATAAAACCTATGAGTTTCTAAATCAAAGAATTCTTTAAGAAACACAACCCCATGGAATGTCCACACACGGAAAATAGGAACAAGTTGTTAATTGGAAACAGAGCAGGGAACCATAAAATCAGATAATTAATTAGATAGCACATATATTGTGGAATAGAAGAAGAAAATTGTCCTACATTTATACTGTATTATTATCTTATACATCAATATTTCTGTTGAGACGCTTAACCACGTACTTTTTGGTGTAGCTGTGATAAATATAGAAAACAACTATCAGAACAATAAAGACTGCTGCTGTTGTAAACGACTGCTGGTACTCCTGAAGCACCGTTGTCTCCACCGTGGAACATGAGTTTCCCATGTTACTTCAGCTTTTGAAGTTCCTTTCTAAAATACCGCTGCTGTTCACCCACAGATATCCTGACTAGTCTATGCAGCTCTGCCCGTTGGCGCCTGATTCTCGTTTTTCTGCCTCCTCGTGGCCGTCTTTTTGCCGGTATTTGCGTTAGTCGCTCCTCAATCGCACTAATATCACGCCTTTTGCGATATTTTTCGATACTGATGGGTTTGGGACCTCTGAGGTCGGTAGCTCCAACCGATGACGGTGTATAAACTGGTGGTTCAGCTTCGACGGGCTCCACAGGTTGCGGCACGTATTCCTCCGCTGTGTTGAAACAGTTAAAAAAATGCCTGCTCCAACTGTCTTCTATCGTCCTCCGTTAACTCAAAATTGATTTCGGACTCATTTTCGTCGCCAGAGATTCCACAGTCCGTAGTTGCAGGATCGCCATATAATGTTTTGTTACTGTAGGGGATAGATTCTCTGTAAGATGTTCTTGGTTTAATTGTTTAATTCTTCTGATTATTGTAAGGGAAAAAGGGAACCTACTTAAGCGGCTTGGCCGCAGATATTGTTGGCACCATAATTTAGGCTAATCCTAAATATTTGCCGTGCTGTAGTAGTTGGTAATATTAACGCAAGGAAAATCTCACGAATATCAGTTCTGTAAAAATGAAACAAGTTGTTATCTCTTCAGCTTGCCCAAACAGAATTGGCCTTATTCTTCATACAACTTTTTCTTATATACTTTTCATTACAATAAATCAACATAAGTCAGTATTTTGCTTCACAGCATGTTAATTCTATTTCCCCACATTTCCCTGACCTCACACAATGTTCATACCACACACACAGCATTGCACCATTCATTGACCATTCAATGTTTACATTTCCACTTGACCCAATTTGTCGGCATTGAGTCAAGTGCAATTTCTTCACTTTCTTTCCCATGGTCATGGATCCGGGTTACACATATGCATATGCATATGAGTAAAGACCCAAATCGTGAAGAATGGTGTCATGCTGTGCTACGGTTGCATTTGCTCTTTTGGGTCGTAGCAATATTTATTATTGCATGGTTCAATGTTAGGTAATTAGGAACACATGCGATTGCAATTGTAAAAATGCAATTGAGAATATGCAAACAACATATCGTGGGAAATATGTTGGTTTGTTGTAGTTCTATATCTATGCAGGGAAATGCGATTAGTATGCGTAACGTTAATTAACGTGTTATAGGAACATGTTAATTAGCGTGTGCGAAATAAAAGGTAAGTTTTACAGTATACATAACATAACAATATATATAGGATATTTAAGCAAGAAATATATATGTAAGGTTATACCTTTCCGAGCCAACTTCACAATTTCTAAATCACCTTTTTTTCTCTAAATCACCAAAAACAATTTAATTCCACGGATTAACAATATATACAGGATATTTAAACAAGAAATATATATGTAAGGTTATACCCAACTTGCACCATTCGGCCGGCTTGTTTGACTCGGGGGGCCCCCAATCTTGTTGCCGACAACTCCTGCTGTCGATCCATCTCGGTCGTAGGGCGCTCCTCTCGTTCATCCGAAGACCTCCTTGAATCCTCCGATCAATCCTCCAAAAATTCCGCCAAAAAAATCAATCCTCCAAAAATTTCGCCAAAAAAAATTCGAGCTCCCTCTTGGTAAAATGCGAAGTCAAAAAAAGAGGGTTTCCAAGCTCCATCCGGGGTCTTATATTCCCTCTGGTGGCCACGCTTTCATATCAGGGAGCTTTTCGATGTTCCACCAGTTCATCGCACTCACAGCATTACCCGCGTGTCGTGTCAGCTGGCATCTTGCGAGCTTTAAATGCCATAATATGGTGATGGAACGATGGAACATTTGATGAGCTATGACGCGATGATGGTTGATGTTGTTCTTGTTGCTGCTGCTGCTTCGATGCAGATGACAGATTCAATTCATGTTGCTCAACATATGGTATACCTGCTCCCCCACTTCCGCCTACATTTCTACTGCCGTCCTGATATCTGCTGGACACTTTTTCCGTCCTATATTGTGTTCGCGATCGTATCCAAATGTGCTATGTGTTGGCGGATGCTGCTGAATGTGTGGCTGGTTACCTTGGGCTTGCTTCTGCACTTGAATATGCGATTTATGGTAATATTGCTGCCGCTGCATTGCAGCTTGTTGCTGGCGCGTAGTGCATTTTGTTGAGTAGATGCATCCACAGGCTTGCTTCTGCACTTGAATATGCAATTGATGGTAATATTGCTGCCGTTGCATTACAGCTTGTTGCTGGCACGTAGTGCATTTTGTTGAGTAGATGCATCCACAGGCTTGCTTCTGCACTTGAATATGCGATTGATGGTAATATTGCTGCCATTGCATTGCAGCTTGTTCTCGTCCGTGGGTGAGCTTGGCCCCTTCCGCGTAACCACCATCTCCCAACCAAAGTTTATAAAGTATGGAGTACTTCCCATGGCTTCATGCGTATTTGTACGCAATGCACATCCAATCTTTGGTAATTGAACGTCCCATTTTCGATGGTTCTCCCCCACATATGCCCTCAACATCTGCTTGATTGTCTGATTAATCCGCTCTGCGGGATTGGCCTGGGGGTGGTAGAAGGGCGTAAACTGTATGCGGCCCCCATACCCGGTCACCAGTTTGTCCATCTCTTTGGACCGAAATTGTACCCCATTGTCGCAGACAACCAAACCGGGAACCCCGAACAACAGGAAAATTCGTTTCTCGAGCAATCTCGCAACATGAGCTGCCGTCGCTTGCCGGAGAGGGAAGATCAGGGCATCTTCGAAAAATAGTCGACCACGGTCAATATATACGTGTTCCCCTGAGTGGAACGTGGCAAGGGTCCAACCAGGTCTATGCAATTAACCTCCCATGGTTCTTTGGCTAACCTCGCTCTGGAAGACATCGGTCCATAAGGAGATCTCCGTTCAATCTTGGTCGCTTGGCAGATCTTGCACCGCGCCACATATCGGCAAACGTCAGCCCTCATTTTTGGCCAGTAGAATCGCTGGGCAATCCGGTCGTACGTCCGACTGACCCCCATGTGCCAAGCCGTGGCATCGTCATGGTATTGCAGGAGGATGGCCTGCCGCTCGTTTTTGGAAACTACCTGTTTCCACGAATTCCCCGCCAACCCCGCATGTCGACCGGGTAGATGTCTCCATAAAGTCTCCCCTTCCATTCGCCAGTCGGGGAACTTATCGGGTTCTCCCAATATCTTAGCCCGCAAGCCGTCTACCCACTTGTCCCCTTGGTTTCCCTTTCCTATCGCGCAGACCTCCGGAATTGCTCGCGACAGGGCGTCGGGGACCACATGCTCCTTACCCTTCCGGTGAATGACGTTATAGTCGAATTGCTGGAGCCTCACCGCCCAGCGCGCCAGCCGACCGTTTGGGTCTCGCAGATTGTTGAGCCACACCAGCGAGTGGTGGTCGGTAACCACCGTAAAGCGCGACCCTTCCAAGTAGGGCCTGAGCTTTTCCACGGCCCACAGCACCGCCAGACACTCCTTTTCGGTCGTGGAGTAATTCTTCTCTCCCTTGGAAAGACCACGGCTAAGGTAGCATACTACCTTTTCGCCCTCTGAGTGGCTCTGGCTCAACACCGCTCCGATCCCATGGTCTGAAGCATCAGTTTGCACCTTGAACGGCAGGGAGAAGTCCGGGCATGTGAGGATGGGTGCCGTTGACAGCATCGTCTTGCAGCGCAAGAAAGCTAGCTCGCATTGCTCCGTCCACTCGAACCTCTTATTCTTGCGGAGAAAATCCGTGAGTGGCACTGTCAACGTTGCGTGGTCCGGGATAAACCGCCGGTACCAAGATACCATGCCCAGAAACTGCCGGACCTTCTTCACGTTGTTCGGCCGGGGGATATGTAGTATACATTCTACTTTCTCCGGGTCGACGTGTAGTCCACTTTCGTCTACTACATAACCCAAGTATTTGAGCTGCGGCCGACAAAACTCACACTTCCCCCGTGAAACCCTTAGTCCGGCCTCCCTGAGACGTGATAGCACCACCCGGAGGATTTCTAGGTGTTTGTTGAAATCCTCTGTGACCACTATCACGTCTTCCAAGTAGACAAACACATATGGCTCCAATTCCGGTCCCAAGATCCGATCAACGAAACGCTGCCACGTTGCCGGAGCGTTGTGCAACCCAAACGGCATGCGGTTAAAGTGAAATAAGCCCCGACCAGGCACCGTGAAGGCTGTGAGGGGCTTAGATGCCTCCGCCATCGGAATCTGCCAATAAGCGGATTTAATATCCAACGAGGAGGGGTAACGGGCTGCCCATAACTTGTCTAATGTGGCGGCGATGTATGGTAGGGGGTAGGCGTCTCGTTCGGACACACTGTTCAACTTCCGAAAGTCCACACAAAAGCGAAATTTCCCATCCTTCTTCTTCACTAGCAGGATGGGTGATGACCACGGACTTCCGGAAGGTTCCACAACCCCCAGCCGCAGCATCTCGTCCAACTCCTCGTTGATGTGCGCCTGCACTGCCGGAGATACGGGGTAATATCGCTGCTTTATGGGCTCGGCCGAGGTCTTGATGACGTGCTCCACCCCCCAAGCACACCCCAGGCCATCCCCCATCAACCGAAACTTTTCCGCTACTAGCGCTTCTAGGCTCGCCTCCTCGAGTGGAGTTAACCTGGTTCTTCGCTGCAATATCTCACACGAGGCCACTGCCGGAAATTCCCACGACTCCCGGCCGAGATCTAGGGTGATCTGGAATAAACGTATGAAGTCAACCCCTAGAATCAGCGCTTGGGGAACAGCTGGCACAACTAGTACCCTCAACCACCTCGTGACCCCTTTTACGGTTAGTGGGACCCATACATCTCCTTCGCTCGCAATGCAACCACTGTCCGCTAGTCTTATAGCCGTGCGTCCCGCCCTTCGAGGTGTAAGCCCTTGTGTCCGTAACCGCTCCCAGCTGGGTCCTCCCAAGCTGGTATGGGTTGCTCCAGAGTCTACGAGCCCCAGCAATCTGTTACCCAAAACCTCCACTTCCAAATGCGGTCTATTGTCTCCACCCATCTCCTCCAATAAAAAAGCCACTCCCGGCCCCGCGGCGCCTTCTCCCCCACTATACGTGCTCGGTTCGCCGCCTACTGAGCACCGCGGAAGTTTTCCGACGTTACATGTGGTGGGGCCGCCTGCGATGGTCTTTCTCCCCCCATTCGCTCACCTCCCCTTTTATGCCCTGGGGTGTTCTCCCGCTGTCTCGGCCCACTCGACCTTCCCACCTGGCGGCAGTTCGGGCAATCGCTTCTCCTCACTCCTTCTCGGCCGCACCCAAAACATTTCCACGGCGCCGAACACTCCCTTGAAGTGTGGCCGAAGCCCTTACAGTTCCAGCACTGTATTTCCCGACTGTGTATCGCTGCCACTCTCGTCGGTCCTCGTCTCCCCACGTAGGCCAGATCAGGTCCCAGCAATTGCTGTCGGCCCGTGAGCGGTGGAGGCCGATATGCCTCTACCGAGGCCCGCGTGGTCTCCAAGTTTCGGCCCAGTTTTACGAGGTCAGCTACAGTTTTAACTGCCTGCAAGGACAGCTGCGTCTGGTAGAAGGGTGTAAGATTCGCTCGCAGTATCTCCAGCTTGTCCTCTTTAGAGCAGGGGATTGTCCTCCGGCGAAATAATCCCTCCATGGTCGCGATATACATTCCTACAGACTCGTCAGGACCCTGAGTGCGTTCCTTGATTTCCTCCAGCAATTTCCGATCATAATTTGGAGGAAGAAATTCGGCCCGCAGTTCTACCACCAATTCCGCCCATGAGCTCACCCTAGCCCGGTTGGCACGAAACCACACTAGTGCCCGGCCTTCAAACAACTCCACGGCTGATTGGTAGAGCCGCGCGGTGGACGCTCCCCGAGCTAATCGTAGCTCCTCAACTCGCTCCAGGAACGCACTCAAGGATCCAGAGTCTCCGCAGAATTTCAAGCCCCATTTATGAATGTCTAGCCCTTTGGGAACCGCAGAGTCCAGACGACTTATTGGCTGTAGAGGCTCAATCCTCCCGATTTCCTCTAGAACGTTAGCCACTTCCGGTCAACCGGATTTTTCTAGTGGGGTCTCGATTTTTCTAGTGGGGTCTCTATGTCCTCATCCGACTTTCCATCCTGAAACCCTTGTCCAACCGGTATTTCCAAAGCACCAGCTTCGTGCGTCTCATCCTCCACATCAGCTGCCGTCTTCCCAACTTCAACCTTCCCCTCCAGCTGGCCCAACGCCATCACCAGCTGCCTCTTCAAATTGTCGGCCTCCTCGTCCGGGTCCTCTTCCTCCCACGGTGCATTCTCCAGCCTCCGGATCGCAAACCTTATCTTGGCCTTGATTTTTAGGAAGTCTGAAGATCGAGTACTGCCTTTGAACGCCTCCATCATGGTCCGGATCTCCTGGAATTTTTCCTTCACCGCTTCCATGTCCTCTTCGTAGGTGTAGGGGTACTTCTTAGTGATGATGGAAGTGTTCGCTGAGCCCTCTCCCCGAACGGCATCACGCAGCATCTTCCGCATGGTCTCCACCGTACCAGTCTCCAATCCCCGGATATGCAAATCATATGTAAGCTCCTCCTTGCTGAGTCGATCCACCATGTAACGCCTGACCTGTGCCATATTCCCCGTACCGTGCTTAATGCTATCCTTAATCACTATTAAAAGAAAATAATCTATCTCTATTTATTTTTCAAATACAAAACTACTTTCTAAGGCTCAAATTCACACTCCCGCAATAAAAATCACTACTCTCACACCCGTTTCTTTTCCGCCAATTGTACAGGCCACTTCACCCAAAATCACACTCCCGCAAATGGAAAGCACAACACTCACGTTCGTCCCTTTTTTTTCCACTTGCACTGAGCACTTTCCACTGTTCTACACACTCCCGCAATATTACACAATCACTTCAAAACATCCACTTTTTTCGTAACCACTAAAACTCAACTTTACTGCCCCACGTTGGGCGCCAAATGTAACAATTTCGAGACTGAATGTAACAATTCCGCGACTGAATATCGCTTCCGTGCCCTCTGGTGGAGCTCCTGACTGGGGCCCTCGGACCCGGTTAGCCCAATGGAGAGGGGCCGTGCGCCACTCGCTTTGCCAATGGGCCCCACAGGAGTCGCCAAGCGAGAATCGCGACTCGCCAAAAGGCTCGCACCGACACTGTCCGCGACACGACGCGCAATGCGATCATGCACCGCCTATCCTCCCTAGCCGCGACCACAACTAGGGCGGGGGAACCTAAAACAAGGGATGAGCTCTGAACAACAAGAAAAACAAGGGATGAGCTCTGCGCCACTCGCTTGGCGACTCCTGTGGGGCTCATTGGCAAAGCGAGTGGCGCAGAGCTCATCCCTTGTTTTTCTTGTTGTTCAGAGCTCATCCCTTGTTTTAGGTTCCCCCGCCCTAGTTGTGGTCGCGGCTAGGGAGGATAGGCGGTGCATGATCGCATTGCGCGTCGTGTCGCGGACAGTGTCGGTGCAAGCCTTTTGGCGAGTCGCGATTCTCGCTTGGCGACTCCTGTGGGGCCCATTGGCAAAGCGAGTGGCGCACGGCCCCTCTCCATTGGGCTAACCGGGTCCGAGGGCCCCAGTCAGGAGCTCCACCAGAGGGCACGGAAGCGATATTCAGTCGCGGAATTGTTACATTCAGTCTCGAAATTGTTACACGTTCTGGACAAACTAGGTAGAGCGAAATATTTCTCAACTCTAGATATGACCAGTTCATTTCACCAAATCGAGTTAGATAGAGGATCTATACCTTTAACAGTCTTCCCTTTGGACTTAAAATCTCATCCAATAGTTTCCAAAGGATGTTAACTATAGCTCTGTCAGGCCTTAGTTCGAAAGCATTTCTGTATGTTGACGATATTATTGTGTTTTGATGTAGTATTGGTAATCATAATCGGAATTCAACACAGGTACTTCAGAGGCTACGTAAGTATAACCTCAAGTTAAATCCTGATAAGTGCCAATTTCTGAGATCAGAAGTTGTATACTTAGGTCATTTGATAACAGACGAAGGTATCAGAACGGACCCTTCAAAGAATGAAGCAATCAGAAATTACCCTGTTCCCCAAAACGCAGACGAAGTCAGAAGATTCGTAGCTTTTTGCAACTATTACAGGCGCTTCATCCCGGACTTCGCAGAAATTACTAAATGCCTGAATAATCTCTTGAAAAAGAAAGCTGTATTCACGTGGGATGATGAATGTCAACAAGCTTTCGAGACCTTGAAACTAAAACTGATTAAACCGCCTATCCTCCAATATCCTCATTTCGACAAACCATTCGTGTTGGCTACGGACGCATCGAGTTATGCTCTAGGGGCTGTCCTCTCACAAGGCGAAATAGGATCCGATTTGCCTATATCCTACGCTAGTAAATCTCTTGGTAAGCACGACGTGAACAAACCAATTATTGAGAAAGAGTTACTTGCGATACATTGGGGGATAAATTTTTTTAGACCATATCTATATGGCAGAAAATTCATAGTGGTCACTGACCACAGACCATTGGTGTCACTTTTCTCTCACAAAAACACATCCTCTAAATTAACAAGAATAAGACTCGATTTATCAGATTATGATTTCGAGATAATTTTTAAACAAGGCAAAATGAACTGTAATGCAGACGCATTGTCGAGAATTAAAATAGATTCCGACATATTAAAATCGATGATTCCATTAGAACAAGATGAAAATGTAAAGAAAATGTTGGCGTTAACTCGGGGAATGTCTGCTAAACAAGTAGACAAAGAAAATAAAGATATTGATAACGAACCCAAGACAACTGTAGAGCCTGATCAACTTTACGTTTGGGATTGTACGTCATTATCCGACATAAGAAATGTCATGAAACTAAAATTTATATTTTGCAACAATAAAAATTTTGATATCGTCCGGACAAAAGATGAAGTAATTGTATACTGCAATGGTGATAGATCTAACGAGAAACAAGTTTCCGTTAATGACAAGCCTCCAGTTATTACAAGTACAAAGAGATCTTGTAGAGCGGTCAATAACGATAACACCAGCATGATATACGTATCTACTATGGAGAAGTTTTTGGACAAATTGGCTGAAATGAATATTTTCGAGCTAGCTCTTTCAAGTAAAGACAAAATATTTGAATTCATGCATAAATTCGAATTCAAAAGTAAAGTCAACACGTTGCAACAAATAAATAAATATAAACAGCGCGCAAAAATTAACATAATTATATATGACCCCCGAAGAACATAAAAGACACTGCAGTGCAAAATCAATTAATACGTGAATATCACGATACGCCACAAGGAGGTCACTTAGGTATTCGAAAAACGTTACTTAAGTTAAAGCAAAGGTATTGCTGGAAAAACATGAACAGCATGGTTAAAAGGTATGTCAGCAATTGCGAGCAATGCAAGATTAACAAGCAAATAAAAAATACTAAAGAAAACATGGTAAAGACTGACACACCAACAACGAGTTTTGAAACCATAGCTATTGACGTGGTTGGACCTCTGACAATCTCGAATAATCATCGATACATTTTGGCTATGCAGTGCGAACTAACAAAGTTCGTAGTAGCTGCACCGATGGAGACTAAGGATGCAAAAACTGTAGCATTCACTCTGGTAAATGAATTTATACTAAAATATGGTCATTTTAAGATATTAAAATCTGACCAAGGTACAGAATTTACAAATAGCTTGATGCAAGAAATTTGCAACTTATTAAAAATCAGACAGGTTTTCTCTACACCCTATCACCATGAAACGTTAGGCGCTGTAGAACGCAATCATAGGGTACTGAATGAGTACATGTTAGCATTTTCTGAGGATTCTGACTGGGACAAGTGGATTCCGTATTATACTTTTGCGTATAATACAACCCCACATGTAGACAACAACTACACACCATATGAATTGATATTTGGCAAGTTACCATATCTCCCAGACGATATTGTAAATAATCAAGAGAAATTCTATGATTTAGACAACTATGCCAAAGAATTGAGAACCCGGTTCAAACATGCTCTCAATAGAGCCAGAGAAATCATTGAAATTGTTAAACGAAATCGTATTAAAAACAATAAAGTAAACCCGATACATTTGAAACAAGGTGATTTAGTACTTGTTGAATCAAGACTCTTTTGCCTTGACTTTTCTGAACTTGGGCCTTATGCCAAGTTCCGTTACTCCAGTGCAATGTACTGGCGTAACTTTAATTGTAATTATTGGCCTTATGCCAATAACTAATACGCGTGTTTTGTATTTTGCACAAGTGCATAAACTTGTACAAAATATAATTGTGTTGAATCGGTTGGCCTTATGCCAGTTATACCAACTTATCCCAGTTCTTTACTAGGATACGAGTAGTTCTAATTTTGCACAAGTACGTAAACTTGTACAAAATAATTGCTGTTAGGTAATATAAATGAAAACACACGCCTTGACTATTCGACTTCAAGTGAAGTTTATTTTGGACATCAATCTTTTATATTAAAACTAAGTACATCGCAGAGTTGTAATTCCTACGCCAAGAAATGCAAACGCAACGAGTATTAAAACTAAGTACATCGTAGAGTTGTAATTCCCACGCCAAGAAATGCAAACGCAACGAGATTCACCTATTCTAAAATAGGTAGATCACGTTGCATCCACATCTGAATCTTGTCTAGCGCACATCGACAAGACATGTCGAAGCGCGCTAGACAAAACAAGTGTAAATTACAGCTCCACGATGCACGTACAATTTATTGTCTTGTAACAAGAACGTTAAGAATTTTGATGTACAATGATGAACTTTAGGTGGTGATATCTATGAAAATCAATATATGGGATTTGCTACATCCTCCCCCGCGTGGAACGGTCCGTTCAAACTTCTGCTCGGCTTACTGGTAGGCTGTGGCGTCGAGGTCGAGAAACGGGTCTTCGAGTACGGGAGCGGCATAGAAGATGTTTGAATTTGTATGTGAGGAAAGCCGTGAGAGCAATGATTGAACCAAGGCTGATATATCCCACCGTGTAATGATGAACATCGTGCGTGTCGAGCTCGGTGGAATCGGAGAAATCCTGCGCCTGCAGTTGAGTTTTTAATGCGTCGATTTCAGCTGCATATGTCTGATAATGGCTAGACGTTTTATTTGGAATTCCCAATAGCAACGAATCGTTATTTGTGTCGATGTGAGCCTTTGTGTAGGACGTTCCAAAATTACTGAAATAAGTGCGGTGGCCTTGAATGGTTGCAGTGTCGGATTTGAGTACGCAGTCTGGCTCCATTTCAAGAATCCCTGATCCTGCCAAACTCATTGTGGACGTGTTTCCGTTACATACGACATGAAGTGTCGTCCGGGTTTTAAGAGCGAAAATCCATTTGTTGGAATGAGTTATCTGATCCCAAATCGACGGCATTTTGATTTCGGTCAAGGCGCATTCGGTAGAGGGTGATATGTCCTTTAAAAGCATAATTTCACAGGTACTGATGTTGGCCACCTGATGGTATAATGGATGAGACTGTTTACATAAATGGTTCGTTGGTTCCATCCAGCTGCAAGACGTATATTCATGTTCTGTGAGCGGATAGTATACGTCACGATGAGGACTTACAATTAAGTAATTAGAACTGGGAAGTATTGCCATAAGCCGGTTGTGTTGTAGTGTTGGAATTGGAAACAGCTTGAACAGATCAAATGTAGCTAAGTTTATAAGTGGGACTTCCAATTCAAATATAACGAAGTCTTTCGTAATTTTTGCATCAATTGATGCCACCTTGAATAATTGCAGGTAGTTTTCACGTACTACAGGTAGACGCTGCGCCTCGGGTAAGTGTTCTTTTATTTTGGCTATTTCTTCGCTCAATTGTTGCTGTGATAGTAACAACGGATTAAAATTTCCGTGTTGTGTATCAGTGATTACGTTTATTATGGAGGCCTGGATTCTTTGTAGATTGAAGGTGATCAAAGTCATTTGAAATGACAGTCATGATCAGATTAGTGACCTTATCTTGGCTGGATTCACTGTTGGGACTCTTCCCTTCAATGTACAATCGGTCTAGTTCCGTCTCTATTGCCATGAACCTTTTCTGGATGGTTTGCTCACTCTTTCCAATTATATTTAATGTCGAATCGATGATAGATGTCTGATTTTTTAAAAGAGAAAACATTTTTTTCTGATTGCCCTTTACACTGTTGATTGTGTGCGACATTTGATTAGCGTACTCCTCGTCTAATACGCCAAACAAGGATTTGGCCACTATATTGAATGCTCCTCTTTTTGATCTAGGCTTCAAAAATTTATTTATGGTTATAAGCTCACTTTGTATGTGGCTGGAATGGGTTATTAGCTGTACGCAACCAGTCTTGTAGTTTCCTCGATCGCAGAGTTGTTGCAGCAGCTCCGTCCCGTTTCGTAATATCGAGAACTCGGCCCAGTATGGCTGTAAGTCATAGTAGATCAACAATTTCCATTCGCTCGATGATAGATATGCATGACCCAATGATTGGAAATGCAAACCTGGATTAGGACCAATAGATGTTGTTTTAATCTGTTCCGTGTTTACCATAGGAACAAGTAGGCAGGCCAACAACATTGATATAATTGATGCTCCCTTGATTCGTTCTTTGAGTTGATCCCTGGAGCTACCCGCTTCTATGTCGTCTTCTGAGACTGATCGTTTTCGGGGCTAATTGAATTCTTCATCAGCACATGTGACTTCCTCTATCGGGAGAGGGGCAAGCCTATTGATAGGTCTTTTGAATATGCCGGACGATGTTTTTACGTCAGCCACACGAACATAGCCGTCGTCGCCTCTATAAACCTTGATAATTTTGCCCAATGGCCATTTCATTACAGGCGTGTTGTCTTCCTTGATAATAACGATTAAACCTGGTTGAACATTCTGACTACTCTGCTTCCATTTCGAACGCTGTTGTAGTTGGTTCAAGTATTCGTCTGACCAGCGCCGCCAAAATTCTTGTTTAATATGGCGTACAAGTTTCCATCTGGTAAGCAATCCACATTTCAGTGGTTCTGCTAGGGGATCTACAGTAGCGGTTAAAGGCTCTCCGATGAGGAAATGTCCCGGTGTGAGCGCGGTGAGATCGTTTGCATCTGTTGGTAGTAGTGTTAATGGCCTTGAGTTGAGAATGGCTTCGATTCCTACCACCAGCGTTTGTAATTCCTCGTAAGTTTAAGTTGCTGCTGATGTGCCTCTGAGCAGCAAATATTTTGCCGATTTAACAGCGGCCTCCCACAGCCCACCAAAATGAGTTGCACGAGGCGGTATAAAGTGGAAGTCAATGTTCCGGTCATTACAAACAGCTGCAATTTTTTCTTGCGTTTTAACGGAGTATAAGGACAAGGAGAGTTCTTTGAGCTGATGATGTGCTCCCACGAAGTTGGTTGCGTTGTCACAATACAGATTTTTGCAATGGCCTCGCCTGCCGATGAACTGTTTGAGGGAACCGAGGAAAGCTTCTGTGCTAAGATCACTCACCAGCTCTAAATGCACCGCCTTTGTGGCAAAACAACAAAATATGGCAATGTAGCCCTTTTGTGGTCGCGTTCCTCGCCCACGATAATGAATCATCATAGGGCCACAGAAATCGACGCCTGTATTGGTAAAAGGCCTTGCAGGCTGCACGCGTGTAGGTGGTAAATTTCCCATAAGTTGAGAAAGTAGCTGTGGGTTCGCTCTATTGCATCGTATGCATTGTCGCACAATAGATCGTGCTAACGTTTTTCCCTTTATTGGCCAGAAGCGTTGCCTTGTTGTCGCGAGTAATGCTTGTGGACCAAGGTGGCAATTGTCCTGGTGAATATCAGCCATTAGTAACTTAGTCAGCGGATGTTTGTACGG
Source organism: Odontomyia ornata (assembly GCA_963969285.1). Classification (NCBI taxonomy): domain Eukaryota; kingdom Metazoa; phylum Arthropoda; class Insecta; order Diptera; family Stratiomyidae; genus Odontomyia; species Odontomyia ornata. Next base: position 182,153,617 of record OZ017742.1, on the reverse strand, counting down.
TAGTAGCATTGAATGTTTTGCATCAAATGATAGGTTTGATGCCTCTAGTCTACCTCCAACACGCAGTATTCCCCTTTCGTCAAGAAAAGGTGTCAGGTCAACTATTGGTCTATTTTTGTTGAGCTCTCTCTGATGAAACAAGGCCTTTATTTCATCACAAAATTCATCTTGCTGCATACACTTTATAATGACCTCTAATGCTCTAGATAACTCGTAACTTGTGAGTGAATTGGCCAAAGATGTATTCGACGTGAGTCTTTTCCGCATGCGTTCTGTGAATCTGAGCACATATGCGACAATCCGCTGTAATCTTTTGAAGGAGTTTCGATGATGAATATCGTCAACAAAATTGGATGCCTTGATAAATGCTGTCATCGATGCAAGTTTTGCCTTCGTTTCTTCTGGCGGCCATAGTGTCTGAGCTCCATGCAAAAAGGGTGGTCCATATAACCAAATGTTACATCTTGCCAATTCTGTGGGTGCAATACCACGAGAGAGAATGTCAGCGGGATTGTTTTTTGAGTCCACATGTCGCCACTGTTTTGTTACAGAAAATGATTGAATGCATGATACCCTATTAGCAACAAAGGTATTGAATGCTGAAGCTGTTGCGTTGATCCACCCTAAAACAATTTCAGAGTCAGTCCAGAAGTAATGAAGGATCTCCTCCATTTGTAGGGCAGCTTTGACTCTTTGGGCAAGCTCCGTACCCAATTTTGCGGCGCATAGCTCTAACCGTGGAATCGTTATTGGACGAATCGGAGCCAAACGTGATTTTGAGCACAGAAGTCGAACGATAATTCTCCCATTCATCAGGGTTGCTTGAGCGTAGACCGCAGCACCATATGCCTTTTCTGAGGCATCACAAAAGATATGTAACTGGAATTGTTTGGGTTTCTCTCTCGTAAAAACGTAGCGAGGAAATTGTACCTTTTCTAAAGCTTGCAAATTCCTTTGAAAGTTGAGCCACCTAGTATACATTCCTTCTGGCAAGGCCGCATCCCAATCCAGCTCTAAGCGCCAAATGTCCTGCAGGAAAATCTTGGCGGTGACGATGACCGGACTCATAATGCCAAGTGGATCAAACATTCTAGCGACGTCGGAAGATACTGTCCTCTTCGTTATTTTTGTATCCCTAGTGGTTATATTGATTCTTATTTGGAAATCATCAACCTTAGGAAGCCAAGTTAGGCCGAGCATTTTAATGAAATCTTCAGCGTGACTGCTAAAATCCAACAGCACTTCTTTGTCATCAGGAGCATATTGTGCAAAAGGCGAGGATGGCTGACGCACCATTTGTGGAGCTTCATACCAGCGCCTTCTAATATTTTGATTAGTTCATCTTGCGCTTGAATTGCATCTGCTAAGGTATCTGAGCCCGTCATGACGTCATCCACGTAAAAATCTCGTTTTAATACATTGGCACCAAGTGGGTAACGCTGCATTTGATCCTGAGCAAGCTTTTGCAGACATTTAGTTGCCAAATAAGGAGCACACGTCGTTCCATATGTAACGGTGTTTAATTGGTAGTAACGTAGTGGCTGACTTGATTCATTCCTCCAGACCAACAGTTGGTATTTACGGTCATCAGGATGCAGCACTATCTGCCGGTACATCTTTTGTATATCAGCTGTAAAAACATAGCGAGGTAGCCGGAAAAAGAGCAAGATTGAAAACAAATCGTCTTGAATTGTTGGTCCAGTATGCAGTATGTCGTTTAAAGATATATTTGTAGTTGTCTTGCAGGAGGCATCGAAGACTACCCTGAGTTTAGTTGTGCTGCTTTCGGGTTTTAGGACACAATGGTGTGGGAGAAAATAACGTGAGCCTTCACACGATTGCAAGGTTACCTCTTCCATATGACCGAGCTTGATGTATTCATTTATGAACTCCTTATAGTGCCTCTGCAGCTCAGCATTCTTTTGAAGTCTCCATTCTATTCCGAAGAATCTGCGAGTGGCAATATCCTTAGATTCGCCTAATTTTTCGGGATCGTCATTGAACGGCAGCCTCACCAGAAATCGGCCCTCGCGGGTTCTTTGTGTCGTCTGGCAGAAATGTGTTTCGCAAGATTTCTCCGCTGAAGTATGATGCGGTTTGTTGTCCGTCACTTCCTCTAGCTTCCAAAACCTTTTAATTGTGTTATTCAGCCTTTGATCTTCTGTAAGAACTCCGCAAGTAACAGAAGCGGTATGATCAGTGTTGACCTTGCCGGCCAAAATCCATCCAAGAAGTGTATTTTGCAATACTGGCAATTCGCTGCCTAACTTTATTTGGCCAATCGATAGCAAATCATAGAAGTGTTCAGCACTTAGAAGAAGGTCGATGCGTTCCGTATGATAGAAGTTTGGATCAGCTAGCTTCAAATTTTTTGGTATTGGCCATTCCGATATGTTTAGTTCCATCCATGGCTGAGGAGATATTATTTTGTCGAGTACATATGCCTTTAAGTGCGTAGTGTATGCATTCAATCGTGACTGCAATACAATGTTTACCCTTTTCTGGGTCCTTTGAGTAGTACCTCCAACCTTTTCAATGCATGTGGCGTGAGACCGAGAAGATAAACCCAGCTTCCTTACAATGCATTCAGTTATTAGATTAACTTGTGATCCGGGATCCTATTTGGCTCGGCACTCCATGCTTTTTCCGTTGCTGCTTGTAAGCTTAACAATAGCAGTACTTAGGAGTACATAACCGCTCGTCCTTTTGTTCTGGAGCGTAGTTAAAGATAATGAGGATGTATCCTGACGTTGTTTGACTTCTGGTTTTGGATCACTAGAGGTCTTGGATACCTCCATTTTCTGCTTAGATTCGCTGTTCAAGTGCAACAGGCTGTTGTGTTTTCTTGAGCATTCTTTACATCCTCGCGATGTACAGGCAGCAGCTCGATATCCTTTCTTGAAGCAATTAACACATATTCCCTTGGTTTGGACTAATTTGAGCCTTCTTGATGGAGTAAGCTTCAAAACTTCTGGGCAGTTATAGATCGGATGGGTTTGATTGCAAACCAAGCATGACGATGTTGCGACTGCTGCAGCTGTAGCCTTTGTGGTTTTCTTCCGAGCTTCCTCAATGCCTTTGGTCTTGTTGCCTAAAGCCTCCAGTGCTTGAAAACGCATTTCCAAGAATGACAAAAACCCTTTCATTGGTTGCAGACTGCGCGGATTCGTTAACGATTGCTCATACAAAGAATGAGTAGCAGAGTTCAGCTTCTTTATCAGGATGTGTAGAAGCATTGGATCCCATCCTTCAGTACTGATGTTCATATTTTCTAGACCTCTAATGCATTCTTGAGTCGTGTCATGCAGTGATCTTACGACTGCGGCTGATGTCTTATCGCTTGCACAAGATGGTTGGCCCAGTAGTTTGTTGATAAGAGCAGCAACCAATAATCTAATCGTATCTATCATTGAGCGTCTTCCAGGCTGACTCATAATTATCGTTGGACAATGCAAAATTCCTTAGAAGTTTTTCAGCCTCTCCTCTCAAGTTAGCTTTGAGGTACCACATCTTTTGGCAGTTTGACATCGTTTGATTGTGCACCATCTGTACAAAAAGGTCGTGGAATTGTCGCCATTGGAGATATTCGCCACCAAATTTAGGGAGCGTAATTTTTGGAAGGTTTACTCCAGGACTTGAAGATGCTAACGGGGTTGGTGCAGGTGTAGGTCTCAGCTCTTCGAATTTAATTTCGAGTCGAATCAACCAATCCTGAGTGATCTCTTCAAGTTTTATGTGTTGGTTGAGATCGTAACCGAATATCACTGGGACATCGGTGCACTCTAATATTTCTTGATGATAGCCCTCTTGCTGTGTCCAATATTTGTTGATCAACTCGATTTTTAGCTTGTAAAAAGGGCGAGGTTGTTCAGCTACATCTAGCCGGGCGACCAATCGTCGTAATGACTCAGCTAGTGCTTTATGCCTTCGAATGAGCTTCAGGACTTTTTCATCATCGGTTGGTGAGGGCTTATTAGTCATGTCAGACATACTAGGCGTATCACCGCGAGGCATCTCAGCTGGTTCCTTGTGGATGTCTTCAGCAGCATGCCTTAACGCCAGCAATTTTTCCTTGAAGTGCGCTTGAAAGTTCTGGAAGTTGGTTTGTGTTGTGTCATAAAGCTCACTCAAAAATATTCGTGAGTCATGGGCACATCCTTCAATGCTCGGATTTTGGAATCCGTTTCCTCGAAGATATCCGAGGATGCCTCAATTCTTCGAAGCCTCTCTTCAAAATACTCCGACCTTTGCTTTCGGGTAGCGGGATCCTTCTTGTAGTTAGCAATCACTGCATCGATTTCGGCAGCTAAACGCGTCTGCTGCTCGGCTAAGTGATCCATGTTGTTCGAAAAATGCGGTGTCTCAAAAACGATGGATTAAATCCTGCTACAATCCTATCACGTCGGGGTCACCAAATGTTGAATCAAGACTCTTTTGCCTTGACTTTTCTGAACTTGGGCCTTATGCCAAGTTCCGTTACTCCAGTGCAATGTACTGGCGTAACTTTAATTGTAATTATTGGCCTTATGCCAATAACTAATACGCGTGTTTTGTATTTTGCACAAGTGCATAAACTTGTACAAAATATAATTGTGTTGAATCGGTTGGCCTTATGCCAGTTATACCAACTTATCCCAGTTCTTTACTAGGATACGAGTAGTTCTAATTTTGCACAAGTACGTAAACTTGTACAAAATAATTGCTGTTAGGTAATATAAATGAAAACACACGCCTTGACTATTCGACTTCAAGTGAAGTTTATTTTGGATATCAATCTTTTATATTAAAACTAAGTACATCGTTGAGTTGTAATTCCCACGCCAAGAAATGCAAACGCAACGAGATTCACCTATTCTAAAATAGGTAGATCACGTTGCATCCACATCTGAATCTTGTCTAGCGCACATCGGCAAGACATGTCGAAGCGCGCTAGAGAAAACAAGTGTCAATTACAGCTCCACGATGCACGTACAATTTATTGTCTTGAAACAAGAACTTTAAGAATTTTGATGTACAATGATGAACTTTAGGTGGTGCTATCTATGAGAATCAACATATGGGATTTGCTACAGTACTCTTGAAAAGAGAAAACAGAAAAAAATATGAGACACCTTTCATAGGTCCATTTAAAGTAATAAAATTAAAAGGTGTCAATGCTATAATTGAAATTAACGGAAAGTTAAAAGAAGTACATAAAAACAATTTAAAACCATGTAAATAGCGCTAGATTTCATTTTCACAAACTTTGTAGAGTTAATATGATATAGAATAAGTACAAATATAATCTACAATAAAAATATATACAGTATTAGAATAAAACATACATTAAGATAAAATAATTTAGCATAAGTAGCTATTAAATTTATATTGTTAAGAAATAACTTTGATTACAATCATACAAAACCGTAAATGTTAGCATAAAGAATCAATAATATTCAAATTGAACTGTAGATATTAGAATATAGGATTCATTTAATATTGAGCATCGAGTAATGATTTTTAAATTTTAAAATTATAATTATATTGTAAAGCTATATGAGTGGGAATATTTGGAATTAGAATGCAATTTCCTACGATAAAATTCCACACGAATCACATGTGCATACTCGACCACGCGACCAACCATAAACAATCATGTTTATTACTTCATGGTCACGGTCAAGTATCATGTTGCACATTTGTACAAATGTTCTTGCCGATATTTCACACCTCGTAAAGTATAGAGCGTTGCATTCATAAATTATGAATGAAAGTTGAGTGCATCATATGACAATGAAGAACAAGTACATATGATGACTCGTGTGTGGCCATACGATGAGGTGTTGAATGGCTAAGATAACATATGGGTAAATATGGAATGTAGGACAAGTGGTTGAGTAATAAATATTAGTATTTATTGATCTAGATTTTCGGGTGACATAATTACCACTTGAAAGGGTCAGTCATGTTCTCACAAGATTTTTAAAGTAGAACATAAATTAAAATGAGTAATGTATTTAGTAGGTTAAGAAAAGTATTTAAGGAAAAGTTAGATGAAAATAAATTTAGACTTGATTTAGAAGTCCAACTGCCAACATTGGCGTTCTTTCATTTCCGCGCAATTAAAACATATAGGTGCCCATAGGCTGCCACTGGCTTTAGCGTTTATACGCTGATACTAAGGTATATTATTCACATCTTCATATTATAACGAATCCTACGATATACCATTTCAAGGTCATGCCGTTCGGTCTATGTAACGCTTCCCAAACGATGTGTCGGTTGATGCATAAAGTAATACCGCATGAGCTGCAGGACAAGGTACTTGTTTACCTAGATGACCTGCTTGTTACAAGTTCAACATTTGATGAGCACTTGGAGCTCCTGAGTACTGTTGCAAAACTGCTCAGGGACGCAAACTTGACCATCAATGCTGAAAAAAGTAAGTTCGTCAAGAAGGAGATCAAATATCTTGGATTTGTAGTGAGTGATGGTATCCTGCGCACCGACCCGGAGAAGGTTTCAGGTATAGTCTCCTATCCTGGAGCCCGAACGGCCAAAGACGTGAGATCGTTCATGGGCATGGCAGGATGGTACAGGCGTTTTATTCCAAACTTCGCCACGGTTACGGCCCCTCTAACGGATTTGCTAAAGGGCAAACGTGTCTTCAAGTGGCCTGCTTCCGCCAATGGTGCCTTCAATAAAGTGAAGTAATTGTTGGTTTCTGCTCCAGTGCTGGCCAACCCCGACTTTACTAAGCACTTCTATATCCAGTGTGACGCAAGTACAGTGGGTATTGGAAGTGTTTTGTTCCAGAAGGACGATGAGGGTGGAGAGCATCCAATCGCATATATGTCTATGAAGCTCAACGCTGCCCAACGTAACTATAGCATTGCAAAATCGGAATGCTTAGCTGCGGTGCAGAGCGTAAAGAGATTCAGGGCATATATCGAATAGTTGCCCTTCACCATCATAACCGACCATGCCAGTCTTAAATGGCTGATGCAGCAGTTGGACCTTTCTGGTCGATTGGCTCGCTGGAGTCTGAAATTACAAGGGTTCAATTTCCAAATTGAACACCGGAAAGGTGCCCTTAACGTTGTTCCCGATGCGTTGTCAAGAACATGCTCGAAGGACGAGCGGGTGAACTCGATTATTCCCTGTCTCCCGGAGCACGGACACATTGGTGGTTCAATCCCGGAGTCTGCGTTTCAGAAGCCCGAGTATGAGCAACTCAAGGAGCACATCTTGAAACAACCCGATCAGTTTCAGAATTTGCACCTTGCAGATGTTCGAATATATATTAGCACTGGTGCTCTTGTAACGTCGACTACTGATGTTCCCAGAACAAAAATATGGGTTCCTGAGGGTCACCAATACGCTCTCATAGTACGAGCTCATGATGATCCCCGGGGCTCTCACTGTTGAATTCGCAAAACAACTGAAGTTTTGCAAAGGTATTATTATTGGCCTCGTTTGCGTCAAGATGTGATGCAGCACATCAAGAATTGCCTGATATGCAAACAGGTCAAACCGGCAAATTCCACAATGAGGCCCCCTATGGGGGCATCACGAGACTCCGTACGACCTATGCAGCGCCTGTTTGTGGACTTCATGGGCCCATACCCTCGTTCAAAATCAGGGAATACCCAATTGTTCATGGTCCTGGATCATTACACAAAGTTCGTATGGCTCAAGCCCATGCGGAAAGCCACTGCGGAGTCAGTCGTGCGATATTTGGAGCGTGAAATCTTTTTGATCTTTGGAGTGCCTGAATGGCTACACTCTGACTATGAGGTATAGTTCACCTCCAAGGTATTCAGAAAGCTAATGAATGACTATGGAGTGCAGTATTACTTCACCCCATACCATTCACCGCAGGCGAATGCCTCAGAGAGGTCAAACCAGTCGACACTGAACGCCATTAGAGCCTACATAGGGTCTGATTATGGCAAGTGGGACGAGAACCTTCCAGCCTCATGTTTTGCCTTCCGCAAGGTGATTCATGAGTCCACAGGATATTCGCCCTACTTTCTCATGTTCGGGTACCACCCTATCCAACATGGTTCTGAGTACGCCCTCCTCAGAAGCCTTAATGCCTTTGAGGATGGTGAGGTACAGCTAAGTGCTAACAGTGATCGACTGCGAGCTGTACAGGACCAAGCCAGATGCAAATTGCAAGAAGCCTACCAAAAGGGAGCTTAACGCTACAACCTTCGTGTTCGTCCTCGTGAGCTACTCCAGGGTCAGAAGGTTTTCGTGCATAGTTTCACTGTGAGCAATGCCGCAGATCGCTTTTCTGCCAAATTCGCTCCATGATTCACTCTTGCAGTGGTCCGTCGGCGTATTGGACAAGTGGCATACGAGCTTGAGGATGAATCCGGTAAGCTGCTTGGGACCTTTCACGCTAAGGACATCCGATACAATTCATAATTACCCCTGCCGACATTCCTTGTTTGCCCGGCTGAATGAGACACTCAGGGTCTGGGTCGTCCCCACGATTGTGACGAATTCCGGCGTACCGACTTTCTCCCATTCGCAACTTCAAATTGCCGCCGTAACATTTCCCCATTCTTTTGGGCACTCCTACCTTTTCCTCCATAAATTGATTTATTTTATTAACATTTTTGGATTTTCCCTGTAATTTTTATTTCCCCATCACCACAATCCTACCCTTTTCCCTTATTTCCAACTACAAAAAAAAAAAAAAATTCATACTAAAAATTTCAATTTTCCCACTAACAACATTCCATTGATTAATTCCCACTAACAAACTTCATTCAATACCTTTTCCCTAACAAAACCTATTTCCTTTCCTTCATACTAACTAATTTTATTTACTAATTCCCACTAACAAATTTTATTTTTTATACTAACAAAAATTAATTCACGTTCCCCTACTAAAAAAATTCAATCTCATGCCCAAATACATCGTTGAAGTTGCTCATGAGATGAATGGGAGATCGACAATCCATGGCACCATTAGCTGCGTCGTGAGTTCTCGATCGAGGGTCTGCTGGAACCCTGAGTTCAAGTTCCCCCGGGCGCAGGGAAGCACTCTTTTTGGGGTATCGGCAAAACCAATAGCTTCCGTAATGTATATGTGACACTTTACATTCAATCAAGCGCTTCTTGGATTGTGCAAATTGCCATATGTAAAACAATGGATACTATTGAGGTTGTCGATATGGAACAAAAGATGTGTGGTAGCGGAATCGAAGTGTAATCAATTTCGATTACGTTACCCAGATGCGGCAGCGGTAATTTGAAAATGAGAAGGATTGCGGGATCGGATTGGATGAAGGTGAAATGTGGAATTAAGTGGTTAGGATTGAGGCAGTCAGTTTTTGGCTTTTGGAGTAGTGAAATTCGTTGGCGGTTTTGGAGAAAGTTTTTTTTTGGTAAACTCGAGGAATAAAAAGTGGTTGAAGTCAAGTAGTTGGATACGGATGAAGAATGGTTGGATACGGATGAAGAAGTAATTAGTGGATACAAGTAGTGGAAATAAAAACTCAAAACAACAAAGAAAAAAAACGAGAATTAGATAGTGTGAACGGTGATAAGTGATAGATTTGATCACCTTCCGATCCTAAAGCGAAGTTAGGAATTGTAATTTTCTCGTGGGGAATAACAATTTGCATAAAAATAAAACGGTTAACGTATGCAATAAGTGTGAATTACTGCGGGGGTTGAATTTCCCAACAAACGGAAATATGGACTAACTTATGCAAATTATCAGATGAAGTGACGATTAATTAAGACGGTATTAATGGGAAATCACGGACGAGTTGAAAATTATGATGGAGTGGCCGCTTATCAGCATTTAATGTGTTTGAAAGTAACGTTAATTAAATTTGCAGTGACCCCACCTCTTTATTTTTGCGTCCTTCGCCGAGCGCTCGGAGATCCACGGAATAAGAAGAGGGTAAGTAGTAGTTAATATTTTTTTTTTCCTTGTTTCTTTTTTTGACATCTTATTCATTACGTATTTTTCCCAGCTTATTGAAATTTACTATTTTTCTTTTGATTAATATTTTAAATAACTTGTTTTGTATAAAAAAAATTATTGAGGGGTCTGTTTGTTTTTGTTTTGATTGATATATTTCTTTTGTTGAATTTGTAAATTTCTTTCTTTTTGAATTCAATAAACGGCCATGTGTTGCTGTTTTTTTTCAAATTTTTCATTTCTCAAAATGACCTCTCCCGTTCCCATCCTTTTCCCTGTGTGCTAGTTTTTATGTAAGGTGGGTCAGCACGAGCAGAGGATGTCCTGGAAGACCCACGACACGACTGAGCGCTAGCCGGCCTCAGTATGCCACCCCGGGCTACACAGCCCTCTGCTAATTCTTAATGTCTGCAACTGCGGTGACTTCCGTGGTTGCTACAACCCTCTTTAAATATTGTCAGATGTTTATAATTTAAAGTTTTAATCTACCGACCATCGTAGTGATCTGTCAATTGTGTTTCAAGATTTATTAACATTTAATTTAAAAAAGAATAAAATTCGGAAATAAATCGTATGAGTATCCTCTTTACATTTGTAACAGGTATAGTTTCGGATATTTTGAAGTTGTTGTATGGTAAAACGCACTTGAAAGTTAATTTTTCCATGCACCAGAAATGGCCAATTGTAGTTATTTAGTAATCTTTTCTTGTCTTTGGATTTTAGCCTGAATAAGGTATTTGGACAAGTTTTCTAGTAAATAAATGTCGATTTCTTGAAAATCCTGCATCGCTAGTGAGGAGAGGTTTCTTTGTAATTCGTGGACTATGGTTATAGGCTTGATGGGGAGTTCGCAGTTTTCCACAGTTGGAAAAACATTTTGTTTCGTTTGGTAGCTTCTGATGTTGGTTTTCTCCCGAGAGGCCACCACTTGAGCATATGTGTGTTTTCTTGAAAATTTCCTGACATTTTTCGGGTTTCTTTTAATCGTAAATTTTACCCTCTTCAATCGAGGAAAATCCATTGCAGTGGTTGGGTGACAGCTACTGGAAGCTTGTCCATAGTAGGCCGACTAATACATATGCAAATTGCTACCATATGGCTTCCTATCTAACGTCAGTTTTGTGCGTATGTCATCCTTATGTCAAATGTACTCAATGCCTTATAACATTGAGTAATTAAATAATACTGGGGTGGTCAACCACGTTACAATATGGTTGCAACAACCCCTGCGACCACTTTTCCTACTGCTACGCTCTTGTTTACAACCTTAGAGAGAGCCTAACTGCACAAGCAAACATGGCTGCTGCTCAATGTAAACGAATTTTCATACAATACCAAAAATTTGCTTTCTATTTGAAAAACCTTCAGCATTGTATGAAAAACATGCAAGACATTAACATATTAACTACTCACTTGTGAAATAAAACACCTACAGATCCTTTTCTGCTATGATTTTTACACGAAGGCACTACACATTTCATTTTGAACTTGTAAATTAATTTCACAGTGTCACACGTTAAAGTTACTTGAACTATAAACCACAATCGAATCTTTAAACACTTGGAACGAATTTGGATCGTGAACACTTTCCACAGTTTTAATATCGGACAAAATTCGCGACGAAACTTGCAAATTGGCCAATTTGGCGCCCAATTTGCATCAGTCAACTTGACAAACAGTTCACATCTAGTCAGCTTTTGGAACAAGAAAGTGACCAGCAAGAGGCAGACGGGGAGGAAATGACAGACAGTTCGCTTGGAAGAGAGCAGAAACCGGTCGCATGCTCTCTCATGCATTTAATATGAGCTTAGCCCATCCAGTTCTTATTCATCCGAGCCTTATAAAATATTCGGGCTCAACTTTTTTGACATTTGCTTTATGTCTGCTTATGTTCATTGTAGGTCAGCCTTAAGACTTTTCTAGCGGTATACACTGACCAAAGTCATATAAAGTAATGGACGCGAAATGAGCTTATTTTCATCCATACGTGAGTGAAGTACTTTTGCTACATACATGCCTTCCTCTCGCATGTGAATTGAAATCCCCCTGCCTTTCACGCCGCTAGAGAATCCATACATTCAAGTGGCTCTCTAGTTGCTCTCACAAAAATCCCACTCCTCTTACACCTTAACCCCCCCGAATTGTCAACAAAATATCAACCATATGATTGAAAACATATGATTCGTGAAAGTTCAACAATGATGGGAAACGTCTAATCAAGTTGAATTTGAAATTGTACACAAAACAATTTTTGCAAGATAAACCGTGTTGAATCTAGTGCAAAAGCGTTGCAAATCTGATAATTAATCAAACTGGAAAGTTTGTTACGGATCGCGAGTGTTTTTTTGTCGGAAAATGAAAAATGTAATGATGTGTGTGAGATCGTAAAAACAGCTATAGGAAGCATGTCATAGACGTATCCTTTGTAGGGTAAGCCATGTACAATCTTTTATATCGTTCAGGTTAGACTACCCGCACGGAAAATTGATTTAGTTCAAGATGCGAAAATTAGTGGGAGACGTCACGTGAAATTTATTTGAAATTCGAATCAACTGCTAATAAAGCGCTAACTTCACGCTACATCATAAAGTGCTTCAATTCTCTTGATGCATTTCGTATTCATTCTCTCTGACATCTATGACACTGACTAAATGTACAAATGCATGCTCTGCTCAAACGTACAGTTTGTCGTTAAAAACTACATCTTCTTCTGTGTTACACAGTGAAGAAGTCCTGGTGTTTAGAGCCAAATGTAAATTTGTGCTAGAAAAAATATGATTCGTGGTTTTAGTAACACAATAATTATTTGAATCGTAGGAATTAAATTCACTGTTGAAAAAATAAGGGCTCATTGAACAATTATTCTGATAATAATAAGAATTCATTAGGGTACATTAAATGCAAGTTGAAAGTGCGCTACTTTGTAGAGTTCTTTAAATTATATATTAAATAGAGATCGTTGGTTTTTTCTCCCTTTTCCAATTAATGTAGATCATTTAATACAAATGAGATGTCACTTTTCGATTAATTTGTTTTTTAAATCTTTACAACTTTGAAAAATTAAAAACAGGTGGCGATCACATGAATAGTGGTGGAAAGGCCGTCAGTCACCGTCTGAAACATGTTGCGCCGTGTCTGGGTTAAAGCGTTGCATCATCGCCTTGCAGAAGAACACGCGGCTGACCGTCTTTTTTTGTATTTAAAAGCTACACAACTACTCTTGTTTCGTTTGATATCGTTTCATTTTCGTCGTATAAATGGAACTTTATATGTGAATTGCAAATTTGCTATGAATTCCTCGTAAAAACTACATTAGTTTCCGATCAATTAAACTGCAACTTTATTTGACGAACTAATTTCCATACCTTGTCAGCTCTGGGCAGGTGAATTTTTGCACCCTTGAAATACTACAAACAGCCATCAGTACTGCGTAGTGAGGGAACGCCAGTCAGGCAGAATATCTGAGTGTCAAATCAGCGCCTTGATGAAGTGACTGATGACTTTTCCCAAAGAATATAGAATATAAAGAAGTCGAATGCTCTAATTCTTTTTCCTCCTGAAAATTTCGTCATTGATAGACATGTGGGGAAAACGTAAGGGATGTGCATGATCCGAGAGAAACCAAAATTTCTCATTTCCACTTTTCGTTAACAAGCAAACATATTGCTCTCATGTAGCTCATGTTAATGTTTCCGGGAAGCTTTCTGAGAGCTTTATTTCAGATGCACAAATGTGCTTATGTCTGCCAGGTATTGGGCTGATTTCATTATGGCATTTTACCACCGGCCACAAAAGTCGACGCAAATAGTCGATTTTGTGTCGAAGTCGATCACTAAAAGTTGACTGCAGAAAATCGAATTTTAACGAGCAAAAGTCGACTTCCAACTAAAGTCGAAGTTGTCTTGACAATTCCTATCATAATGTTATGGAGCATTCCATATTGCAGTCTTAATTGGGAATTATTTGAACCAAATATTTAATATTGTCGCGTGTTTTGGTTCGTGGCCAATAATTTTAATGTTCCGGGGAAGTGAAAACGCAATGTCTTTTAAATTAAATGAGTTTATTTCAGTACTTAAAAATGCACAATCACTTATTAATTATTTCACAATTTTAATTTTCACTATTAAAATTAAAACTTCCTCTTGTCCATAAATTCCTATCGCAATTGTCTTCTAAAATCATTTCACTATTACTTGATCGCTTTTCAATTCACACTCCACACACTATCGCCGTGTTTACTATCGCGGTTGAATGAATGATCCCCCCATTCATTCAGCTTGCCTTTATATAGGGTCTGTAGTCATTCAACCCAGTTCTCGTACATTGGCGAATTAGCGGGAACATTCGAGCAGCGTGAAAGAATGGAGCAGTGACTCACTTTCAGATGTTGACGCTTGGTGGGTTCTTGTGGTCTCGAGTAAATTCCCTTTGTTGATGTTCTTAATGGTTGTGAAAACAAATGCAACAGTAGCTCGCAAAATTCTTTGTACATGTAACACTGCCCCCACCTCAGTTCTTTTCGCCCCGAAAAGATGTGTCGCCGTTTCTAGTCAATTCTCCCTGGGTGTAATATGGGGCAAGACGGTCCAGGTGCACGATTTTCATTTTGGCTCTTGGCTTACGATGTTCCTGTATTCGGTATACGACGTCGTTGATTCGCTTTGTAACTTGGTATGGTCCTTCCCAATTATGTTGCAACTTTGGAGACCTACCCTTTCGCCGTTGCGGGTTATATAACCACACCAAGTCATCTTGCTGGAAGCCAGTAGAATTTGCCTTTAGATCATACCTGGTCTTCATGCGGTCAGTAGCCGATTCGAGGTGTTTTCGCACTGTCCGATGCATCTGGTTCAACCGTTGTGTTCACTCACTTGCGTACTCCGAGATCGTTTGGGGTTTCTCGGGGGGTGTTCCGAACTTTATATCAGCTGGCAGACGAATAGTCTTTCCAAAAATGACTTTGGCCGGGGCTTGGCCCGTCGATGCATGTTCGGCAGCTCTGTACGCCATCAAAAATAGTGGAATGTGTCGATCCCAGTCCCTTTGGTTCTCGTCAACCATCTTGGCCTTGTGTTTATTGAGAGTGCCGTTGAAACGGTCGACCATTCCATCGGATTGGGGATGCAGTGGTGTTGTCCTCGTTTTCCGTATTCCCAGCAGCTCGCACATTTCACTAAAAACTAGTGATTCGAAGTTTCGACCTTGATCTGAATGTAGGTCCCAAGGTACGCCGTACCTGCTGACCCAATTTAACACTAGCTGTTGGGCTACAGTAGTTGCTTCCTGGTTGGGAATGGGGTAGACCTCGGGCCACTTGCTGAAATAATCGGCTACAACCAGCGTGTATCGATTTCCCCATTCGGATTCGGGAAAGGGTCCTGCGATGTTAACAGCAATCCTTTCAAACGGTACACCCACGTTATAGGTTTGCATTTGTCCTCTCAGTCGTCGCTTTGGGCCTTCGACGGAAGCGCAAATTGTGCATCTGCGACACCAGTCCTCTACATCTTCTCGAGCGTGGAGCCAGTAGAACCTTTCCCGCAATTTCGCTAAGGTCTTGTTAACACCAAGGTGGCCTGCCGAGGATCCTTCTTGCATTTCCTTAATCACATCGTGGATTCGGTTTTTTGGGTAGTATAGTTTGCATCCTATAGGAGCTGCCATCCGCCGTTTCCCATTTTTGCTTGATTACGCCACCCTCCACCTCGAGGGAGTTCCATTGTGCCCAATAGCTTTTCAGGGTTGCGCCATGCATTGAAACGTCTTTCAACTCAGGACGCCCAGTCGTCTCCTTCCATACGAGCAATGGTCCGATGTCTTCATCGGCTAACTGGGCGTTTCGAATCTCCTCCGATGACCAACCTTCATCGAATTCGGTCGTTATCAATCGCCGATCAACGGGCGGTTCCTTTTCCTCAATCCGTCGGCAATGCCTGCAGTTAGCTGGACATGGACGCCGAGATAGGCCGTCAGCATTTCCATGAACTCCGCCCTTCCGATGAACAATTTCGTAGTCGTATGACTGCAATCTTTCGATCCATCTCGCAACTTGTCCCTCGGGGTTTTTGAAGCTGAGCAGCCATCTCAGTGATGCATGGTCCGTTCAAAGAACAAATTCCTGGCCATTTAGGTACTTGTGGAACTGCTTGGTGGCCTCTATTATAGCCAATAGCTCCTTCCTGGTCACGCAGTAGTTCCTCTCACTTTTGAAAGAACTTGACTGTAATACGAGAGGACTCTTTCTTCGCCATCGATCTGCTGGGAGAGTACAGCTCCAATACCGCCGTTGTTCGCATCGGTGTCAACTAGAAACATTTTTCCGGGTTTCAAAGACTACCTGGCATTGTTCATTCCAGACATACGGACGATTTTTCTCGGTTAACTGATGGAGACACTTAGCTATTTTGGCAAAGTCTTTGACGAATCTTCAATAGTAGCTTGCCAGACCCAGAAAACTTCGTAGTTGGTGCTTGTTATTTGGTGTTGGCCAGCTTTTCACGGCTTCAATTTTCTCAGGGTCTGTTTTGACCCCTTCTGCTGATACGACATGTCCCAGGTATTTTACTTCAGCTGCGAAAAGGGTACACTTGTCGGGACTAAGTTTCAAATTTGCCAGTCGCAATCGGGAGAAAACCTCTTCTAAGTTCCGCACATGCTCTTCGATCGTTCTCCCGATGACAATGATGTCATCTAGGTACACCAAGCAGGTTTTCCAGGTGAGGCCACGTAGCACGTACTCCATCAGGCATTCGAAAGTGGCTGGAGCATTGCAAAGCCCAAATGGCATCACCACAAACTGCCACAATCTTGTCCCAACTGAAAATGTGGTCTTCTCTCGGTCCTTCTTGTCGATTTCTACCTGCCAGTAGCCACTCTTGAGATCGAGTGTAGAAAACCATTTTGCGTCGGCTAAAGTGTCCATGATGTCATCGATGCGTGGGAGCGGGTAACTATCTTTCTTAGTGACGTCGTTAAGCTGCCTATAGTCGACACAAAAACGAGTGCTACCATCCTTTTTCTTTACTAGAACTACAGGCGCGGCCCATGGACTGACAGAAGGTTCAATTACGCCTTGTTTTTCCATGTCCGAGATCAGCGAGCTCACTTCTCCTTGTTTGGCTATAGGGAGACGTCTCGGTGCTTGTCGAATCGGCTTGGCTCCCTGTGTATTTATGACGTGAGTTACCAGACTCGTTCGGCCTTGGTCATCCAGGCTTGTTGAGAAGATGTCACGGTACTTGGTGACCAGATCAGAGGCTCGTTTGAAAAGCTGCACTGGCAATTTGACCTGCTTCAATATTGCAGACGTTGATTCCCGGGCTTTGTCTGTGTCTTGCCTCCTTTTCCAATGATGGTCGTGAGTAGCTTCCAAAGAGGTGATGGTGGAAACAGGCTGGCAGCTGCCGATGACTTCTCCCGCTTTGATGCTCGTGGTTGAGTCTGTGGTGTTAAGGACTCTAACCGGCACATATCCGTTCCTCAAAGATCTTACAAGGCTTCGTCCTACAATCAAACTGCGCAATGCGGACGTCTTCGTTGGCTCTATCAGATAAGATCGGTGGTCTCCAGAATCACCATCAAGCTTGGCTCATACAATGCTTTCGGAAGAATTCGGTACATCAGTGTCAGTACATACCACTACATTCATCTTGGGAATTTGGACGCTGGGATCTCCCATCAGTACTTCGACATTCTGCCATTTCAATACACGTTTGCTCAAATCCAACGTGATTCCATGTGGTCGCAGAAAATCCATTCCGAGAATGCAGTCATCCATAATGTTCGCGACCAGAAAATTATGTCGGAACACAAGGTCTCCCAACTGTATCTGGAGGTTGACCTCACCATGAACAGGTGAATTTTCTCCCGTAGCTGTCCGTAGTGAGAAAATTCTGCCCTTGTGAAGCTGTTGCTGTCTAACTAGGTCTGGTCGGATAATCGATCGGGTTGCACCAGTGTCGATTGTTATGGTGCAGTGTTCTCCGTCAACTTGACCCGGAAGGCATAAGTCCGCTTCTCCACAATGTAGTCTTGACACGGTGATGGTGGTGCTGGGGACGTCGATCCTCCTAGCCAACCTCTGCCCCACGAAGTTGGCTCTTACATGTTTCCCGACCCCTCTGTTTGAAGGGCTTCCATTCTGGGCTCCTGACTCGGTCTAGATCTCCTCCTAGCTGCACACCCTGGACAATAATTCGGTTTTCTTCGCTTCTTGCAGTCTCTTTGCAGGTGCCCCTTCTCTCCGTAATTCCAGCATCTAGGCGCACCATTTACATGCGGCTCTCGCTCAATTTCCACGCCCTCACGCCTGCACCCATCTGTCACTACCTCGCGATCCCGGGCAGTGGTACGAGTCACATTTTTCGTTGCCTCAAAGTTTAGACTGTAAGCCAATGCGTCCTTAACCGTTTGCTTTTGAGCTAAACGCACGGCTTGTTGCAATTCCGGGTCCCTTAGTGCGCTGATGAATGCTTCTGTTGCTGCATCATCTCGATGTTCTGGGTCGTAGGCTGGGTAAGCCAAAAGTGCTAGTCGCTCAATGTCTTGGGCTAGCTGCTGTAGGGTGCCACCAGACTTCTGCACCCAATGCCTTAGCTGTGACCGATAAATCTGCTTTAGATGATCGTCTCCATAACGCATGTCGAGCGCATTCATTATAGCATTCGAGTTTGAGTGCAATTCAACGGGGACCGTCTGCAAAAGCTCGGCAGCTGGGCCTCTTACAGCAAGAATCAGTGCAATTGCTCGTTCCTGCTCATTCCAGTGATTTGCCCTTGCGGCAGCTTCAAAATGGGTCTTGTAAATACTCCAGACCGTTTGCTCACCGAATATTGGTGCTTGCACATTTCCGGATGTGCTTTGCGCTGCGGTTATGAGTAGGGCTGGTGAAGTCGTTACTACTGCCTTCGCTGCTTCCAATTCTTTTTTCACTTTTTCCATCTCATGGTTCATTCTCTCTTCGACCTGGCTGACCTTTTCCTCGACCTGGTCAACCTTTTCCTCGACGTCTTTAATTTGTTTGTTCAGACGACCGAGCTCCGCTTTTATTTCGGTTGACTGTTTTTCCAGCTTCTGTGTGATATCTGCCTTGATTCCGATCGCTTGTTGATCCAGCTTCGCTGATTGTTCATTTAGCTTTGCAGTTAAATTGGACGACTGATGTCGCTGCTCTTGCTGCATCAGCATCAGCATTCGCATCAGTGCATTTTCTGGGTCCTTTGGTTTTAGTGTTTCTGCTTCTCCACCTTCTGCCCCATTTTTGGCATCCGAGAGCTCACCCGAATCCAGATTAACGCCTTCCGATTCAATCGCGTCGCGCAAGCGTGCAATCAGTGTGGCCTTTGTACCTTGCGTAGCCAGATTTCGCTGTTCTAACTCTTCCTTGAGCTCCGGCATGGTCAATTCATCAATTCTTAGATGCAAGTTTCGTGGCATTTTTATTGTTTAACTTTTCGTTTTTTTTTTTCAACAGTTTTCACTTTTCGAAATGTTCTATTCCACTTCTGACACCATTGTCGCGTGTTTTGGTCCGCGGCCAATAATTTTAATGTTCCGGGGAAGTGAAAACGCAATGTCTTTTATATTAAATTAAGAGTTTAGTTCAGTATTTTATTTATTTATTTATTTATTTATATCCATTTTACAGAAAAATTTCCAATTACAAAATAGATCCAGAAAATGAAGTAAGAAATTACCATTTATCAAAATAACAATTCAATAATTATGAAAAGAAAACGCAACTCAAAATTACATGTTAAGAATTCTCCGTAGGTTGGACTTGAAAATTCCAAGCGATTCCAAAGGAGGACCAAGCTGAAAGTATTCATGGTCACGGACGAGTCGGACCAATGGCGAATAGAAATCAATATCTGTCCGTGCAAAAGGAATGGAGTAGAACTGGGTGGATCTAGTGTTAGATGGAGGACGTATGCAAATAGCATCTTGAACATTTGATGATAAGTAACCCCGAATAAGCTTGAAGAGCAAACATTGGTCGAGGTATTGTCGCCTCACCTCTAAGGAAGGGACGCAAGGTAGATAAGACGATCATGATAGGAACGGTAGGCTAGTTTGAATTTATAGAAAAGCGACCGAGTAAATTTTCTCTTTACGGATTCACCCACGTGCAAAAGGTATGTGTGATGGGGAGACCATATTTGACATGCGTATTCTAAAATAGATCGCACGAGTGGGATATATAGACGGACACATGTTTGGGTGCTAAAAGAAATGTGTGAACAACTCAGAACAAAGCCCGCGATTCGAGCTGCCCTGGATGTCATATGTGCAATATGGTGGTCGAATTTGAGCTGTACATCAAACGTCACACCTAGATCCTTAAAGTGATCAACTGATGAAAGTATAGACCCACCAATCGAATAGTTGAAGCCAAGAGGATTATGTTTATTGGAATAACGCATATGGAAACATTTAGGAACGTTAAGCGCAAGCCGATTGACTTGACACCATTCGTCTGCCAAGCAGTCATTCGTCGAGGGAATGATTCTCAAGATCTTAAGATCATCGGCATAGAGGAGGCATTCGGAGGTAAAACTACTGGGAAGGTCATTGATGAAAAGGTTGAATAGGAGTGGGCTTAGGATAGAACCCTGAGGTACGCCGGAAGTTGAGAAAAAAGGGGGCAGAGGAGAAACCGTTCCAAATTACGGAGCAAGAACGGTTGAGGATAAAGGAACTGATCCATGCAAGGAGGTGACCAGATATTCAATATCTACTGAGTTTGCTAAGTAATGTTTGGTGGTCAATCCTATCGAACGCTTTGGCAAAATCAGTGTAAATCACATCGACCTGGCACCTGGAGTCTAACGCAAGGGCTACGAAGTTGGAGAACTCGAGTAGATTAGTAACTGTTGAATGGCCCTTTATGAACCCATGTTGCTTAGCGGAGAGATTCATATGGAAGGCCTCGTAAATTCCTAATTGGACGATTCTCTCTAAAATCTTGCCAAAAGATGAGAGAAGAGATATTGGCCTATAATTGGAGACGGAATTACGGTCACCGGATTTACGGATTGGAAAAATATTGGCACGTTTCCATGTATCAGTGAAAACGCCCGTGGAGAGACTCAAATTAAATATTAATGCAAGCGGAAAACTAAGAGAAGAGCATAGCAATTTTGTGAAGAAGTTAGGAAGGCCATCAGGTCCAACAGATCCGCTTGTATCTATCGAGTTGATGATATCTTCCACTTCAGAAGAGCTGAAATCAAAATGTGGTGGATTGCCGTACTTCAAAATGCACAATCACTTATTAATTATTTCACAATTTTAATTTTCACTATTAAAATTAAAACTTCCTCTTGTTCATAAATTCCTATCGCAATTGTCTTTTAAAATCATTTCACTATTACTTGATCGCTTTTCAATTCACACTCCACACACTATCGCCGTGTTTACTATCGCGGTTGAATGAATGATCCCCCCATTCATTCTTCTCTCCTTTATATAGGGTCTGTAGTCATTCAACCCAGTTCTCGTACATTGGCGAATTAGCGGGAACATTCGAGCAGCGTGAATGAATGGAGCAGTAACTCACTTTCAGATGTTGATGCTTAGTGGGTTCTCGTGGTTTCGAGTAAATTCACTTTGTTGATGTTCTTAATGGTTGTGAAAACAATTGCGACAGTAGCTCGCAAAATTCTTTGTACATGTAACACTGCCCCCACCTCAGTTCTTTTCGCCCCGAAAAGATGTGTCGCCATTTCTAGTCAATTCTCCCTGGGTGTAATATGGGGCAAGACGGTCCAGGTGCACGATTTTCATTTTGGCTCTTGGCTTACGATGTTCCTGTATTCGGTATACGACGTCGTTGGTTCGCTTTGTAACTTGGTATGGTCCCTCCCAATTATGTTGCAACTTTGGAGACCTACCCTTTCGCCGTTGCGGGCTATATAACCACACCAAGTCATCTTGCTGGAAGCCTAGTAGAATTTGCCTTGAGATCATACCTGGTCTTCATGCGGTCAGTAGCCGATTCGAGGTGTTTTCGCACTGTCCGATGCATCTGGTTCAACCGTTGTGTTCGCTCACTTGCGTACTCCGAGATCGTTTGGGGCTTCTCGGGGGATGTTCCGAACTTTATATCAGCTGGTAGACGAATAGTCTTTCCAAAAATGACTTTGGCCGGGGCTTGCCTTGTCGATGCATGTTCGGCAGCTGTGTACGCCATCAAAAATAGTGGAATGTGTCGATCCCAGTCCCTTTGGTTCTTGTCAACCATCTTGGCCAGGTGTTTATTGAGAGTGCCGTTGAAACGTTCGACCATTCCATCGGATTGGGGATGCAGTGGTGTTGTCCTCGTTTTCCGTATTCCCAGCAGCTCGCACATTTCGCTAAAAACTAGTGACTCAAAGTTTCGACCTTGATCTGAATGTAGGTCACAAGGTACGCCGTACCTACTGACCCAATTTAACAGTAGCTGTTCGGCTACAGTAGTTGCTTCCTGGTTGGGAATGGGGTAGACCTCGGGCCACTTGCTGAAATAATCGGCTACAACCAGCGTGTATCGATTTCCCCATTCGGATTCGGGAAAGGGTCCTGCGATGTTAACAGCAATCCTTTCAAACGGTACACCCACGTTATAGGTTTGCATTTGTCCTCTCAGTCGTCGCTTTGGGCCTTTGACGGAAGCGCAAATTGTGCATCTGCGACACCAGTCCTCTACGTCTTCTCGAGCGTGGAGCCAGTAGAACCTTTCCCGCAATTTCGCTAAGGTCTTGTTAACACCAAGGTGGCCTCCCGAGGATCCTTCATGCATTTCCTTAATCACATCGTGGATTCGGTTTTTTGGGTAGTATAGTTTGCATCCTATAGGAGCTGCCATCCGCCGTTTCCCATTTTCGCTTGAGTACGCCACCCTCCACCTCGAGGGAGTTCCATTGTGCCCAATAGCTTTTCAGGGTTGCGCCATGCATTGAAACGTCTTTCAACTCAGGACGCCCAGTCGTCTCCTTCCATACGAGCAATGGTCCGATGTCTTCATCGGCTAACTGGGCGTTTCGAATCTCCTCCGATGACCAACCTTCATCGAATTCGGTCGTTATCAATCGCCGATCAACGGGCGGTTCCTTTTCCTCAATCCGTCGGCAATGCCTGCAGTTAGCTGGACATGGACGACGAGATAGGCCGTCAGCATTTCCATGAACTCCGCCTTTCCGATGAACAATTTCGTAGTCGTATGACTGCAATCTTTCGATCCATCTCGCAACTTGTCCCTCGGGGTTTTCGAAGTTGAGCAGCCATCTCAGTGATGCATGGTCCGTTCGAAGAACAAATTCCTGGCCATTTAGGTACTTGTGGAACTGCTTGGTGGCCTCTATTATAGCCAATAGCTCCTTCCTGGTCACGCAGTAGTTCCTCTCACTTTTGATAGAACTTGACTGTAATACGAGAGGACTCTTTCTTCGCCATCGATCTGCTGGGAGAGTACAGCTCCAATACCGCCGTTGTTCGCATCGGTGTCAACTAGAAACATTTTTCCGGGTTTCGGATATGCCAGCACGGGTGATTCACACAGCTTCTCATTCAAGGTCTCAAAGGCTACCTGGCATTGTTCATTCCAGACATACGGACGATTTTTCTCGGTTAACTGATGGAGACACTTAGCTTTTTTGGCAAAGTCTTTGACGAATCTTCGATAGTAGCTTGCCAGACCCAGAAAACTTCGTAGTTGGTGCTTGTTATTTGGTGTTGGCCAGCTTTTCACGGCTTCAATTTTCTCAGGGTCTATTTTGACCCCTTCTGCTGATACGACATGTCCCAGGTATTTTACTTCAGCTGCGAAAAGGATACACTTGTCGGGACTAAGTTTCAAATTTGCCAGTCGCAATCGGGAGAAAACCTCTTCTAAGTTCCGTACATGCTCTTCGATCGTTCTCCCGATGACAATGATGTCATCTAGGTACACCAAGCAGGTTTTCCAGGTGAGGCCAAGTAGCACGTACTCCATCAGGCGTTCGAAAGTGGCTGGAGCATTGCAAAGCCCAAATGGCATCACCACAAACTGCCACAATCTGGTCCCATCTGAAAATGTGGTCTTCTCTCGGTCCTTCTTGTCGATTTCTACCTGCCAGTAGCCACTCTTGAGATCGAGTGTAGAAAACCATTTTGCGTCGGCTAAAGTGTCCATGATGTCATCGATGCGTGGGAGCGGGTAACTATCTTTCTTAGTGACGTCGTTAAGCTGCCTATAGTCGACACAAAAATGAGTGCTACCATCCTTTTTCTTTACTAGAACTACAGGCGCGGCCCATGGACTGACAGAAGGTCCAATAACGCCTTGTTTTTCCATGTCCGAGATCAGCGAGCTCACTTCTCCTTGTTTGGCTATAGGGAGACGTCTCGGTGCTTGTCGAATCGGCTTGGCTCCCTGTGTATTTATGACGTGAGTTACCGGACTTGTTCGGCGTTGGTCATCCAGGCTTGTTGAGAAGATGTCACTGTACTTGGTGACCAGATCAGAGGCTCGTTTGAAAAGCTGCACTGGCAATTTGACCTGCTTCAATATTGCAGACGTGGATTCCCGGGCTTTGTCTGTGTCTTGCCTCCTTTTCCAATGATGGTCGTGAGTAGCTTCCAAAGAGGTGATGGTGGAAACAGGCTGGCAGCTGCCGATGACTTCTCCCGCTTTGATGTTCGTGGTTGAGTCTGTGGTGTTAAGGACTCTAACCGGCACATATCCGTTCCTCAAAGATCTTACAAGGCTTCGTCCTACAATCAAACTGCGCAATGCGGACGTCTTCGTTGGCTCTATCAGATAAGATCGGTGGTCTCCAGAATCACCATCAAGCTTGACAACAATGCTTTTGGAAGAATTCGGTACATCAGTGTCAGTACATACCACTACATTCATCTTGGGAATTTGGACGCTGGGATCCCCCATCAGTACTTCGACATTCTGCCATTTCAATACACGTTTGCTCAAATCCAACGTGATTCCATGTGGTCGCAGAAAATCCATTCCGAGAATGCAGTCATCCATAATGTTCGCGACCAGAAAATTATGTCTGGAGGTTGACCTCTCCATGAACAGGTGAATTTTCTCCCGTAGCTGTCCGTAGTGAGAAAATTCTGCCCTTGTGAAGCTGTTGCTGTCTAACTAGGTCTGGTCGGATAATCGATCGGGTTGCACCAGTGTCGATTGTTATGGTGCAGTGTTCTCCGTCAACTTGACCCGGAAGGCATAAGTCCGCTTCTCCACAATGTAGTCTTGACACGGTGATGGTGGTGCTGGGGACGTCGATCCTCCTAGCCAACCTCTGCCCCACGAAGTTGGCTCTTACATGTTTCCCGACCCCTCTGTTTGAAGGGCTTCCATTCTGGGCTCCTGACTCGGTCTAGATCTCCTCCTAGCTGCACACCCTGGACAATAATTCGGTTTTCTTCGCTTCTTGCAGTCTCTTTGCAGGTGCCCCTTCTCTCCGTAATTCCAGCATCTAGGCGCACCATTTACATGCGGCTCTCGCTCAATTTCCACGCCCTCACGCCTGCACTCGTCTGTCACTACCTCGCGATCCCGGGCAGTGGTACGAGTCATATTTTTCGCTGCCTCAAAGTTCAGACTGTAAGCCAATGCGTCCTTAACCGTTTGCTTTTGAGCTAAACGCACGGCTTGTTGCAATTCCGGGTCCTTTAGTGCGCTGATGAATGCTTCTCTTCATCATCTCGATGTTCTGGGTCGTAAGCTGGATAAGCCAAAAGTGCTAGTCGCTCAATGTCTTGGGCTAGCTGCTGTAGGGTTTCACCAGACTTCTGCACCCGATGCCTTAGCTGTGACCGATAAATCTGCTTTAGATGATCGTCTCCATAACGCATGTCGAGCGCATTCATTATAGCATTCGAGTTTGAGTGCAATTCAACGGGGACCGTCTGCAAAAGCTCGGCAGCTGGGCCTCTTACAGCAAGAATCAGTGCAATTGCTCGCTCCTGCTCATTCCAGTGATTTGCCCTTGCGGCAGCTTCAAACTGGGTCTTGTAAATACTCCAGACCGTTTGCTCACCGAATATTGGTGCTTGCACATTTCCGGATGTGCTTTGCGCTGCGGTTATGAGCGGGGCTGGTGAAGTCGTTACTACTGCCTTCGCTGCTTCCAATTCTTTTTTCACTTTTTCCATCTCATGGTTCATTCTCTCTTCGACCTGGCTGACCTTTTCCTCGACCTGGTCAACCTTTTCCTCGACGTCTTTAATTTGTTTGTTCAGATGACCGAGCTCCGCTTTTATTTTGGTTGACTGTTTTTCCAGCTTCTGTGTGATATCTGCCTTGATTTCAATCACTTTTTGATCCAGCTTCGCTGATTGTTCATTTAGCTTTGCAGTTAAATTGGACGACTGATGTCGCTGCTCTTGCTGCATCAGCATCAGCATTCGCATCAGTGCATTTTCTGGGTCCTTTGGTTTTAGTGTTTCTGCTTCTCCACCTTCTGCCTCATTTTTGGCATCCGAGAGCTCACCCGAATCCAGATTAACGCCTTCCGATTTAATCGCGTCGCGCAAACGTGCAATCAGTGTGGCCTTTGTACCTTGCGTAGCCAGATTTCGCTGTTCTAACTCTTCCTTGAGCTCCGGCATGGTCAATTCATCAATTCTTAGATGCAAGTTTCGTGGCATTTTTATTGTTTAACTTTTCGTTTTTTTTTTTCAACAGTTTTCACTTTTCGAAATGTTCTATTCCACTTCTGACACCATTGTCGCGTGTTTTGGTCCGCGGCCAATAATTTTAATGTTCCGGGGAAGTGAAAACGCAATGTCTTTTATATTAAATTAAGAGTTTAGTTCAGTATTTTATTTATTTATTTATTTATTTATATCCATTTTACAGAAAAATTTCCAATTACAAAATAGATCCAGAATATGAAGTAAGAAATTACCATTTATCAAAATAACAATTCAATAATTATGAAAAGAAAACGCAACTCAAAATTACATGTTAAGAATTCTCCGTAGGTTGGACTTGAAAATTCCAAGCGATTCCAAAGGAGGACCAAGCTAAAGGTATTCATGGTCACGGACGAGTCAGACCAATGGCGAATAGAAATCAATATCTGTCCGTGCAAAAGGAATGGAGTAGAACTGGGTGGATCTAGTGTTAGATGGAGGACGTATGCAAATAGCATCTTGAACATTTGATGATAAGTAACCCCGAATAAGCTTGAAGAGCAAACATTGGTCGAGGTATTGTCGCCTCACCTCTAAGGAAGGGACGCAAGGTAGATAAGACGATCATGATAGGAATGGTAGGCTAGTTTGAATTTATAGAAAAGCGACCGAGTAAATTTTCTCTTTACGGATTCACCCACGTGCAAAAGGTATGTGTGATGGGGAGACCATATTTGACATGCGTATTCTAAAATAGATCGCACGAGTGAGATATATAGACGGACACATGTTTGGGTGCTAAAAGAAATGTGTGAACAACGCAGAAAAGCCCGCGATTCGAGCTGCCCGGGATGTCATATGTGCAATATGGTGGTCGAATTTGAGCTGTACATCAAACGTCACACCTAGATCCTTAAAGTGATCAACTGATGAAAGTATAGACCCACCAATCGAATAGTTGAAGCCAAGAGGATTATGTTTATTGGAATAACGCATATGGAAACATTTAGGAACGTTAAGCGCAAGCCGATTGACTTGACACCATTCGTCTAATAAATTGATGTCATTTCGGAGTGCCAAGCAGTCATTCGTCGAGCGAATGATTCTGAAGATCTTAAGATCATCGGCATAGAGGAGGCACTCGGAGGTAAAACTACTGGGAAGGTCATTGATGAAAAGGTTGAATGGGAGTGGGCTTAGGATAGAACCCTGAGGTACGCCGGAAGTTGAGGAAAAGGGGGCAGAGGAGAAACCGTTCCAAATTACGGAGCAAGAATGGTTGAGGATAAAGGAACTGATCCATGCGAGGAGGTGACCAGATATTCAATATCTACTGAGTTTGCCAAGTAATGTTTGGTGGTCAATGCTATCGAACGCTTTGGCAAAATTAGTGTAAATCACATCGACCTGGCACCTGGAGTCTAACGCAAGGGCTACGAAGTTGGAGAACTCGAGTAGATTAGTAACTGTTGAATGGCCCTTTATGAACCCATGTTGCTTAGCGGAGAGATTCATATGGAAGGCCTCGTAAATTCCTAATTGGACGATTCTCTCTAAAATCTTGCCAAAAGATGAGAGAAGAGATATTGGCCTATAATTGGAGATGGAATTACGGTCACCGGATTTACGGATTGGAAAAATATTGGCACGTTTCCATGTATCAGTGAAAACGCCCGTGGAGGGACTCAAATTAAATATTAATGCAAGAGGAAAACTAAGAGAAGAGCATAGCAATTTTGTGAAGAAGTTAGGAAGGCCATCAGGTCCAACAGATCCGCTTGTATCTATCGAGTTGATGATATCTTCCACTTCAGAAGAGCTGAAATCAAAATGTGGTGGATTGCCGTACTTCAAAATGCACAATCACTTATTAATTATTTCACAATTTTAATTTTCACTATTAAAATTAAAACTTCCTCTTGTTCATAAATTCCTATCGCAATTGTCTTTTAAAATCATTTCACTATTACTTGATCGCTTTTCAATTCACACTCCACACACTATCGCCGTGTTTACTATCGCGGTTGAATGAATGATCCCCCCATTCATTCTTCTCTCCTTTATATAGGGTCTGTAGTCATTCAACCCAGTTCTCGTACATTGGCGAATTAGCGGGCACATCCGAGCAGCGTGAATGAATGGAGCAGTAACTCACTTTCAGATGTTGATGCTTAGTGGGTTCTCGTGGTTTCGAGTAAATTCACTTTGTTGATGTTCTTAATGGTTGTGAAAACAATTGCGACAGTAGCTCGCAGAATTATTTGTACATGTAACAATATGTATGTTTGCGATTTAGCTTTTCAGATGATTAATTAATAATATGCTTGAAGAAAATTTACCGTTTGTGGATAGGGAGTTAAAGCAATAATTCTTAGGTAATCTTTGGTTTTTCGATCTGGTGCTGATTGAAAGTTCCGAATCAGGAAAAACTGGAATCTCTGCTTAGAAGATTGTAGAGAAGGTAACAAAACGAATATTAGACTTAAGTAGATAGGATGTCCTCTGATATAAATTCAAGTTGGCGGGATGGGGGGCTTGTGCATCAGCCACCATTTTGGAAAACAGGTTTTAGCAAATATCTCATGAACCGTGGATAGTACGACGAAAATAATCAGATCAATTTCGTAGATAAAAAATTTTTTACAACTTTATTTCGAAACTTTTTTCTGTACAATGCATAGGTTTTCGTTTATAGCGCTACAAAATTTTTTCATTATTGTCATTGCTCAATATATATTTAACGGTTGATTATACATTTTAAATGGTTATGACTAAATTTTTAGAGCATAAGATTTCCTATAAATTTGATTTTAAACTTTTCCCCGTAAAATTTATAGTTTAAAACTTACACCAAACCACAACTTTTTGTAACGTTGAAAGAAGTTGCTTCTTCCTATTTTATATGCAGCGGCTTTCATGTAGCAGCCATTCAAAGCATGAAAGAACAAAATGTTGTCCTTAATACTCTTACTATAACGGCTATCACGACAATTAAGGCCGTATAACGTAGCTGGATTTAATCCTTTCACAGACTTGCGAAACAAAATATCCTCGTATGCATGCGTTAATCCAATTAATAATACAAGAAGAAATCTCTGAACAGGAGCTCATCCTGTTCCTCTTCTTCTTTGATACTCGCTAATAACAGAGCGCGTATACCTCTTTTTTCACTGTCACTCCAGTTCCTTCACTCAAAGTTTTGTTGCATAAAAAAACTCATTTTCAACAGTTTTAGTTAAAATAACTTGTGAAAATCTAAATCTATACATAATCCACAAGTATGCGCTCCAAGCTATAGTATTATTCTGACGAATCCACTAAAATTTCAATGAGTTGAAGCCGAGTGAGACCCCTGTGTCATTTACGAGGGGACCGTAAACGTTAGAAATTATACCTGTTTCTGGAATTTTTTGAGGAGGAACATTCCATACGACCTGTAATATATACTAAATTTTTTGGGCGCATGATTCAATATATCGATATACAGCATAATAATCTCGTGGTTATAGTGCGTCGACTCGGTACTTACAGCGTTATAGCTCTTAAACTATAAATTTTACCGATAAAACTCTAGAATAAAATTCATAGGAAATTGTATGCTCTATAAATTTAGTCAAAACCATTTTTGATGTACATATAATCGACCGTTAACTTTATATTGAGTAATAACCACATTGAAAAAAGGTTAGAGCGCTATAAATAAGAACCTATGCATTATACAGAAAAAAGGTTCGGACAAAAGTTGCAGAGAATGTTATTATCTACGAAAATGATCCCAACTATTTTTGTCGTACGATGCACGGTTCATGAGATATTTCAGGAAACCTGTTTTCTAAGTTTTCTTTCCCACCAACTTGAATTTACGTTCAGAGAACACTCCTGAACATATTCCAACCAGAAAATCTGTTCAGTATAGGATTGCATTATGAACCCACTTTTTTTTGCTCTGGCGCTTGGCCTCTAGTGTTTGTTGCTATTGTAATGTCAAATTAAGACTGCTATGACAGACAGACGAAAGAGCGGACAGGCTAACAGATGAAGTGGTTTTAGAAGGCTTTTAAAATGAACTACAAACCCTTAAAAACATGTTCACTCCTTAATAATGCCCAAATTTAATTTTATGTGCTTAATATATGATAGCTTGTCCTAACATATATTTGTTTCTTATACATACTTTTTGCTTTTTATCTGTAATGATTTGAAGTTTTTTGTTGGCTTTTTTTTCATTTTTCATCATAGCCAAGTTACAATTTTTCCGTAATAAAACTTAAATCAAAAACTCCAATAATTTAATTTAATGGTCATGACAGGAATCAATTTCATTGAACCAGCTTTGAGTAACAAGCTTGCATTTTGTGACAATAGTTTCTTTAATATGCCTTATTTGGGGTGGTGCCTACAAACATTAAAGAACTCATCTGATGGAGCAAATAAATTCCCAAAATCTGATGAGGCTGCGTTGTAATTTTTTGCAAAAATAAAAATTTCGGAAGGACACGATAAAACTTCGTCTGTTTTCCTTGTAGTTTTCTCACAAATTACACAGTTCAGTTTTATCAGAACTTTGAAGGCTACATAGCCAATGAAATACCTCATTGATGGAAGCTCTATCTGAATTTCATGATTTTCAAAGGTATCTTCAGCAATAAAGTCTAAATATGGAGTATGAGATAGGTCATTATGCTGAATTAAAAATTCGTTGTCTTCGATTTCATTACAATCAGTAATTTCATTTTCTTCACATTCATTCAAATTTATTGTGAGCATAATATCGGTATCATCTTCACAGTTGCTCTTATTGCTACATTTGATTAAATTATAGGACATTATTTTTGATAATATTGTGTTCAATTCAAAAACTGAAGGGTTTTTATTAGTACCACCTTTTTGCCGGATAATTGCAAACAGATTTTCCAGAGGATCTTGTGATAATCGTTTTGCCAGTATGAAAAAAAATCTCAAAATTTTCTTTCATTATGTTTTCCGCTAACATCAAAATCCCAGTTAACGTTTGCTTCATCCCGTTGAGGAAATGAACTGTTTTTGACATATTTTCACCTCTAACACATGAAATATAGGAAATGAAGTTATCAATATTTGTGTGGACTTCATTATCCAAAGTTAAACCACGCTTAAAAACATTGGCATTTTTCAGCAATCCACTATTCAAACAATCGATAATTTTATCAACCCTTTCCACAAATGAAGCAATTGATAGCGCTATTTCATTAGAATTTCTTTTGAACAGTTTAGTTTCAACAGCAGTGCGGATGGCAGCACCTACAGTTCGACTAAATACCTGAGAAGCTAAATTTACCCGCATTTTTTCAAAAGAATTTGGATGGATGTGTTGAAATGTTAATTTTGTACACATGTTTGTCACTTTCTTTTGCTTAAGCTTCCATAGTTCTTTGATAACATCCTAGCTTACACGACCATCTGGTGTACAAACGATAGTGTTCAAAAGAAGATTCCTCAAGGATTTAATTAGATGAGGAAAATCAAAAAGGCATACTACTTTGCTTCCATCTATAAGCCAATATGGTTTTTCAGGTGAAACTCCTAAGTCTGTATAACATTTTCTGTTGTTTGAGCCCTGGTCGCATGTTACAACTCTTACTTTAAGACCCCAACTTGAAAGAGTTTTTATGTTTTCTTTCAGGATTTCTCTCAAGCAGTCACCTTTGATTCCATTTTGAGAAACAAAGTAGTTCAGCATACATTTCCAGTTGCTGATAAGTCCTCTGATCATGAAAACACACACTTGCTTTCCAATTGAGTTTTTCCTACTAAAACCTAGCTCTTCTAGCCCATCTATTACATCGTGTGAAAGATTATATCTCATTTCTTTTCTGATTACAATCTCATAAAAAATTAAAACAACATATTTTTCTACTTCACTTAATGATTCACATTTGTTTTTAATAACTGTAAATGCATTGTTTCTTAAGCCTGGCTGCAACTGTTTAACCGGTGCCCAGTTGTATATTATAGATGGATGCGGTAAATTAATGTTCAGGCTATTTCTCAAAAACTTATACGTGGATTGAGATACATAAAAAATATTCTGAACGAAGTTCTTTTCATCATTGTTGTATTTCCTTTTTTTGACATTGCTCAGCATTTTACAAAAAGTGTTACTCTCATTACTAATGTTTTGTGAATCTATAAAAGATTCAATTGGCATTTTAACCGGTTTTTTGAAAATATTTTTGCGATATTTATATCTGCGCCGATAATTCTTTTTTTGCTTTTTATACTTTAATAATTCACATTTTAATTTTGAACACTCGACCTTGAATTTATTATACATTTTAAAATAATACTGTTCATTTAAAATATGTTTTTCGCAATTCACACAAACATCAATTACAGAATCTGTTGATGGTCTCCTTTTTTCTGTGTTGGAGATATTAACAGATTAAAATTAATTACGTCATCTCCGTGCTCCGGAGACAAAAGTAATGTTGGAAATGCACCTTACTTCAATCTGCGTGGTCCTATAAATTCGTCACCGAAATGACGATCACAAATTCGCAATTTTTTAACCTACCGCTGCCGATTCGAAATTACAACTTTCTCGCCCATCGGAGAATCATATGCTGAAAAATTGAATAATCGAACATTCGGTTCCCGTCTGGACTTCCTGCAATGGTCCAAATTGCACCGAAGACCAGATTTTATTTTATTTTTTTCCATTTTCTTCACAATTTTCAATATCACGAACACCAAAGAATATAGAAAATATTTTGTTTACAATCACTCAATTGATCACATTCAAAATGCTGCGATGCATTCCTTTAGCATACCGCCAAATATGCATCATGAGCTTTTGAACAAAAGCTCTCTCTCTAAGGGATGGAAATTTATGCTATCGCTCGGTGGGTTCCAGCACCAAGACCCGTCATATAAAAATTCGTGAGCAGAAACTTTGTTCGCGATACTACTTCTTCTTGTTCTATATTCTTTGGTATAAGTCAGCCTTCCTGTTTTCCGTAGTACTTCGTTTGCCCAGAGCAGTGCACCATCTGCCCCTTCAACTTAATCCGGGAGTCACAGATGGCTCTTGCACGACGACCAACGTTTTTGTGGGAGTTCTTGAAAACAATTAATTCACTTTTCTTGGTATTTACCTTAATTCCCCATTTCCGATAATATGCAGTAAGCAATTCCAAATATTTTTGGAGCCTCATCCTAGCAAAGCGCAAATTGTCCTCAGATGATCACACTAACAAGTCATCAGCGAAGAAGTTCACCTGGATTATATTCGTCTCTTACACCCGGGACGCCAGAGGTGAATATGTTGAAAAGACGCCTGTGGGACCCCCGAGTCAATACAAAATGGGTCTGATGTAGCTCCACTAGCCACCGGAAAGGCAGTTCGTCTCCTCATGAAGCTGCCTATAATTTTTACAATATGGGCCGAAAAGCCAAAATTAATGATTTTGTAGAGAAGCCCATTGATCCATACAGAGTCAAAAGCTTTCTCCACATCGATCAAGCAAGCTACAACAAGCTTATTGTTGCGTTATATCGGCTTGGAACTCGGCTATCGCATCCACAGTAGAGTGGGCTTTTTTGAAGCCAAATTGTTCTTCCGGCACAATTCTTGCCCTGCAGAGAATTGTATGATGCTTTCAAGTATTACCCTTTCAAGCAGCTTACTAATATTTGAAAGCAGCAAAGTCAGTCCGACCAAAATCAACTACGTCAGGACTGCCCAACTTCTTGGGTTTTGCAAATATTTTTGCGCATTTCCATTGCTGAAGAAAGTAGCAAATGTCAGAATGATCGCAAGGAGAACAAAAAAAAAAAAAAATAGGGAAGCCTTTTAAGCACATAATTGGAGATTCCCTCAGCCCCTGCTGATTTTTTGAATTTCGCTCCAGTGCCAACAATGTGAGTCTGTCAAGACTGACAAACAGACCATGGCCAGTAGATGCGTCAAAAAGATTTGAGTCAGAGGACCTGGTCAAGCATAATTGCTCATTGTACCTGTCGAAATTCGTTGTGGTGCTGCTCACTAACGAAGTAACGGAAGAGTCCTCACTTGGTTTCGATAGAGTCAGCGATAGCTTTGTCATCCATCAGCATGGATCCATCATAAGTGAGGACCCAGGGCAGCCTTTTTCTGCCAGTTGCCCTATTCGTATGAAGATACATACAGGGACCTGGTTTGATACTTTCGAGGGCCTGTTCAAATCGCTCGTTAGCAAAAGCCGTGGTTCTCCTCAAGATCTTTCGGTTTAGAGGCGTAATCACTAGATGAATACGTTCATACTAGCACTTAACCATATTTAAATTGCGGTCGTAGATTCTTGCGAGTAGCTTTCTAAGCCGACTACGACTACGATGAAGCTCAAAGATGTCTTTGTCGCGGATTCCTTCATGGAGATCTTTGAGATGACCGTATCCAGGGTTGAATTTATACATGCGACTCCCTCATCGATATCAGGAATAGAAAGAATTTTCGGCGAAAGTAAGCTCTTTTGGGGCAATCAGTATGAGATCCTTATTTAATTGAACCCGGTTGAAGATAGCAATTTAGGGAGCCATTTGGGCCATTAAGTTTTCGTATTATTATTGTTTGGAATTCTTTTAAAATTTATAACGATTACTATTGAATAAAGTGCTTTTGACTTTGATTCCAACAAACCAATTTATAACAATTGGCGCAACCGGTTTGTGATACCGAGCTGGACACATAGTACTTGTGTTTGATAGCACTTTGAATATTGATGAGAAAATCCAACGGAATCCACTCCTACCTCCGGATTCACAACGCTGACACCCTAACCACTTTCGAAATCGCTCTTTGAAAACACCATTACCCCCAGAGAAAGAAAAAAAACCTACATATATTCGGTACAACTAAAATCGAATGACAGATAAATTATTAGACTCGGACAACCAACAGGGAGGCCAAAGTGGGTACATCAGGAATCGTCTTTCGGAGCGGGAAAATATGCGCACCTAAAAGTAAGTCAAACCCTGCCCAAGAGTACAAGGTACAACGAGACATTACCACGTCAAAAGCATTCTTGTATACAGACAGCATCGAACCAGCTCATCAAGAGCATTTAAAACGAATCAAAGACTTTATGGAAGTAACAAGATTATTCAAAGAGGAAATCAAAGCTTCTGGTGGATTCTCGTTGGACCGGACTAATAGTCTCGACCTATCACAATCGTTCCCCGTTGGGAGCTAACCCTATATAAAAGTGCAACTTGGAATAAGTCACTGAATCTGTCCAGACAAGAAAAGGTCATACGTTGGCGGGAAGCCGCCTCCGTAAAATATTCTGCGGAAGCGTGCAAGCTTGCCAAAGAACAACTGGAATATTTTGCGAAAAGCACTTTCAAGAGTAGAGTAACAAATCCATACCTTTGCCAGTATCCCCTGGCACAAGAAACCAAAACGTTTGAGGAACTAGTAGCCAATGGTCTAAACATGGAGAAGCTGCAACAGGGAGCATCATATATATACAGCTTTTACCTCAAAAGGCTCATCCTCAAGTATCAAACACTTTCCCTGGCACATCCTAGTTGCAACCACTAATAGGCCAAAACAATCCATGGATTCCAACACAGGGCTACATGAATAGCTCCCCTTGGACACTGGCAAACTCGGAAAACCAGCGACAGCAAACGGTTGACCCAACAGGCACCATCAACCAAAACAAAACAGCTAACATCACCAAGAGAATAACGTGTAGTTTCTGTAACAAGAAAAGTCACAAATATTCTGTATGTTATGGTCGGAAAAACACACCTTTTTGCGCGATGGGCAAAGAATATGGGCACAAGCAGGGCTGCAAAATGAAAGCCCAACCCAGCACAACTGAGTCCCACAGGGTTTACGAGTACCATTTCTGTGGGCGAAGAATACACGCAGTAAACGATTGCAGACAAAAAGCAAGATGGGAATCCAAAACTCTGGGAAACGGGGACAATCGAGCCGAAAACCCTCAGCTCGACAATAATAAGTAAGACAGAGGTAACTGAAAAGAGGACGCCAAATAAAAGCGCACCTCAACACGAATTCCATAAGAACAAACAAACTAAACAAGCAATCAAATCGAAAATCATATCAGCAACTTTACCACTAAATATAAGTAAAAATAAACAAGCACAATTCACTTTCGACACAGGTGCAGAAATAAGCATGATCAAGAAAGAGATACTAAAAGGCGACTTTCCGATTCACGAAAAAAATAAATTGACACTCATAAGCCCCTTCGGTGAAGAGGAAACACTTGGTTCAACACAAGGTAATTTCAAACTCCCTACCCCACTGCCTTGTATCTTCCAAGCAGTGGACACGATTACTGGCATAACGAACGACGTACTTTTTGGCAACTGTCCTGTCCCACAACTGTAATACTGAGGGACCTAGGAGGCAACTAACCTTTCCTCAAACTAGACTAAATCCGGAGGAGACTCAACTGCAGAGCGAGACTGAGACTACACAAACAAGCACTGGAAATAGACCAAGAAGGTAATACATAAATGCAGAGTCCATATCAGCACGAGCCGAGGTCGGAGTCCTTATATACTGGAACAAGCAACGCTTCTGCTCGGAAAACTAGATGGCTATTTTATCCAACCCCTAGACACCAAAGAACCCGCTATAAAACATAGCAACCTCCCGAAATAAATTGGGTGCTTAAACGCAACCCCAAACGAGCAAATACCATCCCACAAAACCATGCGCACAGCATTACTCAAGTAAGAATTAGTTCTATACGAGCGTTTGAACTCAGAAGAAAAAACAACCAGCACCCAACTATGCGGAGAATACCACGACATATATTTCTTGCCCGGAGACAAATTAAGCTACACAAAAGCTATCAGCCACGAAATACCACTAGTCACGGGGCAGGCACCGATCAACCAGAAAATGTACAGACTAAGTTAACTACAAAAGGAGATAATAAACACGCAATTAAAGGAAATGCTGGACAAAAATATCGTCCAGCCCAGCAAAAGTCCATGGAACTCCCTCCTTTTAGTCGTACTAAAGAAAAATGGAAAGTCGTAGTCGATTTCCGCAAACTAAACGAGAAAACTATAGGGGGACGTCTTTCCCCTCCCACATATTAAGGAAATCATCGACCAACTTGGGCATTCCAGGTACTTCAGTACGCTAGATGTAGCCAGCGGCTATCACCAAGTACAAGTACAACCCAAGGACCAACCCAAAACAGCATTTAGCACCAATTATGCGCATTACGAATTTAAGCAAATACTGTTTAGGCTAAAAGGAGCACCGGCAACCTCCCAACGTGTGATGAATTACATACTAAACGGTCTACAAGGGTTCGACTATTTTGTCTACCTAGACGATATAGTCGCTTACGGAAAAAAATATCAGACCACATCGATAAGCTACGGGGAATATTCAACCGACTCAGATTAAGCAGCCTTAAAAGTGCCAGTTTCTGCGTCCAGAAGTATTATATTTGCAACACATATGCTCGCAGACCGGCGCCCTACCTGACCCGAGCAATATAAGCTATGTACGGGAATTCCCCGTACCCAACACCGTCCGGAGGCTCCAGTCATTCCTAGGACTGGTGAACAATTATAGGAAGTTCATACCAAACTTCTCGAAAATAGCAAAACCACTTACAAACCTTCTATGAAAGGACGTAAGGTTCACATGGACCGAAAAGGGCATGGAAGCGTTTCAACAGCTAAAGAATGCACTAGTAGAACCCCCGTTACTTGCTTATCTCGACTTTACATGACCATTCAAGTTAACAACCGACGCCAGCGGTGGAGCCCTAGGCGCGGTACTGTCACGAGAAGAAATAGGGAAAGATCAGCCTATAGCCTACGCTAGCCGCACATAACCAAGCGAAGCGCAACTACTCTACTATCGAAAGAGAACTCCTAGCGATAGTATGGGCAACCAAAAATGTCAGACATTACCTTCAGGGCAGGCGTTTTACAGTATACACGGATCACAAGCCTTTGAAAGGATTCTTTAATGTGAAGGATCCAACCACTAGACTCGTCAGATTCCATCACAAATTATCCGAGTTCGATTACTTTATCAAATACAAACCGGGCAAGTACAATACTAACACTGACACTCTCAGCCAAGTCCCGGTAAAGGAAACATCTTCAAAAAAAGCCCAATGTAAAGCGGTGACCCACGCACAGGGGTGGAAGATCGAGGCCAAACTCATACCCGAGGCTCCAGCCAATCAAAACATTTTCCCTGAAACCAAACAGCAATAACACAACTCCACCACTAAACGACAACACACACCCGTCATCCCAAATCACGTATCATACCAAACAAAGTATTCTACCGGAGCTACCGAGCTCACGGCCTCATCAACATGACCCCCATCAAACAACCACAGATGCAGAAAATTCTGGCATTTTGGACGACAGGTTTGCGAACAAACAAGACCGAGCATTAAATCCCGTAATCACACTGACAACCCCCGAGGAGATAAAGTTGGTGTTGCCTGAATACCATGACTCCCCTTTCGGTGGTCATCAAGGCGTCGCAAAAACGTATGATTCGAAAAAAATACACCTGAAAAAATTACGAACGACAGGTTTGAGAACAACCAACACCGAGGATTAGATCCCGTAGTCACACTGACAACCCCTGAGGAGATAAAGCTAGTGTTGTCTGAATACCATGATTCCCTTTTCGGTGGTCACCAAGGCGTCGCAAAAACGTATAAGAAGATTCGAAAAAAATACCCCTTGAAAAATATGTACACCAGAATCAAGCAACACATTAAAAATTTTGGCAAGTGTCAAACTGTGAAAAGCACACCATGCTACCGGATGTCGATGGTTATCACAGGATTAGCTGAAAGACCATTCGAAAAAGTTTAACTAGAAATTGTAGGTCCATTACTCGAAACACCAACCGGTAATAAATACATATTGACATTCCAGGATAATCTCACATAGTTCGTAGACTTGTACCCTAGCCCAATATGGAGGCAGAAATAGTAGCAAAGATATCCAGCAAGGAAGTTATCACGTGATACAGAAGGACCAGGGTACTAACTTTGTGGAGCAACTATTCAAGCGGATCTGTAAACTACTCAATATTAAGGAGTTGCAGACCACGGTCTACCACCCCCAATCAAACGTAGCCTTGGAAAGAGCACACAGACCACTAATCGAATATCTACGAACAATGGTAGATCAGAAACCACAAATATGGGACCAGTTCTTAGGGACGGCCGCATTCGTTTATAACAACAGCAAACACGACAGTACCAAACTTACACCCATGGACTGCCTTTTTGGTTTCATTTCTGACATCCATTCCAATCCCAAACGAGAACCGTTACCTCTGTACAATCAAGGGAGCTACTAGCATTTACTCAAATATAGATTACAAAAACTTTATGAAATAGCCCGAAAGAATACTCTCAATAGCAAGAACAAGTCCAAGACCCACTATGACACAAAAAGCACACCCATTAATTTCCATATAGGAGATAAAGCACTTTTGCAAAACCAAAACAAGAAATACAGACTCAAGTTTGGCTAGGCCCATACGAAGTAAAAGGTATAAACTCCCCAGTAAACACAACCATTGTGATAGGGAAGAGACTAGTTAATGTCCACAACAACCGCCTCAAACCCAATTTCGATTAATACCTTAATGTTAACCTTTTCCCCTCTCTTTTTAGACATGGGAATACGACCATTGATCATCTGCTGACTCAGCCTCGCAACAATGATCAACATGGAACTAGAACTTTTTTTCAACACAAACCCTACCAAACACCGGGGTACTCTTCGGAGACATTGGCAACTTACTAAGTCACCACAGTACTTGGAAAATTTTAATGCACCTGAATCTAGGAGAAATACGTGAGCAAGTAGAAATGCTCAACACGCTGAACAATTATTAAGGCAAATTTGCTCAAAAAACAACACCATCTGCGGAAATTAAATCACTCACGTACACAGCATATTAACCAACTTGAAAGTACGTTCCCAAACACTCTTTTGCTCAATAGAAAATAAACGCAGTAAGCATTCATTTTTCGATGGAGTGGGAAGAACCCTCCATTCCTTATTCGGAACTATGGATGACGTAAACGAAAAAGGGCTAATCGAGAGAATCGACACCCTAGAACTTGAGGAGAAAGAATCGTAAGCACATCGCTAGTAGAAATACACAAGCCCCTTTCAGACGTAACTAAAAGGCAAACGAATCATCCTTGCTAATGAAGGAAACCTCAAATATCACTGACAAATTCCTAGCCTCAGAGCGTAGAAACGTGATAATGACATCTCTTCTGGCGCAAATAATGGAAATTGAAGAAAGACTACAGATGTTCATTGACATATTAATAGTCACTAAAGACAACAAAATCCACCCGCTACTAATAACAAGCAAAAAACTATACGAAATTGACACTGCTAAAGGTAACAAGTGCCCCGATTTCTGCGAGCAAATCCTCACCCAAACCACCGATCTACAGCACTCCCAATCAGGCAATGAATTCTTAGTGGTCATTCAACTACCACTCTTTCAAATTTCCTTAATGCAACTTTACCGCATACACACTTACCCCATAACTACCAACAACACATACCTCTTAATACCATCTACTACTAATATCGATTATCCAACCACCCCTCGCCACACATGAAATTGTAGTAATTTAGCAGTTGTCTGAGCAAACTGCTCGAAAGCCTCATCATGCTAATCCAATATTAACTGTAAATTTAAAAGAGTGATTATTTAAATTCACAATTAAAATTTGGCCACGGCAACCCCTTTGTAGCGCAGCTTATACACGAATTGCATTGCCACAATGCAATATCCATTGGACGAGTGAGTGGGCTCAACACGAAATACCGTTGCAGCATGTACCTTACGATGGCTGTTTGCAGCAAATGAGCAGATCTGCTTGGGCGGATCCGGGGGTCCACGATGCTGCAGATGACACATCTTCTCTGGAGGCCTTTTCAAAGACATTTTTGAAGCAACTACCTCAGGTACTGCCTGAATAACTCCGGCAGCCACGGACTCATGCATTGAAACCATACCAAATTAGGCTGCAGAAATATCTTGCTGCACGAGAGAGGGTTTTTGCTGCAGAAGAGGTCACCCCACGCCAGCACAAAACTAAATGGTCAACTCGTTGTTGGAGGAGCTTCCGCAGGAGAGTGCACCTGTCGGCAAACTTTGAACGCATGTGACATCTTGGAGGTTTCTGAGAATGACACCAGACCTTACGCACCAATCAGAGTGTTGGGCAAAATCGCTTTTACACTGATTGAAACAGGTGGAAGTATTAACTGCCTTGCCTCGGTTCAAAGGTACTCCATCAACACCCTACGGTAGTAAAACCCTGGCGCTCTAAAATCAGCACAGCTGATGGTACCAAGCACCCTATCCAGGGTAGATTGACATCACCCGTCACGATCAGAGCTCAAAAGAAGGACACGAGTATTACCTATTTCATCACCTCTTCACTGACTAAGAACGTGTACCTGGGCATCGATTTTTTCCTTCAATTTGGTTTGGCCCTGGATTTATTCGTAGACTCACACTTAAATACTAGAAACATCCATGAACTCGCTTCTATTCTCGACAGACACGAATTAACGCATAACCAACAACAACGTCTGGAAGCATTCATCGCTGCTTTTCCATCTTGCACTACGCAAGGCCTTGGCCGCACTACTCTGGCCTCATATGATATTGACGTTGGAGATAGCAAGCCAATAAAGCAGAGGCACTACGCCATCTCACCGGCCATGGAGAACTAGTATACGCAGAGTTTGACAGAATGCTAGAGTTGGGGGCTATAGAGGTGTCTTAAAGTGCCTGGTCCTCACCGGTAACCTCGGTGGTGAAATCAGGTAAAATCCGTCTTTACCTAAATGCCCGGAAAGTCAACGCAGTGACCGTTATAGACGCGTTTTCCTCTTCTGCTCATCGATTGAATATTGGGAAGACTTCCGAAAGCAAACTACATTACAAGCCTCGATTTGAAGGATGCATTCTGGCGAATTCCCGTCGATGAAGGGTCGACGGATAAAATCGCTTTCACGGTGCCTGAAAAACCACTATACTAGTTTGTCACAATGCCTTTTGACCTGTGTAACGCTCCGAAAACGATGACCCAGCTGATGGGCAAAGACACTCCACCTCATCAGAAACACCAAGTGTTCGTGTACCTGGATGGCCTTGTACTCATCACAGAAACGTTTGACCAACATCTACTGTTACGAGAAGTAGCCCAGCATATCAGTAAGTTGGAACTCACCATCAATGTTCAGAAAAGTAAGTTTGTTATGACTGAAGTCCGATATCAACAACATGTCATCGGATATAGTACCATCAAAACGGATCTAGACAAAACTCATGCGATTGATGAGTTCCCCTAACCGAAGACCATTAAGCAGCTACGACGTTTCCTAGGAGTCTGTGGTTGGTACCGAAGGTTCGTTCGAAATTACGCCATGGTTTCAGCGGCTTTGTTGGACATGCTCGGGGAAGGCAAGTTCATCTGGTCCGAACTCAGTCGAAAAGAATTTGAAGAGCTCAAGCAAGTTTGCACGGCCCTGACTTTCAGAAATGCTTCTCCATTCATTGCGATGCAAGTCAACATGGAGTGGCAGCAGTGCTAGTGCAATTGACCGAAGAGGGAGAAGAAGCTCCCATTGCTTTTATGTCCAGTAAACTGAACTCGGCCCAGAGGAACTACCCCGTATCCAAACAAGAATGCCTGGCAGCGGTGATGGCTGTCAAGAAATTCCAAGGGTACATAGAAGGCCACCAATTTGAAATTATCACAGACCATGCTCCGTTACAATGGCTGATGAACCAAGCGGACCTACGCGGACCTACGCGGACGTCTGGCCCGATGGGCTCTTAAACTGCAAGGATTTAAGTTTTCAACCAAATATAGAAGAGGGACCCAAAGCATCATGCCCAATACTCTCTCGCGAATGTTTTCACCCGAGGGAGCGGAATTGGCATTAAGGGACGATGATCCCATCGAGATAGATTTAGACAGCCTGCAGATAGATCCAACGAATTGAGGCAAACCATCGTAATCCAACAAACACAGTTGTCTGATTTGAAAGTGATAGACGGCTATATTAATCAACGTAATGAATATGCAACTGGTGATCCGTGGCAGGAAGAAGAGTCCTGGAAACTCTGGTTACCGGAGGGAATGACTCACAATCTGATCCTGCACGTACATGAACATCCTCTAAGTGCCCACGGTGGCTACGGTCGGACGCTTCGGCAGCTTCAGAACGTTTGCATCGCTCACTGTTAGCCGCGATCCGTTCTTATGTCCATCCAGCTCAGAAGGATTGAGACCGCAGATTGTCCGCCATCATTTGCACTCTGCGGTCGTTTTATCATTCCGCCATCGGTGTCTCGTCTTACTTTGCCGCCATTGGACAGCAAATTATTTGCCATGGCATATAGGCTACTGCGGCACTTAAAATGTGTAGGAGATCTCGTCGTTGCACTGGAGCCCCACGAACGTTTAGGTGACCTCCGCCAACAAATTGCACTGAAAATAAATGCAGCGGGACGTGCAAATGAGACGCATTACAACCGATTTTAAAGATGGGGATGAAGT
This sequence comes from Odontomyia ornata, assembly GCA_963969285.1. Lineage (NCBI taxonomy): Eukaryota > Metazoa > Arthropoda > Insecta > Diptera > Stratiomyidae > Odontomyia > Odontomyia ornata. The sequence goes on along the minus strand of OZ017742.1, from coordinate 182,109,463 downwards.
CTTGCGTCGCAATTTTTGCCAAAGCGACGCCACTGGGCATTACAATGCCAAGCTAGATAGGTAGGTGGTAGGAGCCAATCGTTACCTCCTCACAGACCTGTCGGGGAAGGAAGTGGGCGTTATCACGCAAAAGACCTGGGTCGATAGTTTAAACATACACGTCTGTTTTGTCCGTTCGTACTTAGTTTCAATCACACGCATGGGTTTCCCAGTTACAGTAAGTAGAAAGTATTTGCGTCGGTCTGTCCGTCCGCTAATCGTTATCTTCTCCTACCCCACTTCACGTTCCAACCCCGAATATAATCAATTATCCACCTGAAGTGCCCTCTAGTAATCGAGTAGCAAACTGCTCGAAAACCATCATAATGCTGATACAATTTTAATGGTAAATTTAAAAAAATCAATTATTTAAATTTACAATTGAAATTTGGACACGGCAACAAGGGCAAATCTATAACGCGGCTCATCCACGAATTGCATTGCTACAATACAATCTCCATTGGATGGATGGGTTGGCACGTCATAAGCCACCGTTGCGGCGTGTACCATACGGTGGCTGTTGGCAACAAATGAGCAGATCTGTTTGGGCGGATCCGGTGGTATGTTACGGATCGCCATACACAGAGGCACGCGCCGGTAAGCGGAGATTAGTTAAAAGTTGAATTTTTGAAATCGTTTGGGAGTTGATAGAACTCTCTCGTAAATGCAGAACCGAGGAATAGGAAAGTGTTCTACCGGGCCAGCGCCCTTACATCCAGGGGCACTTTCGACCACCGAAATCCCTGTGGAAAGTTAAATCCCCACTCGTGCCCTTGAAGCAATTTTCTAATTATGCATGGTTCGCTAACGGGTATTGGTAGTGGAAGAATAATTTCCGCGGAAAAGTCACCAGTAAATGCATTTCCATTCAAGGAGGGAAATCCAATTGGGTTGCATTGTGCGTGCATTGCGTTGGGTTGAAAGTGATTTTGGGAGTGATGAGTTGTGATCCTGTGGGTACGGTAACATGAACTCGATTCTGCCGGATATGATTTTCCCACAGCCTCCACATTAGGGCTCTTACTGTGCAGTTAAACCTGAGAATCACCAACGTGTTCACTTCAGTAATATTTGATCGGAGTGCCCATGCTGTTGTGACAGCTTGTTTCGTTAGTCTTCGATAAAAATTAAGGTGCAGGATGTTCCCAGTCAGAGTTAAGGATATCAGACGCGTATCTAATTAGCATAATTTGAAAGAAATGCCGTAACAATAAACGAATGAGCAATTGTGAGTTCTTTCCGCAGAGGCTAGATGCGATTTAAAATAATCGACAAAAGTCGTAAATAATTTATCGGTCAAATTCCGTTAGTTATAATGATAGTGTAAATTTACTTGACTTACAGTCACTGGATTCCGGCAATGAAGAAAAATTATAAAAGATTATTGTCGGTAATAAAATATGCCTCTTTGGTTCCCCAGTACAAAAGCTCAATGTAATTTGATTGGTAGTTAATGTAGGCAATTGTGTCGGGTTCACGTGAATCTAGCATGGTAAAAGTGTTGATTCGTTCTCCTCGGCATTTATAATTGAATCCAACAAATCTTTGTTTTCATCCGGGCAATGGGGGGTCGCAATCTGTTTATTCGCATCTTCTCGGTAGAACTCGTAAGACACATTTCGTATTGGCATAGACGTTCCAAAAAAGCTTGCTGAAAGTTGCTTCGCATGTGGAAAAACAATTGGATGAAGAGATTGAAAAATTGGACAATTTAAAGATCGACGATATTCAAACTTCAAGGGATTAAAGAATCAAAGAGTTAAAGGAAAAAGCAGAGAAGATGCATGAATGATTCAACAGTGTTTACTCAGAGCTTACAGATAAAGAAGAAATTTTTTAAAATCTCGAAAAAAAAATCCACAAATCTTTCGCGCGCATTCAAGAACTAACGTTTTGCCACTTGGGATTATAAAGGAAATAGGGGGCTATAGAAAGAGAAATTGTAGCTCAATCGTAGGGGAGGTAAGCACCATCCGTTAGAAATCATTTTCACTCAATGTTTAGATGTCCTTCAAATTCAAATTGAACCGGAACAAGTTAATCGAAAAATGAATCACTATCGTCATCATCCACTACAACTGAAGTCTTGAGTAATAGTTTCGTGAATAATAGTTGAATAATAGTTTTACAACAAAGTTAAAGAAAGTAAAACTAAAGAATTAAAGTAAAAAATCTAGTGTAACGATAAACGATGTTAAGAAAAATTATAACGCTATAACGCCCCATCCCTGGGCAACACCCTCAGAAAATTTACAGGCCGTACCCGGCCCCATCTGCGAGCACTCGTCGAGGAAGATGGGTCGGTACCCGTTTGTTCCTTTATATTTATAAATATATATATATATATATATATATATATATATATATATATATATATATATATATATATATATATATATATATATATCATCATCATCATCATTGTCAGCTTATCAACCATGTATACGGATCATGGTGTAGCCTCCCCTACGTATTGGCTTCTCATTTCCCTCCACTTTTGTCTGTTTTTAGCTATACGTGTCCAGGTAATGCCAGCTAGCTTTCTTATGTCATGGTCCCACCTAAGTTTCGGGCACCATCTTGGTCTTTTGACTCCCCTTGGGTACCAATTCATAACTTTTGTGGTCCATCTATTGTCTGATATTCTTGCCAAATGTCCAGCCCATCGCCATTTGAGACTTCTGATTCTATTGATCACATCCGTTACCTGTGTTTTTGCTCTTATCCAGATTATTCTTTTTCTGTCTCTTCTTGTGATACCCAACATGCATTTTCCATTGCCCTTTGGGCAACCTGAAGTTTTCTTATGGTGTCTGTGGTCAGAGTCCATGTTTCACAACCGTAGGTCATGACTGGCAGAATGCATTCATCAAAGGCTTTCTTTTTCAGGTGGACTTTCATTTTTGACTTGAAGATTATGGAGTTTTTTCCAAACGCACTCCACGCTAGTTTAATTCGTCTGTTTATTTCAGGTAGTAGCGATCCTGAGTTGTTTATTGCTTGGCCTAGATACACATATTCGTCTACCACTTCTAAATCAGTGTTATTAATTGATATTTTATCCTGGCCTCTCGTTATGAATTCATTGTACATAACCTTTGTTTTATTGAGGTTCATTCTCAGTCCTGCTGTCTCACTAGCTGCACTTAAGTCTTTGAGTAGCGTTTGTAGTTCATCCTGGGTTTGGGCGATGAGGACTATGTCATCAGCAAATCGTAGGTTATTTAGCCGTTCTCCATCTATGATTAAGCCTTTATTATCCCATTCTAGGCCTCGAAAGGTTTCCTCCAGGGTGGCGTTGAAGAGTCTTGGTGATATAGTATCCCCCTGTCTAACACCTCTTTGTGTGGGAAACTCTGGTGTATCCTCGAACACTTTGACCTTCGCTTTGGCGTTCTTGTAGATGTTGGCTAGTGTTTCTACATATGGTTTCTCAATATCTTGGCTTATAAGCGCTCTTATTATGGCGTCGGGATATATTGAGTCGAAGGCTTTCTCGAAGTCAATGTACGCCAGGGCGAGAGGGAGTTCATACTCTTTCGCTTTGCTCATGATCTCTCTTAGTGTATGGATATGGTCTATAGTGCTGAAGCTACTCCTGAAGCCAGCCTGTTCTCGTGGCTGTTCTGCATCTAGGGCTGACTGTATTCTGTTATTGATGATTTTGATGAATACTTATATATATATATATATATATATATATATATATATATATATATATATATATATATATATATATATATATATATATATATATATATTATAATGACATTAAAAATTTACTTATCTAAAGTGGTACTAGAGTAATGCATATTGCTGTATGTAAAAATTGCCTTCGTAAACGATTGGGTGTTGCAGCATTCATATTATTGGCTAAGTCAACTTTAGTTATTGTACCTTGAATAGGAACCGATCCCATAATTTGAATTTTTCGAGCTGAGACAATATCAGTCACAATTCATTGCGTTATTTGATCTAATTCGTACAAATAGTCGGACTTTTTGTTGATAAATAGAATTTATAACTTTTATGGACGTACCTTTTTTTGTGGTAGGGAGGTGAATGCCATTTATGCACAGAGTGTGGGACTCCCATTCTCGCAAGAAGGCGACTGAACTTCCCACTAAACACCTCCCATGTCAACCTGAGAACCCAGTCTGGAACCGTTTGACACATGACTTCGGGCCAGGAGACGGGAGAAGGGAAGAGGAAGTGCCAGAAAAGCGATCCCCCAGCCCAAGTGCCCCCAGCCGCTGTGAGTCCCTTTTATCTTTTAGAACTGTCCGAGCATAATGTGCCACTTGGTTCCAATTGTCAACCGATTCCGGGGTGAGCTCTCCCTGTAGAGTTCCCTTCGCAGCCTGACCCATTTTGTACACGCAAAAAATGTGTAACAGGCATTGTCCTCCTCTCCTGGACAGAACCGACACTCGGGAGACCATGACTTACCAATCTTGTGCAGGTAAGACTGAAAACACCCATGCCGAGCGCTGTCTCTCCTCGCGGACAACCGTCTCCTTCGCATTCTCGTTTCGGTGCAGGTAAATAGCGTGGCGCTCTCTAGCAACGAGAGTGACAGGTATAACGCCTGTAATAACTCTCACCTCCGAATCAGAGACTTTCGGATACGAAGATGCAATCCTCAGTGCTCCTCTTCTCTGTACCTGTGCCAAATGTTTTCGATATACCTCCTTGCTGAGAGCGTCGCCCCATACCTCTGCTCCGTATAGTAGCACTGACCCTGCAGCACTCATCAAGAGGCGTCTTCTTGACGGGCTGGGCCTCCTACGTTGACCATAAGTCGACTCAGAGCCGATATTCCCAAAGAAGCCTTCTCAGCCGTTGCCCTGATTTGCTCGGAGAAACTCATCTTTGAGTCGATCAGTAGTCCCAGGTACTTCACCGATGGCTTCGATTCGATTGTGTATTTCCAATACTGATCATCCTTACTCTAGGGATTCTTTTTTTTGTCAAGATGACCACTTCGGTTTTCTCCAGTGCTAAACTGAGCCCGCGAGCAGTCATCCAGACCCTCACTCGGTGCATTAACATACCTGGCCTAAGTTGCGCTTGTTCAACGGTGCGTCCAGCGACCAGAGCCGCAACATCATCCACATAGCCAACCAAGCGTGACTCATCTGGCATCTCGAGTCTCAGTAGCCCGTCGTGAGACACGTTCCACAGGTCTGGACCAAGGATAGAACCCTGGGCAACACCCGATGTAATTTCCATCCTTCGTTGGCACTGTGTCGTGTCGTAAAGCAGGCTTCGGTCCTTTAGGTAGTTCCTCAAAAGCCGCATTAGATATTCTGGAACTCGAAAAGGGTTTTCCAGCGTATCCAGAATATCCACCCATCTAGCGGAGTTGAAGGCATTCCTGACGTCGAGTGTCACCAACAGGACGATCCGTCGCTTGGTGCGACTATATGCCTCTGCCCTTTGGACTGCGTTCACCACCTCTGCAATCGCATCAGTGGTAGAACATCCTGCTCTAAAGCCGTACTGACGAGGAGATAGGTCCCCAGCAGGACGAATCGCGTCAGTGAGTCTTCCCTTGATGAGTTCTCTAGCGCTTTAGTAGCTAGAGAATGCAGGTTCTAAATCATATTTTCCATACGAATTGAGATTGATTTTGCGCGCCACCTAGTGGCGGAAATTGGAACTAATGACAGTTGAAGTGGTTGGCAATGGAACTAATGGTTTGTGTTTTGGGTATGTGGGTGTGGATCTGTTGTGCGGTTGCCAGGGGAGGGGGTGTGTCTTGGGTGGATGGGTGCTTGTATTAGGGTGGTATAGGTAGGTGCCTGGGATAAGAAGGTATGAGTCCGGGATATGTGTGGATGTCATGGATGGTTGCGGCGAGGGTTTGTGTCTAGCGTATGCGGTATGTGGCATGTGTACAAGATTGGTATAGGTGGGTGCAAGAGATGAGAAGGTATGGGTCTTAGGTAAATAAAAATCTGTGTCTTGGTTAAGCAGGTAAGTATACCGGGTCTTAGTAGCCTCTAATCGCAAATAGTGGAACTAGTCTTGATGGTTGTGTACTTTAAACAGTAGGTGCACATCCTTAGCCTTTACAGCCTGTGATGGTAAATAGTAAAACTAGAAACTTGATTAGTCCTAAGTATTTCAATTAATACGTGTAGATTAAAGACCTAGATTTATCAGCGTGTGTTTACATAGCGTTAATATTTTATTTGAAGTTAATAGGAGCTAGCCTTTGACGCTTTTGGCAGTAGATAATTATACTATTCATGGTTATTATTCATCTATAGTGGAAGGATTTTTCATATATTCATTAGTAGTTTTGTTATTCATCTTTGGTGGAAGTTCTTCTCGGGTCTTTAACGCTTCTAGCGGTAGATAGTTTTTTACCCATGACTACTTTAATGTATATGTTAGGAGATCCATGTCTAGAGTTGATAGCTTGAAGTATTAGGGTTGCTGATCAATTAGGGAAGTTCTGTGGATACGTGGTGCTCTGGGCGATAGGTTTACTGCTTATAGGGCTTGAGAATTTCTAGCGTATCTTACTATTGAGAGGCTTTCGGGTCAAGCGATTTACTTTATCGCATTAGGGATGCTGAACGTTTTTTATAGTGCAATTGGCTGCGTGGTGGTGACGGGCGTTTGTATAGACGGATGACTGCAATATTGTAAGGCGATGGGCGTGCCCGTCAGCGGGAGTTCTAAGGCATGGAAATTTGCTTCAGGGGCGCTCGGTTAAGGAACGTGTTGCTCATCGATTGATGTCTTTGGCCAAGGATGAACGGCCGCGTGTGGAAATGACCGATTTGCTTGTCCATGCCGGGCATTTTTATGATGCAAGTAGTTGCGAGTAGTTATGGATGGGTGACGGGCTTGCCTTTCGCTGGATTTTTTAAGGCGTGAGAGTTTACTTCGTGGGTGCTTGCTTAAGGTGCACGTTGCTGGACGCGTTGTGGGCGAGAAAACGTCATGCGCGTCGCTTGTTGGAGAATGTAATTGGAGATGTTGGTTTCCATGGCGGCGTATGTTATGAGCCGTAGAAATTTCCGCGTTGCCTGTTGTTAAGTATGGATAGCCTTGTCGGCGAATGATTTGCGTCACTATTTTGAGGATTGTGATTGGGGTGTAGATTTGTTTGGCGGTGAATGCTGTCAGGCATTGAAATTGACCTCGGGGCCGCGTGGTATATGCAAGTGACTTTGCTTGTCAAGAATGGGGTTCTGTGCGCGTAGACTTACCTACCGGTGGGACTTTCAGGGTTTCGGAATCTACATTGTGGAACAGAAGTGGCATGGCATACGTTGCATTGTAAGATAGCTTTGATTGCTGGCGGCCGGCATATTTGCTTGAAAAAGATAGCATATGCATTGTGCGTTGCTTGGCGATGTGAATTGTTAGCAGTGGTAGGGTTTTTGTAGTGCTCATAGGCTATGGATAACGTAATGTGCGGTTTTGAGACATGTTTTCACAAATGTCCATTCATAGATACGTCTGTTCTAGTTTGTTGATCATTATTTACATTGATCGTTTTCAGTTTCTTTTTCTTGGAAACGTCGTTTCTTTTTTTTTTCCTACTTATTGCTATGACATATTATTGCTTTTATCGATTTCATATCAATAGTACTTTCAGAATCGTCTACAATGTATTTTATTTGGTTAAACTACTATGCTTATTGCTCAAATCTATGTATGTCTTAATGATTGTTGTAATGCGTTCTTGATATACTCGAATAGTCTTGTATTAAATTTTAGTTTGCTTTTAGCAGCATTTTGTTTGTCTTCATCATCATCACTTATTTCTTAAAGCAGTTTCTATACTTCATTCTGTTTTTACTATTATGTAGAAGTATGGCACTATATTCATTCGTTTTTTTATTTACTATAGGATGCCCATTGGTTTTGTTCAGAAGTTCTAGTAATTTCTTCCAAGACGAGTTATTTTTTCAAATTAATGATCTTGTAGTGCATGAGATGGTGATAATTTTGTTCGTACATCATATGATTTGTCCCTTTTGATAACTGCTTGGGTCTATTTTTTAGATCACTATGTTGAAATGTATGTTTTGGGTATCTATTCTAAATTTGAGATTATTTATGGATGTTGTATAGGAAAGATATTATGGTTTATGGCTTCTGGAATGCTACTTTTTTTATGGAGTTTATGTATGATGGATGTAGAAATCATCTTGGTTGTCCTAATGTGTAGGAATATGGACGCATTTTCATTGATAAATTTTGGGTACGTACTGAAAAGAAGAACCTAATATAGAAAAAAGTGAATGCGGTAGGTCATTGACATTAGGGGTTTGTTGGTATTATGGTATTATTCTTTGTTTATGCCCACAATGCATGGAAAAATATTTTTTAGTCATGCTAGCATTATAGGCATGCACTAAATTGAATTAATTTTTATATTTACTTTGAATTAGGTGTTGTTATTGTGGGTCTGTATTATTTAGTTTAAGTAGTTTCATGAGTGTCAGAGTAATATAGAGTAAAACTGTTATTTTATGCTTATCTCATATTCTTCATATCATGGTTTCTAGTATTGAAACGGCTCGACGGACCAATGTTCTAGAAAATAAAATCAATGAGTTAATTTGAACAACAAGTCGTCTCTTTATTCTCCGTTCTTCATTTCATATACATCATTTTTGCTTACTTACAAATCTTAAGTTAATGACTTTATTTCTAAAACAATTTGCTGACTTACAATTATTATGAAGTTAATGACTTTATTAAAAAAACAGTTTGCTGACTTATAATTACTGATATGCGTGAAAAGGTGATTAACAATTATTATTATTATTATTATTATTATTACTATTATTATTATTATTATTATTATTATTATAACTTTATTTAGCAATGAAACATGACAATTCATAAAAACTTGAGACTAATATTTGCCATGACAACTCCACAAAAGCAGGGCTTGAGAGAGGAGTTTGGTTAAACAAATTAGTTGCCTACGCAATTTTTGATTTTTTTATATTATAAAACAGATTAATTCCTTATTCTAATTACGTTACTATTTAGTAGTAATAACACTATTTGAAAAATAAAATTTTCAATTGATATAATTAAATGTTCTTGAAAATTCTTCACCAGACATACTAAGAAGCCATTTTTTGATGTAAAGTTTAAAGATTTCTGATGTATTAGCACATCTGATGAATTCTGGCAACAAGTTGAAGGTTCTTGGGGCAATATATTGAATATATCTTTGTGATTGTGTTTTATTACAAGTAGTTACATTGATTCTATAATAATTATATCTAGTATTATAAACATTGCTTGAAACCTGACGGGTTTGCGCTTTAAATGTGTAACTAGCTGCAGATTTGATATATAGTTTTCTTATGTCTAGTACTCCTGTTAAGTCATATAATTCTGATGATGGAAATATTCTAGGTAACTTGAACATTGTCTTGAGTATAGTCTTTTGTGTAACTTCTAAATTTTCTATATGGGTCTTAAATGTACCTCCCCATACCGATATACAGTATTGGATTAGAGATTGAACTAGAGCATAGTAGATTATTTTCAGTTGCGGTATTGTGAACACACCTCGTAATAAAATAAAGAGAAATATGCACCTTCTGAGTTTTCCATTAATGTATTCAGAATGGGAATTCCATTTGAGGTTACGATCAATTATGACTCCCAGGTACTTTGTTTTCTCAACAATAACTAGGTCTTGGGACTTACACACTGTATTCCCTTTATTAGTGTTATGGCAGTTTAGTTCGTGCAGTTTAAGAGTCCGGTATGATGGTTGACCCGGAGATGTCAATGAGAAGGTTAACACCTGTGTTTTGCGGGAGTTAAGGCGAAGCCTATGTCTTTGCAACCAGTTATGGATCCGAGTCATTGCAATTTCTGCTATATGCTTAGTTTCATTCCAAGTTGTTGATGAAACTAATAGGGCAGTGTCATCAGCAAAAGCCACAACCTTGCATTTGCTGATCAATTTTATATTGCAAAGATTGTTTACGTAAATATTGTATAGTAATGGGGATAGCACTGTCCCTTGTGGTAAACCTTCTTTGTCTTTCGTGCACCAATCGCTTAGCGTACTTAACACTCTGACTCGTTGTTGTCTAAAAGACAAATATGATTTAAGGAGTTTTAAGGGATTGGCTTTTATACCAATTTATTCTAGTTTTGATATCAAAATTTGATGTGAAATAGTATCAAAAGCCTTTGAAAGATCCATAAAAATTGCCAAAGGTTTGTTATTGGCATCGATTTCTGTATAAAAAAAGTCCGTTACTGATAAGACAGCGTCTTCTGTACTCATGCCTTCCCTGAAACCATATTGATGGCGTGATATAATATCATTTTCAGACAAATACTTTGTCAGTCGATTTTTGATACATTTCTCAAAAATTTTAGCTATTACCGGCAGAAGAGATATTGGTCGATAGTTATTAGTTTCTAGTTTTCCTCCATTTTTATGTACTGGTATGGTTATCGCCTTCTTGAAATCAGTTGGAAAGATTCCTTCGACAATGCATTTATTGAATAAAAGGGTGAGCAGTTTGCTGATTTTGTTTTTAATTCTTCTATATGTTGTAGGAGGCAAATCATCCCAACCTGCCGACGTATTTGTTTTCAGAGAACTGATGATACTTTCAATTTCTATAGCCCTGATATTGGATAAGTAAAAATTGCACAACGTATTGGAACCGTAGGACTCGTTATTTGATTCGTTCCATGTGGTGTTTACTTCTATATTACCGACTCCTAAAAAAGCATTTTTGAACATATTTGCAATATTATATTCATCAGCAATAGAGTTGTTGTCTGTTACCCTCATATGGTTCACTATTTCGTGAAGTGCGCTTTGTTTGTTTTTAACAATTTCCCAAAGTTTTTTGTTGCTGTTATTAGCCAGTGTTGTTTTTAACAATTTCCCAAAGTTTTTTGTTGCTGTTATTAGCCACTGCGAGTTGTTTTTGATAGTAGTTTCTCTTCGCATATTTTTTTACTTCATTTAATTTATTTCTATATTTTTTGTAATATAGGGCTAGTTGCAGGTTAAATGGTTGTTTATTTAATTTTTGCTTAATTTTGTCTCTGTTACGAATTGATTTCATGATACCTTGGGTTACCCAGGGTTTCAGTGGTTTAAGTTTATTGGGAATATACAGTTTTGTCGAGCAGAGATGAATATTGTCTCTTAATGTAGATAAAAACTTATTCGCTGATATGTTTGCATTATCTTGCGTACAGATAACTTGACTCCAATCTATTTTAGATAATTGACTCCTTGGTCTTTCGTAGCATATTTTAGTTATTTCTTTATTATTAAGTATAACTTTTTGATTGCTTTGATAATCCATGTTTATATTTATCAGTATAGTATAATGATCAGTTATTGAGTTCTGCAAAATAACCGGAACTGTTGCAAGACTATCGAAGTTTTTTTGTCTAATAAGAACGTGATCAAGGCACGAGTTTTGATTACCATTTACACGAGTGTATTTGTTTATAAGAGATAAAAAACCTCAACTACCAATAGCTGTTAAATATTCGTTTGTGATTCTATTGTGGTCCATAATATCTATATTAATATCACCAACCACTATATCGTAATCACTACGTATGTTGCTATTTGTTCCTAAAATGGAATGAAGCTTCAAAATAAATTCTGAGTCATTAATCGTAGGTGATTTATAAATCGCGTATATTTTGGATGACCTTTGATTTGGCAAATGGATATTAATTTTTAACCCCGTTAATTCCATGCACGTAATTTCTTCGCTTTGAGCGAAGTAAGTATTTTTGACAAACACTATTACACCGTCATTTTTGTTACGGCATAAAATTGTATAAAACATATTGAATTCAGGTAACTGAAAACTCGGGGCTATAACACTGAAGTCATCAATGTAACTACTGTGATGCGTTTCACTTAACACAATTACATCAAAAGAAATATCTAACTCATTCAATAACATCACCAATTCATCAAAGTTTTTTCTTACGCTTCTTATGTTGAGGTGTAGGATTTTCAAGGTACTATTAAATTTAAACTTATTAAATATCTTATTGCATGAAAAGGTTGTGTCGGCTTCAAAAGTTAATTGGTCGTGAAAATAGATTAGTTCTGTAGGAATATATGATTCCAATATTTCAAATATTTGTTATTTACGTTAATTACATTCATTTAAGCAAATTTACGTTTAATTCATTCTCGAAATTGATTCTATGAACGTGATCATTTTCAGATCTTCTAATATAAATATTCTTATTCTTAAACCATACGTACCTAAAATTATTTTCTTTCGCAAATTTTTTTGCTAAGTAAATAAGCCTTTTAAAATGTTGGGTCAAGTGAGCATTTAGGTAGAATTTGCTAGTTGGAAATTTATCGTGGAAATTTCTACAGATGAGTTGGTCTCGCTTTGCTTTAGCTGTGACTAGCCACAGATCCCTCACTTCTTCCGTAGCGAAACGAACAACCATTGATGGAGATGCGTTGATTTGTTGTCGGTTGATAATTTTGCGCCTTGCAAATTTTGGCAGGTTTTGTTCTCCATCCACTCCCAGCAGATTTCCTATTTTCGCAGCAACAGCGAACGCGTCTTCATTTGGCGTTATTGGAATCCCACATATTTCTATTTCCGTAGCCAGTTTAGCTTGTTGTAGCTGATTTACTTGTACGGACAAACTTTTCACTTGCGCATTTAGGGTTGAGTTTTCAGAGGATAACTTGTTGCACGTTGAGCTCAGGCTATCAATTTTTTCACAATATTTTAAAATGTGTGTGTTGAAGTCGTTGATCTTGCTACAACAATAGTCCAGCGATTTTTTGTATTCTACTAACTCCTCCTTTAGAAATCTACTTTAGTTGACAAATTTTGATGAGTTGCAATTGGTAAAGTGAATTAAGTTCAATACAATATTGCAATTTAGCATTCTGTTTGGTTTAACATTAAGGTGAATGAAATTTACAAAGTTCAATACAATATTGCAATTTAGCATTCTGTTAGGTTTAATATTGCAAATACTAAGGTGAATGAAATTTAAAATTTGTTTGATTGCATTTTAATACTAATGGATTTGAATATGAAATTGAATATGCATTGCGCCACAATTGGTGAAGGTAAATTCTAGGGCATTGACTGCGTGGTGATGATTTGAACATTACCACCCGCCATGAACCTTCCGAGGTTCTTAGTTCGTGTTGCATGTCGATATGTCGTACCAGTTTGCTCTCGGTAAGGTTGGTGTAGTTGCCAGTTTAGCAAGACGACGCCTTATCAAAAATAAACACCCGGCTACAGTGGTTACGGATATGATGACAGATAAAGTGATGCCAGTTCGGTGTTGGTGAACGGTTGACCAAGATATTGACTGGTAATTTTCAATAATTGCTTGTTCTTCTTGAACGTAGGCTCCTAAGGATTCGTCTGCTTTGATTAATTCTGATGCAACAAGGTTTGGTATAATTTGTTTGCTTATGGTTTGATTAAGTACAGGAGGGTGTGGAAAGATGTAGATCGATAAGTTTCTTGTGAAGGCTGACCATGTTGTAGTGAAAAGTGAATCGTGAATTAGTTTGATGTTACCAGTGCCGTTCAGAATTACGTTGTCACGGTGACCTTGACATAGTGTTTGCCCAGGGGTTCCTGTAGGAGCGGTGAACATCCAGGTGTTGGCGTCATGGAGCTGTTTCCATATTACTGTGTTAAGTTTGAAGGTGTGCACCGCACATGGTGTTCTCCCGTATACCTTGTGGATTTCATTGATTATACAGTTCGGCTTCGAATTGACGTCGTAGAGTATGTTGATGTCCACTAGGAACTGGTCAGCATAAAGTCTGAAGAGGTCGGTTGAGGAGGCTTCAAAATACTGTTGCTGATTATAGTTGACTCCTAGAATCCTTGGTGGTATATCGAATGCTTGGAACGTGGTATCCCCGACCCTCTCCGGAATTGGTGTTGGTTTTATGATCTCGTATGGGCGCCTGTCAATGATTGGAAGGAAGGCTAGAAGGCGGAAACTGTTTTCATCGGATGTAGATTGAATCGGCTCGATTGGTCGTAGTATAATTTGCACATGATCTGGTAGCAGTAGCAGTGTTCTGTTGATGTCTTGAATGGCGTCGCTTATCTTGATGCAATCCCAAATGTCTTTGCGTGATTAAAGGCTCGATAGTATGCTTGTATATTTATGGTATACTTCTTGCAGGTAATTTTCTGCTCGTTGTAAGGTAGCCATGATGTTGATATTGATTTTGTTGTGGTCGGTGGTTGTAAACCAATGACTCTGTTCGTTGATGCGTGCTAACCCTCTTTGCAGTTGAGTTTGGAAATGTTTCAATTGCATGTTTATTCTACCTGACGTGCTCTTTAAGGTTTTTACTGCTTTCAGCATAAGTTTATTTTGGTTATCGACAGAACGCATGATTGCTTTCTGGTTGTCGGAAAGAGTACTGATGTCCTTGTATACCTCATCGTTCACGCCAAGCACCGCGGTTAACAGAGATCCTAGTGCTCCGTGTCATTGTCTCCCATGAAACATTCTCAATGTTGTTATTTTGCGATTGATCTGGTCCTTCACTTCATTTAGGTGTTCTGCAAGCTCATAGCAGCCGATGTCCGAGGAAATTGCCGTACTGGAATCGCACAGTGCTCTGGCTTTTGTTACCACTGTGTTAACATTGTTCATGTCATCATTCAAATTGGTCCAAGGTACCTGAATTTGCATTTTCAGCGCACCTCTATGTATTCGTGCAACTCCGAGATGCTCGATATAAAATCCGGATGTCAGTTGGGTTAAATTGACCTCGCAGTGTGTCTGTGGTAAAACGCAGCAGATCACCAGCAGCGAATATAATAGTGTAGTACCTAGACCAGAACCGGTTATCCTCTTTGTTGCAGGTTCTGTGGGTTCCACCTTTTGCTTTTTGGCTCGTTCCGCTAAGTATTTTGTCCAAGTACTCCCAATAGGTGCAATTTTGACTCGTTTAGACTTGCGTGGTTTTGATGTCGTCAGAAGTGTTGTTGTACTAGGTGTTTGAGCAGCTAATTTTGTAGAGGTATCTGGAGTTGGGTTGTTAAACGGTAGACGGCAGATCTTAGTCACGGGGCGTCTGGTGACTCGTCCATGTACTTTGACGGATACGACTCGCACCATACCATCAGCGCCAGGATGCACTTCGGGCACTCTTGCCAGTGGCCAATTAGTAGGGGGAAAGTTCTCCATTTTCATGAGCACTAAGTCGCCGACTTGAAGGTTGGGTCGTATGTTTGTCCATTTAGGTCTCTGTTGTAATCTGCTTAGATATTCCAGCTTCCATCGGTTCCAGAAATGTTTCCTAATTTGTTGTACGGCTTCCAATTTTTTCGCTAATGGGTTTATCAGCAGAGATTGATGGTATCTCAAATAAGTGACTCCCTGTTAAAAAATGTCCAGGAGTGATGGCCGATAGATCCTTTGGGTCATTGCGCACCTCCCACAGTGGTCTTGAATTCAAGCATGCTTCTATTTGGGATAGAAGCATAGAGTTCCTCAATGGTTAAAAGATGTTGTCCGACTGATTTGACCAAATGGCGCTTCATTGATTTTACCCCAGCTTCCCAGAGTCCGCCAAAGTGTGGGCTTCCAGGAGGTATAAATTTCCACTGAATCTCCTCGTTCATCAAACAATCTTTACAGTGGTTTGCTGCTTCTGAAAATGCTTTCCGCAGTTGTCGTTCGCTACCCACGAAGTTTGTCCCACAGTCACTCTTCTAATTGCTGCAATGCAAGTTGGTGTTGATAACTCGCTAACAGCTTCCAGGTGGAAGGCCTTAATAAAAAAGCACACAAATACTGCTAAATATGCTTTCGTTGTCTTGGCCCCACGGCCGCTACTCCATTTGATGGTAATTGGCCCGGCGTAGTCTAGGCCTGTCTCCGCAAAAGGCTTTTCCATTTGGAATCTCGGTGAGGGCAGTTGTCCCATCAGTTGGTTTCCTGGCTGTGCAGTAGTTTTGAAGCATGTAATGCATTCACGAAGTATCCGTTCCACAAAGGATTGTGCATTAACGATCCAGAACTCTTGTTGTATGGTTGCTAATACGAGTTGCAGTCCTCCATGCAGTGTCTTCATATGGTTCTGTCTGGCGATCAGTGTGGCAAAGGAATCTCTCGGAAGTATAGCGGGATATTTTGCCTTTTCATTTATGGGTGCAAACTGTAGTCTTCCGGTAGTTCTAAGGATGCCGGCGGAATCAACCCACGGAACTAAGTACTTGAGGCTGCTGTCTTTGGCGACTTGTAACTTGTCGCGTAGCGTTGAGATTTCTTTGCGAATGCATGTTGCTGAGAAAGTTGTATGCATGTTAGTTTTGATTCTTGTAGCCCCTTGAATGTCAAGGGTCTCGTTCGTTTATCAGTTTTATGTGTTGTATTATAGCTGAATCGCCATAAGCTTTGGTAGCGAAGAGTATCTTTTGAATATTTCTGGCTCTTGAGTACGTTCAGTGGCTAAAGTTGCAACGGTACGAGTTTCTTCAGTCACAGCTTTGGTTTCTGTCGCCGATAACGCAAAATTTTCTGGTGCCCGTATTTCCCGATTTGCGAGCCATTCTGGACCTTTCCACCATAGGGATGAGTGGATCAGCTGGTAAGGACGCACTCCCCTTGACGCGAGATCAGCGGGATTATCAGTGGTGCGAACGTGATGCCACTCATTAGGTGTCGAATCTTCATGTATCAGGCTGATGCGATTAGCTACGAATACCTTCCACGTCGCTGCTGGTTTTTGGATCCAGGCCAGAACGATTTTGGAGTCTGTCCAGAAGTAAGTGCTGACATTGGACTATTGCATGCTAGTTTAAGTTGTTTCATCGATTGTAGCATTAGAACTGCACCGTTAAGCTCGAGTCGTGGAATTGAGATGGTTTTTAAAGGAGCGACTTTTGACTTTGCGCTCAAAAGACATGTAGACACATGTCCTTCCGTGGTGATAGTTCGTAAGTAAATTGCCGTGGCGTACGCTGCGCTGGATGCGTCGCAAAACCCGTGCAACTCTATCTTTGCATGCTTTGTTGAGCCATTCCATCTAGGGATTCGCAGTTTTTCAAGTAGCGGTAATTGTTGTCGTGTTTCAACCCAATCCTTGATTGTGGCTGGAAGAACTTCATCATCCCAGCCTAACTTCAGAAGCCAGAGTTTCTGCATAGTAATTTTTCCCGTTATAATGCAGGGTTGCACCCAGCCTAGCGGATCGAAGAGTTTTGCCACTTCTGATAGTATGGATCGCTTTGTTAGTTTTTGGCCTTCCAACAGTTTAACTTTGAATGAAAAGTTATCTTGTGCTGGATGCCAATGCAGTCCAAGTGTCTTGACTTCTTCGGATAGAGCTATTTCAAGAGGCTTTTGGTTTTCGCGATCGCTTTCAAGGATTGTTTCTAGCAGGGTCTGATGAGTAGCTGACCATTTCCTCAGATGAAACCCGCCTTTGCTGAGTACCAGGTTGAGTTCGTCTTGTATGTGCCTCAGCTGAGTGACGTCATCTGAGCCAGTGAGAAGATCGTCCACATAAAAATCATGAAGTATTCTGTCAGTGACGTCCGGGTGGGCAGCTTGTTCATCAATTGCTAACTGTTGTAATGTGCACATAGCCAAAAATGGGGCACATGTTGTACCGTACGTCACAGTTTTCAACCTGTAATGCCTGATTGGCTCTTTGATGTTGAATCTCCATACTATGCGCTGATAGTCTCGATCTCCCTCATGAACTTGTATCTGTCGATACATTTTCTCTATATCGGCAGCAATTACATATCGATGGTTGCGCCATCGTAACAATAGGTGAAGCAGATTAGTCTGTATTGTGGGGCCTACTTGGAGTAGATCGTTCAAGGACTTTCCACCAGCTGATTTTTGGGAGGCATTGAATACAACACGCAATCTTGAAGTGGAGCTCGTTTCCTTGATGACCATGGTGAGGGAGATAATAGCAATCAGTACTTTGAATTAGCTCATCTGGTACACTTTCCATATGGCCAAGTCGTAAGTATTCTTCCATGAAGGCGTGGTATTCTTGCTTTCGATCAGGATGAGCAGAAAGGCGCTGTTCTTATTGTCGGAAGCGAATATATGCTATTCGTATTGACTCCTTAAGACTGCTTCTCAAGTCGACACTTGATTTGAATGGCAACTTCACTGTATATGTTCCATTTGGGCTTCTGGTCGTATTTTCGGTGTAGTGTTGTTCAACCTCAAGGTCTTCTGGTGTCTGGTTAAGTACTTGAGATGGCTCTGCGATTTCCCAAAAGCGTCTAAGAGTCTTATCCAACTCTTCAAATGCTACAAAGGCACTTGGGCCTGACTCAGCGTGCGTGTTCGTCGTTGGTCCGAATAGTACCCAACCAAGTTTGGTTTTTTGTGCTCAAGGTTGTTCTTTTATAAATCCTCGGTCCAAGATACTTCCATATACGTCGGCACCAAGAAGTAAGTCGATGTGCGATGGACGGTTAAAACTGGGATCTGCGAAACATAACTTTTTGATCTGTTCAGAGAGGTCTACAGTTATGCTGGTGGCAGGTAACACGGCTGTAATCTTTGGTATGATTAAAGCCGAAAACTGTAGAACATCGGTTTTGCCATTCCTTCCTAGATGGGCTGTAACGTCTACAACTCCTCTTGATGTCACTGCTTCTGAGCATCCTATGCCTCCAATAGCTAGTTTGGAATGCTTGCGGGCCAGTCCTAACAGTTGAACAGCAGACTCTGTGATGAAAGACTTCTGAGAGCCAATGTCCAGTAAAGCACGTAGTTGAGCTGTTGTCCCTTCCTGATTTTTGATTGCGATGAGTGCTGTTGCAAGAAGTACCTGGGTGTTAGAGAACATTGCATTATGAGCTTGTATTGAAACAGGAATTGCTGTAGAAATAGGCTTAACGCCGTTGCTCAAATCTGGCTGTACGTCCCTGTCATCAGCCGCGTGTAATAGTGTGTTGCGTTGCCTTGAGCAAAGCTGGCAACTTCTCTTGGATTGACATTGTTTTACTGTATGTTGGTCAGACAAGCAGTTGAAATACAGTTTCTTATTTTTAACCATTTGTCGACGTACGTTTATGGACGCTTTTTTGAACTGGTCACACTCAAACACGCGGTGATGGTTAGTACACATTGCACAACGTTGTGATTGTATTGGAGCTGTATGTACAACAATCTTCTTTGACGGTCTTTTACTTGTGCCTAATGTTAGCGATTCTAACATGGTAAATCGTTGCGTTAAGAAAGCTATGAACTTCTCAAGCGTAGGAACTTCCTTGCTTCCACTAATTGCCCTTTGCCACTCAGCTCTCGAATCGTTGTCGAGGTTGCTGTTTAGTATGAATATTATGGCAAGATCAAACCCATTGATTTTCAAGGTTTTCAAACTTGCCGTCAACTGGTTGGTAGTGTTCACTATGTCTTTCAACCCGATTGCGTTGTTTGGTTGGCACAGACTTGCATTCCACCAACGTTGCATCAACTCCTGCGATATTAACTTCACGTTGTCGTATCTTTCGCACAATAAAGTCCAAGCGGATTCATAATTGTCACCAACTATGTTTAGATGACTTATAATTCACTCAGCTTCTCCCCTTAAAATGCTGCCAAGATACTGCATCTTTTGAACAGTAGATAGTGCCGTGATTTCGTGCCCCATGCTCTGGTACAAATCAAGGAACGCGATCCATTTCCCATAATCGCCATCGAATGTAGAAATCTTGATTCGTTCCAAGCGCACAGATTCTCCTCCAATAGAAGCGGGCTGTATCTGTTGACATAAAGTCCCGGCATCTGTGGCCCCAGCTCGGAATTTATTGATTCCTTCCCTAAAGATTGTTCTGTATTCCAGAACGAGATCTTCCATGCTGCCATAGTCTTCTGTGTATTTTTTCAGCAATGTTGTATCCTTCTCCTCTTGCAGTTGCCCATGTGTTTGCGCATGTGTCGCTTCACATACCATCCACTGTTCTTCGAGTCTCTGCAACCTGGTTTCAAAATATGCTAGAGAATGGCGACTGGAACCATCCTTCCTGTAGTTGGAGATCATCCTGTTGATACTGTCGAACTGCAAATTTTGCGCCGCTATAGAACTAGCCATGTTTCCTGTTATGGTACAAAACAAGATGTCCTGACTAAATGCTTTGTCTTCCTGATTCTCCTGCCTCCAACTCGATTTGTTGTATCTTGAGAATCACTAATTCGATAGGCTGGAAATCCTGTTGTAGAATTCCCGAATTCGACGTTCTGGATATCCTGTGTAGAATGCCCAAATTCAACTTCCTGGATATCCTGATTCGACTTGTTGGATATCTGTATCCTTCAATGCTGATATTCTGCGATGCGAATCTTCAAATCTCCGAAATCCGGCTTGACGGACCAAATTTCTGGAAAATAAAATCAATGAGTTAATTTGAACAACAAGTCCCCTCTTTATTCTCCGTTCTTCATTTTATATACATCATTTTTGCTTACTTAAAAATCTTAAGTTAATGACTTTATTTCTAAAACAATTTGCTGACTTACAATTATTATGAAGTTAATGACTTTATTAAAAAAACAGTTTGCCGACTTATAATTACTGATGTGCGTGAAAAGGTGATTAACAATTAGTTGACAAATTTTGATGAGTTGCAATTGGTAAAGTGAATTAAGTTCAATACAATATTGCAATTTAGCATTCTGTTTGGTTTAACATTAAGGTGAATGAAATTTACAAAGTTCAATACAATATTGCAATTTAGCATTCTGTTAGGTTTAATATTGCAAATACTAAGGTGAATGAAATTTACAATTTGTTTGATTGCATTTTAATACTAATGGATTTGAATATGAAATTGAATATGCATTGCGCCACAATTGGTGAAGGTAAATTCTAGGGCATTGACTGCGTGGTGATGATTTGAACAACATTTATATATATACAAAAATAATTTATAGGAGGCATCTATTTTTCGATCAATTAATTAAAAATAAAAAGTTTAGTTTTCATTCAATATTGATCTTGAAAAGACAAAATAAGTATTGTTTCATATTGCTACAGTAATGTTTAAATACAGTTAAAGATAACGTTACAATTTGCTTAAGTATTAATTAATTTGTTTCATTAAAGAAATATAGATAAATTAATATATAACTTATTATATATTTTATAAATATCCGTATAAATGGAGAAGTTAAACGTTCTCCTTGTTGGTGACCCCGCAACCTTCTAATAAGAGTTGGGTAAAAAGCATCCCACCCCGCAGGGGGAATGCCGGTCGACAAGAGCACTCTTGGAGGCTAGCATTCTTTGGGGAGTTCCACCCCCATGTACCCAAGGAAACTCCGCAGGGGGAATGCCGGTCGACAAGACCACTCTTGGAGGCTAGCATTCTTTGGGGAGTGCCGCTCCCACGTACCCGAGGAAATTCCCGCAGGGAGAAAGCCGGTCGACAAGAGCATTCTTGGAGGCTAGCATTCTTTGGGGAGTGCTGCCCCCACGGACCCGAGGATATGGGGGGTGCCGTGAGGTTCCCTCCTGGGATGACAGGTAACGACTCTTATTGTATCTGGACTACGCTTTGGACAACAAACTGGAATTGAAGCTTTGGGCTGGCGGATGTGATGGTTTGGACCTAGTTGCTTTGCACAGTAGCGCCGAGGTGAAAATCGTGTGTCAACGGCTCCAATTCAACTATCATACCGTCTTCGTCCCGGTAAAACCTTGGCAGGCCTCGGAGTACGTTCGAAGTTCGCACCATTGGGTTGGTGGTGTAGGATCGGTTGAGACGGACTCCCGATTAGCGCTGGTCTGGCTCTGAGCACTTGTCCCCATAAGGGCTTGTGCCAACCCTCGCATGGCCTCCCTGCTCTGCAAAGATAACCATGGGACCAAAAAGGCGACTACACACACGAACGGAGATAACGGCTCCGAGGGGGGACCCAACAAAACTGGAGCAATCAAAAGACCAAATCAAAAGACCAAACAAAAGCAACGACGACGCAACCAGCGGTCGCAGCTACGATGTCAACAGTACATCGAGAGCTGTACTAACCACATACGACAGTGATGGTGGACGAAAAACGGAGAACAGCAGACAGTCTGGTGCAGGCTGAGATTCCTGCGGCATTTGGGAGCAGCAAAAAAATTATGCGAACGCCCGAGCGTCCTATTAAGGAGAAGCGGGAGACTCAGCAGGATGCTTCAGGTGTTCGAGCAGTGGGAGATAACATAAAAGTAGGGGTAGAATGCGGGTTCTGGCTCACTTTTTTCATACAAATTTCAAATGTGGTCTAGGGTGTGTGTCTTGGGTGTGTGGGTGCGTGTATTAGAGTGGTATGGGTAGGTGCCTGAGATAAGAAGGTGTAAGTCCGGAATAGGTGTGGATCTTTTGGGTGGTTGCCAGGGGAGGGTATGTGTCTTGGATGTGTGGGTGAGTGTATTAGGGTGGTATAGGTAAGTGCCCGAGATAAGATGGTGTGAGTCGGGGTTAGATGTGGATCTCTTGGATGGTTTAAGGGGGGAGCGAGTGTATCTTGGGTGCCTGGGATGAGTACGGGTGAGCCTTAGATAAATATACATCTGTGTCATGGTTAAGTCGGCAAGGGCTCTAAGTAGCCTCTAATGGTAAATAGTGAAACTAGGCATATTGACTATATTCTGGGGTAGTCCCATATTTCCAATTAAATAGATTAAAGACTTAGATTTCTCAGCATATGCTTACATAGGGTCAATATAAATGTTTAAGCCTTTGACGCTTTCAGCGATAGATAATTATACTATCCATATTTTTTATTCATCTGGAAGGATTTCCTATATATGTCTTAGTAGTAATAATCTTACATATAAATTTCATTCATCCATTCATTAATTATATAAATTTTTCTCATTACAAAGAAAATACGGATATCAATTCCTAAATATTCCCATGATATTTTTTTATCAGTTTCCCAAGTCCATGTGGTAAAAAGGTCAAGATATTTGAACCCATAAATTATTTACATGGCCATCTACATTCTACAGACGATCCTTTTCAATCTCAAGTACCTTCCGCAGCGTTTTTTTTCTTATCGCATGCATCCATATGTGACATATTCTTGAAGATGTTTTTTTCACACGTGGTATGGAGTGAGTTAATCTTTTCCATGTTAGGGAAAGGCTATTAGTACTTGTGGTTAAATTTTATTAGGTGATAATTGGACATGGCTTCTAGTGATCGCATTGATGAGAATAGAAGCTAGTTATGTGAGATATATGTATGGTGATTATGGCAGTATGATTTATGAGGTGCCGCTTGTGGTAATCCCTATGATGGGAAAATTGGGTAGTGTATGCATGTTACTTGCTATATATGGAAATTTGAGCATGAGCATTTTGAATGTTAGAAACAATGTATGTATGGAATGTGTTAAGAAATAAGAACATTATGGATGATAATTTATGGAGCACTTTGGTTTTTTGTAGCCGTTGATGTTTTAGGCGTATCGATCAGATACAGAGTGTATGATGATGTTTTTGGTGAGAATTTATGATGTTTCGTCTGCAGTGAGGTTTAAGGACGAGATTAGAAATTCGATGTTGCCATTGAATCGTGACAGGAGCATGCTATTAATTTATAATTTATGGCTTTGGAAGAGTATAAAAGGGAAGCTGAAGGATTATTGAAATCAATTCTGATCTAGCCCGTCTCTGCGATAGAATAACGCTTGAGTTTAGATCGGAATTAAGTTTGCGAAGTTATTTTTGCAACTTTAGTAATCACGGCGTAGTGGCTACGAATAATTTTCGGCCCTCGCCACTCTATCTGCGGACTATCCGCTTGGTTAGAAAATTTTATTTAAAACAGCGATTCTTGGGAAAGAATATAGCAATCACGGCGTAGTGGACACGAATAATTTTCGGTCCTCGCCACTCTATCTGCGGACTATCCGCTTGATTAGGAAATTTTATTTAAAACAGCGATTCTTGGGAAAGAATATAGCAATCACGGCGTAGTGGACACAAATAATTTTCGGTCCTCGCCACTCTATCTGCGGACAATCTGCATACGTAGGAAATTCAACGTAAAAAAGAATATTCAAAGTTTTTATAAGGCTCGTTATACTACGCCACCATCTTCGGAAGAAGCGAATGGCTCATACATTTTTGTCAGCTTTGTAGAAACAAAAATCTCGCTTCAGCACGCTTCTATGCAGGAGCAATAAAGTGTTTGGACAACAAATCTCCAGTTTGAAGATTTCCATTGATTTAGGACAACCAACCTCCTTTTGTCAGCTTCAAAGCAGCAAAAAGTCAGATTCAGCACACTTCTACGCAGGAACGAAATAACATTTGGAGCAAAAAATCTCCAGTTTTCAAATTATATTCAGGAAGACGTCGGGAGTTAGTTAAGAATTCTTTGTATTATATAGTTTCACTGTTTTATTTGATTAAGTTATTAAAGTATAAAGTATAAAATGTCTGTATCCACACATAAACCCTTGAAAAGAAAATACAATAAAACTCCTAATAAACAACACTGTCACTTTTGCGATGTTGAAGTTAGTCAACAATTTTTCAAGAACCATTTGAAAAGTAATGAGCATAAAAAAAATGCATCCCAAATTAAAAGTTGCGATCAGGGAAAAGTGAAGAAAATTTCACAAGCATTTGCTACTCGAATAGCAACGTACCAAATCATTAACGAAAATAAGAATTTAAGTATTGTAGAGTTTTTAAAAAATGAGAGCCATTGTTTCAAAGATCTTATTTGTGCTCAACTTCAAGAGCTCGCAGCTTTAAAAGTCAATTTAGAACTATTTTCTGTTTTTATAAAATTTGATTTAAGTAGCCAGAATGATGTGAGCGATTTAAAATCATTCAATACGAAGAATGTGATTATTACCAGGGGTTGCGACCTTGAGCATGTTTACAAAGATTTTTGTGCTGTTATCGTGAAAAAAAGTGAGGAATTTCAAGAGAGGGATAGTGGCTGGGCATTCCAACAGGTTCTTTATTTACAAGTTAACATAAATAAGTATACACCCTTTCATGGAGGATCTTATCTACCTCTACCAAAAGAGGTGCTATCGAAAAAAGCATGCGTGAATGTAAAAAATTCCGATGATGCATGTTTCGCTTGGGCTATCGTTTCTGCTCTTCATCCCACAGAGAAAAATTCTGATCGTATTAGCTCTTACCCCCATTACTCATCTATTTTGAACTTGGATGGTATTACGTTCCCTATTACTTTCAAAGAGATTCCCATTTTCGAGGAAAAAAATAATGTGAGCGTAAATGTCTATGGCTGGAAAAAGGGGTCTATTGAGGGTCCATTCTATTTTTCCAAACACAGACTAGCCTCTAGAAGGCATATAAATCTACTTTATGTGGAAAATGAAAGAGGTACCATAGGACATTATTGCTGGATAAAAAATTTAAGTCGATTTGTGAATAGTGGAATGACTAAACATGGTCGCATATCTTACCTCTGTGATGGGTGCCTTGTTAAATTTACCAGCGTTGAGCGATACAATGAGCATGTGAAACATGATTGTAATAAGATCCATACAATTTTACCGTCAGAAAAGGAAATATATTTAAAGTTTAAAAATGTAGGAAAGCAGCTTAAAGTTCCATTTATAGTCTATGCTGACTTTGAAGCATTACTGCAACCAATAGAGTCATGTTCTCCAGACCCTCGGAGTTCATTTACAGAGACTACTCACATTCATGTACCATATAGCGTTGCATATTATATAAAGTGCAGCTATGATCCATCATTGAATAAATTAGAAATTTTCAGAGGCATCGAATGCCCTAAGGTTTTCCTAAGTAGGTTGCAAGAAGATGTGAAACGTATATTTAGGATCTTAAAGGTGAACAAGCCCATGCAATTGTCCGATGAGGAAGAAGAGAAGTTTTTAAATGCAGTATCTTGTCATATTTGTGATGAAAAGTTTGACTCAGAACCCTGGAAAGTAAGAGATCATTGTCATTTGACAGAAGTCTTTAGAGGTGCAGCTTGTAACAAATGTAATATTCTATATAGAGTTCCCAATTTCATACCCATAGTCTTCCATAATCTTAGTGGATATGATGCTCATTTCATATTTCAGAATTTTGGAGGAGATCCTGATAGCATTGAAGTTATTCCTAAAAATAAGGAAAAATATATTGGATTTTCCAAACATATGAGGGTTGATGATGAAACAATATCATTAAGATTTATTGATTCCTATCATTTCATGGGCTGTAGTTTAGACAAACTTGCAAAGAATTCAACTTCAGATAAATTTCTCGAGACTAAAAGGTATCATTCTGACGATACTTTGTTCAACCTAGTGATAAGAAAGGGGGTTTTCCCATACGAGTATATAGATTCCTTCACAAAACTTGATGAAACATACTTGCCTGCCAAATCATGTTTTTATAGTATACTACAAAATAGTAGTATCAGTGATGAAGAGTATAAGCATGCTCAAAATGTATGGGTAAAATTCAATTTTCAAACACTGGGCCAGTACTCTGATGTTTATTTAATAACAGATGTGCTCTTATTAACAGATATATTTGAAGAATTTAGAAATGTATGCCAGCAAATCTATGGACTAGATCCAGCTCATTATTTTACGGCCCCTTCACTCAGCTGGGATAGCATGCTCAAAAGCACTAAAGTTGAGCTCGAATTGCTAACAGATATTGATATGTACAATTTCGTGAAGCAGGGAATTAGAGGAGGACTCTGTCAATGTACCCAAAGATATTCAAAGGCAAACAATAAATATATAACTTCATACAACCCTGATCTTGAGAGTAACTTTATTCTCTATATTGATGCAAATAACCTATACGGTTGGGCAATGAGTCAATATTTACCCATCAATGGTTTTCGCTGGCTAAGCAATGAGGAAATCCAATGTTTAGATATTCAGAATGTTGAGGACACTGCTTCTAAGGGGTTAATTTTATCCGTTGCTTTAGACTATCCAGAAGACCTCCATGAGCTACACAATGATCTTCCATTTTGCCCCGAAAGTCGGATCCCCCCTCTTGAAACCTCTAAATGTAAGAAACTGATCGCAACCGAATCAAATAAACGTAATTACATTATCCACTATAGAAATTTAAAACAGTGTTTACGTGCAGGACTGAAATTAGTTAAAATACATCGTGCAATAGAGTTTAGTCAATCACCATGGTTAAAAAAATATATAGACTTAAATACTGAAATGCGTACTAAGGCAACTAATGATTTTGAAAAAGATTTCTACAAATTAATGAATAATAGTGTATTTGGAAAAACCATGGAAAATGTAGATCATTATGTAAGTGTTAAGGTCTCAACCCATTGGGATAATGTCGGAAAAAAGAAAGGAGCTCATTACTACATTAGTCGACCTAATTTTCATAGTTGTAAAGTAATTAGCGAAGATTTAGTGCTCATTCAAATGGATCGAATCAATATTAAATATGATAAGCCAATTTATATCGGCATGGCAATTCTTGATGTGTCAAAAACGTTGATGTATGATTTTCATTATAGTTTTATCAAAAATAAGTACAATAGTCAGGCTCAACTTTTATATATGGATACAGACTCTTTTATCTATAATGTAAAAACTGAGGACATTTATGATGATATTAAAAATAATATAAATTTATTTGATACTAGCAATTACCCTAAAAATAATGTATATAATATTCCTCAAGTTAACCAAAAAGTATTGGGTAAATTTAAAGATGAAAGCCCCATAAATCCCATAGCAGAGTTTATTGGAACAAAAGCAAAGTCATATTGCATTATAACAGATAAGTCATGTATAAAAAAAATTAAAGGCATCAAAAAATTGGTTGTAAATAATGAAATTGAGCCATCAGATTTTATAAAATGTGTAGAGGATACTAAATTAAAATTATTTAGTAAGATGTATACATTTAGATGTGATAAGCACCTTATTTATACTAGGTTAGTTAATAAAATAAGTCTTTCAGGAGATGATGATAAGCGTTTCCTGATTCCAAACTCTTATAATACTTTAGGTTGGGGCAATCATATGATAAATTCATAGTTTTAGTTCATAAGAAAACACATAATATGTTATCAAGTAAGTCATTTTATTATACTATGTTTGTTACAATAAATCAATTTTGTTAATACATGAATTATGGTCTTTTGAAAATTATAACGATTTAACAAAGATTTTGACACCTTTTTTATTCAATACCTTGTCCACTAGGAAATCATTCGAATATTTGGTCCTACACAGTTCCTAGTGGTCTGTTTAGCTGTCACTTTTGCCGATGAGCTGTCTGTCTTATATATATATAATGCTGTCTATGTAGCTGTCTTTGAAGCCGATTCCCTGTCTGTTTAGCTGATATGATATCTATTGACCTGTCTGTGTTAGCTATCGCTTTTACTGATGAGCTGTCTATTTTATGTATAATGCTGTCTATGCGTTTGTCTATTTAGCTGATGCCCTGTCTGTTTAGTTGCTATGCTGTCTGATGAGCTAACCGTTTAGCTGATAAACACGTCTGTTTAGCTGATAAGTGGTCTATATAGCTATCTTTTTAGCTGATGCCCTGTCTGCTTAGTTGATATGCTATCTCTTTAGCCGATATAAATTGGCTTATCATATTTAACATTGATTCGATCCATTTGAATGAGCGCTAAATCTTCGTTAATTACTTTACAACTATGAAAATTAGGTCGACTAATGTAGTAATGAGCTCCTTTCTTTTTTCCGACATTATCCCAATGGGTTGAGACCTTAACACTTACATAATGATCTACATTTTCCATGGTTTTTCCAAATACACTATTATTCATTAATTTGTAGAAATCTTTTTCAAAATCATTAGTTGCCTTAGTACGCATTTCAGTATTTAAGTCTATATATTTTTTTAACCATGGTGATTGACTAAACTCTATTGCACGATGTATTTTAACTAATTTCAGTCCTGCACGTAAACACTGTTTTAAATTTCTATAGTGGATAATGTAATTACGTTTATTTGATTCGGTTGCGATCAGTTTCTTACATTTAGAGGTTTCAAGAGGGGGGATCCGACTTTCGGGGCAAAATGGAAGATCATTGTGTAGCTCATGGAGGTCTTCTGGATAGTCTAAAGCAACGGATAAAATTAACCCCTTAGAAGCAGTGTCCTCAACATTCTGAATATCTAAACATTGGATTTCCTCATTGCTTAGCCAGCGAAAACCATTGATGGGTAAATATTGACTCATTGCCCAACCGTATAGGTTATTTGCATCAATATAGAGAATAAAGTTACTCTCAAGATCAGGGTTGTATGAAGTTATATATTTATTGTTTGCCTTTGAATATCTTTGGGTACATTGACAGAGTCCTCCTCTAATTCCCTGCTTCACGAAATTGTACATATCAATATCTGTTAGCAATTCGAGCTCAACTTTAGTGCTTTTGAGCATGCTATCCCAGCTGAGTGAAGGGGCCGTAAAATAATGAGCTGGATCTAGTCCATAGATTTGCTGGCATACATTTCTAAATTCTTCAAATATATCTGTTAATAAGAGCACATCTGTTATTAAATAAACATCAGAGTACTGGCCCAGTGTTTGACAATTGAATTTTACCCATACATTTTGAGCATGCTTATACTCTTCATCACTGATACTACTATTTTGTAGTATACTATAAAAACATGATTTGGCAGGCAAGTATGTTTCATCAAGTTTTGTGAAGGAATCTATATACTCGTATGGGAAAACCCCCTTTCGTATCACTAGGTTGAACAAAGTATCGTCAGAATGATACCTTTTAGTCTCGAGAAATTTATCTGAAGTTGAATTCTTTGCAAGTTTGTCTAAACTACAGCCCATGAAATGATAGGAATCAATAAATCTTAATGATATTGTTTCATCATCAACCCTCATATGTTTGGAAAATCCAATATATTTTTCCTTATTTTTAGGAATAACTTCAATGCTATCAGGATCTCCTCCGAAATTCTGAAATATGAAATGAGCATCATATCCACTAAGATTATGGAAGACTATGGGTATGAAATTGGGAACTCTATATAGAATATTACATTTGTTACAAGCTGCACCTCTAAAGACTCCTGTCAAATGACAATGATCTCTTACTTTCCGGGTTTCTGAGTCAAACTTTTCATCACAAATATGACAAGATACTGCATTTAAAAACTTCTCTTCTTCCTCATCGGACAATTGCATGGGCTTGTTCACCTTTAAGATCCTAAATATACGTTTCACATCTTTTTGCAACCTACTTAGGAAAACCTTAGGGCATTCGATGCCTCTGAAAATTTCTAATTTATTCAATGATGGATCATAGCTGCACTTTATATAATATGCAACGCTATATGGTACATGAATGTGAGTAGTCTCTGTAAATGAACTCCGAGGGTCTGGAGAACATGACTCTATTGGTTTCAGTAATGCTTCAAAGTCAGCATAGACTATAAATGGAACTTTAAGCTGCTTTCCTACATTTTTAAACTTTAAATATATTTCCTTTTCTGACAGTAAAATTGTATGGATCTTATTACAATCATGTTTCACATGCTCATTGTATCGCTCAACGCTGGTAAATTTAACAAGGCACCCATCACAGAGGTAAGATATGCGACCATGTTTAGTCATTCCACTATTCACAAATCGACTTAAATTTTTTATCCAGCAATAATGTCCTATGGTACCTCTTTCATTTTCCACATAAAGTAGATTTATATGCCTTCTAGAGGCTAGTCTGTGTTTGGAAAAATAGAATGGACCCTCAATAGACCCCTTTTTCCAGCCATAGACATTTACGCTCACATTATTTTTTTCCTCGAAAATGGGAATCTCTTTGAAAGTAATAGGGAACGTAATACCATCCAAGTTCAAAATAGATGAGTAATGGGGGTAAGAGCTAATACGATCAGAATTTTTCTCTGCGGGATGAAGAGCAGAAACGATAGCCCAAGCGAAACATGCATCATCGGAATTTTTTACATTCACGCATGCTTTTTTCGATAGCACCTCTTTTGGTAGAGGTAGATAAGATCCTCCATGAAAGGGTGTATACTTATTTATGTTAACTTGTAAATAAAGAACCTGTTGGAATGCCCAGCCACTATCCCTCTCTTGAAATTCCTCACTTTTTTTCACGATAACAGCACAAAAATCTTTGTAAACATGCTCAAGGTCGCAACCCCTGGTAATAATCACATTCTTCGTATTGAATGATTTTAAATCGCTCACATCATTCTGGCTACTTAAATCAAATTTAATAAAAACAGAAAATAGTTCTAAATTGACTTTTAAAGCTGCGAGCTCTTGAAGTTGAGCACAAATAAGATCTTTGAAACAATGACTCTCATTTTTTAAAAACTCTACAATACTTAAATTCTTATTTTCGTTAATGATTTGGTACGTTGCTATTCGAGTAGCAAATGCTTGTGAAATTTCCTTCACTTTTCCCTGATCGCAACTTTTAATTTGGAATGCATTTTTTTTATGCTCATTACTTTTCAAATGATTCTTGAAAAATTGTTGACTAACTTCAACATCGCAAAAGTGACAGTGTTGTTTATTAGGAGTTTTATTGTATTTTCTTTTCAAGGGTTTATGTGTGGATACAGACATCTTATACTTTATACTTTAATAACTTAATCAAATAAAACAGTGTAACTATATAATACAAAGAATTCTTAACTAACTCCCGACGTCTTCCTGAATATAATTTTAAAACTGGAGATTTTTTGCTCCAAATGTTATTTCGTTCCTGCATAGAAGTGTGCTGAATCTGACTTTTTGCTACTTTGAAGCTGACAAAAGGAGGTTGGTTGTCCTAAATCAATGGAAATCTTCAAACTGGAGATTTGTTGTCCAAACACTTTATTGCTCCTGCATAGAAGCGTGCTGAAGCGAGATTTTTGTTTCTACAAAGCTGACAAAAATGTATGAGCCATTCGCTTCTTCCGAAGATGGTGGCGTAGTATAAGGAGCCTTATAAAAACTTTGAATATTCTTTTTTACGTTGAATTTCCTACGTATGCAGATAGTCCGCAGATAGAGTGGCGAGGACCGAAAATTATTCGTGTCCACTACGCCGTGATTGCTATATTCTTTCCCAAGAATCGCTGTTTTAAATAAAATTTCCTAATCAAGCGGATAGTCCGCAGATAGAGTGGCGAGGACCGAAAATTATTCGTGTCCACTACGCCGTGATTGCTATATTCTTTCCCAAGAATCGCTGTTTTAAATAAAATTTTCTAACCAAGCGGATAGTCCGCAGATAGAGTGGCGAGGACCGAAAATTATTCGTGTCCACTACGCCGTGATTACTAAAGTTGCAAAAATAACTTCGCAAACTTAATTCCGATCTAAACTCAAGCGTTATTCTATCGCAGAGACGGGCTAGATCAGAATTGATTTCAATAATCCTTCAGCTTCCCTTTTATACTCTTCCAAAGCCATAAATTATAAATTAATAGCATGCTCCTGTCACGATTTAATGGCAACATCGAATTTCTAATCTCGTCCTTAAACCTCACTGCAGACGAAACATCATAAATTCTCACCAAAAACATCATCATACACTCTGTATCTGATCGATACGCCTAAAACATCAACGGCTACAAAAAACCAAAGTGCTCCATAAATTATCATCCATAATGTTCTTATTTCTTAACACATTCCATACATACATTGTTTCTAACATTCAAAATGCTCATACTCAAATTTCCATATATAGCAAGTAACATGCATACACTACCCAATTTTCCCATCATAGGGATTACCACAAGCGGCACCTCATAAATCATACTGCCATAATCACCATACATATATCTCACATAACTAGCTTCTATTCTCATCAATACGATCACTTCTCATCAATACCACAAGTACTAATAGCCTTTCCCTAACATGGAAAAGATTAACTCACTCCATACCACGTGTGAAAAAAACATCTTCAAGAATATGTCACATATGGATGCATGCGATAAGAAAAAAAACGCTGCGGAAGGTACTTGAGATTGAAAAGGATCGTCTGTAGAATGTAGATGGCCATGTAAATAATTTATGGGTTCAAATATCTTGACCTTTTTACCACATGGACTTGGGAAACTGATAAAAAAATATCATGGGAATATTTAGGAATTGATATCCGTATTTTCTTTGTAATGAGAAAAATTTATATAATTAATGAATGGATGAATGAAATTTATATGTAAGATTATTACTACTAAGACATATATAGGAAATCCTTCCAGATGAATAAAAAATATGGATAGTATAATTATCTATCGCTGAAAGCGTCAAAGGCTTAAACATTTATATTGACCCTATGTAAGCATATGCTGAGAAATCTAAGTCTTTAATCTATTTAATTGGAAATATGGGACTACCCCAGAATATAGTCAATATGCCTAGTTTCACTATTTACCATTAGAGGCTACTTAGAGCCCTTGCCGACTTAACCATGACACAGATGTATATTTACCTAAGGCTCACCCGTACTCATCCCAGGCACCCAAGATACACTCGCTCCCCCCTAAAACCATCCAAGAGATCCACATCTAACCCCGACTCACACCATCTTATCTCGGGCACTTACCTATACCACCCTAATACACTCACCCACACATCCAAGACACATACCCTCCCCTGGCAACCACCCAAAAGATCCACACCTATTCCGGACTTACACCTTCTTATCTCAGGCACCTACCCATACCACTCTAATACACGCACCCACACACCCAACAAACACACACTAGACCACATTTGAAATTTGTATGAAAAAAGTGAGCCAGAACCCGCATTCTACCCCTACTCATAAAGAGCACCGAAAATTCGATTGTCACCGCTGCGATCGTTACTAAAGCGACCGATGCAAGGGTCACAAAGCCCGACATTGCAACGAAAAATCCAGAAGCAAACGAGGAGATTACGGCACTAAAAGCAAGGAGTGACCAGATACCGCGTGATTGTACCGCCAACGTTGAAAATGTGGCGGAAGTACTGCACTCGGAAACGGAACGCGAAAACCTCTCCCAAGGATGGTTGCAAGGTACAATTGCGGCCCAGCGATACGAAGAAGAAAGACTATTCCGAAAAGCGGGAGATGTTCTGAAAAGAATACAAGCTGCATGCGACTCCCCAAAAATTAGCAAAGTAGCAAAAGAAGGGCTCCTTGAACTAGAGGAGCTCCTAGATCGCATAGGGCACTATCGGAGGAGCTGATTGAGGGCCAAAAATGAACAGAAGGCTAAAGAGGGGCTTGGGGAAATATCTAAAGGCGACATGCAGATAGCTCCATCATTAAAAGTCAATAAGAGAATGGCGTCTTGCCCAATCGGAGGAGGTCGGGATAAAAGAAGAAGGAAGAGGCACTTGACGGGCGTGGAGCGCCAGATCAGGGGTTCCAGACAGTGCTTACAAAAGGAGCGAAGAAAGCCGCAAAGAAACTCCTTCAAAAAAAGCCAGAAAATAAAATTCGCACGGACACCCAATTAGAAAATGGACCTGATGCAAAACAGGAGAGGCAGAAGCCCCGACGAAGACCCCGGCAGCAGGCAGTGCTCGTAAAGCCCCAAGATGGCCGATCCTACGCGGAGGTGCAACGGGACATCAGGGGAAACGAAAGGCCCGAAGACACCAATACTAACATTAAAGTAGTACGACCAACGCGGTCGGGCCACATACTGGTTGAATTCGGAGCAGAGGCCGGCAATAAAGAAGCATTCTGCGACGCAGTAAAGAAAGTCCTCGGCAAAAGCGCAACTATAGCCCCGCTCGAGCCGATGGCAACGATCGAAATACGGGACATTGACTGCGGGACGGATCTGGCCAAGGTAGAAGAGGCCATCAAAAGGGAGTTCCCTAGCGTGGGAAGGATCAAAGCGAGACTGACAACAGAAAACAACAGGGGACAACGCATGGCCATAGTTGACTTGACTGAAAAGGACGCCGAACAATTCCTGAACAAGGGCAAAGTACGAATAGGGTGGGTTGTCTGTAGGATACGGCGAAGAGCAACGCCTCTTCAATGTTTCAAATGCCTTGGTTATGGTCAC
Source organism: Odontomyia ornata (assembly GCA_963969285.1). Taxonomy (NCBI): domain Eukaryota; kingdom Metazoa; phylum Arthropoda; class Insecta; order Diptera; family Stratiomyidae; genus Odontomyia; species Odontomyia ornata. The sequence continues at coordinate 182,074,398 of OZ017742.1, read as the reverse complement.
ACCACACAAGTATGCAAAGGACCCGATAGGAGTTCCCTATGTTACAAATGCGGTGAAATGGGACATAAAAGAAAAGAGTGTACGAAGGAGGCACACTGTATTCTTTGCAAGGATGCTGATCCAAAACCTGATTTTGGACATGTCTTGGGATCAGGAAAATGCCGGGTGTTCCAGGAAGCCCTAGCCAAGGCAAAATCAGAGCTTTGATGACCCGCATCCTGCAGCTAAACCTACACTGCAGTTCAACCACCCAAAATCTGCTTGAGCAGTTTGCGAGGGACATGAAAGCCCACTTCTTGCTGCTGAGTGAGCAACACCAGAGTAAAAGTCCTACATTATGGTATTCTGATGAAACTGGTACTGCCGCCATCTGGGTTCGGAACAGTGACTTTCAAGCAGAGAGTTCTCGACGGAAGGATGGTTTTGTGTGGGTTCGGTGCTCAGGGATCACCTTCTTTAGTGTGTACCTAACGCCTAACGAGTCGATATCATCGTTCCAAGCCAAGCTTAATGCTTTGGAGGGCGCTGTCTCGAACGCAGAGGGCAAAGTGCTCGTTGGGGGCGACTTCAACGCTAAAACAATCGAATGGGGCATGCCTCAGACGGATCCGTGGGGAAAACGAATCCTGGAAATGGCGGCCAGGATGGCCCTCGTCGTACTAAACTCCGGAAATACGCCGACTTTCCGCCGTATTGGCTGTGAGGGAACCATACCAGACGTGACATTCGCCCCGGAGTCCTTAGTACGAAGGATACACAACTGGAAAGTATTAGAGGACTACTCAGCCAGTGATCATCAGTGCATTCTGCTTGAGATAAGTGATGCTGTCTCCTGAAGTCCGTGCTCTCGGCCTCCCACAACTGGATGGAACATCGAAAGGATGGACATCGAGAGGTTCGTCAAGGCTCTCACAGCAGGAAGAACGGGCAGCTGAATACATGGTGAACTCTACTATGTACATCATTACGACTGCTTGCTGCGCTTCTATGCCCCGTCGAAGACCCCGGCACGGCAAGCCCCCAGTGTACTGGTGGTCAACTGAAATCGCTGAAAAGCGAAGGGAGTGTCACAAGCTTCAACGTGAGGCTCAACGGGTGCGGAACCGTGATGAGGCATGCGAGCAGGTGGCAGCATATAAGTCGGCCAGGAAATGCCTTCGCAAGCTGATCAACAGTAGCAAGGCTCGCTGCTGGCAAGACCTAGTGGACAATGTGAACAAGGAGCCGTGGAGCCTTGGCTACAAGCTGGTCATGCGGAAACTTGGTGCCCTACGGAAGCCTTGTATACGTGACGCGGAATAGATGGACGCGATAGTGCGGGGACTCTTCCCCGCCCATCCCGTCCATGTTGACGCTGTCCATGGGGAAACAGCAGTAGAGTGCCCACTCTTCACACAGCTGGAGCTGGAGGAGGCAGTTCTCTCATTGACAACGAGGAAGGCTCCAGGTCCAGATGCTGTTCCAGCTGAGGTGTTGCGGCTCGTCTATCACCATTGTCCTGACTTGCTGCTCAGCACATTCAACGCTTGCCTACGGGACGGGGTTTTCCCGGTACGATGGAAGGTGGCGAGGCTCGTGCTGATCAGCAATGGGAAGGAAAATCCTGGATCGCCGTCTGCATACCGCCCGCTATGCATGCTAGACACGGCTGGGAAAGTGCTCGAGAAACTCATCAAGGGAAGACTCACTGACGTGATTCGTGCTGCTGGGGACCTATCACCTCGGCAGTACGGCCTTAGAGCAGGACGTTCTACCATTGATGCGATTGCAGAGGTGGTGAACGCGGTCCAAAAGGCAGAGACATATAGCCGCACCAAGCGACGGATCGTCCTGTTGGTGACACTCGACGTCAGGAATGCCTTCAACTCCGCTAGACGTGTGGATGTTCTGGACACGCTGGAAAACTCTTTTCAAGTTCCAGAATATCTAATGCGGCTTTTGAGGAACTACCTAAAGGACCGAAGCCTGCTCTACGACATGACACAGGGCCAACGAAGGATGGAAATTACATTGGGTGTTGCCCAGGGATCTATCCTTGGTCCGGACCTGTGGAACGTGTCTTACGACGGGCTACTGAGACTTGAGATGCCAGATGAGTCGCGCTTGGTCGGCTATGCGGATGATGTTGCGGCTCTGGTCGCCAGACGCACCGCTGAACAAGCGCAACTTAGGCTAGGTATGCTAATGCACCGAGTGAGGGACTGGATGACTGCTCGCGGGCTCAGTTTAGCACTGGAGAAAACCGAAGTGGTCATCTTGACAAAAAAGAGAATCCCTAGAATAAGGATGGTCAGTATTGGAGATACACAAATCGAATCGAAGCCAGCGGCGAAGTACCTGGGGCTACTGATCGACTCAAAGATGAGTTTCTCTGAGCAAATCAGGGCAACGGCTGAGAAGGCTGCTTCGGGAATATCGGCCCTGAGTCGACTTATGGCCAACGTAGGGGGACCCAGCCCATCAAGAAGACGCCTCGTGATGAGTGCTGTAGGGTCAGTGCTACTGTATGGAGCAGAGGTATGGGGCGACCCTCTCAGCAAGGAGGTATACCGAAAACGATTGGCACAGGTACAGAGAAGAGGAGCACTGAGAATTGCATCTTCGTATCCAACAGTCTCCGACTCGGCGGTGAGAGTGATTGCAGGCGTGATACCTGTTGCCCTCCTTGCTAGAGAGCGCCGCGCTTTTTACCTGCGCCGAAACGAGGTTGCGAGGGAGATGGTTGTCCGCGAGGCGAGACAACGCTCGCTCAACGATTGGCAGCAGTCTTGGGGGAATCGCACGAAGGGAAGGTGGACTGCGCGCCTCATCCCGGATGTGAGACCGTGGCTAAATCGAAGGCATGGTGAGACTCACTTCTATCTGACCCAGCTTTTGAGCGGGCACGGGTGTTTTCAGTCTTACCTGCACAAGATCGGTAAGTCACGGTCTCCCGATTGTCGGTTTTGCCCAGGAGAGGAGGACAATGCCTGTCACACATTTTTCACGTGTACCAAATGGGCCAGGCTGCGAAGGGAACTCTACAGGGAGACGGGAGAGCTCACCCCGGATAATATAGTTGCGGTGATGCTCGAATCGGTTGACAAATGGAACCAGGTGGCACATTATGTTCGGGCAGTCCTAAAGTATGAAAGGGACCCACAGCAGCCGGAGGGGCTGGGGGATCGCTCTTCTGGCATTTCCTCTTCCCCCCTCCCCTCCCGCTAGGAAAGGGACTCCCCAGCTTGAAAGCGCCCCACGGCGTAACAAAACGAGACCTGCCCGAAGTAATGTGTCAAACGGTTCCAGGCTAGGTTCTCAGATTGACAGGGGAGGTGTTTAGTGGGTAGTCCAAGGGTATCCTCCATGGGAGTCCCACACTGCCAGACTTGGCGGGCGTAAATGCCTTCACCTACCTACCACAAAAAAAAGCATCCCAAGAGGATTCGCCAGAAAAGAGGCACAAGCGTCTTACATCCGGTTGATTTTCCATAAATTGTTTAAAAATGGGAACAGTGAACAAATAAGATCCATATCGTTCAGAAATCAACTCAATGGCCATTCACGGAAGCTCTGAACCAGGAAGTAGTCACAATAAGAAGCAGAAAAAGATTCGACCTCAACAACCGTTCCCGGAAACTCTAAGCCAGAAAAAGATTCGACCTCAACGACTGTTCATGGAAGCTGCGAACCAGGTAATTCACATATTGACAGCCAAAAATTTGACATGCCACTGGTAATAATTATCTCAAGAGACATTTTGCCAATATATCGTAAGAAACCCATTTGCTACAATACCAGTGGCAAGGTATAGGAAAAAGTAAAGAAGACACCAATTTGAAATTATAAATGCTTTTATTCAAATGTCAAAATTATTTTTCTATTGATAAATTAATCTTTTAAAAGTGTAAAGGTCCCTCCTATAAATTAAATTAAAATATTATAAACATTAAATACCCTTCACCCTTTACCTATTAATATCCTTCACCCATTAGTAACATTAAACACCCTTCAGCGTTATCAGTTATCAAACTATATCCTACTTCTACTACTACTACTCTAATATATTTATCGCAAACCTACCAAATAAATTTAATTAATTTCGGAATCTTAATTATAATAAAAGAACTTATAATGGCAAATTATAATAATGATTTAAGTGTAGGAGATAATAGCTCAGTGAATGCAGTAGCATTAAAGCTACCATGATTTTGTAGCAATTTACCGGAACTATGGTTTACCGTTGTTGAAGCTGATTTCCCATTAAGATGAATCACATTTGAAGCCACTAAATTTGAATTCATAATAGCTTCACAACCACCAGAAATGATTAAATCTGTATTCGATATTACTAAAAATGGTACAAATAATTCAACAACTTCATATAAAATTTTAAAAAGAGCATTAATAGAAAGACATTCGCTCTCTGAAAATGAATGATTGGAAAGACATCTATCTAATACAGAAATGGGTGATTAAAAGCCATTCGAATTTTTCTGCGTGAGAATATAAAATTATTTCTGAAGAATTAATTTTAAAATTATGGCTCAGAAAACCCCCTACCTTCACCCAAGCGATCATGAAAACCCAATCTCAAAACGCTTTACAAATTCTAGCAAAATTAGCGGATGAACTTTGGGAAATAAACCCCTACAAAAACTTACAAATCAGTGCAATAGCAGCCCCTGTAAATAATTCAAACTCAATAATTTCTAGCGACAATAATAATCTAATTATAGCCAAAATTACGTTAGAAAACCAGCAGTTAAGGAATGAAATCAAAGAAATTTTAAAGAATCTTAGCTTAAATTCTCAAAGTTTCAATATCAACCCATACCAACGATAATATATAAGTAATAACTTTCGTTATAGAAGTCGGTCAAGGTCAAAAAGTAATGTTAGAACAAATACAAATAACAACAATAAAACTCACGAATTTTGTTGGTATCACTTTAAGTTCGGCAATAATGCCAATAAATGCATAACGCCATGTAATTTTGAAAGTAATAATTTCAACTAAATAGCTCCGTTATTTAGGTGGCAGATAACGGGCATATAATAAATAAATCAAGCCACCTATTTATTAAGGATCCATTAACAGAGATAAATTTTCTTGCAGATTTAGGATCTGATGTCTCTGTTCTTCCTCAATCCATACCAGTTTCAAATAAATTTAATGAACGTACACAAATACTTTCAGCCACTAACGGTTCAAATATTAATGTTTTCGGCTCAAAAATTCTTGAAATTAGTTTTGGCCTCCGACGCTCATCCTTCCATGAAGTCTTAATCGCTTCAGCTTCTAAACCAATAATCAGAGCTGATTTCTTAGCGAAATTCAAATTAATACTCGATATCAAAGGAAGAAGAATAATAGACCCCAAAACCAATTTAAATACAATTGGAAATATAATGAATAGCAGTTTAGCGTCGTTAAAATTTCTCTGAAATAGCTTCTGAATTTGGAAACATTGCTAAAGGATTTCCAGATCTACTTAAAGAGCCGGACTTCAACAAACCAGTCAAACACTTTGTGGTACATAACATAATAACGAAAGGACAATTACCCATATTAAAATTTAAAAGACTTAATTTACAAAAAACATAAATCGTTAGAACAGAATTTGAATACATGATTAAGATTGGCATCTGCCGACCATCAAAATCTTCATATTCTTCTGCATTACTTGCGGCTCCTAAACAAGGATCTGCAGATTGGCGTCGTTGCGGTGATTATCCTTGTTTAAATTCTATAATAGAACCAGATAGATACTCAATTCCTGATATCCAAGATTTCTCTACAAATTTAAGTGGGTGCGTTATATATTCAAAAATTGATTTAGTTCGCGCTTTTCACCAAATTACTGTTTGCTCATGAGGATATCCATAAAACAGCAATTATAACTCCTTTTGGCTTATTTGAGTTCACCCACATGCCTTTTGGTTTAAGAAATGCGGCTCAAACATTCCAAACGATGATGCATGAAGTATTAAGTGGTCTCGAATTCGCTTATGCTTATCGTAATGATATTATTAACAGCTTAAAGAACATATTAGAGAAGTATTTAAACGCCTTACAAATAACGATTTAAAAATTAAACTATCGAAGTTTTTTTTCGTCGTCTCTAATTTAACCTTTTTGGGTCATGATATTTCTGCTAAAGAAATTAAGCTTTCTGCATCTATACTGGAAGCTATTATCAAATTTACAGCTCCAAATTCAATCAAATCAACTCAACGTTTTTTCGGAATGATAAATTGTTATCATCGTTTTGTACCGAGTCAGGCAAAAATAATCGCAACAATTTACAACCACTTAACAATAATACAAAAAGATAAAAACAAGGGGGTGCGCAGGGGGGGGGGCGACGGCCCCCCCCCTAAATGACCGCGTTTTTTTTTTTTAATTTCCGGTGAAGAAACTTCAATACCACTCATTGTCAATACTTGGTTTTGTTACATTAATGTATCTTGTGGGAAAATATTTATACAATTATGTCATATCGGTCAGTTAACATAGGTATTTGAACCATCGATGTATCGGGAAAACATGTATCGCTATCGTTTTCGATACATATTCTCTTCGGCAAGTATCGATTTGCGACTAGTTCATACAAGTTCATACTAAAGGTATACCGAGAAACCATTAATCGCGCATCGGTCGTTATATTTTCCTCTGCATTTTGTATTGTTTTATTTGTTTTGTATCCTAAGCGGCTCCTGACTTCCTACTATTGTGGACTGTTGTTGGAAAATCGATTTGCGACTAGTTCATACAAGTTCATACTAAAGGTATACCGAGAAACCATTAATCGCGCATCGGTCGTTATATTTTCCTCTGCATTTTGTATTGTTTTATTTGTTTTGTATCCTAAGCGGCTCCTGACTTCCTACTATTGTGGACTGTTGTTGGAAAATCGTTTCATTTCATTCAATGGATATTAGAAAATTTTTTACGGGTGAGTACAAAACTTAAATTGTTTGCATTAAGGCGACATTTAGACTATAAGAATGGTCAAAAAAAGAATGATAGAAGCGAAAAAACAAAAGAAGGCTCCATAGTTTTCATCTACATTTAACTAAGGATGGTCGATTGCTTTTTTTTTTATTCGGTATAGTGGAAAATATAAAAACTAGTTGTATTCTGTAGACGATTTTTGAAATGTCTTTATTTTTCATGAATTTCTGAGATATCTATTAGCTTTTGTTTGCGCTTATCTAAAGAAAGCAGGTTAGATGGAAATTACTCTACAAGGAATTTCGAAGTAATCTAATTGTTAAATGAATTAAAAAATTCACGAAATATTAAAAATTTCTTGAAAAATTCGAGTGATACGCCATACGCATCACAAAGTCGCACATTATAAACGAGCGAAAAAACATCAGAAAGCTTCCACAGGCCAAATTTCATATGAAATCATTAATTTATAATGTGTATAGAAATATTAAGCAAAAAGAATCGTGAAATTCGGCATAATTTGACGTTTTCAATCTCGTTACCAGCGAATATTCCTTAACTCATTATTCAAAAATTAAGGAATTTCCAAGCAGCGCCAATGGAAAAATTATTAATGTTGTTTCCCAAAGTTAAAATTTTTTAATTCACAATAGTTGTGTAATGCTTAATTGCGATTTTAAATTATTGAGAAATGTGAAACCTTAATTCAGAATTTCGGAATTTTCAAAAATTCAAGGTATTGGGAAATTTGTAATAATTGTATTTTTTTTCTTATAAAAAAAAAAATATATATATATGATATAGATAATAATAAATATATAAAATAATGAATATATAATAAAAATATATAATAAAATATAATATTAAATATATATAATATATATATATATATATATATATAATAAATATATAAAATATATTTTTTTTCTTATACTTCTTTTATTCGGAAAAATTCAAGAGCATTGAAATTTAATAGAAATTTTTAAATTTACTTCAAATTCTCCACTTTTCAGCTCCCCAAAAACGAAAACGTGCTGAAAGCAATGGAGACAATGAAAGTGAAGCGGGTGTTGAAGAAAATGAAACATTGACTTCCGCAAACAATCTTGCAACTTTATCGGACAACGTTCAAAAAAAAAATTGCAACTTCTTCATGTTCGGAAACATCGCGATTGGAAGAATATTCTTCGAACGATTTGGGGGAATATGTCGGGAGATCATCACTCATGTCTACCAGTGAAAAAAAGGAAATCTTGAAACGATGTTGGCAACCACCCGAAAATTACGATTTTAGTGACGATGCCAAAGATTCAGCCAGGAAGTTCATTTTCGAGTGGTTAAAACAATACTCCCCTTGGCTTCAATACTCCAAAAAATTAAAGGGTGCGCTCTGTTTATACTGTGTTATTTTTCCGCCTCAAAACGTTCAGGGTGTTTTGGAGTCATTCGTCAAGAAACCCTTTATTCGTTACAAAAATATGCACGAATATTGCAAAAGTCATTCCACTAATCAATGGCACTTAGGAGCAGTCAAAGCTGCAAAAAATTTTTTGGATGCAACACCCATCAGCATTTCAATTCAGTCTGGGCATCAAAAAACGATTGAAAAGAACAAAAAGATCATCTCATCCATCATCTCAACCATCATATTTTGCGGTACCCATGATATGCCGCTAAGGGGAAAAGTCCAAAACGAAGGTAATTTAGGTCGAAGTTTTTAAACAAAATTAGGTATGTGTCATGGAACACACGATAAAAAAAAATACTGTATTTTGAAAAGAGTTATTCATTTGTGTCCGTAACATCTGATGTATAGAGTATGAAATTTAGCAATTTTTAATTTAGGAAATTATGTTCCAGTTGTTCGAAACTGCCTTATTACAATTTTTGTAACAAGATAAATTTTTGGCAATCGATCTTGAAGAATAATAATATTATTTCATAAAATTTAAAAAGTCAATAAAATTTTTAGAAACAATTAGCAACAATTAACAATTTTTTAGAAGACAATACTTATTCCTAGGTGTATTTTACGATTTGCTTCAACTGCAAGTCGTGGCTGGTGATCGGAGTCTCGGACAGCATTTCGAAGACGGAAGCAAAAATGCAACGTACTCGTCCCCGCGGATCCAAAATGAACTAATCAATCTATGCGGCCGCGTACTAAGAGATGAAATCATCAAGGAAGCAAAAGATGCACCGGCCTATAGTCTGATGGGAGATGAATGTCGCGACATTTCAGGAAAGGAACAACTATCGATTGGTATCCGATTTTACCACCAAAAGAAAAAAGTCATTCAAGAAGAGTTTGTAGGATTCGTCGAGTTGGATGCAATGGATGCAAAGACAATTGCTTCCGCATTAGATCAATTTATCATAGATGCAGAGCTTGATCCGAAAAAATTCAAAGGGCAAGGATATGAAGGTTGCTCGACTATGTCAGGGCACGATAACGGCGTGCAGGCCATTTTAAGAAAAAAATATCCTCATGCTCTGTACTTTCATTGTGCAAGTCACAAGTTGAATTTGGTTGTAAATGACCTGAACCAAGTTCCAGAAATCCGTAATACGGTAGGAACAATCAAAGATGTCATCAACTTTTTCCGTGATTCTATTTCTAGAAGAAAGTATGTTCCAAATATTCCTGCTCTTTGTGAAACTCGGTGGTCGGAAAAATACAAAAGCATTTCAGTTTTCAAAAAGCACTTCAAAACCATCGTCGATGGATTAGCAAAACTGGCCGTTGAAGGAAACTCTGGTACCAGATCAACTGCTTTTCAGCTGCATTCTGCTGTCACTCAAACGACTTTCATCATATGCCTTGTTCTGATTGCGAAATATTCTGCCTATCTTGAGCCAATCATGAACGTCTTACAATCACAAAAGTTGGACCTTCTTGCGTGCACGAAACACGTCTAGAAAATAATTCAATTGGCAAAAGATCATAGAATTGACGTTGATTGCAAAATTGAAGAACTCATCGATGAGTCCAAATTGATTGCCGAAGAAAACCTAGTTGAACTGCTGCGAAGACCGAGAACAGCGAACAGTCAACAACATCGCTCAAATCATCCTGCATCGGATGATGTTCAATTTTGGAAGAGATCTCTATTAATTCCATACTTGGATTCCTTGATCAATACATTGGAACGAAGATTCTCTGATGAAAACCTGCCAGCCTTTTCATTGTTTCAGTTGCATCCATCGAACATGTTAAAAATGAACATTCAAGATTTTATGAAAAAATCAGAAAACTTCACCACTTTCTACGCCTTAGAAAATTTTAGTGGAGAAGCTGAACTGTGGTACAATCACTGGAAAGAAAAAAAAATCAGCTGCGAAGATCTTCAAAAACTGGACCTGTGTGATGTCGTACAAGAAACAGAAGATTTTTTCCTACAACAAAACTCGCTCTTCAAATTGCCCTAGCTCTACCTTGTACCACGTCCTCGATTGAAAGAACTTTCAGCACGTTGAGAAGAGTGAAAACCTGGCTCCGTTCAACTATGGTGGAAAATCGATTGAATGGTAAATAAAAAAATAAGAATGATTTATTTTCAAATAAACTGTATTTAATGCGATTTTTGTTCCAGGATTATGCATGCTGAGCCTTCACAGAAAAAAAGTGAAAGAAAATGAAGAAAAAATTGTAGAAAAAGTTTTAATGAGATTTGCTGAAGACCCTCGCCGTTTGGCACTCATTTGAATTTATTGTATGCAAGAGTTCATGTTGACTGAAAAATGATATATATAATAAATATGATAAATTTATCTAAAATTTCATTCGTTTGTTCTGCCGCCCCCTAATGATAATCCTGCGTACGCCCTTGGATAAAAAAGCTCATAAAAATTTCTCTTGGCCTGTAAATTGTTTAGAAGCATTCGAGAAAATAAAAGAAGGTTTAGCCAAAGATACATTATTAAATTACACTAAAGACAATGCATGAATCTCAATAGCAACTGATGCATCCATATAGGCGTAGGAGCAACCATTAGCCTTCTTCAGTAAAAAATTAAATGTAGCTCAAAAAAATATTCAACTTTCGACCGCGATTTACTAGCTATATATTTAGTCATCAAACATTTTCGCTATTTGCTTGAAGGTCAAAATTTCAATGTTCTTACAGATCATAAACCAATAACAGGTATATTTACAACAGAATCAGAAAAAAGTCCCCGTCAAGAGAGATACTATACATCTATTACATCTCACAATTTACAACGGATACTCAATAGATTTTGGAAAAAAGTAACATCTTACCCGATGCACTATCCCGTATTGATACTGATGCAATTAACATCAAAGAGATTGAATTAGAATATTTAGCAGAGGAACAATCTAAAGATCAGGATCTAAAAGATTTCCGAAATGATCCTTCTAAATTTAATTCTATAATCGAACTAACCCAAGTAGAAATCTCTTAACACCATATCTAATTTATAGTACGGGTACTTTCAGACTCTACGTTCCTTCAAAATTAAAACGTATTATCTTCAATGCTTTTCACAATCTCTCTCATCCTGGTATCAAAGCAACAAGAAAAAATATAACAAAAGATTATTTCCTGCCTAAGATGAATTAATTAAGTTATGGACAAAATTATGCGAAGTTTGTTAGAAAAATAAAGTATATGAGTATATTAAATCTGAAATTTTCCAGATCCCTATTCCAAATAAACTATTCCAACATATTCATACGAATATAGTAGGTCCATTACCACCGTCACAGGGTTACTCCTATTTACTGACAGTTATCAATCGTTTTAATAGATGGCCGGAATGTTACCCAATTAAAGGCGTCACAACATTAACAGTGGCTAACACACTATTTAGGGAATATTTTCTCCAGATTTGGAATCACTTTAGAAATTATAAATTAGCTTTTAGAAATCTAAATTAGCTAATTAAATTTATTTTATTTATTTATTGCTTTACTCCCTCCAAATAAGTTATGAACTTGTATGCTGGACGGAGCGTATTTTTTCACAATCACAGCTTATTCTAGTATCTCTAGAGTTTATTTAACATTTCTCTATGTTATTATATTTCTTTAAATTCAATTTGAAAATTTATTTATAGGTGCAACTAATGGATAGTGATGATTAGCTTGTAGACTGTTCCGATGATTGTTTTGCTATTAGATAGTATTTCAGTTTTGTTTGGAAACGTATTGGGCTTGATAAGCATCCCTTTAGGTCGTTTGGTAGGTCATTGTAAAGCCTTGGTGCTACACATGTGAAATGCTTCTGCTCCTGGGTTGTAATTGCGCGAATAGTTGCCATGTTGATGAACCTCTGTCTAGTGTTCATTTCATGAGTTATTCGTGTCATTCTCTCATTTTTTGTCATGTATGTGAGAACTTTCAGCGCATATAAATTTGTTATATTGGAAGTACTTGTACAAATAAATAATTGATTTGATGGAAAAGTATAAGGTGCTCCAATAATTATCTTCAATGCCTTTTTCTATATATTTTGGACGCATCTTATGTGTGTGTCGTAAGTTCCACCCCAAGCGATTATGCCATATGTCAAAATTGTTTGGAACAACGTTCCAAACAGTTTGGGTTATTTGTTCTAAGTATGCGGCTGAGATTGTAGAATATGTACAAAAGGCGTTTGAGCTTTTCATTTAAGTTCTGTAAATGATCTTTCCAGTTTAGATGCCTGTCGATATGCAACCCTAAGTATTTAGCCGACGCATTGTTATGAAGTTTAATTATTTGTATTCTGTTCTGCTCCATTATTCTTACTTTGACATTAAAATTATTTGGTGGTTGGGCGCTTGAATTACATGAAAATGGTATAAATTTTGTTTTTTTAGCATTTAGCTTGATTGAATGTCTTTCTGTCCATTGTATAATTTTTGCCAATATTTCTGTAGTGCGTTCATAACAATTTTCCCATTTGTCGCTTGTAATTAGAACGACAGTGTCATCAGCGAATCCTACTATTTTTACTTCTGCCGCGGCGATTCTAAAGAGCGACGTTACCTAGATGTTGTATAAGATGGGGGATAAAACTATTCCTTGAGGTAATCCAAACTTGGTGTTAATTATAGTATCGCTGATAGTTTTGTTGAGTTTTACTGCCTGAGTTCTATTTTGGAGGTAGTGTGTGAACAATGCTAACAATTTATTTTTTATTCCGATAGATTCGAGTTTGTGTATTAATATTTCATGATCAACCGTATCAAATGCTTTTGAAAAGTCCAAGAAGACATCCAGTGTTTTTATTTTTAAGTTATTCACGATGTGTGTTGTTACTTCTGCAAATGCATCATCTACGCCTTTTCCTTTTACAAAGCCATACTGTGTCTCGGGTATTATTGAATTATCGTCCGAAAATTTTGTAAGACGAGTTTTTATGCACTTCTCGAATATTTTTGCGAAGGTATTTGTTATCGATATTGGTTGGTTAATTTTTGATGTCCTGTCTATCTTCGCTTTTGAAAATGATAATAGCCTTTTTTAGTTGGCTTGGAAACACACCTTGATCCAATGAGGCGTTCAATAAGATTTTTGACGGTTTTTTGATAAAATTTTTGATTATTTTTATCCTTTCTGCGCTCAAATTATCGTATGCTGGGGGTTTGTTCATGTTCAGTACTTCTATTATAGCTGCTACTTCGTTCTCTGTTGTGTGATGCAAGTGAAGCTCTGAACTGATTTTATGAGTTGGAACTATAGTGGGTATTTTGCTTTGTATTCCATTAATTTCTGCAGCCAGTTTTGTCCAGTTTCTCTAAAAAAGTTATTGAAAGCATTGGCGATTTTCTTTGAGTTACTTTTTGTCTCTAGAAACTGTCCCTCTATGGTCAAACCTTTGCACATTTCTTTTTATTAGATCTATGATTTATCTGGTTAATGATGTTCCAATATTTTTTTGGATCACTTTGGGCGCTTTCTAATTCAGTTCTAAAATAGTTTTCTTTTGAGACTCTTATTAAATTTGTGAGCATATTGTGGTCCTTTTTTCACATAGAATAACAACCTCAGTCTATCATCCTCAATCTAACGAAATAATTGAGCGATTCCACAGAACTCTAAAAACAGCATTACGATCAAGAGATGACCCTAATTAGTTCGATAAATTAGCTATGATTTCCAAGATCTTCATATAAAGAATCAATCAATGCTTTTCCTGCTGAAATGCTCTATGGCGAAAACATAAAAATTCCTGCCAATTTTTTCATCAATGATAAAAATTCAAACAATTTAGATACAGACGATTTTATTATTAAACATAAAAAAAATTTCGAAATATTAAAGTCAAAGATACATAACAACACAAAACAAAACTTGGTTGCCACTATCATTAAATACTTGCAACAGAGTATTTTTAAGAGTAGAAACAAAAAAAAAAATCCTCATCATCTTCACCGTACGAAGGTTCATATAAAGTCAAACGAAAAGATAATAAAAACTTTGCAATAGAAAAAAATGGAAAACACATCATTGATTCCATTGATAGAATTAAACTGGAATTCCATATAAAAAATGCTTATTTAAAATTAACGAATAATAATTGATATAATAAAAAATTACTAGTGTTCTATTATAATAATTAACATTTTTTTTTTTTTTTTTTTTAATTACCTCCATTCCCTACCACTCTCTCCATCACTCTTTCTTCGTCGCACAACGCTCGTGCGACCTGCATTCACATTACGTCGCTTGGTCCTTTGTGCCACCCAGACAATGTTTAACACATCGGTATAAGGGGGCACACAATATAATGTGAACTAGTCCTTTTCGTGAACATCTAGTCCAAAAAAATCATGATCAGCTCTCAGAGATAAAAAAAAATTCAATATCATACGACGCATTCAAAAAAAAAACTCTGAGTGACTGTCAAAAAGAACGCCCTAAGATACTGGGCTCATAAAAGCAGAATTACAGGTCCACGCTTCAATCAGTACTCATTAAATGCTCCCTTAGTCTTTTCTTAAATACGAAAAGTGAGTTTGCTTCCTTAACAATTTCTGGTAGATTGTTATATATACGCAAAGCATCATTCGTTGCATCGTTCTTTAGTCGATCCGTTCTGGCAAAAGGTATTACGAATTGATTTGCATTCCTCGCATTATATGGGTTGATCTGTGATACCTTAATTAATGGCGCTCGTTCCGATCCATTAGTTTTTAAATTTCTGTAGATAAACTTCGCTTTCTCCATAATAATAATTTGACTAAAGGTTAATGATTTTGCCAGTTGGTAAACCAAACTAGTTTGAGTAAGCATTGGCAGCTTCAGAATGTTTTTATACGCTTTGGTCAGCAGCCTGGATATACTGTTTAAATGTTTTTTTTTTTTTTTTTTTATTTATACCTCCATTCCCTTCCACTCTCTCCATCACACTTTCTTCGTCGCACTACGCTCGTGCGATCTGCACTTCACATTTCGTCGTTTCCTCAGGTGTGCCACCCAGGCAATGTATAACACATCGGTATAAGGGGGCACACAAAAATATGTGAAGTCCTCCGGTTAAACTTGTCTTGTCCATATCGTGATCAGCTCTCAGAGATAAAAAAAATTATAAATTCGACGCAGTAAAAAAAACTCTGAGTTAAAAGAATAGCTGTCTCTTCAAGCATCTCGACGATAGGGTCAACAATGCCCTAAGATGCTATGTTGAAATTACTGGACTGATATTATAATAATAGTAGGTGTTTCTCGAGGCATCTCGAAGATAGGATCAATAATTGACCTAAGATGCTATGTTGAAAGTTTCTGCACTGAGATTCAATCGTTATTCATTAAATAGTTTCTAAGTCTTTTCTTGAAAACCATAAGAGAATTCGCTTCTTTAACTGATTCTGGAAGATTGTTGTATATACGAAGGGCGTCATTTGTAGCATCGTTCTTCAGGCGATCTGTCCTTGCAAAAGGAATTATAAATTGGTTTGCGTTCCTAGTACTGTATTGATTCTTTTGTGAGACTTTAATAAATGGTGTTTGTGACGACAAGCTGAGATTTAAACTTTTGAAGATAAACTTGGCTTTCTCCATTTTAATGATTTGGTTAAAAGTTAATGCGTTACATGATTGATACACTATGTTTGTTGGTGTGAGCCTTGGGAGATTATGTATATTTTTATACGCCTTGGTTAATATCCTGGAAATTATATTTAGGTGTTGCTTTGAGGACTGACTCCAAATTACCACTCCGTAATGTACTTTTGACAGTACGAAGGCATTCAGAACAAGATGCTTGATTTTTTTTGGAAATTCCTCATATCTTCGTAACAATCCAATTATTGGTGCTAATTGCCTCCTTAAGTTGTTTATATGCGGGAGCCAGGTCAGACGGTGATCGATAGTAAGGCCAAGATATTTAAGTTCGAGCACTCTTTGCAGCTTTTCACCATTAATTTTTATATCAACATCTATGTCTTCCCTGTTCTTTTGCTTAAAGATAATATATTTTGTCTTTGAAATATTCAACGCTAGTTTATTCTCTTTCAACCATAAATTATATGAATTTAGATCCTCGTTGATAGAGTCTCCGATGTCATTTTTATCGCGTCCCGAGTAAAGAAGCACTGTATCATCAGCATATAAAAAGTAATTACCACTTAGCCTGCATGTATTTAAATTATTAGTGTATAGAAGGAACAAGGTTGGGCCAAGTATTGAGCCTTGTGGAACACCTGATTTCATTGGTGCCGGGTCACTCAGAACATTATTAAATGCTGTTTTCTGCAGTCTGCCTTTTAGGTAATTTTGAAATAGTTCATTTGCTGTGCCTTGAACACCATATGCTTCTAGTTTTCGAAGTAAGAGGTCATGATCGACCGTATCAAACGCTTTCCTTAGATCCACAAAAATGGCAACAACATAATCCCCTACATCAAGTCTCTCGTTGATGAATCGCGTTACCGAGAGTAGAGCGTCAAACGTTCCCTTGTTTTTCTGAAAGCCATATTGGCGGGAGTTTAGGATAGAGTTATCTAATATGAAGGATGTTAAGCGAGAGTTAATTACTTTTTCAAATATTTTACTAAATCCGGTCAAGAGTGCAATTGGGCGATAATTATTGGGGTCCGATCGATCTCCTCCTTTGAATATAGGTACAATTTTTGCAAGCTTCCCCTCTTCAGGAAACGTTCCGTTTCTGATATGCTCATTTAAATAATTAGCCACGAGTTCTGCTATTTCATTTTTTACAAGTACAATTTCCTCCATCGTGATCTGATCAATACCTGGAGCCGTATTTTTCTTCATTGCCTCAATAGTCTTAAGAACTTCGTTTTTATTGGTTGGATGAATATGAAACATGGAATCGGGTGAGATGTTAGCGTGATCTAGCCTACTTGTTGGGACATCACCAAGCTCTTTTGTAATTTTTTCGCCCACAGTTGAGAAAAAGTTGTTCAAGAAAGTTGCTGCTCCATCTGGTTGTGATAAAATATTAGGGGTCACTGGAGAAAACTGCGAATCCGGTATTAAAATTCGGGGGGGAGAGTTGTCTTTTACTTCATTTATTATCTTCCATATTTCATGATTGTTATCTGCCGCTGTCTCCAACCTTTTAGCGAAGTAAGAGAATTTAGCTTCCTTCACAAGACGTTTTGATTCCTTTTTCGCTTGTATGTACATGTTTTTTAGCACACGATCTTCCATGTTCCTTCTAAAGCTTATGTACGCCTTTCTCTTTTTAATACTGGCTTCGATTACTCGCTTTGTTATCCATGTCTGCTGGCGGCATCTAAGCTTTTTCTCGACGATGGAGTAACGTTTGGACTCTGTGATCATATTCGTAAGTTCCATTAGGTTTAAGGGACTCCGGACTTCTAATGACCTTTGCAGATGTGATTTGAAGAGTTCTTTGTTCAAGTGTTGGAATGTTTTGTAAACAGGTTTTTGTTTTTGTGCGCTTATGCCTTGGATGCTTATTTTGAAGACACGATGATCCAGCTCTGGCCAATCCTCAAATATGAAATTGATTTTTCCCGCAGTTGACTTATCGTTTGTAACGATATGATCGAGGCACGTATGCGAAACTGGACGAGTAATTGTTTCGTTGTTGATGATAACAGCACCATTAGTATCCAGTACATCCTTGTAAAGCCTTGCTTCTGAGGAATCGGTAATTACATCAATGTTTGTGTCAGCTACTGTAAATAAATTATTTTCTGAGGAATATAGGTTGTCGAGTACCGAGCAGAGATCTTGCGCATTCAGACGGTTCGGGTTATAGAAGGTACCGATTTTAATTTTTTTGCCTACGAGGTTTAATTCGATTATTATAATATTATATTTATCAGGTGTATCGCGTTTAATGATGAAGTTTATTTTATCTTTTACAAAAATAGCTGTCCCACCACCTCTTCCAGGTCTGCAGGAGAATACCGAGTTATAACCCTCAATATTAAAATATTTCGATTCCTCAGGATAAATCCATACTTCGTTCAGTATCACCACATCTATCTCAGGATTTTGCTTCAAATAAATCTGCATGTCATTTAGTTTGTGCCGTAAACTTCTTATATTGGCATATAAGAGCGTTAATTTCGTCCCAATTAATCGATTTGCGTTGTTAAAAATCATTTGAACTCGTAGTCAATGCTCCTCCTAGCAATTGTGATCCTTCGCTGGTATTCTGCGCACTCCGTAGAGTCTGCTCTGTGGGAATAATCTACGTTCTTACTATTTCCTGCACAGTTACAGCATTTCTCGCACGAGCTCTTGCAATCCTTCGTTTCGTGCTTTCCTCCACACTTAGCACATGTTTGCTCTCCTTCACATTTTGATGTCTTGTGGTTGTATTTCTGGCACTTATAACACCTCGTTATATTGTAGTCTTCCTTCACAAGGTAAGACCCATAATCAATATTGATGTACCTATTCACCAGTCTTTGGTACATACTCCCATTTACCTGCAGAATATGCAACCATTTACCATTTTTTGTTCGTCTGGCATGAACCAATTCCAGTTTATCATTTTCTCCAATATTAGGGTTCAGTGAGTGAATTTCGTTAATTAACTCCTCATACGAAAATTGTTTTTCTAGTCCATTAATTACTAGCCTGGGTTGACGAGATTTTGTCTCCATGACATCATATTCATCCTTCAGGGTATCCTTTGCAATGTTGTAGAGCGAGGTTGTATTGTCATTTGTGGAAGTTTTTATGATGGCACCACCATTACGAAGAGGACGCATCAGTTGGAGAGGAATTTTGCATTTTGAAGGCTTTATTTTCGACTTGAAGTCGATGAGTGTTTTTTCAGAGGATGAATGCTTCTTGGGCTTAATTATGATTCCTTTTTGCGAGGTAGTATTTGTACGGCGTTCGGGTAGAAAAGTGGAAATACTTTTCGTCATATCCGCATACGAAGGTTTTCGCGTGGATGAACTATTATCAATTAAGGTGGCCACGGTGGTTTTCAGTTCTATTAGATGGTTTTCCATTTCTTTCATTTGGTTGAAGAGACGATCTTCTTTAGTCTTTTGGTGTTGTGACTTACAAGAAGGACACATCCATATCACATCCTCGGAAATGTCCATGATCTTCAAATATCTCTCCTCACACATTTTGATACACTTTATGTGGAACCACTTGTTGCAAATGCCTCCGCAGCCCATTCCTTTATGGTTCTCCTCCGCTTGCTTCCTACATTTTCCACATTTGTCTGCTGCTTGTGATGCCATGATTTATTATTTATCTCTATTCGCTTAGTTATATGGTATTAAATGAATTTATTTAAAAGAGAATGGATTTAAAATGAAAGTTATTAAAACAAGTGTCTTTAAAAAGCAAAACTACTTCGCTGATTGACTCCAAATAAGTACTGCATAATGCAATTTCGCCAGGACAAACGCATTTAGAACAAGTTTCTTGATGTGCATTGGAAAATTCTCATATCTTCTTAACAATCCTATTATTGGGGCTAATTGCCTTCTTAAGCTATTTATGTGTGGTAACCAGGTCATACGATGGTCTATGATAAGACCAAGATATTTCATTTCTAGCACTCTTTGCAATTTTTCGCCGTTAATATTTAGTTCGACATCTATGTCTCCTTTGTTCTTTTGCTTAAAAACAATATATTTTGTCTTTGATGTGTTCAATACTAGTTTGTTTCCAATTAACCTCTGATGGAATTTTCCTAGGTCGTCGTTGATAGTGTTCTCAATGGCAGTTTTGTCTCGTACTGAATAAAGTAGAACTGTGTCATCAGCATATAATGTGTGATATCCCGTCAGCCCACATGTATTTAGATTATTTGTATATAGCAGGAACAAAGTAGGGCCCAGTATTGAACCTTGGGGAACTCCTGTTTCCGTAGGTGCATGGTCGCTCAGGACATTGTTGATTAAAGTTCTCTGCGATCTTCCCTCCAAGTAACTCTTAAACAACTGCTTAGGACTCCCCTGAATACCATACGATTCAAGTTTACGAAGCAAGAGATTATGATCAACTGTATCAAATGCTTTTTTCAAATCCACAAAAATTGCGATGACATAATCACCTCTGTCCAGTCCTAGATTGATGAAACGTGTGACAGAATGTAGGGCATCCAAAGTACTCTTGTTCTTTTGAAAACCAAACTGATGTTGGCTTATGATAGAGTTTTCAACTAAGAATGATGTTAATCGATTCTTTAGTATTTTTTCAAATATCTTACTAAATCCCGTCAGCAGCGCAATCGGGCGATAGTTATTCGGGTCAAGATAATCACCACCCTTAAATATAGGAACTATTTTTGCAAGTTTTTCTTCTTCCGGAAAAGTCCCATTCCTAATATGCACGTTTATAAAATTTGCCATAATCTGGGCTATGTCCTCCTTAATTATACTAATCTCATTCATCGTGATGTTATCAATGCCTGGCGCCGTATTCTTTTTCAATTCATTGATTACATTTAAGACTTCCCTTTTATTTGTTTGATGAATGTGAAAGATGGAAGTTATTGCGATATTTGTATTATTTACATTGCCTGCTGAACTGGCAACGATTTCTTTAGTGATTCCACCAATTGTTGAAAAAAAATTATTCAATGAGTTCGCCGCGTCACGTGGACACGATGTGTTAGAGGGCCCATCAGGATTCAGTTGAAAGTTTTGTGATATACCCTGGGTTGAAGAGTTATCCTTTACCTCATTTATTATTTTCCATATTTCGCGGGAGTTGTCAGCCGCTGTTTCCATTCTTCTTGAGAAATATAAGAATTTAGCCTCTTTCACCAGTCGTTTCGATTCTTTTTTCGCTTGCATATACAGAAACTTGAAAGCCTGGTTTCCACTGTTCTTCCTGTAGTCCATGTATGCCTTCCTTTTTGTAATACTTGCATCAATTACTTTTTTCGTTATCCAAGTCCGTTGTCGACACCTGATTTTTTTCTCAATTGTAGAACTTTGCTTAGCAGATATGATGATATTTTTGAGTTCAATAATACTATTTGGTTTCCGCTTTTCCAGTAACTCTCGTATGTTTGATTTAAAGAGCTCCTTGTCTAGAAATCTGAACGTTTTGTAGGTCGGCTTCTGTTTGTTCAGGGTTTGGTCTTGAATAGCAATTTTTATCACACGATGATCCAGTTCCGGCCAGTCCTCAAATATGTATGTTATGCTTTCAGCGACTTTTAAATCATTGGTTACTATATGATCCAGACAGGTATTTGACACTGGGCGAGTAATTTGGTTGTTGTTTATGATTACCGTTCCATTCATAATTTCATAATTAATAAAATATCTTTAAGTATAGATCGTGGATTTGTAAATAAATATATTGTAATTTTAAATAAACATTTTTTGTTAAGAAAAGTTAGTAATTATATAAATAAATGAATTAATAATTATATATAACAAATACAATTCGTAGCATTAAAATTGATCACTCACGCTGAAGGGGGATTAATGTAGCGACTGACATGGATATACGGGTATGTACAACACTTAGACATAAAAATACTTAGTTAGTTTGTTTGACATTTACATATACAAAACAATTTATAGGAGGCATCTATTTTTCGATCAATTAATTAAAAACAAAAAGTTTAGTTTTCATTCAATATTGATCTTGAAAAGACAAAATAATATTGTTTCATATTGCTACAGTAATGTTTAAATATAATTAAAGATAACATTACAATTTGCTAACGTATTAATTAATTTGTTTCAATAAAGAAATATAGTTAAATTAATAGATAATTTATTATAAATTTTACAAATATAAATAGAGAAGTTAAATGTCCTCCAAAGTGACACTGAAAATGGCCAGTGAAGTATTCCAGCGTCCAGTCATGAAGATATGGTTGCTGCTAGTAGAGTCAGAGAAAATCAATCACCGGGGCGATGCGTCAATTGACGGAAGGCATGTTCACGCAGCGACTGAATCGAGGCCTGAGACCGTCTTGTCAGATTATTGCTGGGCCTGGATAGAGATAGTGGTGGATCCTGTTAAAAATCGCTACTTGTGCCTCCGACTTTGGGCAGGCACAAAGCCATCAAAGCTACAGCAGCTGGTACAACGTATTGCAATTCACAACCCAAACGGAATTGTTGAGTACAGTTCCCATTTGTAATGAGGGACTAGTCATTGGGCGTTGTTGGCATACTGTAACCTGACGGCGTATCAACTAGAAATCAGGCTAATCGAAGCATCACTCAGCAAGATCAGATAATGGTGTGATAAGTAGGAAGCAGATGCACAGTATTGCAGGGCAGCCAACGCCTGACTACGGAAAACATTGGGACAGATCACTGACAATGATTCGCTTTTGGGAAATCATCATGGTGCTTTACATAAAAGGATAAAACGCAGACTGCTTAACGTCGTAGATGGGATTGCCAAAAACTCTTTAGCGTGTTAGACGAAGAGTTTGCAGCGAATTACCAAAAGGATATAGCTGCAATCAAGCGCGATCAATCGCACCTAGCAAATCTCAGCAGGAGACAAATATCCGGGTTAGATCTAACTCAGAATTAATTACGGCAGCAAGACCAGCAAATCCAAAATTTAATCCAAGCTGTAAATGATAGGCTGTCTAGCATCGCCAATAGTATCAGTCGTGCGGAATTATCTACGGATACGCAGGTAGGTTTGGAGAAACTTATCACGTTATTGACATGGGGCATGAACGGGTTTTAGAAGCATCAGGAAAGATTGCTGGCTATAATACTGGACGCGCAACGCGTACTTAATACTGTTCACGTTCTCAAAGAGCAGTTACCGGAAACTCATGAATGTCTGCCGAAAGGACAGCATGTCTTGCGTGCGACACAAATGAACTGGAAGGACCTTTGCAAGGCGATGGACGCTAAGGTGGATGCTTTTAATGATACCATCATACTTGAAATTTGATTGCCCATTTTGGATGGTGAAGAACTCGTGCTGTATAAGGTGCACTTACTGCCAATCATGCTTAATCACATTTATATGTTAGTTGTACCCCGAATAGACAAGCTAATCTTCAATGAGTGCTAAGATAGATACTTTGCATTAACTGATTAAGATGTCAGAGCATGCAGGAATTCGACCAACAAACTTTTAGGTGGATTCAGAGGACCTATTCACAATTTGAATTCTCAGGAAAACGTAAGTGGAGTGAACACGTTTCTGCGTAAAACTATCGACAAAGACAATTGTGTTCTGGCTGCGATGACTCCAAGACCTCTTTGAATAACATTGCAGAACATGTGGATATTCATCCTGACCCAGCCATCGTTCCATGAATTGGATTGTCAAGCTACTACAACTAGCAGGAAAGGGTACTTTCACGATGGCACTATGTTGC
Organism: Odontomyia ornata; assembly: GCA_963969285.1. Classification (NCBI taxonomy): domain Eukaryota; kingdom Metazoa; phylum Arthropoda; class Insecta; order Diptera; family Stratiomyidae; genus Odontomyia; species Odontomyia ornata. The sequence goes on along the minus strand of OZ017742.1, from coordinate 182,050,719 downwards.
TCGCTTAGGCATCAAGCATTCATAATACGAAACACTGTGCGAGACCAAACTAAAGTTATAGCAGTCAAACTCGTGACACCACAGGGAGACATCAGTGACGTCAAATCCTTCCGTTTTTTTTTTTTTTTTTTTTGTGGTAGGGAGGTGAAGGCATTTATGCCCGCCGAGTCTGGCAGTGTGGGACTCCCATGGAGGATACCTTTGGACTTCCCACTAAACACCTCCCCTGTCAATCTGAGAACCTAGCCTGGAACCGTTTGACACATTACTTCGGGCCAGGTCTCGTTTTGTTACGCCGTGGGGCGCCTTCAAGCTGGGGAGTCCCTTTCCTAGCGGGAGGGGAGGGGGGAAGAGGAAATGCCAGAAGAGCGATCCCCCAGCCCCAGTGCCTCCAGCTGCTGTGAGTCCCTTTTATATTTTAGGACTGCCCGAGCATAATGTGCCACCTGGTTCCATTTGTCAACCGATTCAAGCATCACCGCAACTATATTATCCGGGGTGAGCTCTCCCATCTCCCTGTAGAGTTCCCTTCGCAGCCTGGCCCATTTGGTACACGCAAAAAATGTGTGACAGGCATTGTCCTCCTCTCCTGGGCAAAATCGACAATCGGGAGACCGTGACTTGCCGATCTTGTGCAGGTAAGACTGAAAACACCCGTGCCCGCTCAAAAGCTGGGTCAGATAGAAGTCAGTCTCACCATGCCTTCGATTTAGCCACGGTCTCACATCCGGGATGAGGCGCGCAGTCCACCTTCCCTTCGTGCAATTGACCCAAGACTGCTGCCAATCGTTGAGCGAGCGTTGTCTCTCCTCGCGGACAACCATCTCCCTCGCATCCTCGTTTCGGCGCAGGTAAATAGCGCGGCGCTCTCTAGCAAGGAGGGCGACAGGTATCACGCCTGCAATCACTCTCACCGCCGAGTCGGAGACTGTTGGATACGAAGATGCAATTCTCAGTGCTCCTCTTCTCTGTACCTGTGCCAATCGTTTTCGGTATACCTCCTTGCTGAGAGCGTCGCCCCATACCTCTGCTCCGTACAGTAGCACTGACCCTACAGCACTCATCAAGAGGCGTCTTCTTGATGGGCTGGGTCCCCCTACGTTGGTCATAAGTCGACTCAGGGCCGATATTCCAGAAGCAGCCTTCTCAGCCGTTGCCCTGATTTGCTCAGAGAAACTCATCTTCGAGTCGATCAGTAGCCCCAGGTACTTCACCGCTGGCTTCGATTCGATCTGTATATCTCCAATACTGATCATCCTTACCCTAGGGATTCTCTTTTTTGTCAAGATGACCACTTCGGTTTTCTCCAGTGCTAAACTGAGCCCGCGAGCAGTCATCCAGTCCCTCACTCGGCGCATTAGCATACCTAGCCTAAGTTGCGCTTGTTCAACGGTGCGTCCGGCGACCAGGGTCGCAACATCATCCGCATAGCCGACCAAGCGCGACTCATCTGGCATCTCAAGTCTCAGTAGCCCGTCGTAAGACACGTTCCACAGGTCCGGACCAAGGATAGATCCCTGGGCAACACCCGAGGTAATTTCCATCCTTCGTTGGCCCTGTGTCGTGTCGTAGAGCAGGCTTCGGTCCTTAAGGTAGTTCCTCAAAAGCCGCATTAGATATTCTGGAACTTGAAAAGAGTTTTCCAGCGTATCCAGAATATCCACCCATCTAGCGGAGTTGAAGGCATTCCTGATAGACGTGTTTTTAATCGCTCCTGTCATTAATTTTAAAAATTAATTAATTTTTCACAAAAGTCAGTTTCAAATAATTGAATTAATTTTGTACGAGTCAGTCAAAAGCAAGTTTTGATTTTATTGGGGAAGAATTAATCGTCGAAGGCATCGACCAACCATACCAATAAATCAAGAAAAGCAACAAACCAAAGACAACTCGGGACTGCTGTATGGAGGAGCCCAACGGCTTCCCTCCTTTGGGGGGCCCCGGGGAGAGTGACGGTGTGAAATTGGCAAGTGTCAACAAGCGGAGACACACGAGCACCCAGGATACCGCAGATGCCGGTCGCAAAACACAAGTGCTCGAGGATAGACAGGAAGTGTGCCGCCTTCGAAGTGAAATCGAAGAGCTAAAGGCAAGAATTCAAACGTATGAAGAAATGTTCAAGACGGCAAAACAAGTTCAAGAGAGTGGTCCGATACGAAAAATCGAAAAACAGAAGAAAGCTGCAACTCCAATAATAACTGAAGAGGTATTAAGTGCTGGTGGCACGAACGAAAGCCAGAACTACTTTGCGGCGCTGGATGGACTCCAGCAGGACATGGAGGTAGACGAAGGTAACAAAGACGATAATTTTATCTTATATTTAAACAATAAAAATAATGAAAGTAGAAATAAGGAGAAGAAACCAGCCCGTAGTTCTGCTGGTCCTCCTCAAAAAGTAGCCAAGAATACCGAGAAAGTTCCGCCGATTAATGTCTTCGGGCAAAGCGGAAAAGACATGGTTCGGCTGTTGGCAGCCGAAAACAAATTGACAAATTTCGAAATCAAACGAGTAAATTCTGAGAAGCTGTCAATTAAAACAAAATCACTGGTTGATTTCAAATCAGCGAAAGATGCTTTGAATTCTGGGGAGGTTCCGCACTTCACCTATACCCCCAAGAGCGAGAAGAACCAGACGTTCTTGCTGAAGGGCTTGGACTGCGGAGAAGATACCGTCGATCTTCTTCAGGTTCTCAAGGAAACGGCGCCACAAATCGAGTTTATCTCAGTGAAAACATTCGCGACAAGAAGGTCGACGGTAGAAAAAAAAACACCACTTTATTTGGTACAAATAACAAATAAGAGCAGTCCAAGCGCTCTTCAGCAAATCAGGTATTTAAATTTTCGAGTGGTGAGGTGGGAACGCCTCCAGAAACGAGAAATCAACCAGTGCTATCGCTGCCAACGATTTGGGCATTCGGCTGCCAACTGCGCCATGCATTACCGATGTGTTAAATGCAAAGACGTGCATGCTCCCGGTGAGTGCAAATTGGCTCAGACGGAGCCAAAAGAGAAGTTATATTGTGTGAACTGCGGTGTTTTTGGTCACCCGGCATCATATCGAGGATGCTCCCGATATCAGGATGCAAGATTGAAATCTGCCCCAAAACAAACACAAATACACCGCATTGTCTTAGCTCCGAACTTCGTCAAGCCCGGAGTATCATTTGCACTCGCCGCTAGAGGACCAGCAGAAAATGCGGAAAATAGGGTAAATAATGTAAGTGGCAATAATGAGCTGCTTCTCAAAATTTATCAACAATTAAATTCCTTATCAGAGCGAATCGATAAACAAGATTCGAAAATTAACATTGTTTTTCAGCGTTTAGGACTTTCAAATGCCTCAAAATAAGTTGTCATCCAGCCACATTCCCACGGATAGGATTCGTCTCATCTCGATCAACGTCAACTCCATTGTTACTTTACATCGGCGTGATTATCTCCTTGAATTCATTGCCAGACAAAAGCCTGACATCCTGCTTCTAACCGAAACCCACCTCAATTCATGGCACTTCATGACATTCAAGGATTTTGAATTCGTAAGAAACGATAGGGTAATAGGTGATGGGGGAGGTGGCACCGGGATATTGGTACGAAGACCCTATTGTTTCCAAAATATTGAAAAAGTCGAATTCAAAAGCTTTGAATCTCTTGAAGTGTCCGTTATCAAAATCCCACTGCCAGGTGGGGATAACCTCTTCGTTATCTCTGCCTATGCAACTGGTGGAACTGTTCTCAAGCTCAAGGAGGAACTCAATTCCTTGTTCGAAATACTCGAATTGAACAGGCTGCATAACTATTATATTCTTGCTGGTGACCTGAACGCCAAGCATACATCATGGCTGAACGCCACCAATAATCCAAGAGGTGTATTCCTGAAATCGTGGATAACAGAGAACCAAATTGAATACAGGTGCGATCTTTATGGGTCGGAGTTCCCAACATACCCTAGGACAAATTCATATTTGGACCTTTGCATTGCTGACGCAAGACTCGAATTCAACTTTAATAGTCCTCAACGGAAACTGCAGGTGCTTCCTTATGATAGCGACCATAACGCAATCGTAATGGAAATCAATCATCACAGGGATGATTTCTTCCTCATTCCAGTTCAACACGAAAATCATCGGTTGAACTTCAAAAAAACAGACTGGGGAAAGTTTCAAAAGAAGTTTAATCGGGAGTACCAGAAGCAATGTCCCCCTTCTGATGGCGGCAACTCTTGCTCAATGGTTCCTAATTACAGAAATCTAACTAACGATGAAATAGATGTCTATTTGTTGAAGTTAGAGAAGCTGACGTTGGAAACGATTGAGAAAGTAGTTCCCAAGATTAAACATCGAAACAATATGGAAGGATATGAAACACCAACCATCGCAAGGTTGAAAAGATTGAAAAGCCTCCTTCTCACACGCGTCAACAATATTTATCGACGATTTTTGGACTACAACCATCCCTCGTTGTCTTTGTTGAAATTACATCTGAAGAATGTCCGGAACTTAATCCGGTCATACTTCAGGAGTGAGGTCAGCAATCAATGGGCGGAAAAATTGAGGGGTATTAGCGCACAGGACCCAGACGGCGTGTTTGCGAAAGTGAATAGCATATTCCGCAAGAAGTCTCGAGTGAAGGTATCGAATCTTGGTCACTAGTGATGAGATAAATCTTCTCGATAGGGCTGGTATCGAAATTGATAGTACGACTCCGGATAGAAATGGAAACAGGATTATATGTGATGGATTGCAGAAACTTGCCCTGATTGGAACACATTTTGAATTGGTTCATCTACCAAACCCTGAGAGAGGGAACGAAATTTTTTCAGAGGTCGTTGAAGCAAAAGTTTCCGACTTCAAATCAAGCCTGTACGGCCAATCAATTCTTCATTTCAATGAAACATTAACATCTGACCTCATACCGAGCTTGAATCTAATTGATTATTTTGTCAGCTATGAAGACTTGTGTTTCATATTTCGCAAGATAAACAACAAGAAATCATGTGGTAATGATGGTATTCCAAATGTAGTTCTCCAACATTTGCCTAAGGTTGCTATTAGGAACTATTGCATATTGTTCAACAACATGTTGAGCAATTCATATTTCCCAAATGAGTGGAAAAAGGCTAAGGTATTTCCGATCTTGAAGAAAGGAAAAGAATCTTCATGCCCGAAAAGCTATCGCCCAATCAGCTTGCTGCCTAACATCAGCAAGGTGTTTGAAGTGATACTCAACAGAGCATTAAACGCCCACATTGAGGAAAATGAGTTGATGCCGAATCGCCAATTTGGTTTTCGTGCCAGGCATTCGACCACACATGCAATAACGAAAGTAACCTCAGACATCTGTTGGAAACTAAATGATAGACAATGTGTTGGAGCATGTCTCATTGATATGGAGAAAGCCTTTGATACGGTATGGTTAGATGGACTTATTTTTAAACTTCTTCAGGACAAGTTCCCCAGACACCTTGTCGCCATGATGTGTAATATGTTATACGGGAAATCGTTTGTTGTAACCGATGGAAATCTGACAACAATGCGCGAGTTCAAGGTCTTGAATGGTCTACAGCAGGGAACAGTTACTGCGCCTCTGCTCTTCTCAATCTTTATTCGCAAGCTATTGAACGGCTTTGATTTTAACGTCTCGCCAAAGCGATCATTGGTAGCGTTTGCTGATGATCTGATCATCTACACGGCTGACCGAAAAGCTACAATAGTTCAGAGCAATCTCCAAAAAATGTTCAATGATGTACAGCTGTACACTGACAATTGGCGAATGAAAATCAATGCGCAGAAGTGTGAAACAATCTTGTTTCGGACAACGCTGCAGGGGGTCAGTCAAGACCTGAAACGTAATTGGAAAGATTTCCACATCATGGCTGGCGAGGGTAGTTCAGAACGAATTCCACATAAATCCTGTGTTCGATACCTCGGTGTTTATCTCGATCAGTATCTGTACTATACTGAACATGTGAAAATCATGCTCAGTAAAGCACTTAAAGTAGTCATGGCTCTTCGAAAACTCTTTCATTCCAGATACATTGATCAAAAGGTCAAAATTATCTGTTACAAGACACTGGTTAGACCAGTTTTGACCTATGGATGTCAGATCTGGTACAACCAGAGTGCTAGTACTATGGAAAAATTAAGAGTTTTCGAAAGGAAATGTCTTCGTGCATGTACTGGTTTGTACAGAAAGCCTGAGACGGATTGGAAACATTATATATCGAATAGAAGAATTTATCAAACTGCTGAAGTGACTAGAGTCGATATCTTCATATTGAAGCTTCTTCGGAATCATATCGCAAGATCTGTGACTGTGAGTGAAAACCCTTGGATTTCACAGCCGTTCCACCCTACAGACGGGTATATAGCGACTTGCCTCGCTACTGGCTTCATTCCTCCAGAAGCATTCGTGTATTTGGACATGAATGGATATGTTTTTGATTCTGACGGCGTCCCAGTCATATATCACATATATCGACGGGCCACCGATAAGAAGATAAAATATCCTCCGAATTTGAGTTCACGAGACCAACAGCTCCAATGGAGATACTCATTTGCTAGATTCGTTGAAGCTGATCGAGTTGAGACGGCGCAATCCAGGTATTGGTGGCTGAATGACAATGTCTAAATTTTTCGTGTTTGTTTTCAGTTTTGGTGTTTTTCGTTATTTAGTTTTTGAGTTTCAGCTCATTATTGCTACATTTAGTGTTATTGTTTATTTTTGTTAAAAATTAGAGATAGGTTAGGTTTATATTATGTTTATTATATTAGGTTAGAGATAAGGTAAAACGCTTAGGTTAGGAACATAGTTATAGATTTTTTTAGTATAAGATAAAGTTTTTGACTGCATTTATTAGAATTAAGTTAAAACATATTAGGTGTAGGATCAAAGTTCGCTGTAGTGTTAAGATGATAAATAATTTTAAGATAGTGTTGGTTGGTTTTTTCTCCTTTTTCCAATTGAATTCTAAAAATATGTAATAATCCTAATTAATTGAATTTGCTATAGTTTTTTTTGATGAAATGTGTTAATGATAACGTATAAATTTAGAGAGCCATTTGGGCCATTAAGTTTTGTATTGATATCGTTTGGAATTTGCTTTATATTCTTTTCAAATTTATAACGATCAGTATTAAATAAAGCGCTTTTGACTTTGACTTTGACTTTGTAATGTTTACTATATTCCGTTGGAGATAAGATTAAACACTTAGGTTAGGAACATTGTTATAGTATTTTTAGTATAAGATAAAGTTTTTTTGATTGTATTTTATTAGAAATAAGTTATAACATATTAGGTGTAGGATCAAAGTTTCACTGTTGTGTATTAATTATAAATAATTTTAGGATAGTGTTGGTTGGTTTTTTCTCCTTTTTCCAATTGAATTGTAAAAATATGTAATAATCGTAATTAATTGCATTTGCAATAGTTTTTTTTTTTGATGAAATGAGTTAATGATAACGTACAAATTTAGAGAGCCATTTGGGCCATTAAGTTTTTTTTGATTGTTATTATTTGGAATTTGCTTTATATTCTTTTAAAATTTATAACGATGAGTATTAAATAAAGCGCTTTTGACTTTGACTTTGACTTTGAAGGCATTCCTGACGTCGAGTGTCACCAACAGGACGATCCGTCGCTTGGTGCGACTATATGCCTCTGCCTTTTGGACCGCGTTCACCACCTCTGCAATCGCATCAATGGTAGAACGTCCTGCTCTAAAGCCGTACTGCCGAGGAGATAGGTCCCCAGCAGCACGAATCGCGTCAGTGAGTCTTCCCTTGATGAGTTTCTCTAGCACTTTCCCAGCCGTGTCTAGCATGCATAACGGGCGGTATGCAGACGGCGATTCGGGATTTCCCTTCCCCTTGCTGACCAGCACGAGCCTCGCCACCTTCCATCGTACCGGGAAAACCCCGTCCCGTAGGCAAGCGTTGAATGTGCTGAGCAGCAAGTCAGGACAATGGTGATCGACGAGCTGCAAAACCTCAGCTGGAACACCATCAAAGTCAAAATCAAAGTCAAAAGCGCTTTATTTAATACTCATCGTTATAAATTTCAAAAGAATATAAAGTAAATTCCAAATAATAACAATCAAAAAACTTAATGGCCCAAATGGCTCTCTAAATTTGTACGTTATCATAAACTCATTTCATCAAAAAAAGAAAAACTATAGCAAATGCAATTAATTACGATTATTACATATTTTTACAATTCAATTGGAAAAAGGAGAAAAAACCAACCAACACTATCCAAAAATTTTTTAATAATTAATACACAACAGTGAAACTTTGATCCTACACCTAATATGTTATAACTTATTTCTAATAAAATACAATCAAAAAAACTTTATCTTATACTAAAAATACTATAACAATGTTCCTAACCTAAGTGTTTAATCTTATCTCTAACGGAATATAGTAAACATTACATATACCTAACCTATACCTGATTTTAACAAAAATATATAACAATACTAAATGTAGCAATAATGAGCTGAAACTCAAAAACTAAATAACGAAAAACACCAAAACTGAAAACAAACACGAAAAATTTAGACATTGTCATTCAGCCACCAATACCTGGATTGCGCCGTCTCAACTCGATCAGCTTCAACGAATCTAGCAAATGACCTGGAGCCTTCCTCGCTTTCAGGGAGAGGACTGCCTCCTCCAGTTCCAGCTGTGTGAAGAGTGGGCACTCGACTGCTGTTTCACCATGGACAGCGTCAACACGGACGGGATGGGCGGGGAAGAGTCCCCGCACTATCGCGTCCATCTTTTCCGCGTCATGTATACAAGGCTTCCGTAGGGCACCAAGTTTCCCCATGACCAGCTTGTAGCCAAGGCCCCACGGATCCCTATTTACATCGTCCACGAGGTCTTGCCAGCATCGGGCCTTGCTCTTGTTAATAAGCCTGCGAAGATATTTCCTGCCGGACCTGTATGCTGCTAGCTTAGTGTCTGCCTCCTCCCGTGTTCGCGCCCGCTGGGCCTCTCGCCGAAGTTTGTGACACTCGCTTCTTTGTTCGGCGATCTCATTTGACCACCGGTATACTGGAGGCTTACCATGTCGGGGTCTCCGACGGGGCATGGAAGACTCGCAAGCAGCTATGATGGTACTCATAGTTGAGTTCACCAAGTCCTTGGCTGTAGGCCCTCCACTCCCTGGCGGAGCTCCCAGCAACGGTGCGCCTGCCGTAAGCGCGTCAGTGAACCTCTCGACGTCCATCCTCCCAGTCCTCCATCCGAGGATTGAAGTTTGGGCATATGCACGCAGAGTGGCACCGTCGTGAATCTCAACAGCTATATACTGGTGATCACTAGCCGAGTAGTCCTCTAGTACTCGCCAGTTGTGTACTCTAGGTACCAGGGGCTCCGAAGCGAGTGTCACATCGGGTATGGTTCCTACGCAACCCCAGCGGCGGAAAGTAGGGGTGTTACCAGTATTTAGGACAAAAAGCGCTGTTCTGGCCGCCATGTCCAAGATTTGCTTTCCCCTTGGGTCGGATTGTGGCATACCCCATTCGATGGCTCTAGCGTTGAAGTCTCCCCCGACCAGCATGTGGCCCTCTGTGTTCGAGACAGCGTCCTCCAGGGCATCGAGTTTGGTTCGAAAAGATCGCATTGCCTCGTTAGGCGTCAGATAAACACTGAAATATGTTATCCCTGAACACCGCACCCACACAAAACCATCCCCGCGTCCATGGCCCTGCACCTGAAGGCGGGCGCTGTCTCGAACCCAGATGGCCAAGGTACCAGTTTTGTCAGGGTACCACGCTTGCGCGTCCTTGTTATGATGTTGCTCGCTCAGCAACAGGAGGTCAGCTTTCTTATCCCTCGCAAACTGCTCAAGTAGGTCCTGGGCGTTTGTGCTTCGGTGCAAATTGACCTGCAGGATACGGATCATTTGAGTATCAATTTGGCTTTAGTTAGGGCCTCCTTGAAAACCCAGCATCTCCCTGTCCCCGGCTCATGTTTGACGTCGACGGGTGCTAGCTTAGCATCCTTGCAAAGAATGCATTTTGCCTCGTTCGTGCACTCCTTCCTTTTGTGCCCCGTTTCACCACATTTGTAGCACAGAGATCTCCTGTCGGGTCCCCTACAACCATACGCGGTGTGTCCGTATTCGAGGCATCTGAAGCAGCGGATAGGGATCGCTCTTCTCCGTATCCTGCAGATCACCCAACCTATCCTAATTTTGCCCTTCGCCAGGATTTGCTGGGCGTCTTTATCAGCTAGTTCGACAATAGCCATGCGTTGCCCCCTTGTGTTTTCACGTGTCAATCTTGCCTTGACTTCACTTAAGCTGGGGAACTCCCTCCTAATGGCATCCTCTACTTCAGCTTTGTCCGTGACGCAGTCGAGGTCCCTGATTTCCAGGGTGGCCATTGGTTCGAGCGAGGCAACCGTTGCCGCATCTCCAAGAACCTTTTGAACCGCGTCACGGAATGCATCTTTGTGTGTGGCCTCTGGCCCGAATTCCACCAGCAAGCCACCGGTCCGGGTTAGTCGAACTGTTTTGATGGCAGTTTCTGTGTCGTCTGGCTTGACCGCTCCTTTAATTTCACGGAGGACATCTGCGTAGGTTCGGCCCTTAGTGGGTTTAATAAGCAATGCCTCTCGCAAGGGTTTGCGCCGCGGTTGGCTTTTTGTTTTCTGCGGTATATCGAGGGGTTCTTTGTTCTTTTCGTGGTTGAGCTCTTTGTCTGTTTTTTCTAGGAGTAGCTTTTTGGCCGCTTTGTTCGCTGCCTTGTTTCGCACCACATGAAACTCCTCGCCTGGAGTGTCAACTTCGTTTATGGTCTCGTCCTTCCTCCTTTTCTCACAGTCGCCTTCAATTGGGCTACCGGCCATTCTTTTGCTGCTGCTAGGACCCACTGATGCCTCGAGGGAGAGCGTGTCTTTTTGGTGCTTTTCGGTTGCAAGCCACCTCCGCCTGTAATGCGTTATGCGGCCAAAAAGCTCCTCCAGTTCAAGAATGCCATTCTTGACACTCTTGCCTATGTTTTTCTGCACTTCGCAGGCAGCCCTCAGTTGTTTGACGATATTCCCCGCTTTCCGAGTAAGCCGCTCCTCTTCGGCGCGGTCAAGGGCGATTGTGTTATTTGGCGCCACCTCTTGGGAGAGGCCCCCGTTTCCTAGCCCTTTTGCTTCTATCGCTTGGGTCGCGTTTGAAGTGGCGTCGGCCAACGGCAAAACTTCTCCCTCCCACAGTCTTACACTGCCCTCTGTTGGTGTCGCAGCTTGATCCGGATTGTGTACGTCTTGCACTGGGCGCTCCGGGGTGCGCATAGTCCTTCTACTGCGCCCAAAGGCCGCAATGATGCCAGGTTGCACAACGCACTCTGCCTTCTTTCGTTCGTTAGTCCGTCTGTGGTCTGTCTCCGATGATTTAACCTGTGATGTTGACTTTGACAGTGTTTCTGGGGTTTGCTGCCTCCCCCCGCAATCGGTGTCTTGTTTAATCGGTGTTCTTGCCAACAGCGGTTTTTGCCTAAAAGGGTTCTCCGTGCTAGCGTCCTGTTTGCTTGTGGTTTCATTTGTTTGCTCCATTTTATTGGGTCCCCCTCGGAGCCGCTATCTCCGTTCGTGTGTGTAGTCGCCTTTTTGGTCCCATGGTTATCTTTGCAGAGCAGGGAGGCCATGCGAGGGTTGGCACAAGCCCTTATGGGGACAAGTGCTCAGAGCCAGACCAGCGCTAATCGGGAGTCCGTCTCAACCGAACCTACACCACCAACCCAATGGTGCGAACTTCGAACGTACTCCGAGGCCTGCCAAGGTTTTACCGGGACGGAGACGGTATGATAGTTGAATTGGAGCCGTTCACACACGAGTTTCACCTCGGCGCTACTGTGCAAAGCAACTAGGTCCAAACCATCATATCCGCCAGCCCAAAGCGTCAATTCCAGTTCGTTGTCCAAAGCGTAATCCAGATACAATAAGAGGGAACCTCACGGCACCCCCCATATCCTCGGGTCCGTGGGGGCGGCACTCCCCAAAGAATGCTAGCCTCCAAGAATGTTCTTGTCGACCGGCTTTCTCCCTGCAGGAATTTCCTCGGGTACGTGGGGGGCGGAACTCCCCAAAGAATGCTAGCCTCCAAGAGTGCTCTTGTCGACCGGCATTCCCCTTGCGGAGTTTCCTCGGGTACGTGGGGGCGGAACTCCCCAAAGAATGCTAGCCTCCAAGAGAGCTCTTGTCGACCGGCATTCCCCCTGCGGGTAAATCCTTCCGTTGGCTCCCCGCGAAGTACCAAAGCTTGCTTGCATGGAGACGTCTCAAGTGGACTGACCAGAACATCATTGACGATCACGTACTCGCCTATTCAAACACCTCATTAACCCATGGTGATTCCCAGAATATCGCATTGGGGTGTATAGTAGTTTTATACATCCTAATCATTGGCGGTGGCGTACTTTGGGCCCGCAAGCAAGTGACAGCGTCGTCAAGAATGTCGCACCGACGAATACTTACCCGACCGGATGGGGCGATGTAGTCACTCCAATGGGCGATACGACAGAGACTTCCAATAGTCTTTGGATAATCTAGATGCTTACCCTTTTGTATCTGTTGGATAATCTATTATCCTTTTTAATCTAAATCATCATTTCAACAAGGTCAGCATCGCCAATCCATGGAATCTGTCATCCTCAGCACATCAGCACATTCGAATGTGCATATGCGATAAGCGCTGGACGCAGCCACGGCACAGACGCCGTCAGCGCTTCTCACGATGTGAAATATAAACAGTGCCAAACTGAGTTCGAGAGATTGATTCAATGTTGTGATTACGGTTGGATGAATGCTATGGCTTTGCGATGTGAGCTTTTGCTGCCACTCGTTGTGTGTAGACGTGTTTTTAAGGTGAGTGCAAATTGGCTCAGACGGAGCCAAAAAAGAAATTATATTGTGTGAACTGCGGTGTTTTTGGTCACCCGGCATCATATCGAGGATGCTCCCAATATCAGGATGCGAGATTAAAATCTGTCCCAAAGTCAAAGTCAAAGTCAAAAGCGCTTTATTTAGTACTAATCGTTATAAATTTTAAAAGAATATAAAGCAAAATCCGAACAATAACAATAAAAAAACTTAATGGCCCAAATGGCTCTCTAAATTTGTACGTTATCATTAAACAACAAAAACAAAACAACAAAATAAACTATAGGAAATTCAAATCAATGAAGATTATTATATATTTTTACAATTCAATTGGAAAAAGGAGAAAAAACCAACCAACACTATTCTTAAATTATTTATCATCTTAACACTACAGTGAACTTTGATCCTACACCTTATATGTTTTAACTTAATAAATGCAATCAAAAACTTTATCTTATACTATAAAAATCTATAACAATGTTCTTAACCGCGTCAAACCTTATCTCTAACCTAATATAATAAACATAATATAAACCTAACCTATACCTAATTTTTAACAAAAATAAACAACACTAAATGTAGCAATAATGAGCTGAACCTCAAAAACTAACTAACGAAAAACACCAAAACTGAAAATAAACACGAATAATTTAGACATTGTCATTCAGCCGCCAAGACCTAGATTGCCCCGTCTCAACTCGATCAGCCTCAACGAATCTAGCAAATGAGTATCTCCATTGGAACTGTTGGTCTCGTGAACTCAAATTCGGAGGATATTTTATCTTCTTATCGGTGGCCCGTCGATATATGTGATATATGACTGGGACGCCGTCAGAATCAAAAACATATCGATTCATGTCCAAATACACGAATGCGTCTGGAGGAATGAAGCCAGTAGCGAGGCAAGTCGCTATATACCCGTCTGTAGGGTGGAACGGCTGTGAAATCCAAGAGTTTTTACTCACAGTCACAGATCTTGCGATATGATTCCGAAGAAGTTTCAATATGAAAATATCGACTCTAGTCACTTCAGCAGTTTGATAAATTCTTCTTTTCGATATATAATGTTTCCAATCCGTCTCAGGCTTTCTGTACAAACCAGTACATGCACGAAGACATTTTCTTTCGAAAACTCTTAATTTTTCCATAGTACTAGCACTCTGGTTGTACCAGATCTGACATCCATATGTCAAAACTGGTCTAACCAGTGTCTTGTAACAGATAATTTTGACCTTTTGATCAATGTATCTGAAATGAAAGAGCTTTCGAAGGGCCATGACTACTTTAAGGGCCTTACTGAGCATGATTTTCACATGTTCAGTATAGTACAGATACTGATCGAGATAAACACCGAGGTATCGAACACGGGATTTACCACATCAGCAGCCATGATGTGGAAATCTTTCCAATTACGTTTCAGGTCTTGACTGGCCCCCTGCAGCGTTGTCCGAAACAAGATTGTTTCACACTTCTGCGCATTTATTTTCATTTGCCAATTGTCAGTGTACAGCTGTACATCATTGAACATTTTTTGGAGATTGCTCTAAACTATTGTAGCTTTTCGGTCTGCCGTATAGATGATCAGATCATCAGCAAACGCTACCAATGATCGCGTTGGCGAGACGTTAAAATCAAAGCCGTTCAGTAGTTTGCGAATGAAGATTGAGAAGGGCAGAAGTGCAGTAACTGTTCCCTGCTGTAGACCATTCAAGACCTTGAACTCGCGCATTGTTGTCAGATTTCCATCAGTCACAACAAACGATTTCCCGTATAACATATTACACATCATGGCGACAAGGTGTCTGAGGAACTTGTCCTGAAGGAGTTTAAAAATTAGTCCATCTAACCATACCGTATCAAAGGCTTTCTCCATATCAATGAGACATGCTCCAACACATTGTCTATCATTTAGTTTCCAACAGATGTCTGAGGTTACTTTCGTTATTGCATGTGTGGTCGAATGCCTGGCACGAAAACCAAATTGGCAATTCGGCATCAACTCATTTTCCTCAATGTGGGCGTTTAATGCTCTGTTGAGTATCACTTTAAACACCTTGCTGATGTTAGGCAGAAAGCTGATTGGGCGATAGCTTTTGGGGCATGAAGATTCTTTTCCTTTCTTCAAGATCGAAAATACCTTAGCTTTTTTCCACTCATTTAAGAAATATGAATTGCTCAACATGTTGTTGAACAATATGCAATAATTCCTAAAAGCAACCTCAGGCAAATGTCGGAGAACCACATTTGGTATACCGTCAGTACCAATAAGATTCAAGCTCGGTATGAGGTCAGATGTTAATGTTTCATTGAAATGAAGAATTGATTGGCCGTTCAGGCTTGATTTGAAGTCGGAAACTTTTGCTTCAACGACCTCAGAAAAAATTTCGGGTTTGGTAGATGAACCAATTCAAAATGTGTTCCGATCAGGGCAAGTTTATCCAATCCTTCACAAATAATCCTGTTTCCATTTCTATCCGGAGTCGTAGTATCAATTTCGATACCAGCCCTCTCGAGAAGATTTATCTCATCACTAGTGACTTCAAGATTCGATACCTTCACTCGAGACTTCTTGCGGAATATGCTATTCACTTTCGTGAACACGCCGTCTGGGTCCTGTGGGCTAATACCCCTCAATTTTCCCGCCCATTGATTGCTGACCTCACTCCTGAAGTATGACCGGATTAAGTTCCGGACATTCTTCAGGTGTAATTTCAACAAAGCCAACGGGGGATGGTTGTAGTCCAAAAATCGTCGATAAATATTGTTGACGCGTGTGAGAAGGAGGCTTTTCAATCTTTTCACCCTTGCGATGGTTGGTGTTTCATATCCTTCCATATTGTTTCGATGTTTAATCTTGGGAACTACATTCTCAATCGTTTCCAACGCCAGCTTCTCTAACTTCGACAAATAGACATCTTTTTCATCGTTAGTTAGATTCTTGTCATTAGGAACCATTGAGCAAGAGTTGCCACCATCAGAAGGGGGACATTGCTTCTGGTACTCCCGATTAAACTTCTTTTGAAACTTTAACCAGTCTGTTTTTTGAAATTCAACCGATGATTTTCATGTTGAACTGGAATGAGGAAGAAATCATCCCTGTGATGATTAATTTCCATTACGATTGTGTTATGGTCGCTATCATAACGAAGTACCTGCAGTTTCCGTTGAGGAATATTAAAGTTGAATTCGAGTCTTGTGTCAGCAATGCAAAGGTTCAAATATGAATTTGTCCTAGGGTATGTTGGGAACTCCGACCCATATAGATTGCACCTGTATTCAATTTGGTTCTCTGTTATCCATGATTTCAGGAATAAACCTCTTGGATTATTGGTAGCGTTCAGCCATGATGTATGCTTGGCGTTCAGGTCACCAGCAAAAATATAGCAATTATGAAGCCTGTTCAGCTCGAGTATTTCAAACAAGGAATTGAGTTCCTCCTTGAGCTTGAGAACAGTTCCACCAGTTGCATAGGCAGAGATAACGAAGAAGTTATCCCCACCTGGCAGTGAGATTTTGATAACGGTCACTTCAAGAGATTCAAAGCTTTTGAATTCGACTTTTTCAATATTTTGGAAACGATAGGGTCTTCGAACCAATATCCCAGTGCCACCTCCCCCATCACCTATTACCCTATCGTTTCTTACGAATTCAAAATCCTTGGATGTCATGGAGTGCCATGAACTGAGGTGGGTTTCGGTTAGAAGCAGGATGTCAGGCTTTTGTCTGACAATATTTCAAGGAGATTATCACGCCGATGTATAGTAACAATGGAGTTGACGTTGATCGAGATGTGACGAATCCTATCCATGGGAATGTGACTGGATGACAAATTATTTTGAGGCATTTGAAACCCCTAGACGATGAAGAACAAGATTAATTTTTGTATCTTGCTTATCGATTCTTTCCGATAGATAATTTGATTGCTGTAAAATTTTGAGAAGCAGCTAATTATTGCCACTTACATTATTTGCACTATTTTCCGCATTTTCTGCTGGTCCTCTAGCGGCTTGTGCAAATGATACTCCGGGCTTGACGGAGTTCGGAGCTAAGACACTACGGTGTATTTGTGTTTGCTTTGGGACAGATTTTAATCTTGTTTCCTGATATCGGGAGCATTCTCGATATGATGCCGGGTGACCAAAAACACCGCAGTTCACACAATATAATTTCTCTTTTGGCTCCGTCTGAGCCAATTTGCACTCACCGGGAGCATGCACGTCTTTGCATTTAACGCATCGGTAATGCATGGCGCAGTTGGCAGCCGAATGCCCAAATCATTGGCCGCGATAGCACTGGTTGATTTCTCGTTTCTGGAGGCGTTCCCACCTCACCACTCGAAAATTTAAATATCTGATTTGCTGAAGAGCGCTTGGACTGCTCTTATTTCTTATTTGTATAAATAAAGTGGTGTTTTTTTCTTCTACCGTCGACCTTCTTGTCGCGAATGTTTTAAGCGAGATAAACTCGATTTGTGGTGCTGTTTGCTTGAGAACTTGAAGAAGATCGACGGTATCTTCTCCGCAGTCCAACCCCTTCAGCAAGAACGTCTGGTTCTTCTTGTTTTTGGGGGTATAAGTGAAGTGCGGAACCATGTCCTTTCCGCTTTGACCGAAGACATTAATTGGCGGAACTTTCTCGGTATTCTTGGCTACTTTTTGAGGAGGACCAGCAGAACTACGGGCTGGTTTCTTCTCCTTATTTCTATTTTCATTATATTTATTTTTTAAATAAATTATAAAATTATAATCTTTATTACGTTCGTCTACCTCCATATCCTGTTGGAGTCCATCCAGCGCTGCAAAGTAGTTCTGGCTTTTGTTGGTGCCACCAGCACTTAAAACTTCTTCAGTGACTATTGAATTTGCAGCTTTCTTCTGTTTTGCGTGCTTATCTGTTTTTCGTATCGGTTCACTCTCTTGAACTTTTTTTGCCGTCTTGAACATTTCTTCGTACGTTTGAATTCTTGCTTTTAATTCTTCGATTTCACTTCGAAGGCGACACACCTCCTGTTTATCCTCAAGCCCTTGTGTTTTACGGCCGCCATCTGCGGTATCCTGGGTACTCGTGTGTCTCCGCTTGTTGACACTTGCCGCCAATTTCACACCGTCACTCTCCCCGGGGCCCCCCAATGGAGGGAAGCCGTCGGACTCCTCCATAAAGCAGTCCCGAGTTGTCTTTGGTTTGGCCTTTTCTTGATTTATGGATATGGTTGGTCGATGCCTTCGACCATAAATTCTTCCCCAATCAAATCAAAACTTGCTTTTGACTGGCTCGTAAAAAATAATTTCAATTTTTTGAAACTGACTTTTGTGAAAAATTAATTAATTTTTAAAATTAATGACAGGAGCGATAAAAAACACGTCTACACGCAACAACCGCTAGACATACAATAATATGTTTTAACTTAATTCTAATAAATGCAATCAAAAACTTTATCTTATACTAAAAAAAATCTATAACAATGTTCCTAACCTAAGCGTTTTACCTTATTTCTAACCTAATATAATAAACATAATATATACCTAACCTACACCTAATTTCAACAAAAATAAACAACAACACTAAATGTGGCAATAATGAGCTGAAACTCAAAAACAAATTAACGAAAAACACCAAAAACTGAAAGTAAACACGAATAATTTAGACATTGTCATTCAGCCACCAATACCTGGATTGCGCCGTCTCAACTCTATCAGCTTCAACGAATCTAGCAAATGAGTATCTCCATTGGAATTGTTGCCCCGCAACGACAAGAGCACTCTTGGAGGCTAGCATTCTTTGGGGAGTTCCGCCCCCACGTACCCGAGGAAACTCCGCAGGGGGAATGCCGGTCGACAAGACCACTCTTGGAGGCTAGCATTCTTTGGGGAGTTCCGCCCCCACGTACCCGAGGAAATTCCCGCAGGGAGAAAGCCGGTCGACAAGAACATTCTTGGAGGCTAGCATTCTTTGGGGAGTGCCGCCCCCACGGACCCGAGGATATGGGGGTGCCGTGAGGTTCCCTCCTGGGATGACAGGTAACGACTCTTATTGTATCTGGACTACGCTTTGGACAACGAACTGGAATTGACGCTTTGGACTGGCGGATGTGATGGTTTGGACCTAGTTGCTTTGCACAGTAGCGCCGAGGTGAAACTCGTGTGTGAACGGCTCCAATTCAACTATCATACCGTCTCCGTCCCGGTAAAACCTTGTCAGGCCTCGGAGTACGTTCGAAGTTCGCACTATTGGGTTGGCGGTGTAGGTTCGGTTGAGACGGACTCCCGATTAGCGCTGGTCTGGCTCTGAGCACTTGTCCCCATAAGGGCCTGTGCCAACCCTCGCATGGCCTCCCTGCTCTGCAAAGATAACCATGGGACCAAAAAGGCGACTACACACACGAACGGAGATAGCGGCTCCGAGGGGGGACCCAATAAAATGGAGCAAATAAAATCAACAGATCAAAAACATCCAACAAATGAAACCACAAGCAAACAGGACGCTAGCACGGAGAACCCTTTCAGGCAAAAACCGCTGTTGGCAAGAACACCGATTAAACAAGTCACCGATTGCGGGGGAGGCATTAAACCCCAGAAACACTGTCAAAGTCAACATCACAGGTTAAATCATCGGAGACAGGCCACAGACGGACTAACGAACGAAAGAAGGCAGAGTGCGTTGTGCAACCTGGCATCATTGCGGCCTTTGGGCGCAGTAGAAGGATTATGCGCACCCCGGAGCGCCCAGTGCAAGACGTACACAATCCGGATCAAGCTGCGACACCAACGGAGGCCAATGTAAGACTGGGGGAGGGAGAAGTTTTGCCGTTGGCCGACGCCACTTCAAACGCGACCCAAGCGATAGAAGCAAAAGGGCTAGGAAACGGGGGCCTCTCCCAAGAGGTGGCGCCAAATAACACAATCGCCCTTGACCGCGCCGAAGAGGAGCGGCTTACTCGGAAAGCGGGGAATATCGTCAAACAACTGAGGGCTGCCTGCGAAGTGCAGAAAAACATAGGCAAGAGTGTCGAGAATGGCATTCTTGAACTGGAGGAGCTTTTTGGCCGCATAACGCACTACAGGTAGAGGTGGCTTGCAACCGAAAAGCACCAAAAAGACACACTCTCCCTCGAGGCATCAGTGGGTCCTAGCAGCAGCAAAAGAATGGCCGGTACCCCAATTGAAGGCGACTGTGAGAAAAGGAGGAAGGACGAGACCATAAACGAAGTTGACACTCCAGGCGAGGAGTTTCATGTGGTGCGAAACAAGGCAGCGAACAAAGCGGCCAAAAAGCTACTCCTAGAAAAAACAGACAAAGAGCTCAACCACGAAAAGAACAAAGAACCCTCCGATATACCGCAGAAAACAAAAAGCAAACCGCGGCGCAAACCCTTGCGAGAGGCACTGCTTATTAAACCCACTAAGGGCCGAACCTACGCAGATGTCCTCCGTGAAATTAAAGGAGCGGTCAAGACAGACGACACCAAAACTGCCATCAAAGCAGTTCGACCAACCCGGACCGGTGGCTTGCTGGTGGAATTCGGTCCAGAGGCCACAAACAAAGATGCATTCCATGACGCGGTTCAAAAAGTTCTTGGAGATGCGGCAACGGTTGCCTCGCTCGAACCAATGGCCACCCTGGAAATCAGGGACCTCGACTGCGTCACGGACAAAGCTGAAGTAGAGGATGCCATTAGGAGGGAGTTCCCCAGCTTAAGTGAAGTCAAGGCAAGATTGACACGTGAAAACACAAGGAGGCAACGCATGGCTATTGTCGAACTAGCTGATAAAGACGCCCAGCAAATCCTGGCGTAGGGCAAAATTAAGATAGGTTGGGTGATCTGCAGGATACGGAGAAGAGCGATCCCTATCCGCTGCTTCAGATGCCTCGAATACGGACACACCGCGTATGGTTGTAGGGGACCCGACAGGAGATCTCTGTGCTACAAATGTGGTGAAACGGGGCACAAAAGGAAGGAGTGCACGAACGAGGCAAAATGCATTCTTTGCAAGGATGCTAAGCTAGCACCCGGCGACCTCAAACATGAGCCGGGGACAGGGAGATGCTGGGTTTTCAAGGAGGCCCTAACTAAAGCCAAATCGATACTCAAATGATCCGTATCCTGCAGGTCAATTTGCACCGAAGCACAAACGCCCAGGACCTACTTGAGCAGTTTGCGAGGGATAAGAAAGCTGACCTCCTGTTGCTGAGCGAGCACCATCATAACAAGGACTCGCAAGCGAGCTACCCTGACAAATCTGGTACCTTGGCCATCTGGGTTCGAGACAGCGCCCGCCTTCAGGTGCAGGGCCATGGACGCGGGGATGGTTTTGTGTGGGTGCGGTGTTCAGGGATAACATATTTCAGTGTTTATCTGACGCCTAACGAGGCAATGCGATCTTTTCGAACCAAACTCGATGCCCTGGAGGACGCTGTCTCGAACACAGAGGGCCACATGCTGGTCGGGGGAGACTTCAACGCTAGAGCCATTGAATGGGGTATGCCACAATCCGACCCAAGGGGAAAGCAAACCTTGGACATGGCGGCCAGAACAGCGCTTTTTGTCCTAAATACTGGTAACACCCCTACTTTCCACCGCTGGGGTTGCGTAGGAACCATACCCGATGTGACACTCGCTTCGGAGTCCCTGGTACCTAGAGTACACAACTGGCGAGTACTAGAGGACTACTCGGCTAGTGATCACCAGTATATAGCTGTACCTGGTACCTAGAGTACACAACTGGCGAGTACTAGAGGACTACTCGGCTAGTGATCACCAGTATATAGCTGTTGAGATTCACGATGGTGCCAATCTGCGTGCATATGCCCAAACTTCAATCCTCGGATGGAGGACTGGGAGGATGGACGTTGAGAGGTTTGCTGACGCGCTTACGGCAGGCGCACCGTTGCTGGGAGCTCCGCAAGGGAGTGGAGGGCCTACAGCCAAGGACTTGGTGAACTCAACTATGAGTACCATCATAGCTGCTTGTGAGTCTTCCATGCCCCGTCGGAGACCCCGACATGGTAAGCCTCCAGTATACTGGTGGTCAAACGAGATCACCGAACAAAGAAGCGAGTGTCACAAACTTCGGCGAGAGGCCCAGCGGGCGCGAACACGGGAGGAGGCAGACACTAAGCTAGCAGCATACAGGTCCGGCAGGAAATATCTTCGCAGGCTTATTAGCAAGAGCAAGGCCCGATGCTGGCAAGACCTCGTGGACGATGTAAATAGGGATCCGTGGGGCCTTGGCTACAAGCTGGTCATGGGGAAACTTGGTGCCCTACGGAAACCTTGTATGCATGACGCGGAAAAGATGGACGCGATAGTGCGGGGACTCTTCCCCGCCCATCCCGTCCGTTTTGACGCTGTTCATGGTGAAACAGCAGTCGAGTGCCCACTCTTCACACAGCTGGAACTGGAGGAGGCAGTCCTCTCCCTGAAAGCGAGGAAGGCTCCAGGTCCAGATGGTGTTCCAGCTGAGGTTTTGCAGCTCGTCTATCACCATTGTCCTGACTTGCTGCTCAGCACATTCAACGCTTGCCTACGGGACGGGGTTTTCCCGGTACGATGGAAGGTGGCGAGGCTCGTGCTGGTCAGCAAGGAGAAGGGAAATCCCGAATCGCCGTCTGCATACCGCCCGTTATGCATGCTAGACACGGCTGGGAAGGTGCTAGAGAAACTCATCAAGGGAAGACTCACTGACGCGATTCGTTCTGCTGGGGACCTATCTCCTCGGCAGTACGGCTTTAGAGCAGGACGTTCTACCACTGATGCGATTGCAGAGGTGGTGAACGCGGTCCAACAGGCAGAGGCATATAGTCGCACCAAGCGACGGATCGTCCTGTTGGTGACACTCGACGTCAGGAATGCCTTCAACTCCGCTAGATGGTTGGATATTCTGGACACGCTGGAAAACTCTTTTCAAGTTCCAGAATATCTAATGCGGCTTTTGAGGAACTACCTAAAGGACCGAAGCCTGCTCTACGACACGACATAGGGCCAACGAAGGATGGAAATTACATCGGGTGTTGCCCAGGGATCTATCCTTGGTCCTGACCTGTGGAACGTGTCTTACGACGGGCTACTGAGACTTGAGATGCCAGATGAGTCGCGCTTGGTTGGCTATGCGGATGATGTTGCGGCTCTGGTCGCCGGACGCACCGTTGAACAAGCGCAACTTAGGCTAGGTATGCTAATGCGCCGAGTGAGGGACTGGATGACTGCTCGCGGGCTCAGTTTAGCACTGAAGAAAACCGAAGTGGTCATCTTGACAAAAAAGAGAATCCCTAGAGTAAGGATGATCAGTATTGGAGATATACAGATCGAATCGGGGCCAGCGGTGAAGTACCTGGGGCTACTGATCGACTCGAAGATGAGTTTCTCTGAGCAAATCAGGGCAACGGCTGAGAAGGCTGCTTCGGGAATATCGGCCCTGAGAGGAGGAATTGCACGAAGGGAAGGTGGACTGCGCGCCTCATCCCGGATGTGAGACCGTGGCTAAATCGAAGGCATGGTGAGACTGACTCCTATCTGATCCAGCTTTTGAGCGGGCACGGGTGTTTTCAGTCTTACCTGCACAAGATCGGCAAGTCACGGTCTCCCGATTGTCGGTTTTGCCCAGGAGAGGAGGACAATGCCTGTCACACATTTTTTGCGTGTACCAAATGGGCCAGGCTGCGAAGAGAACTCTACAGGGAGACGGGAGAGCTCACACCGGATAATATAGTTGCGGTGATGCTCGAATCGGTTGACAAATGGAACCAGGTGGCACATTATGCTCGGGCAGTCCTAAAAGATAAAAGGGACTCACGGCAGCCGGAGGCACTGGGCTGGGGGATCGCTCTTCTGGCAATTCCCCTTCCCCTCTCCCCTCCCGCTAGGAAAGGGACTCCCCAGCTTGAAGGCACCCCACGGCGTAACAAAACGAGACCTGGCCCGAAGTAATGTGTCAAACGGTTCCAGGCTAGGTTCTCAGATTGACAGGGGAGGTGTTTAGTGGGTAGTCCAAGGGTATCCACCATGGGAGTCCCACACTGCCAGACTTGGCGGGCATAAATGCCTTCACCTCCCTACCACAAAAAAAAAAAAAATTGGAATTGTTGGTCTCGCGAACTCAAATTAGGATATTTTATCTTCTTATCGGTGGCCCGTCGATATATGTGATATATGACGGGGACGACTTCAGAATCAAAAACATATCGATTCATGTCCAAATACAAAAATGCTTCTGGAGAAATGAACACAATAGCGAGGCAAGTCACAATATACCCGTCTGCAGGGTGGAACGGCTGTGAAATCCAAGGGTTTTCACTCACAGTCACAGATCTTGCGATATGATTCCGAAGAAGCTTCAATATGAAGATATCGATAAATTCTTCTATTAGATATATAATGTTTCCAATCCGTCTCAGGCTTTCTGTACAAACCAGTACATGCACGAAGACATTTCCTTTCGAAAACTCTTAATTTTTCCATAGTACTAGCACTCTGGTTGTACCAGATCTGACATCCATATGTCAAAACTGGTCTAACCAGGGTCTTGTAACAGATAATTTTGACCTTTTGATCAATGTATTTGGAATGAAAGAGCTTTCGTAGGGCCATGACTATTTTAAGTGCCTTACTGAGCATGATTTTCACATGTTCAGGATAGTACAGATACTGATCGAGATAAACACCGAGGTATCGAACACAGGATTTATGTGGAACTCGTTCTGAACTACCCTCGCCAGCCATGATGTGGAAATCTTTCCAATTACGTTTCAGGTCTTGCAGCGTTGTCCGAACTTAGTGAAGCCCGGTGTATCATTTGCACAAGCCACTAGAGGACCAGCAAATATGCGGTAAATAGTATAAATAATGCAAGTGGCAATAATGAGCTGCTTCTCAAAATTTTACAGCAATCAAATTCTCTATCGGAAAGAATCGATAAGCAAGATACAAAAATTAATCTTGTTTTTCATCGTCTAGGGGTTTCAAATGCCTCAAAATAATTTGTCATCCAGTCACATTCCCATGGATAGGATTCGTCTCATCTCAATCAACGTCAACTCCATTGTTACTATACATCGGCGTGATAATCTCCTTGAATTCATTGTCAGGCAAAAGCCTGACATCCTGCTTCTCACCGAAACCCACCTCAGTTCATGGCACTCCATGACATTCAAGTATTTTGAATTCGTAAGAAACGATAGGGAAATAGCTGCCCGGGGAGGTGGCACCGGGATATTGGTTCGAAGACCCTATCGTTTCCAAAATATTGAAAAAGTCGAACTCAAAAGCTTTGAATCTCCTGAAGTGACCGTTATCAAAATCTCACTGCCAGGTGGGGATAACTTCTTCGTTATCTCTGCCTATGCAACTGGTGGAACTGTTCTCAAGCTCAAGGAGGAACTCAATTCCTTGTTTGAAATACTCGAGGTGAACAGGCTTCATAATTGCTATATTCTTGCTGGTGACCTGAACGCCAAGCATACATCATGGCTGAACGCCACCAATAATCCAAGAGGTGTATTCCTAAAATCGTGGAGAACAGAGAACCAAATTGAATACAGGTGTAATCTATATGGGTCGGAGTTCCCAACATACCCTAGGACAAATTCATATTTGGACCTCTGCATTGCTGACGCAAGACTTGAGTTTAGCTTTAATAGTCCTCAACGGAAACTGCAGGTGCTTCCTTACGATAGCGACCATAACGCAATCGTAATGGAAATCAATCATCAAAGGGATGATTTCTTCCTCATTCCAGTTCGACACGAAAATCATCGGTTGAATTTCAAAAAAACAGACTGGGGAAAGTTTCAAAAGAAGTTTAATCGGGAGTACCAGCTCCCATTGAGCAACTCTTGCTCAATGGTTCCTAATGACAGGAATCTAACTAACAATGAAATAGATGTCTATTCGTCGAAGTTAGAGAAGCTGACGTTGGAAGCGATTGAGAAAGTAGTTCCCAAGATTATGTTATACGGGAAATCATTTGTTGTAGCGGATGGCAATCTGACAGGAATGCGCGAATTCAAGGTCTTGAATGGTCTACAGCAGGTAACAGTAACTGCGCCTTTACTCTTCTCAATCTTCATTCGCAAGCTATTGAACGGCTTTGATTTTAACGTCTCGCCAACGCGATCATTGGTAGCGTTTGCTGATGATCTGATCATCTATTCGGCAGACCGAAAAGCTACAATAGTTCAGAGCAATCTCTAAAAAATGTTCAATGATGTACAGCTGTACACCGACAATTGGCGAATGAAAATCAATGCGCAAAAGTGTGAAACAATCTTGTTTCGGACAACGCTGCAGGGGGTCAGTCAAGACCTGAAACGTAATTGGAAAGATTTCCACATCATGGCTGGTGAGGATAGTCTTGAACGGGTTCCACATAAATCCTGTGTTCGATACCTCGGTGTTTATCTCGATCAGTATCTGTACTATCCTGAACATGTGAAAACCATGCTCAGTAAGGCCCTTAAAGTAGCCATGGCCCTTGGAAAGCTCTTACATTCCAGATACATTGATCAAAAGGTCAAAATTATCTGTTACAAGACCCTGGTTAGACAGTTTTGATGTCAGATCTGGTACACCCAGAGCGCTAGTACTATGGAAAAATTAAGAGTTTTCGAAAGGAAATGTCTTTGTGCATGTACTGGATTTTACAGAAAGCCTGAGACGGATTGGAAACATTATATATGGAATAGAAGAATTTATCAAACTGCTGAAGTGACTAGAGTCGATATCTTCATATTGAAGCTTCTTCGGAATCATATCGCAAGATCTGTGACTGCGAGTGAAAACCCTTGGATTTCACAGCCGTTCCACCCTACAGACGGGTATATAGCGACTTGCCTCGCTACTGGCTTCATTTCTCCAGAAGAATTCGTGTATTTGGACATGAATCGATATGTTTTTGATTCTGACGGCATCCCAGTCATATATCACATATATCGACGGGCCACCGATAAGAAGATAAAATATCCTCCGAATTTGAGTTCACGAGACCAACAGCTCCAATGGAGATACTCATTTGCTAGATTCGTTGAGGCTGATCGAGTTGAGACGGGGCAATCTGGGTATTGGTGGCTGAATGACAATGTCTAAATTATTCGTGTTTATTTTCAGTTTTTGGTGTTTTTCGTAATTTAGTTTTTGAGTTTCAGCTCATTATTGCTACATTTAGTGTTGTTGTTTATTTTTGTTAAAAATTAGGGATAGGCTAGGTTTATATTATGTTTATTATATTAGGTTAGAGATATGGTTTGACGCTTAGGTTAAGAACATTGTTATAGATTTTTATAGTCTAAGATAAAGTTTTTGATTGCATTTATTAGAATTAAGTTGAAACATATTAGGTGTAGGATCAAAGTTCACTGTAGTGTTAAGATGATAAATAATTTTAGAATAGTGTTGGTTGGTTTTTTCTCCTTTTTCCAATTGAATTGTAAAAATATATAATAATCTTCATTGATTTGAATTTCCTATATTTTTTTTTGTTGTTTTGTTTTTGTTGTTTAATGATAACGTACAAATTTAGAGAGCCATTTGGGCCATTAAGTTTTTTTATTGTTATTGTTTGGATTTTGCTTTATATTCTCTTAAAATTTATAAGGATTAGTATTAAATAAAGCGCTTTTGACTTTGACTTTGACTTTAGATTAAACTTCGAAACAATATGGAAGGATATGAAACACCAACCATCGCAAGGTTGAAAAGATTGAAAAGACTTCTTCTCTCACGCGTCAACAATATTTATCGACGATTTTTGGACTATATCCATCACTCGTTGCCTTTTTTGAAATTACATCCGAAGAATGTCCGGAACTTAATCCGGTCATACTTCAGGAGTGAGGTCAGCAATCAATGGGCGGAAAAATTGAGAGGCATAAGCCCACAGGACCCAGACGGCGTGTTCGCGAAAGTGAATAGCATATTCCGCAAGAAGTCTCGAGTGAAGGTATCGAATCTTGATGTCACTTGTGGTGAGATAAATCTTCTCGATAGGGCTGGTATCGAAATTGATACTACGACTCCGGATAGAAATGGAAACAGGATTATATGTGAAGGATTGGATAAACTTGCCCTGGTCGGAACACATTTTGAACTGGTTGATCTGCCAAACCCTGCAGGGGGAATGCCGGTCGACAAGAGCTCTCTTGGAGGCTAGCATTCTTTGGGGAGTTCCGCCACCACTTACCCGAGGAAACTCCACAGGGGGAATGCCAGTCGACAAGACCACTCTTGGAGGCTAGCATTCTTTGGGGAGTTCCGCCCCCAGGTACCCGAGGAAATTCCCGCAGGGAGAAAGCCGGTCGACAAGAACATTCTTGGAGGCTAGCATTCTTTGGGGAGTGCCGCCCCCACGGACCCGAGGATATGGGGGTGCCGTGAGGTTCCCTCTTATTGTATCTGGACTACGCTTTGGACAACGAACTGGAATTGACGCTTTGGGCTGGCGGATATGATGGTTTGGACCTAGTTGCTTTGCACAGTAGCGCCGAGGTGAAACTCGTGTGTGAACGGCTCCAATTCAACTATCATACCGTCTCCGTCCCGGTAAAACCTTGGCAGGCCTCGGAGTACGTTCGAAGTTCGCACCATTGGGTTGGTGGTGTAGGTTCGGTTGAGACGGACTCCCGATTAGCGCTGGTCTGGCTCTGAGCACTTGTCCCCATAAGGGCTTGTGCCAACCCTCGCATGGCCTCCCTGCTCTGCAAAGACAACCATGGGACCAAAAAGGCGACTACGCACACGAACGGAGATAGCGGCTCCGAGGGGGACCCAATAAAATGGAGCAAACAAATGAAACCACAAGCAAACAGGACGCTAGCACGGAGAACCCTTTCAGGCAAAAACCGCTGTTGGCAAGAACACCGATTAAACAAGTCACCGATTGCGGGGGGAGGCAGCAAACCCCAGAAACACTGTCAAAGTCAACATCACAGGATAAATCATCGGAGACAGACCACAGACGGACTAATGAACGAAAGAAGGCAGAGTGCGTTGTGCAACCTGGCATCATTGCGGCCTTTGGGCGCAGTAGAAGGACTATGCGCACCCCGGAGCGCCCAGTGCAAGACGTACACAATCCGGATCAAGCTGCGACACCAACGGAGCCAGTGTAAGACTGGGGGAGGGAGAAGCTTTGCCGTTGGCTGACGCCACTTCAAACGCGGCCCAAGCGATAGAAGCAAAAGGGCTAGGAAACGGGGGCCTCTCCCAAGAGGTGGCGCCAAATAACACAATCGCCCTTGACCGCGCCGAAGAGGAGCGGCTTACTCGGAAAGCGGGGAATATCGTCAAACAACTGATGGCTGCCTGCGAAGTGCAGAAAAATATAGGCAAGAGTGTCAAGAATGGCATTCTTGAACTGGAGGAGCTTTTTGGCCGCATAACGCACTACAGGCGGAGGTGGCTTGCAACCGAAAAGCACCAAAAAGACACGCTCTCCCTCGAGGCATCAGTGGGTCCTAGCAGCAGCAAAAGAATGGCCGGTAGCCCAATTGAAGGCGACTGTGAGAAAAGGAGGAAGGACGAGACCATAAACGAAGTTGACACTCCAGGCGAGGAGTTTCATGTGGTGCGAAACAAGGCAGCGAAAAAAGCGGCCAAAAAGCTACTCCTAGAAAAAACAGACAAAGAGCTCAACCACGAAAAGAACAAAGAACCCCCCGATATACCGCAGAAAACAAAAAGCAAACCGCGGCGCAAACCCTTGCGAGAGGCACTGCTTATTAAACCCACTAAGGGCCGAACCTACGCAGATGTCCTTCGTGAAATTAAAGGAGCGGTCAAGCCAGACGACACCAAAACTGCCATCAAAGCAGTTCGACCAACCCGGACCGGTGGCTTGCTGGTGGAATTTGGGCCAGAGGCCACAAACAAAGATGCATTCCGTGACGCGGTTCAAAAGGTTCTTGGAGATGCGGCAACGGTTGCCTCGCTTGAACCAATGGCCACCCTGGAAATCAGGGACCTCGACTGCGTCACGGACAAAGCTGAAGTAGAAGATGCCATTAGGAGGGAGTTCCCCAGCTTAAGTGAAGTCAAGGCAAGATTGACGCGTGAAAACACAAGGGGGCAACGCATGGCTATTGTCGAACTAGCTGATAAATACATCCAGCAAATCCTGGCGAAGGGCAAAATTAAGATAGGTTGGGTGATCTGCAGGTTACGGAGAAGAGCGATCCCTATCCGCTGCTTCAGATGCTTCGAATACGGACACACCGCGTATGGCTGTAGGGGACCCGACAGGAGATCTCTGTGCTACAAATGTGGTGAAACGGGGCACAAAAGGAAGGAGTGCACGAACGAGGCAAAATGCATTCTTTGCAAGGATGCTAAGCTAGCACCCGGCGACCTCAAACATGAGCCGGGGACAGGGAGATGCTGGGTTTTCAAGGAGGCCCTAACTAAAGCCAAATCGATACTCAAATGATCCGTATCCTGCAGGTCAATTTGCACCGAAGCTTAAACGCCCAGGACCTACTTGAGCAGTTTGCGAGGGATAAGAAAGCTGACCTCCTGTTGCTGAGCGAGCAACATCATAACAAGGACTCGCAAGCGTGGTACCCTGACAAATCTGGTACCTCGGCCATCTGGGTTCGAGACAGCGCCCGCCTTCAGGTGCAGGGCCATGGACGCGGGGATGGTTTTGTGTGGGTGCGGTGTTCAGGTATAACATATTTCAGTGTTTATCTGACGCCTAACGAGGCAATGCGATCCTTTCGAACCAAACTCGATGCCCTGGAGGACGCTGTCTCGAACACAGAGGGCCACATGCTGGTCGGGGGAGACTTCAACGCTAGAGCCATCGAATGGGGTATGCCACAATCCGACCCAAGGGGAAAGCAAATCTTGGACATGGTGGCCAGAACAGCGCTTTTTGTCCTAAATACTGGTAACACCCCTACTTTCCGCCGATGGGGTTGCGTAGGAACCATACCCGATGTGACACTCGCTTCGGAGTCCCTGGTACCTAGAGTACACAACTGGCAAGTGATCACCAGTATATAGCTGTTGAGATTCACGACGGTGCCACTCTGCGTGCATATGCCCAAACTTCAATCCTCGGATGGAGGACTGGGAGGATGGACGTCGAGAAGTTCACTGACGCGCTTACGGCAGGCGCACCGTTGCTGGGAGCTCCGCAAGGGAGTGGAGGGCCTACAGCCAAGGACTTGGTGAACTCAACTATGAGTACCATCATAGCTGCTTGCGAGTCTTCCATGCCTCGTCGGAGACCCCGACATGGTAAGCCTCCAGTATACTGGTGGTCAAACGAGATCGCCGAACAAAGAAGCGAGTGTTACAAACTTCGGCGAGAGGCCCAGCGGGCGCGAACGCGGGAGGAGGCAGACACTAGGCTAGCAGCATACAGGTCCGGCAGGAAATATCTTCGCAGGCTTATTAACAAGAGCAAGGCCCGATGCTGGCAAGACCTCGTGGACGATGTAAATAGGGATCCGTGGGGCCTTGGCTACAAGCTGGTCATGGGGAAACTTGGTGCCCTACGGAAGCCTTGTATACATGACGCGGAAAAGATGGACGCGATAGTGCGGGGACTCTTCCCCGCCCATCCCGTCCGTCTTGACGCTGTCCATGGTGAAACAGCAGTCGAGTGCCCACTCTTCACACCGCTGGAACTGGAGGAGGCAGTCCTCTCCCTGAAAGCAAGGAAGGCTCCGGGTCCAGATGGTGTTCCAGCTGAGGTTTTGCAGCTCGTCTATCACCATTGTCCTGACTTGCTGCTCAGCACATTCAACGCTTGCCTACGGGACGGGGTTTTCCCGGTACGATGGAAGGTGGCGAGGCTCGTGCTAGTCATCAAGGAGAAGGGAAATCCCGAATCGCCGTCTGCATACCCCCCGTTATGCATGCTAGACACGGCTGGGAAAGTGCTAGAGAAACTCATCAAGGGAAGACTCACTGACGCGATTCGTGCTGCTGGGGACCTATCTCCTCGGCAGTACGGCTTTAGAGCAGGACGTTCTACCATTGATGCGATTGCAGAGGTGGTGAACGTGGTCCAAAAGGCAGAGGCATATAGTCGCACCAAGCGACGGATCGTCCTGTTAGTGACACTCGACGTCAGGAATGCCTTCAACTCCGCTAGATGGGTGGATATTCTGGACACGCTGGAAAACTCTTTTCAAGTTCCAGAATATCTAATGCGGCTTTTGAGGAACTACCTAAAGGACCGAAGCCTGCTCTACAACACGACACAGGGCCAACGAAGGATGGAAATTACATCGGGTGTTGCCTAGGGATCTATCCTTGGTCCGGACCTGTGGAACGTGTCTTACGACGGGCTACTGAGACTTGAGATGCCAGATGAGTTGCGCTTGGTCGGCTATGCGGATGATGTTGCGGCTCTGGTCGCCGGACGCACCGTTGAACAAGCGCAACTTAGGCTAGGTATGCTAATGCGCCGAGTGAGGGACTGGATGACTGCTCGCGGGCTCAGTTTAGCACTGGAGAAAACCGAAGTGGTCATCTTGACAAAAAAGAGAATCCCTAGAGTAAGGATGATCAGTATTGGAGATTTACAGATCGTATCGAAGCCAGCGGTGAAGTACCTGGGCCTACTGATCGACTCGAAGATGAGTTTCTCTGAGCAAATCAGGGCAACGGCTGAGAAGGCTGCTTTGGGAATATCGGCCCTGAGTCGACTTATGGCCAACGTAGGGGGACCCAGCCCATCAAGAAGACGCCTCTTGATGAGTGCTGTAGGGTCAGTGCTACTGTACGGAGCAGAGGTATGGGGCGACGCTCTCAGCAAGGAGGTATACCGAAAACGATTGGCACAGGTACAGAGAAGAGGAGCACTGAGAATTGCATCTTCGTATCCAACAGTCTCCGACTCGGCGGTGAGAGTGATTGCAGGCGTGATACCTGTCGCCCTCCTTGCTAGAGAGCGCCGCGCTATTTACCTGCGCCGAAACGAGGATGCGAGGGAGATCGTTGTTCGCGAGGAGAGACAGCGCTCGCTCAACGATTGGCAGCAGTCTTGGAGGAATTGCACGAAGGGAAGGTGGACTGCGCGCCTCATCCCGGATGTGAGACCGTGGCTAAATCGAAGGCATGGTGAGACTGACTTCTATCTGACCCAGCTTTTGAGCGGGCACGGGTGTTTTCAGTCTTACCTGCACAAGATCGGCAAGTCACGGTCTCCCGATTGTCGGTTTTGCCCAGGAGAGGAGGACAATGCCTGTCACACATTTTTCGCGTGTACCAAATGGGCCAGGCTGCGAAGGGAACTCTACAGGGAGACGGGAGAGCTCACCCCGGATAATATAGTTGCGGTGATGCTCGAATCGGTTGACAAATGGAACCAGGTGGCACATTATGCTCGGGCAATCCTAAAATATAAAAGGGACTCACAGCAGCCGGAGGCGCTGGGGCTGGGGGATCGCTCTTCTGGCAATTCCTCTTCCCCCCTCCCCTCCCGCTAGGAAAGGGACTCCCCAGCTTGAAGGCGCCCCACGGCGTAACAAAACGAGACCTGGCCCGAAGTAATGTGTCAAACGGTTCCAGGCTAGGTTCTCAGATTGACAGGGGAGGTGTTTAGTGGGTAGTCCAAAGGTATCCACCATGGGAGTCCCACACTGCCAGACTTGGCGGGCATAAATGCCTTCACCTCCCTACCACAAAAAAAAAAAAAAAAACCCTGAGAGAGGGAATGAAATATTTTCAAAGATCGTTGAAGCAAAAGTTTCCGACTTCAAATCAAACCTGAACGGCCAATCAATTCTTCATTTCAATGAAACATTAACATCTGACCTCACACCGAGCTTGAATCTTATTGATTATTTTGTCAGCTATGAAGACTTGTGTTTCATATTTCGCAAGATAAACAACAAGAAATCATGTGGTACTGATGGCATTCCAAATGTGGTTCTCCGACATTTGCCTGAGGTTGCTATTAGAAAGTATTGCATATTGTTCAACAACATGTTGAGCAATTCATATTTCCCAAATGAGTCGAAAAAGGCTAAGGTATACCCGATCTTGAAGATAGGACAAGAATCTTCGTGCCCTAAAAGCTATCGCCCAATCAGCTTGCTGCCTAACATTTGCAAGGGGTTCGAAGTGATACTCAACAGAGCATTAAACGTCCACATTGAGGAATATGAGTTGATGCCGAATTGCTAATTTGGCTTTCGTGCCAGGCATTTGACCACACATGCAATAACGAAAGTCACCTCAGACATCTGTTGGAAACTAAATGATAGACAATGCGTTGGAGCATGTCTCATTGACATGCAGAAAGCCTTTGATACGGTGTGGTTAGATGGACTAATTTTTAACTCCTTCAGGACAAGTTCCCCAGCCATCTCGTCGCCATGATGTGTAATATGTTATACGGAAAATCGTTTGTTGTAACTGATGGAAATCTGACAAAAATGCGCGAGTTCAAGGTCATGAATGGTCTACAGTAGGGAACAGTTACTGCATCTCTGCTCTTCTCAATCTTCATTCGCAAGCTATTGAATGGCTTTGATTTTAACGTCTCGCCAACGCGATCATTGGTAGCGTTTGCTGATGATCTGATCATCTATACGGCAGACCGAAAAGCTACAATAGTTCAGAGAAATCTCCAAAAAAATGTTCAATGATGTACAGCTGTACACTGACAATTGGCGAATGAAAATCAATGCGCAGAAGTGTGAAACAATCTTGTTTCGGATAACACTGCAGGGGGGCAGTCAAGACCTGAAACGTAATTGGAAATATTTCCACATCATGGCTGGCGAGGGTAGTCTAGAACGGGTTCCACATAAATCCCGTGTTCGATACCTCGGTCTTCATCTCGATCAGTATCTGTACTAAATAAATCATGCTCAGTAAGGCACTTAAAGTAGTCAAAGCCCTACGAAAACTCTTTCATTCCAAATGCATTGATCGAAAGTTCAAAATTTTCTGTTACAAGACCCTGGTTAGACCAGCTTTGACATATGGATGTTAGATCTGGTACAACCAGAGTGCTAGTACTATGAAAAATTAAGAGTTTTCGAAAGGAAATGTCTTTGTGCATGTACTGGTTTGTACAGAAAGCCTGAGACGGATTGGAAACATTATATATCTAATAGAAGAATTTATCGATATCTTCATATTGAAGCTTCTTCGGAATCATATCGCAAGATCTGTGACTGTGAGTGAAAACCCTTGGATTTCACAGCCGTTCCACCCTACAGACGGGTATATAGCGACTTGCCTCGCTACTGGCTTCATTACTCCAGAAGTATTCGTGTATTTGGACATGAGTCGATATGTTTTTGATTCTAACGGCGTTCCAGTTATATATCACATATATTGACCGATAAGAAGATAAAATATCCTCCGAATTTGAGTTCACGAGACCAACAATTCCAATGGAGATACTCATTTGCTAGATTCGTTGAAGCTGATCGAGTTGAGACGGGGCAATCTGGGTATTGGTGGCTGAATGACAATGTCTAAATTATTTGTGTTTATTTCCAGTTTTTGTGGTTTTTTCATTATGCAATTTTCTGAGTTTCAGCTCATTATTGCTACATTTAGTGTTGTTTATTTGTGTTAAAAATTAGGTATAGGTTAGGTATATGCTATGTTTATTATATTACGTTAGAGATAAGATTAAACGCTTAGGTTAGGAACATAGTTATAGATTTTTTTAGTATAAGATAAAGTTTTTGATTGCATTTTATTAGAAATAAGTAACAACATATTAGGTGTAGGAGCAAAGTTTCACTGTTGTGTTTAAATTATAAATAATTTTAGGATAGTGTTGGTTGGTTTTTTCTCCTTTTTCTAATTAAATTTTAAAAATATGTAATAATCTTAATTAAATGAATTCGCTATAGTTTTTTTGATCAAATGTGTTAATGATAACGTATAAATTTAGAGAGCCATTTGGGCCATTATGTTTTTGTATTGTTATTGTTTGGAATTTGCTTTATATTCTTTTAAATTTATAACGATAAGTATTAAATAAAGCGCTTTTGGCTTTGACTTTGACTTTAGCGTGTTTTTAATCGCTCCTGTCATTAATTTTAAAAAATAATTAATTTTTCACAAAAGTCAGTTTCAAACAATTGCAATATTTTTTTACGAGCCAGTCAAAAGTAAATTTTGATTTTATTGGGAAAACCATCGCCGTCGAATTATTCGAGCATTTATCGAATACCTGAAATTCATTTCCTGAAGAAATATCAAAAGTGGAAATACGGTCAAGGGGTGTCCCGGTCTGAGAACATTCCCTCTAGCCTCGCTGCAAAAGCAACGAGATGGAGGAGCCCGATGGCTTCAGCTATCAACCAGAAGGTTCGTGTCCATCGCCAAGGATGACGGGCGAAAAAAACTCAAAAGAAGATACGACGATAAAGAAGAAAAATCGACAAATCTATCGGTAATCGAAATCGAGCAACTGATCAAAGATAAAGAGAAAGCTGACAAAATTGAAAAAGAAAATGAAGAGCTCAACCATTAGAAGCACTTGTTGGAACATTAACTTTCAACAAACGAAAGAAACCAAGAAAGGCCAACAAGCAAATTCAAAAACCGAAAATAAGAAAACTAAAAAGCCAAAGGAAGAAGCTTATCAAGAGGATGTCCTCAGCGCAGGCGGCGCAAACGACAGCAGAAATTACTATGCAGTGCTAGCTGGACTTGAAGATACGATGAGTATTGAAGAGGATCCAGGTAAAACTTCTAAGTTAGATAATGAATTCATAGAATACCTTAAAATTAAAAATAGGGAGAAAAAACCAAAAGTTTTGTCTGGTGGTCCGTCCGTTAAGATTAATGAAAAGAAAGAAAAAGGCCCACCAATCAATGTATTTTGGCAAACGGGCAAAGATATGGTTCGGCTTTTGGCAGCCGAAAATAAGCTAAAAGATTTTGAGATAAAAAGAATCAATGCCGATAAATTGACAATAAGGACTAAGTCGTTGGTTGATTTCCAGGCAGCAAAAAGTGCGTTAAATTCTGGAGATGTTCCGCATTTCACATACACCCCAAAAAGCGAAAGAAACCAAACCTTTTTATTGAAAGGTCTGGACTGTGGTGAGGACACAGTCGATCTCCTTCAGGTGCTCCAAGAAGTTGCACCAGAAATACAATTTATTTCCGTTAAAAACTTTGCAACAAGGAGATCGATTGTGGAACGCAAAAACTTGCCTCACTACTTAGTCCAGATTTCCAACAAAAGTAGTTCAAGTGCCCTGCAAAACATACGATACTTGAACTTCCGCGTGGTGAGGTGGGAACGCCTCCAGAAAAGTGAGGTCAACCAATGCTACAGGTGTCAAAGATTCGGGCATTCGGCTGCCAATCGCGCCATGAAATATAGGTGTGTTAAATGCAAAGACATTCATGCTCCCGGCGAGTGCAAATTGGCTCAGGTGGAGCTAAAGGAAAAATTATATTGTGTGAACTGCGGTGCCTTTGGTCATCCAGCATCATATCGAGGATGCCCTCGGTATCAAGATCCAAAGGTAAAATTTACTCCAAAACAAAGTCAAGCACACCGCAGTGTGATACCTACAAACTTCGTCAAGCCCGGGGCGTCATTTGCACTTGCTGCGAGAGGACCAGCAGACAATGTAAATAAAATCCTTAAAATTTATCAGCAATTAAATTCCTTATCGGAGAGAATCGATAAACAGGATTCGAAAATTTACATTGATTTTCAGCGTTTAGGGCTTTCAAATGCCTCAAAATAATTTGTCATCCAGCCACATTCCCACGGATGGGATTCGTCTCATCTCGATCAACGTCAACTCCATTGTTACTTTACATCGGCGTGATAATCTCCTTGAATTCATTGTCAGGCAAAAGCCTGACATTCTGCTTCTCACCGAAACCCACCTCAGTTCATGGAACTCCATGACATTCAAGTATTTTGAATTCGTAAGAAACGATAGGGTAATAGGTGACGTGGGAGGTGGCACCGGGATATTGGTTCGGAGACCCTATCGTTCCCAAAATATTGAAAAAGTCGAATTCAAAAGCTTTGAATCTCTTGAAGTGACCGTTATCAAAATCCCACTGCCAGGTGGGGATAACCTCTTCGTTATCTCTGCCTATGCAACTGGTGGAACTGTCAAGCTCAAGGAGGAGCTCCATTCCTTGTTTGAAATACTCGAATTGAATAGGCTGCATAACTATTATATTTTTGCTGATGACCTGAACGCCAAGCATACATCATGGCTGAACGCCACCAATAATCCAAGAGGTGTATTTCTGAAATCGTGGATAACAGAGAACCAAATTGAATACAGGTGCAATCTATATGGGTCGGAGTTCCCAACATACCCTAGGACAAATTCATATTTGAACCTTTGCATTGCTGACGCAAGACTCGAATTCAACTTTAATAGTCCTCAACGGAAACTGCAGGTGCTTCCTTATGATAGCGACCATAACGCCATCTTAATGGATATTAATCATCACAGGGATGATTTCTTCCTCATTCCAGTTCAACATGAAAATCATCGGTTGAATTTCAAAAAACAGACTGGGGAAAGTTTCAAAAGAAGTTTAATCGGGAGTACTAGAAGCAAGTTCCCCCGTCTGAGGTTGGCAACTCTTGCTCAATGGTTCCTAATGACAGAAATCTAACTAACGATGAAATAGATGTCTATTTGTCAAAGTTAGAGAAGCTGACGTTGGAAACGATTGAAAAAGTCGTTCCAAAGATTAAACATCGAAACAATATGGAAGGATATGAAACACCAACCATCGCAAGGTTGAAAGGATTGAAAAGCCTTCTTCTCTCACGCGTCAACAATATTTATCGACGATTTTTACACTACAACCATCCCCCGTTGGCTTTGTTGAAATTACACCTGAAGAATGTCCGGAACTTAATCCGGTCATACTTCAGGAGTGAGGTCAGCAATCAATGGGCGGAAAAATTGAGGGGTATAAGCCCATAGGACCCAGACGGCGTGTTCGCGAAAGTGAATAGCATATTCCGCAAGAAGTCTCGAGTGAAGGTATCGAATCTTGATGTCACTAGTGATGAGATAAATCTTCTCGATGGGGCTGGTATCGAAATTGATACTACGACTCCGGGTAGAAATGGAAACAGGATTATATGTGAAGGATTGGATAAACTTGCCCTGATTGGAACACATTTTGAATTGGTTCATCTGCCAAACCCTGAGAGAGGGAATGAAATATTTTCAAAGATCGTTGAAGCAAAAGTTTCCGACTTCAAATCAAACCTGAACGGCCAATCAATTCTTCATTTCAATGGAACATTAACATCTGACCTCATACCGAGCTTGAATCTTATTGATTATTTTGTCAGCTATGAAGACTTGTGTTTCATATTTCGCAAGATAAACAACAAGAAATCATGTGGTACTGATGGCATTCCAAATGCAGTTCTCCGACATTTGCCTGAGGTTGCTATGAGTAATTATTGCATATTGTTCAACAACATGTTGAGCAATTCATATTTCCCAAATGAGTGGAAAAAGGCTAAGGTATTTTCGATCTTGAAGAAAGGAAAAGAATCTTCGTGTCCTAAAAGCTATCGCCCAATCAGCTTGCTGCCTAATGTCAGCAAGGGGTTTGAAGTGATACTTAACAGAGCATTAAACGTCCACATTGAGGAATATGAGTTGATGCCGAATTGCTAATTTGGCTTTCGTGCCAGGCATTCGACCACACATGCAATAACGTAAGTCACCTCAGACATCTGTTGGAAACTAAATGATAGACAATGCGTTGGAGCATGTCTCATTGATATGTAGAAAGCCTTCGATACGGTGTGGCTAGACGGACTAGTTTTTAAACTCCTTTAGGACAAGTTCCTCAAACACCTTGTCGCCATGATGTGTAATATGTTATACGGGAAATCGTTTGTTGTAACCGATGGAAATCTGACAGAAATGCGCGAATTCAAGGTCTTGAATGGTCTACAGCAGGACGTTCTACCATTGATGCGATTGCAGAGGTGGTGAACGTGGTCCAAAAGGCAGAGGCATATAGTCGCACCAAGCGACGGATCGTCCTGTTAGTGACACTCGACGTCAGGAATGCCTTCAACTCCGCTAGATGGGTGGATATTCTGGACACGCTGGAAAACTCTTTTCAAGTTCCAGAATATCTAATGCGGCTTTTGAGGAACTACCTAAAGGACCGAAGCCTGCTCTACAACACGACACAGGGCCAACGAAGGATGGAAATTACATCGGGTGTTGCCCAGGGATCTATCCTTGGTCCGGACCTGTGGAACGTGTCTTACGACGGGCTACTGAGACTTGAGATGCCAGATGAGTTGCGCTTGGTCGGCTATGCGGATGATGTTGCGGCTCTGGTCGCCGGACGCACCGTTGAACAAGCGCAACTTAGGCTAGGTATGCTAATGCGCCGAGTGAGGGACTGGATGACTGCTCGCGGGCTCAGTTTAGCACTGGAGAAAACCGAAGTGGTCATCTTGACAAAAAAGAGAATCCCTAGAGTAAGGATGATCAGTATTGGAGATTTACAGATCGTATCGAAGCCAGCGGTGAAGTACCTGGGCCTACTGATCGACTCGAAGATGAGTTTCTCTGAGCAAATCAGGGCAACGGCTGAGAAGGCTGCTTTGGGAATATCGGCCCTGAGTCGACTTATGGCCAACGTAGGGCGACCCAGCCCATCAAGAAGACGCCTCTTGATGAGTGCTGTAGGGTCAGTGCTACTGTATGGAGCAGAGGTATGGGGCGACGCTCTCAGCAAGGAGGTATACCGAAAACGATTGGCACAGGTACAGAGAAGAGGAGCACTGAGAATTGCATCTTCGTATCCAACAGTCTCCGACTCGGCGGTGAGAGTGATTGCAGGCGTGATACCTGTCGCCCTCCTTGCTAGAGAGCGCCGCGCTATTTACCTGCGCCGAAACGAGGATGCGAGGGAGATCGTTGTTCGCGAGGAGAGACAGCGCTCGCTCAACGATTGGCAGCAGTCTTGGAGGAATTGCACGAAGGGAAGGTGGACTGCGCGCCCGGATGTGAGACCGTGGCTAAATCGAAGGCATGGTGAGACTGACTTCTATCTGACCCAGCTTTTGAGCGGGCACGGGTGTTTTCAGTCTTACCTGCACAAGAACGGCAAGTCACGGTCTCCCGATTGTCGGTTTTGCCCAGGAGAGGAGGACAATGCCTGTCACACATTTTTCGCGTGTACCAAATGGGCCAGGCTGCGAAGGGAACTCTACAGGGAGACGGGAGAGCTCACCCCGGATAATATAGTTGCGGTGATGCTCGAATCGGTTGACAAATGGAACCAGGTGGCACATTATGCTCGGGCAATCCTAAAATATAAAAGGGACTCACAGCAGCCGAAGGCGCTGGAGCTGGGGGATCGCTCTTCTGGCAATTCCTCTTCCCCCCTCCCCTCCCGCTAGGAAAGGGACTCCCCAGCTTGAAGGCGCCCCACGGCGTAACAAAATGAGACCTGGCCCGAAGTAATGTGTCAAACGGTTCCAGGCTAGGTTCTCAGATTGACAGGGGAGGTGTTTAGTGGGTAGTCCAAAGGTATCCTCCATGGGAGTCCCACACTGCCAGACTCGGCGGGCATAAATGCCTTCACCTCCCTACCACAAAAAAAAAAACCCTGAGAGAGGGAATGAAATATTTTCAAAGATCGTTGAAGCAAAAGTTTCCGACTTCAAATCAAACCTGAACGGCCAATCAATTCTTCATTTCAATGAAACATTAACATCTGACCTCACACCGAGCTTGAATCTTATTGATTATTTTGTCAGCTATGAAGACTTGTGTTTCATATTTCGCAAGATAAACAACAAGAAATCATGTGGTACTGATGGCATTCCAAATGTGGTTCTCCGACATTTGCCTGAGGTTGCTATTAGAAAGTATTGCATATTGTTCAACAACATGTTGAGCAATTCATATTTCCCAAATGAGTCGAAAAAGGCTAAGGTATACCCGATCTTGAAGATAGGACAAGAATCTTCGTGCCCTAAAAGCTATCGCCCAATCAGCTTGCTGCCTAACATTTGCAAGGGGTTCGAAGTGATACTCAACAGAGCATTAAACGTCTACATTGAGGAATATGAGTTGATGCCGAATTGCTAATTTGGCTTTCGTGCCAGGCATTTGACCACACATGCAATAACGAAAGTCACCTCAGACATCTGTTGGAAACTAAATGATAGACAATGCGTTGGAGCATGTCTCATTGACATGCAGAAAGCCTTTGATACGGTGTGGTTAGATGGACTAATTTTTAACTCCTTCAGGACAAGTTCCCCAGCCACCTCGTCGCCATGATGTGTAATATGTTATACGGAAAATCGTTTGTTGTAACTGATGGAAATCTGACAAAAATGCGCGAGTTCAAGGTCATGAATGGTCTACAGTAGGGAACAGTTACTGCATCTCTGCTCTTCTCAATCTTCATTCGCAAGCTATTGAATGGCTTTGATTTTAACGTCTCGCCAACGCGATCATTGGTAGCGTTTGCTGATGATCTGATCATCTATACGGCAGACCGAAAAGCTACAATAGTTCAGAGAAATCTCCAAAAAAATGTTCAATGATGTACAGCTGTACACTGACATTTGGCGAATGAAAATCAATGCGCAGAAGTGTGAAACAATCTTGTTTCGGATAACGCTGCAGGGGGCAGTCAAGACCTGAAACGTAATTGGAAATATTTCCACATCATGGCTGGCGAGGGTAGTCTAGAACGGGTTCCACATAAATCCCGTGTTCGATACCTCGGTCTTCATCTCGATCAGTATCTGTACTAAATAAATCATGCTCAGTAAGGCACTTAAAGTAGTCAAAGCCCTACGAAAACTCTTTCATTCCAAATGCATTGATCGAAAGTTCAAAATTTTCTGTTACAAGACATATGGATGTTAGATCTGGTACAACCAGAGTGCTAGTACTATGAAAAATTAAGAGTTTTCGAAAGGAAATGTCTTTGTGCATGTACTGGTTTGTACAGAAAGCCTGAGACGGATTGGAAACATTATATATCTAATAGAAGAATTTATCGATATCTTCATATTGAAGCTTCTTCGGAATCATATCGCAAGATCTGTGACTGTGAGTGAAAACCCTTGGATTTCACAGCCGTTCCACCCTACAGACGGGTATATAGCGACTTGCCTCGCTACTGGCTTCATTACTCCAGAAGTATTCGTGTATTTGGACATGAGTCGATATGTTTTTGATTCTAACGGCGTTCCAGTTATATATCACATATATTGACCGATAAGAAGATAAAATATCCTCCGAATTTGAGTTCACGAGACCAACAATTCCAATGGAGATACTCATTTGCTAGATTCGTTGAAGCTGATCGAGTTGAGACGGGGCAATCTGGGTATTGGTGGCTGAATGACAATGTCTAAATTATTTGTGTTTATTTCCAGTTTTTGTGGTTTTTTCATTATGCAATTTTCTGAGTTTCAGCTCATTATTGCTACATTTAGTGTTGTTTATTTGTGTTAAAAATTAGGTATAGGTTAGGTATATGCTATGTTTATTATATTACGTTAGAGATAAGATTAAACGCTTAGGTTAGGAACATAGTTATAGATTTTTTTAGTATAAGATAAAGTTTTTGATTGCATTTTATTAGAAATAAGTTACAACATATTAGGTGTAGGAGCAAAGTTTCACTGTTGTGTTTAAATTATAAATAATTTTAGGATAGTGTTGGTTGGTTTTTTCTCCTTTTTCTAATTAAATTTTAAAAATATGTAATAATCTTAATTAAATGAATTCGCTATAGTTTTTTTGATCAAATGTGTTAATGATAACGTATAAATTTAGAGAGCCATTTGGGCCATTATGTTTTTGTATTGTTATTGTTTGGAATTTGCTTTATATTCTTTTAAATTTATAACGATAAGTATTAAATAAAGCGCTTTTGGCTTTGACTTTGACTTTAGCGTGTTTTTAATCGCTCCTGTCATTAATTTTAAAAAATAATTAATTTTTCACAAAAGTCAGTTTCAAACAATTGCAATATTTTTTTACGAGCCAGTCAAAAGTAAATTTTGATTTTATTGGGAAAACCATCGCCGTCGAATTATTCGAGCATTTATCGAATACCTGAAATTCATTTCCTGAAGAAATATCAAAAGTGGAAATACGTTCAAGGGGTGTCCCGGTCTGAGAACATTCCCTCTAGCCTCGCTGCAAAAGCAACGAGATGGAGGAGCCCGATGGCTTCAGCTATCAACCAGAAGGTTCGTGTCCATCGCCAAGGATGACGGGCGAAAAAAACTCAAAAGAAGATACGACGATAAAGAAGAAAAATCGACAAATCTATCGGTAATCGAAATCGAGCAACTGATCAAAGATAAAGAGAAAGCTGACAAAATTGAAAAAGAAAATGAAGAGCTCAACCATTAGAAGCACTTGTTGGAACATTAACTTTCAACAAACGAAAGAAACCAAGAAAGGCCAACAAGCAAATTCAAAAACCGAAAATAAGAAAACTAAAAAGCCAAAGGAAGAAGCTTATCAAGAGGA
This sequence comes from Odontomyia ornata, assembly GCA_963969285.1. Classification (NCBI taxonomy): domain Eukaryota; kingdom Metazoa; phylum Arthropoda; class Insecta; order Diptera; family Stratiomyidae; genus Odontomyia; species Odontomyia ornata. Next base: position 182,006,376 of record OZ017742.1, on the reverse strand, counting down.
TGTCCTCAGCGCAGGCGGCGCAAACGACAGCAGAAATTACTATGCAGTGCTAGCTGGACTTGAAGATACGATGAGTATTGAAGAGGATCCAGGTAAAACTTCTAAGTTAGATAATGAATTCATAGAATACCTTAAAATTAAAAATAGGGAGAAAAAACCAAAAGTTTTGTCTGGTGGTCCGTCCGTTAAGATTAATGAAAAGAAAGAAAAAGGCCCACCAATCAATGTATTTTGGCAAACGGGCAAAGATATGGTTCGGCTTTTGGCAGCCGAAAATAAGCTAAAAGATTTTGAGATAAAAAGAATCAATGCCGATAAATTGACAATAAGGACTAAGTCGTTGGTTGATTTCCAGGCAGCAAAAAGTGCGTTAAATTCTGGAGATGTTCCGCATTTCACATACACCCCAAAAAGCGAAAGAAACCAAACCTTTTTATTGAAAGGTCTGGACTGTGGTGAGGACACAGTCGATCTCCTTCAGGTGCTCCAAGAAGTTGCACCAGAAATACAATTTATTTCCGTTAAAAACTTTGCAACAAGGAGATCGATTGTGGAACGCAAAAACTTGCCTCACTACTTAGTCCAGATTTCCAACAAAAGTAGTTCAAGTGCCCTGCAAAACATACGATACTTGAACTTCCGCGTGGTGAGGTGGGAACGCCTCCAGAAAAGTGAGGTCAACCAATGCTACAGGTGTCAAAGATTCGGGCATTCGGCTGCCAATCGCGCCATGAAATATAGGTGTGTTAAATGCAAAGACATTCATGCTCCCGGCGAGTGCAAATTGGCTCAGGTGGAGCTAAAGGAAAAATTATATTGTGTGAACTGCGGTGCCTTTGGTCATCCAGCATCATATCGAGGATGCCCTCGGTATCAAGATCCAAAGGTAAAATTTACTCCAAAACAAAGTCAAGCACACCGCAGTGTGATACCTACAAACTTCGTCAAGCCCGGGGCGTCATTTGCACTTGCTGCGAGAGGACCAGCAGACAATGTAAATAAAATCCTTAAAATTTATCAGCAATTAAATTCCTTATCGGAGAGAATCGATAAACAGGATTCGAAAATTTACATTGATTTTCAGCGTTTAGGGCTTTCAAATGCCTCAAAATAATTTGTCATCCAGCCACATTCCCACGGATGGGATTCGTCTCATCTCGATCAACGTCAACTCCATTGTTACTTTACATCGGCGTGATAATCTCCTTGAATTCATTGTCAGGCAAAAGCCTGACATTCTGCTTCTCACCGAAATCCACCTCAGTTCATGGAACTCCATGACATTCAAGTATTTTGAATTCGTAAGAAACGATAGGGTAATAGGTGACGTGGGAGGTGGCACCGGGATATTGGTTCGGAGACCCTATCGTTCCCAAAATATTGAAAAAGTCGAATTCAAAAGCTTTGAATCTCTTGAAGTGACCGTTATCAAAATCCCACTGCCAGGTGGGGATAACCTCTTCGTTATCTCTGCCTATGCAACTGGTGGAACTGTTCTCAAGCTCAAGGAGGAGCTCCATTCCTTGTTTGAAATACTCGAATTGAATAGGCTGCATAACTATTATATTTTTGCTGATGACCTGAACGCCAAGCATACATCATGGCTGAACGCCACCAATAATCCAAGAGGTGTATTCCTGAAATCGTGGATAACAGAGAACCAAATTGAATACAGGTGCAATCTATATGGGTCGGAGTTCCCAACATACCCTAGGACAAATTCATATTTGAACCTTTGCATTGCTGACGCAAGACTCGAATTCAACTTTAATAGTCCTCAACGGAAACTGCAGGTGCTTCCTTATGATAGCGACCATAACGCCATCTTAATGGATATTAATCATCACAGGGATGATTTCTTCCTCATTCCAGTTCAACATGAAAATCATCGGTTGAATTTCAAAAAACAGACTGGGGAAAGTTTCAAAAGAAGTTTAATCGGGAGTACTAGAAGCAAGTTCCCCCGTCTGAGGTTGGCAACTCTTGCTCAATGGTTCCTAATGACAGAAATCTAACTAACGATGAAATAGATGTCTATTTGTCAAAGTTAGAGAAGCTGACGTTGGAAACGATTGAAAAAGTCGTTCCAAAGATTAAACATCGAAACAATATGGAAGAATATGAAACACCAACCATCGCAAGGTTGAAAGGATTGAAAAACCTTCTTCTCTCACGCGTCAACAATATTTATCGACGATTTTTACACTACAACCATCCCCCGTTGGCTTTGTTGAAATTACACCTGAAGAATGTCCGGAACTTAATCCGGTCATACTTCAGGAGTGAGGTCAGCAATCAATGGGCGGAAAAATTGAGGGGTATAAGCCCATAGGACCCAGACGGCGTGTTCGCGAAAGTGAATAGCATATTCCGCAAGAAGTCTCGAGTGAAGGTATCGAATCTTGATGTCACTAGTGATGAGATAAATCTTCTCGATAGGGCTGGTATCGAAATTGATACTACGACTCCGGGTAGAAATGGAAACAGGATTATATGTGAAGGATTGGATAAACTTGCCCTGATTGGAACACATTTTGAATTGGTTCATCTGCCAAACCCTGAGAGAGGGAATGAAATATTTTCAAAGATCGTTGAAGCAAAAGTTTCCGACTTCAAATCAAACCTGAACGGCCAATCAATTCTTCATTTCAATGGAACATTAACATCTGACCTCATACCGAGCTTGAATCTTATTGATTATTTTGTCAGCTATGAAGACTTGTGTTTCATATTTCGCAAGATAAACAACAAGAAATCATGTGGTACTGATGGTATTCCAAATGCAGTTCTCCGACATTTGCCTGAGGTTGCTATGAGTAATTATTGCATATTGTTCAACAACATGTTGAGCAATTCATATTTCCCAAATGAGTGGAAAAAGGCTAAGGTATTTTCGATCTTGAAGAAAGGAAAAGAATCTTCGTGTCCTAAAAGCTATCGCCCAATCAGCTTGCTGCCTAATGTCAGCAAGGGGTTTGAAGTGATACTTAACAGAGCATTAAACGTCCACATTGAGGAATATGAGTTGATGCCGAATTGCTAATTTGGCTTTCGTGCCAGGCATTCGACCACACATGCAATAATGTAAGTCACCTCAGACATCTGTTGGAAACTAAATGATAGACAATGCGTTGGAGCATGTCTCATTGATATGTAGAAAGCCTTCGATACGGTGTGGCTAGACGGACTAGTTTTTAAACTCCTTTAGGACAAGTTCCTCAAACACCTTGTCGCCATGATGTGTAATATGTTATACGGGAAATCGTTTGTTGTAACCGATGGAAATCTGACAGAAATGCGCGAATTCAAGGTCTTGAATGGTCTACAGCAGGGAACAGTTACTGCGCCTCTGCTCTTCTCAATCTTCATTCACAAGCTGTTGAACGGCTTTGATTTTAACGTTTCGCCAACGTGATCATTGGTAGCGTTTGCTGATGCTCCGATCATCTATACGGCAGACCGAAAAGCTACAATAGTTCAGAGAAATCTCCAAAAAAATGTTCAATGATGTACAGCTGCACACTGACAATTGGCGAATGAAAATCAATGCGCAGAAGTGTGAAACAATCTTGTTTCGGACAACGCTGCAGGGGGTCAGTCAAGACCTGAAACGTAATTGGAAGGATTTCCACATAATGGCTGGCGAGGGTAGTTTAGAACGAGTTCCACATAAATCCTGTGTTCGATACCTCGGTGTTTATCTCGATCAGTATCTGTACTATACTGAACATGTGAAAATCATGCTCAGTAAGGCACTTGAAGTAGTCATGGCCATACGAAAACTCTTTCGTTTCAAATGCATTGATCGAAAGGTCAAAATTATCTGTTACAAGACCCTGGTTAGACCAGTTTTGACATATGGATGTCAGATCTGGTACAACCAGAGTGCTAGTACTATGGACAAATTAAGAGTTTTCGAAAGGAAATGTCTTTGTGCATGTACTGGTTTGTACAGAAAGCCCGAGACGGATTGGAAACATTATATATTGAGTAGACGAATTTATCAAACTGCTGAAGTGACGAGGGTCGATATCTTTATATTGAAACTTCTTGGGAATCATATCGCGAGATCTGTG